>JARUHQ010000001.1:0-1200000 GCA_029955515.1 Chrysomela aeneicollis | reverse complement strand
TAGTAATAAGAAACTACTATTCAAAAATGTGAACTTCATCTTTATGTAAATATAGTTGACATGAATATGACATGGTCGAAACATAAAAACTTGCTGTCAATATTGAAAGCATATATATAATAACAACTATATGGATAACACCTATTCTACTCTTCACGCGAAAGTGAAGCCAGTTTTGGAAAAACAAAAGACTGTCTCTGGCTTGCTAATGATGAATTGTGCGCATGCGCGAGTTTTGACGAGTTGAAATCCACTGACGTTTTCAGAATCTCATAGGTTAGGTATATTTGTTAACCCAAATTATGTAAAAGAGTATAGTTATTAATGTACTTACTGATTGTTTACAGAAGTGATTAGTGAGTGATAACAGTGATTGATCAAAAATTAGCCCACGAATCTTGTTCCGATGACTTTATCGTCACAGGTTTCTCAGCAAATCGCAAGTATCGCTTTGTAGATCACATCCATTTCTGCATTTATCATCAACTATTATTCAATATCGCCCAACAATCCATCAAATGAATGAATATTTGAAAAATATATGTCATGATAAAATAAAAACATCGAATTGAAGGTTATCTGAGACATTTGATTGATTTTTAATAATTATCATACGTTTGTCGCTCACTATAATAGAAAGCTACTCCCCTCCATGATGAAAACGAATGTCGATTCTTAATTCAAACTTGCGCATGCGCATATTCGCGATTTGTCCCGCAGACTGTCATTTGTTTTATTTTTCGGCTTCAGCTCTGGTATCCATGTTACCTATATAGTTATTATTAGATATATGATTGAAAGCACATTTTCAATCAACTACTTTGTAAAAATATAACCTTCATATTTATGTTAATATTTGACATAAATATGACATATTCCATACATGAAAACAGGCTATAACAGTATTGATGTAACTGTAGTATACAGTGAATTATATTTCATATAATTGTGACGTAACTTTCACATAAAACTTTGGTGCAATAGTTATATCAATGATATGTAACGAATAGGTGGTATTTGATGCGGACATTTCTACGAAACACTGATGTACATTTTATGTTACTAGTTAACATGTATTATATGTTGTCGCGGACAAAAAATAATATAAAGTGGTTACATTATTGTTATGTAAACAGAAAGTTGTATTTGAGTCGGTCATTTCCCCCTAAGAGTTATGTAAATTTTACGAAACATTGTTACATAACATGTTCTGCTGGGACACAAGCAAACACACAATCCTCTAGCCTGAAACACTCACCAACACCTCGCCGTTGTTTCTGTCCTTGACGACGCTGCCCGGTAGCACCGCCACCGCCCTCGGCTCACCGCAGGTCAAGTGGGCTCGAATCTGGCCAGCGTGCTGGCCATAGCCGCCTGAGTACTGCCTGGCGGGGGGAGGCGATTGGTAGGTCGGTTGGCTGGCGTACATCGGGCTGAGCGCTTGGTACTGCATCGCCGATGGGTACGCCATCTGCTGGTGGGAGGGGCTCTGTGACACGTAGTTGGGGTTGGCGTAGGGCGTTTGGCGGTAGGGCGTTTGCGCCACGCCGTACGATTGGTGGATGACGCTCTGGGGTATCTGGAAAACGATCAAGGGTTCACAGGATTGAACCACGGAGGAATTCGGGGTATCCAGAGGCTACTAAAGGCTTGCGAAGGCTTGCCTATTGGTTTCTAGAGAGTCGAGACTGTCGCAGTGTCTTCGATAAAGAGATTTTCAAGATTTTCTGAGGCGCCCGAAGTCTTGCAAAAACATTCAGTTATCTGAAAATGGTTCTATAGAATTTCGTCTGAAAAATCTTGGTAAAGTAATCATCCATAGGCTCTCTAGTCATTTCGAAGATTTTCTGAGGCTCCCAAAGCTAGCTTTGCAAATACTTTCAGTGATCTGAAAATCAATGGTTCTATAGAAGTTCCTCTGAAGAATCTTAAGAAAGAAATCATCCAGGGACTCCCAGGACATTTCGAAGATTTTCTGAGGCTCCCAAAGCTTTGCAAATACTTTCAGTGATCTGAAAATCAATGGTTCTAAGAAGTTCCTCTGAAGAATCTTAAGAAAGAAATCATCCAGGGGCTCTCAAGACATTTCGAAGATTTTCTGAGGCTCCCAAAGCTTTGCAAATACTTTCAGTGATCTGAAAATCAATGGTTCTATAGAAGTTCCTCTGAAGAATCTTAAGAAAGAAATCACATCCAGGGGCTCCCAAGACATCTCGAAGATTTTCTGAGGCTCCCAAAGCTTTGCAAATACTTTCAGTGATCTGAAAATCAATGGTTTTAAGAAGTTCCTCTGAAGAATCTTAAGAAAGAAATCACATCCAGGGGCTCCCAAGACATCTCGAAGATTTTATGAGGCTCCCAAAGCTTTGAAAATACTTTCAGTGATCTGAAAATCAATGGTTCTAAGAAGTTCCTCTGAAGAATCTTAAGAAAGAAATCATCCAGGGGCTCTCAAGACATTTCGAAGATTTTCTGAGGCTCCCAAAGCTTTGCAAATACTTTCAGTGATCTGAAAATCAATGGTTCTAAGAAGTTCCTCTGAAGAATCTTAAGAAAGAAATCATCCAGGGGCTCTCAAGACATTTCGAAGATTTTCTGAGGCTCCCAAAGCTTTGCAAATACTTTCAGTGATCTGAAAATCAATGGTTCTAAGAAGTTCCTCTGAAGAATCTTAAGAAAGAAATCACATCCAGGGGCTCCCAAGACATCTCGAAGATTTTCTGAGGCTCCCAAAGCTTTGCAAATACATTCAGTGATCTGAAAATCAATGGTTCTATAGAAGTTCCTCTGAAGAATCTTAAGAAAGAAATCACATCCAGGGGCTCCCAAGACATCTCGAAGATTTTCTGAGGCTCCCAAAGCTTTGCAAATACTTTCAGTGATCTGAAAATCAATGGTTCTAAGAAGTTCCTCTGAAGAATCTTAAGAAAGAAATCATCCAGGGACTCTCAAGACATTTCGAAGATTTTCTGAGGCTCCCAAAGTTTTGCAAATACTTTCAGTGATCTGAAAATCAATGGTTCTATAGAAGTTCCTCTGAAGAATCTTAAGAAAGAAATCACATCCAGGGGCTCCCAAGACATCTCGAAGATTTTCTGAGGCTCCCGAAGCTTTGCAAATACTTTCAGTGATCTGAAAATCAATGGTTCTAAGAAGTTCCTCTGAAGAATCTTAAGAAAGAAATCATCCAGGGGCTCCCAAGACATCTCGAAGATTTTCTGAGGCTCCCAAAGCTTTGCAAATACTTTCAGTGATCTGAAAATCAATGGTTCTAAGAAGTTCCTCTGAAGAATCTCAAGAAAGAAATCATCCAGGGACTCTCAAGACATTTCGAAGATTTTCTGAGGCTCTCAAAGCTTTGCAAATACTTTCAGTGATCTGAAAATCAATGGTTCTATAGAAGTTCCTCTGAAGAATCTTAAGAAAGAAATCATCCAGGGACTCCCAGGACATTTCGAAGATTTTCTGAGGCTCCCAAAGCTTTGCAAATACTTTCAGTGATCTGAAAATCAATGGTTCTAAGAAGTTCCTCTGAAGAATCTTAAGAAAGATATCATCCAGGGGCTCCCAAGACATTTCAAAGATTTTCTGAGGCTCCCAAAGCTTTGCGAATACTTTCAGTGATCTGAAAATCAATGGTTCTATATAATTGCCTCAAAAGAATTATGAAAACTTAACAAAGACTTGGAGATGCAATTAGAAGGTACTTCTAGAGCTTTTACAAAAATATTCAAAAGATCCTCAAGACTCCTAACAACATCAAGAGGATTTCACAGACTTCCCAAAGACATTCGACCATCTATGTGTTCTTGGCGCGTATTTCCAGCGGACAAATCAAGCAAAGAGAAACATAATGAGGTCCCGGAAGTGCCCTGAGAAGCTATAAAGGCAGCTCAGCTCTCGTAAGCCATCATGTTATATATAAAGTCCGGATTTTTCGGTGATAGAAAACTTATTGGATACATGCTGCACGGATTGGGCTCGGGCTCTGAATCACCAGGTGATCCTGAAACCGTATTCGAATCGATATTCCCGTGAAAGGAGAATAGATGCGAAAGAAGGGGCGACAATCTGAAATAAACAACATATTCATTTACGCGAAAAAAAGAACTTTGCTCGTTGGTAACCTATAGATGGTGAATAGAGTAATTTCGACTTTTTGAACACATTTTCCCGATCATTAGAATGTATCTGATTTTGTAAAGAGAAAAGGTAATTACTTTGTTCGTTCCAACGAATGTTCTTCAAATCGTCAATCAAATCTTTTGACTATCCTTGAATTGTCCCACCAGTTGTGCTATGAAAGATTTTATGGTATTCTTCTTGTTATACTTCAGAAATCGATTGCAGCATAAGAGGTAACAACTTGTGATGCAAGAAAACCAGTCTATAAACAAGTTAGGCAACAAGACAGAAAACTGTTGAGTAACAATAAATATAAGATGATATAGGTTACGAATTGAGTGAATTATTCAGACATCAATTTCGCAGAAAGGTAAGATAATGTAGCCAATGAAGATATATTTCATTTAATGCTTCGAGTGATGATTCGAGAACTTGACGATTTGGTAATGATTAATTAAGGAAACGATTTAGGTAACTATTCAGGTGAATATTCAGGCAACGATTTAGGTAAATATTAAGGTAAATTCAGGTGACTATTCAGGTAATGATTGAGGAAACGATTTAGGCAACGATTCAGGTAAAGATTTAGGTAATGATTTAGGTAATGATTTAGGTAATGATTTAGGTAATGATTTAGGTAATGATTTAGGTAATGATTTAGGTAATGATTTAGGTAATGATTTAGGTAATGATTTAGGTAATGATTTAGGTAATGATTTAGGTAATGATTTAGGTAATGATTTAGGTAATGACTTAGGTAATGATTTAGGTAATGATTTAGGTAATGATTTAGGTAATGATTTAGGTAATGATTTAGGTAATGATTTAGGTAATGATTTAGGTAATGATTTAGGTAATGATTTAGGTAATGATTTAGGTAATGATTCAGGTAATGATTTAGGTAATGATTGATTTAGGTAATGATTTAGGTGACGATGATGATGTAGTTCTGATTTCTTACCTGCGACACGTACGCTCTGTCGGCCGACTTGGGCACCACTGTTGCCGCGTCCACCACCTTCGGCCGCCTCCTGGGGGTGGGTGGCAGGGACCTGGAGCCGACGCTAGCCGACTCCCAGTCCCTCAGGAGAGCGCGCAATCGCGTCGTTTCCGCCGCCTTCTCGGATTCGCTCTCCGAGTTGTAGTCCGGGCCCTACAAGGAGAAACTAACAATAATAGCTTTCTAGGGTTTTCAATCGTTTGAGGACACATTGACGTGGATATTTTGATGGGGAAATCGAATTAAATCAGAGCCAACTCACATTTTGTATTTTTTCGTCCAACATTCTGAAGAAGTCCTGTTGGCTGGTTGAAATGTCTCTGTGAAAAATGAATTCTGATGAAATTCTTCGATAGTTGTATCGAAAATAACAACGAATATGCCTAAATACTCACGCTTGTGCCAGAAGCGGCCCGCCAAAGTTTTTCAGTTTTATTGATGTTTTTTTCGATTCGCAGTCTTCTATGCTCTCAGATTGATCTGCCTCTATTTCTATACCGTCCTCGTCTTCTGATTCGGTTTTATCGGCTGCCACTAAAAACAGTTGACTGTGAATTTTCTGATATAAAACACTCTGTATTGCATTAATGATCTCTGATTTCGAATAAAAAAAACTGCCATTCAAATTAAAGAATATGCAGAATGTTTCATTCTGCAAAAACCTTTACAGTAGGTGATGAATATTCAAAACAATCAAGTATGCCATTAGCATCTTTATGACTATTCAAAATTTTGAAATCTTGATAATAATTGAGAATTGTCCCTTGGGATCAAGGTAAAGACAATAGGCAGAAACACACAGACATAGTATCATCAAAAAAAGGCATTTTAGAATAACAGACACTGTTTTTAGAGTATGTGAAAAACAGAATAGGAAAATTAGATGTTCAATTGAAGATGATAACAATAATTTTTATGTTTGATGCTGCAGTCGAAGGTCCAATAGAAGGGAGTAAATCATGTTATGCTCATGAATATCAATTTTCGGTATTTTTGTTGAGTTTATTGAACTACAAAAAACTCGAATTCTGATCCTGACGTAAATAAATTGCGCTCGTGTGGTCCTGTACGCATTTCAAAATATCGAGGATCAATTCCAGTTTTGCAAATAAAAACAAACATTGCACCTTCGCTGCTGAATAACGTCAAATATTAGTATAAGTTGCAACCGTGCCAACTTTACAAGTTCCAGTACATCTAAAATATACGACCGAACCCATAAACACATTTCAAAGGAAAGGTGTTATTGTGGAAAGCATTAAATAATATGAAAACAAATCACAGAGAAAAATAAAAGAGCACCGTTTATTTTATCTCCCCTCCATTCTTCACATTTTCATAGAGTTTGATCAGATCAGATACAGAAATTTTAGAAAGAGAAAATAGTCTATCCAATTAGAATATCAAACATAGTTTGAAATGAATGTCTGGTAGACTACGAGCAGAAAACAACTACTTTCCTGGTAAATACCGTAAATAAAGGTGCATTGGGACAGGCAACGCTTCGAGTGGAGATCTTACGGTCTCTACTCGGATAACTACCCTGCACTGATGAGGGCCAATAAGCCCGAAACCGGTCTGTAGGTTGTTAGGCGTGCCTGTCCCGATGTGAATTTGTCACGTCTTAGGAAGAAAGAAACATTTGCGATCTGCATTCACAGTGTGAATCGTTGCATGGATTACGAGCAGATATAATTCAATGTTCTGCGTGGTATTTACCAGGAAAGTAGTTGTTTTCTGCTCGTAGTCTACCAGACATTCATTTCAAACTATGTTTGATATTCTAATTGGATAGACTATTTTCTCTTTCTAAAATTGTAGTCCAATTTATGGCTTTTCCATTTTTCAGATACAGAAATGATGTGCAATGATAAGTTCATTCGTTTGGCTTCGACATGGGCTATCGAAAACATTTTTTTGTCGTATGTGTGAGTCGATTTTTTTACGTGGTTTTTTACGTTGTGCTACTATCGATCATAGGCGCCGAAACTTCTAAATTCCAGGAGGGGGCAAAATGAATCGAAATAAAATATTATTATTGAATTTTGTTCATATAAAATATTGAAAAGTAGGTAATAAAATAGAATATAACGCATTAACTTACTTAATATTGAATCCATGATTAAAATTTCAAGCGAAAAACTATTCTCAGGCACATACTAGATACATTTCCAACATTGAAACATCCAAAATTGTAGGTTCAATTTATTGCAATGGTAAATGGTTGGATAATTATGCAATTATCATGCGATCTATTTTACAATGAAAATGTTTGTTGTCAGAAATCCGAATTTGGTAATAAAGTCGTTAACAAACTACCACTTTTCATGCCAAAGTTCGATATTTCACCTTCTTGAACTCGAAAGTTTTCTGCAAGTGTTGTATATTCTAAGATCACTATATGGAAATTTCGCTAGAAATACTACATGCATATACCAAGGCTCTTTATATATGCTTTTTATTTAAAAAAATGCATTTTTTCATAATTTTCCTCCCATTTTACCATCTAGGCTCCAAAACCAACGGCCATTTTGAAAAATTCTGGACTAATACTGTAGATGTCATAGCTGACTCATAGCAAATATATAAACTACGGCATATGTTTCTTATCTCCAAAATATGTCAAATAGAATGATAGATATCAGTAAAAGAATGTGAAATTTCGAACTTTGGCATGGATAATATTTAAAAGTAGTGGTTTGTTCATCACGATGTCATCATCAAATTCGTATTCCTTAGGTCAAAATACCAATGTACAAACAAAAATGTTAATCGAAATATAAATTATGAGTGCAAAATCACCAGTGGTTGCCCGATTTGGCATCGCCCCCCCTGATAAATCTCAGAGGGGGCATGGGCCCCAGTGCCCCCGTGTAATCGGCGCCTATGCTATCGATAATACTGACCTATGATTTAAAATGTATCACATCGTTTTTCAGTCATATATTATTTTACATCGTTCTCTATAAGGGTGACTGATGAGTCCCAAATTATTGTTATGTTTATATACAGGGATGAGTTCTATTACTGAGGTTACTGTTGAATATTGATACCATGCAATATGCATCAGGAATCAGGAGCATGGCACTAGTAGGTCACAATACTAGTTAGTATATCAATGGTTGTGAGTATTGAAAATAAAAATATATCAAAATATATCTACCATATAAAATCCTATAGTCAACAAGAATTTATCAGCAGTGTGTATTGTATGATCGATGCATTAATTTTTTTAATAAACAAAATTATTCAGATTTGAAAAGCTTATTTGTGTCGATTCGGGAAAGCAGACACCAATTAATCCACACCAATCTATTTTATTTCTGGTATCAGGCACCTATGTTTCGATGAATAGTTCCATCGGCAATCAACAAGTTTCCTTTGTCGTGAGTTACGGAAGTTGCCAACTTCCAACTTCATTATTCATTCATCAATTTCCGACTAAATCGATATCAATACGTAATACGTGGTCGTATAATATATGACATTCTTGAATGAAAACTTTCCTAGAAGCTTCAATCTCTATATATAAGGAAGCTAACCTAACACTCGTACAAGTTGGTGAGGCAACTGGGATAGTAGTTGGAATTTAAAAAAAAAAAAAAAAAAAAATAATTTTGAAAAAAAACAGTACCAAGTACCTACTGACCTGACTTTTTCGAGCTGTTTTTGCTCTTGGATTTCCTAGGGTAGATGTTGATCTTGCTATGGCCGCAGCCCATCTCCAGAGGACGCCCTGTAGGTGCGAGCTAGGAGAAGAGGCCTCACATGGTCACGTGACCGTCACGCGCCGCCTCAGCCCGTGTCGGCCGATTCCGCCTGATGTCGGGTCGCGGACGCGCCTGAAGATGAGCCGGCCATCTGGAACGAAACGTCTCTCCTCACATCCATATGCGGTGATTTCTTTGTGACCAGCAGATGTCTGTTCTTGTAAGAACATATTTTTCTGTTTTGGTTCTATATTGAAGTCATTATGAATCGCAAATGAGTATCGAAATAGCCTCTGTTTGGATACGCATTTTTTATTATTCGGAGGTTGGTACAATCGAACTGTCAAATAAAAGTCAGGAGAGTTACTTCTGAACGATTTTGGATTTGTTGATACCGGCAGAGAAAAACTCAGAGTTTTTATTGGTAAATTTCAATTCAGAGTTTGAAATTGACCAATGTAAACAATAACAACATTGCATTTTTGACAGCTGGTATCGCAAAAATCAAAATCGCTCAACAGTAAATTTAAAATAAACTACGCAACACTAATTACGTCGCACCCCGAAATTTTGCCCCTGTTAAGATTTGAATAACTTTTTTCTTCTTCGAACAATTTGAATTCTGTTTGCACTGTTCGCTAGCTCAGTCCTTCAGCATTAATCTCGTACTTCTTCGATACATAAGGTTATTTCCATAAAATTGCTACAGGATGTTTTTTGGAACTGTGCAAAATTTCGAAATTTTCAAAAGGATCCCAAATGAAGAAAAACAGTTTTTTTTCAACTTTAACAGCAGAGGCATGAAGATTATCTCATTACCTTTGGCCATTTCCAAAATTGTCTTCTTATCACTTTTCTTTACAGAGTGACCTCAAAAAATCATTTTTTTGGTTTTGCAGTCATAACTTTTTTCTCCTTCAACTGATTTTCAAAATCTCAGGATCATTTTGAAGCTGAAACGTTAGATGAACAGACATGAAGATTATAATTGACTAAAAATAAATATTAAAGATCAAGGGTTTCTGCAAAGGTGACCCAAATCTAAATCCCCCTCGAAATCCCGATTAAAAACGAAAAATATCCAAAACGTTGTTTGATCGAAACGAAAATATCACCAACAAAAATACTGATAAAAAATTTTTTACCCTATCCCCCCCAAAATTTTTTTTGCGGGTAAAATTTTTGCTGGTCAAACGGTTAGATATATCGGTAAACATATTTCACCTGACCCCCACATCGAGATCGGATATTAAAAAAAAATAAAATTCTTTCGCCCCCCTTGCCCCCTTGGGGTACTTTGGGTACAAATAAAGGAAAAGGAGATTTTTGTGATTTTTTTACATATAATTCGTGAGTTTCGTACAAAACTACTAAGAATCGCCCAAACTCGAGTTCTCCAAGTATCATAGTCTAAAAAATTAAATTCTTTGAAAAAAATCCAAAACATGATGGAAGACTTTGTATAGGGGGTGAGAAGGTTACCCTGAATTTTTTTTTCGTATTCAGAATTTTTTTTTATTTTGAATTTTTTTATGAAGTCTTATATCTTCCGGAAAGAAAGACCTTCTGTCCTAGTCTTTATTTTCACGAGAACGTAATTTTCAACCTGTCTTATCAGTCACTCATTATGATTTTTGTTACGTTGGTTACGGACCATACATTTTTTTTGGGCTGATTTTTTTTTCTAGAACATGGCGTTTCATTTCGGTTTTCTCACGCACAAATTTTGACTACTGAAAGAAAAAAAGATCTGGATGTGTCCAGAATGGAAGATCCTTCTGAAAACAAGTTGATTTTCATTTAATTCTCCTCCCAGTCGGGATTTACAGATTGTTTCAGATTTGGATCACCTTTGAGGAAACCCTCGATTCTGAATGTTCATCTTGAGTAAATTCTGATCTCTAAATCTCCTCATATGAGGTTTCAGCTTCAAAATGAGCCTGAGATTTTGAAAATCAGTTGAAGAAGAAAAAAGTTATGAATGCAAAACCAAAAAGTTCATTTTTTGAGATCACTCTGTGAATAAAAGTGATAAGAAGACAATTTCGGAAACGGCCAAAGGTAATGAGATAATATTCATGCCTCTGCTGTTAAAGTTGAAAAAAAAACTGTTTTTCTTCACTTGAGATCCTTTTGAAAATTTCGAAATTTTGCACAGTTCCAAAAAACATCCTGTAGCAATTTTATGGAGATAACCTCATGTGTCTGAGGAGTACGAGATTATAGCTGAAGGACTGAGCTAGCGAACAGTGCAAACAGAATTCAAATTGTTCAAAGAAGAAAAAAGTTATTCAAATTTAAACAGGGGCAAAATTTCGGGGTGCGACGTAATTAGTGTTGCGTAGTTTATTTCAATGTCATCGTTGTTACCAATCGAAGATGTTTCCAATATTTATCGATATTAAATAATTTTTTTTCCAGAAAAGAATTCAAACTAATGCAAAATAGAAAAATTGCATATGATACTCGTTTTATAAGATACGTTGTCGCACTTGTTCACTTGGAGCAGTCCTCGCTTCGTTAATCGTACTCCAAACAACGCGTGCGACAAAATAGCGTCTTATAAAACTTGTATCATAATATACTATTTTGATGTGAATGTCGTAATACATATAATGAATGAGTTTTTTTTATAAGGAGCAACTGCATGTACAGGGTTGAACACTTGTGAGTAATGACGTGATTTGCTTTGATTTTGTACAAATCTCATTAAAATATCGGAAATTATTCGGTATTCACCTTGTGAATATTCATATTCAAGCCAAGTTGTTCATGAATTCACCATTGGCTTCAGAACTGAATAAAACACACACACACACAAATTTGGATTATTACCAGCTTTATGATGGATATCATCGACATGATAAAACGAGTAATATACGATAGATACCCATCACTATAAATCATTGATGAGACAGGCTGCGCAATAAAATCACAATAATTACAAATTGAGCTATTTATCTGTGGAAAGCAATTAAGCCCCATTGGAAGGCTCTACAAGGAAAATCAATTACGAAAAGAATCGCTCGCTCCTCTTTGAGAAGTTCTTGAAATCCTTTAATTATTGTGAGCTAGACGACTCATATAATACACATACCTAACATTGTATTTCTTTATTTTACATTGCAATTTTTTCACAAATTCAGTGATGCATGATTCACATAGATATCTACTGAAATGCTTTTTTGTCAGAAAATACATGACAAAGCTTGTCTGAAACTGATGAGATAACAAAAATTGTCATATTTTCATGAAATAAAATCAGGAATTGATTCAGGAGTGAGTTGTAAGATTGTCAAGATTTCAGGAATTTATTCACCTATTTACGAAACTTATCATTTATGGAGCTTCCTATTTTTGTTGTTGTAGGGGTTGGCAAGAACCAGGCGTAGGAAAAATGTACCGAAACCACACAATATCTCTCAAATCAAACAGCAGATTTTGGACATAGTATAGGTATTCATCTGGGATTGGAAAGCTTATACAGGGTGCGGCACCGAAAACGAAACAGATCGAATATCTTATAGACACATGTGTTGTGAAAAAAATGCAAAAACACGTCGATTTGTAAACCAAGGGGGACATCTTTCTACCATAACCTCAAATGACAGTGTATGAACAGTGTATGAACTTAAAAATTGGAAAGGCTTGCATAAATTTTACTCCAATCATTCCAAACTACAATAATTCACATATGCTGCTCAAAGTGTTCTCCATTAACTGCCATACATGAGTATAAGTTAGTCTCGAAACGTCTGATGTTTTGGAGCATTTCTGGAGTTATTTGACGACATTCGTACCTTTGAATAAAATTTTTTTTTTCTGCAAGAGGGCGCCAAAATGAAAAGTTACGAAGCGAACACTCACATGGCTGAATTCCTTTTCAAATTACCTTTTCAGTGATGTGTCACACTTAGTACTTTCCCTATTTAAATTGTATGGGTGATAGTGACCAAGGGGAGGAGAGAGAGGTATGACAGTTGAGGTTATGGTAGAAAGATGTCCCCCTTGGTTTACAAATCGACGTGTTTTTGCATTTTTTTCACAACACATGTGTCTATAAGATATTCGATCTGTTTCGTTTTCGGTGCCGCACCCTGTATATACAAGCGTAAATTCCGAAAATTACTATATTTAGTTTTAGGATCGATAAGAGGCTAACCTGATATCATTATGGATACCCTCCACAGATATATATAGTATCTCTTTTATAGTCTATAAATGGAACAGAAGCCATTTCTAACATTACTCAATGATATCATACGATATGTTGCGAATGAAAGAAACTGAGTGGTCATAATTTAGAACATACAATTTTAGCATACTCTTGTCACTACTACTTTTGTCAATAATGTATAGGCAAAATTAGTACGGACTCGTCAATATGTTGAAAGTATACTAAAATTGACAAAGTTAGTGTCGTGTTTATATGTTATCGCATTGTATAAGATCGTTGTTGAAAAATATGTTGTCAAGTAGTATGCGTAGATTAATGTTAAAAAAAAGTTTTGACAGAAAATACAGAATTTCGTACAATTACTTAAAGATTTCCAAATTCGGTACTTCCAGCCGGATTACAGATATAATTACAGGTAATAGCTACGACATTTGGTACTTCCAGCCGGATTACAGATATAATTACAGGTAATAGCTACGACATTTGGTCCTTCAGTCCGTTACGAACAGTTCTTGGATAATCATGTCTACTAGAAAGAGTGAACGTCTCAGAAAGAAACAGATACAAAAGCAGGTGCAGTTAGCAGAGGTTTCGATGAATCAAGATGCAGAACATGAAAGTGATCATCAAACTGATATCCGCGGAATCGAAGAAAACGTATCTACAAAGGAAGACAATCACACTCCTAAATGGAAAGGTCAACATGCGTACACATCATCTAAAGGCAAGGTAAGATCGGTAACTAGTAGTGTACATCGCCAAATTCTACAAGAAGAATTAGAAACAGCGAGGAAAAGGAATGCTATTGAAGAGAAAAGGGAAAAAAGGCAAAAAGAACTCCTAGATTTAGAACTGGCACTGAAAGTCGCACAGATAGAAGATAATAACAGTATCAGTGATCAGGTTTTAGATCATTTGGAGGAAAGATATTCTACAGGTGAGTGTAGTCAAAGTTCTAGAATTCAAAAGTGGATTAATAACCAGCAATCTCAACATCAGGACATAGAAAATAGGGAATCATGTCATGATGACAATGCTAAATGCAGTACAAAAGTCAATTTGTGTCAAATAGATAACATCAATACAGGTAATAAACTACAGTCTGATAATTACCTTGAAAGAATGTTAATCAGACAGTCGATACCAAAAGATTTACCGTCATTCGATGGAAATCCGTCGGATTGGCCAAATTTCATCAGTCAATACACTAGTACTACAAAAATGTGTGGTTATTCAAATGAAGAGAACCAAACTAGACTACAAAAATCTCTGAAAGGTAGGGCACGTGAAATTGTTCAAACTTTACTGATTCTACCAAAAAACGTTGATAAAGTAATGGATTTATTGGAAAAACGGTTTGGACGACCTGAATATATCATTGATAACATTCTAGAAAAGATCAGGAACATTCCTTGCTTGAGAGAGGAGAAATTCAATAGTATCGTCGAATTTTCAGATACCATTAGAAATTTAGTTGGTACTATGCTGACCCTGGAACAAGAAGACCATCTGCGAAATCCACTATTGCTACAGGACTTGGTTAGTAAACTACCCAACCGATTGAGATTGGAATGGACAAGGAAAACGAAGAGCATGGATGGAAATAAACCAAAACTCGTCGAATTCCAGGATTGGTTAGAAGAATTAGCAGATGATGTCTGTCAGTTACAGAATCCATTTCCAAATCCTCCAGGGAAGTATGAAGCTAAGCCAGGTAGGAAACTTGAACACAGTTATACAACAACTTCGAAAAAGGTATGTTTATATTGTAAGAAAGAAGATCATCATATCAGTAAATGTAATTCGTTCGTGAAAAATAACACCGATGAACGATGGAATTTCATAAAAAAGAATCATCTCTGTATTTCTTGCCTCAGTTCTAATCATGGCATCAAGAAATGTACAAAAAAGAGAAGTTGTCAAGTGAATAATTGTCAAAAAGTGCATAATTCATTATTACATACAGGGGAATCACAAAATAATGATGTCAAAGTAATACCGAGTAGTAGTAGTTCTTTGAACAATATACAATCACTCGCAGATTCATCTGAGAAGAATTGTCACATATTTCAGAAAGAAAACAGAGTTCTCCTCAAAATAATTCCTGTCCAATTAATCAATCAGAAAATAGTGATAAATACATATGCATTACTTGATGATGCTTCTACAGTTAGTTTGATAGATGATGATATTTCAAAACAATTAGAATTGGATGGACCTTCACAAACACTCTGTATATCTTGGACTAATAGTGAAATGGAAATACAGAATGATTCACAGATTGTGACACTCAATATAAAGGGTATGCAGGATTCGAACAAAACATTCCTGTTACGTCACGTTAGAACAATGAAAGGTTTGTCATTACCTACTCAGAATATCAATATTGAAGAAGTTTCTCAAACATACCCATACATTGAGAACCGCAATTCTTTATCCCTGATAAATGCGAAACCAACAATTCTAATAGGTCAAGACAACTGGCCGCTTCTCATGAGCCACAAAATTGTGAGTGGTCCATGGAACGGACCAGTATTGAGTAAAACTCTTCTTGGTTGGGTTCTTCATGGGAATATACGGAAGAATCGATTATCACAGGAAAATTCGAACGAAAGACAGTTTACTTGTCATGTTTATGAGTATGAAAAAGATGATATTGATCTTTTACATGATCTTGTAAAAGAACAGTGGAAAGTAGAGAATTGTGATTTACAGACTCGATTGTCGATTTTGCCATCAAAAGAAGATCAGAGAGCTCAAGAGATATTGAAGAAGACTGTTAAAAGGATCGAAGAAGGTAGATATGAAGTTAATCTCTTGTGGAAAAATGATGATATAATACTTCCAGATAGTAAGATAACTGCATTGAAAAGACTAAAATATACAGAGTGTAAAATGGATAGAAATACTATTTTTGCAAAAGCTTATTGTGACAAAATGAACGAATATTTACAAAAAGGATACATAAAGAAACTGAATGAACAAGAAGTCAAGGAAGAATATACAAAAATCTGGTACCTTCCTCATTTCGGGGTAGTAAACCCAAATAAACCTACGAAGCTCAGAATAGTATTTGATGCAGCAGCTAAATCGAATGGTTTTTGTCTCAATGATTTCCTTATCATTGGCCCAGATTTTTATAATTCACTTCTGACTTTACTCTTGAATTTTAGAATTCATAATATCGCTTTTGTAGCAGACATTAAAGAGATGTTCTTACAAGTGAAAGTATGTAAAGAAGATAGACATGCACAAAGATTCTTCTGGCGAGGCATGGATCGAAAGAATCCTCCAGACATTTATGAAATTCAAGTAGTATTTTTTGGAGCCAAATGCAGTCCATGTCTTGCTCAGGAAGTGAGAAACAGAAATGCTCTTGAATTTATGGAAGATTATCCAGAGGCTGTACATGCGATAGTGAAAAAACACTACATGGATGATTACTTGGGTGGTTCTGAAAATGAAGATGATGCTGTGAAACTCATCGAAGAAGTGATAAGTATTCACAAGCGGGGAGGATTCACTATATGCAATTGGATTTGCAATAGTGATAAGGTTCTAAAAAGTATCGATCCTGATTTAGTATCTGACCAATGTAAAAATATGAAATTTGAAGATAGAACAAATAGTGAAAGAATTCTGGGATTGTGGTGGAATCCTATAGAAGACATATTTACTTTCCAGACAAAATTCAACAAAGTTGATGTGGATGTTTTGTTAGGAAAACGACGTCCTACAAAGAGAGAAGTTCTTAAAGTAATAATGTCAATCTATGACCCATTAGGATTCTTAATAAACTTCACAATTCATGGAAAAATACTTTTACAGGAGGTTTGGAGAATGCATGTTGGTTGGGACGATGAGATTCCAGATACAACAAATATTAAATGGGAAAAATGGTTAGAAGATCTGAAAAGTATCAGAAATTTCAAGATACCTCGTCAATATTTTTTCATAGATTCTTCGACTGATACAAATACTGAAGTACATATTTTTTGTGATGCATCGGAAAATGCCTACGCTGCAGTAGCATATTTACGGAAACAAAAACAGGAGGATATAACTATATCATTTTTATATTCCAGAGCTAGAGTTGCACCTTTGAAACATTTATCTATACCTAGAATGGAACTTCAAGCAGCCCTGATTGGTGCGAGGATGGGCAATTTCATTAGAACAGAACTGGAAATGAAAATAAAGAAATTGTTCTATTGGAGTGATTCAAAAACAGTATTGCATTGGATATTTTCAGAATCGAGGAGACACGAAGTTTTTGTAGCACATCGAATAGGAGAAATTCAGGAGATAACTGATTCTGAGAGTTGGCAATATGTACCATCTAAACATAATGTTGCAGACGAAGCTACCAAGAGATATGATAAAATAGATTTTTCTACGTCTAGCAGGTGGCTGAATGGTCCAGATTTTCTACGAAGAATTTCTTGGGCGAACTGTTTCGATAAACCTGATTTGAATTTGAATGAAGAGGATTTGGAAATAAGAAAAGAATTCACAGCATTTATTTCAGATATTAATATAAATGAATCGCTATCAAATGCCCTCCCTAATCCCGGAAGATTCTCCAATTGGAACAGGTTAGTAAGAACAACAGCTTGGATTCTAAGATTCATAAAACAATGTAGAAAACAGGAAAAAAAGAATTGTGAACTATTACTGGAAGAAATAGATGAAGCGAAGATTCTGTTATACAGAAACGTTCAAGAAGAGAAATTTAGTGAAGAGTTAGTCACATTACGATCTGGAAAAGTGTTAACTAAATCCAGTAGATTATCAAACCTTAGTTGTTTGATTGAAAACAAGTTGATTAGATTAGGAGGAAGACTAGATAATTCTTTACTACTGAATGATTTCACCAAGAAACCAATAATTTTAGATTCCAAACACCCTATCACAAAATTATTGATATTCAATGAACACAAGAAAGTTAATCATCATGGAAAAGAGATAGTTATCAATAATTTGAGACAGTCATTTTGGATTTTAGGATTGAGATCCACTGTAAAACAAATTTGGAAAGACTGTCAACAATGCAAAAATAGAAGAAGTAAACCGCAACCTCCAATCATGGGACAATTACCCTCATGCAGAATTGAACCAACCATTAGACCGTTCATGAAGACAGGTGTGGATTATTTTGGACCCATTCTTGTAACTGTGAAAAGATCCCACGAGAAAAGATACGGGGTGATCTTCACTTGTTTGACTACCCGTGCTATTCACATCGAAATTGCTCAAGATTTATCCACAGATGCTTTTTTACATGTTTTTAGACAATTCGGATGCAGAAGAGGATTTCCCTGCATCATGTATTCAGATAATGGATCCAATTTTCGAGGAGCAGAAAGAGAGCTGAAAGAAAGATTAGAAAAATTGAATCAAGATGAAATTATTAGAAATTGTAACTTGAGAAATACTGAATGGCATTTTCTACCACCTTTATCACCGAATATGGCCGGAGTTTGGGAAAGACTTATTCAATCTATAAAAAAGAGTTTGAATGAAATTTTGGAAGAGAAATTTCCCCCTGAATATGTCCTGAGAACATTGTTAATTGAGGTAGAAAATATAATAAATAGTAGACCTTTGACACACGTATCACTCGATCATGAAGATGCAGAAGCTTTAACTCCGAATCATTTCCTGATAGGTCCTGAGTACCTAGCAAAAGTTCCAACCGAATCTTATGAAAGTGATTTATACCTGATGAAGAAATGGAAAGCGGCACAGAGACTAACTGATCTATTTTGGAAAAGATGGATTCAAGAGTACTTGCCTACATTAGTCAGACGAGAAAAGTGGCTAACATCAAGTAGAATAGTGAAAGTTGGCGATGTCATTCTAGTTGCTGATCCAGATAGTCCAAGAAATACTTGGATTAGAGGAAAAATTGAAGCAGTTTACCCCGGTAAAGACAAGACGGTACGAGTTGTAGATGTGAGAACATCTAGTGGAATATTTCGACGCCCCGTGAACAAGATTTGTGTACTCGATGTGAAGAAAGAAGTTCAGATGTAATCAAATTTAATTAAATTCAATTACGGGGAAGAGAATGTCGTGTTTATATGTTATCGCATTGTATAAGATCGTTGTTGAAAAATATGTTGTCAAGTAGTATGCGTAGATTAATGTTAAAAAAAAGTTTTGACAGAAAATACAGAATTTCGTACAATTACTTAAAGATTTCCAAATTCGGTACTTCCAGCCGGATTACAGATATAATTACAGGTAATAGCTACGACAGTTAGCACGGAATTATGTTAAAGGTATGCTAAAATTGCCAATTTCAGCATACTTTTTGTCACTTTTTGTTCACTACTCCTGAGAACGCGACAAAGCTTTCCTTTTTCCCACAGTTGATTCTACATTGAAAAATATAAGAGTATTTTTTTAGCCTGTATTAATGAAGTCTAAAAAAGGGACATGATTTTACCATTCGCCACTGTTGAAGGTCAAAGAGTTGTTGTCTGTGACACTTTAGCTTTTGTTTCTTTAGTTCCTTCATGCTTCGAACTATAAAGCCAACTGATAGTATTTTGAAATTCTTCATCAACTAACGAAAAATGATTTTGCAAGATATAAGTAGGTCTCAGTGGAGAATTGATAGTAGCGTCTGTGAAATATCAAAAAGAAATAGTCAAGTCTACAAATAAATATTATATTTTTCTATTTATAATATCCGACATTTACGACGAATTCGACTTGTTTACGATTTAACTGCTAAGTCGATCTATCCAAAACAAATTATGGGTGTTATAAAATGGTAGGAAATATGTTTCTTTCCTTCAATCTCACTATTCTCACTGAATCTCTATAACAAACGCATCGTAAATTCAGTTAGAATTTCCACGGGCTTAAAATGAAGAGCCCTTTTTCAGTTGAAACCATGGAAACACACAATCCGTTGAAATGTATACGATTCCTTTATGATAGACATATTATGACTAATACCTACGAAGTTTGATATGTTTGAAGCGATCAGAAGCTGAAATGGCGTTAATAAAAACAAACAGTGTTCGTCGTAGGTTGGAAAATTGTCCTGGATAATAAATAATACACTGTATATAATATGCCCCGTTTAGTTGATAGCTCTGCAGCTTCTACATTAGATAAGCGGTCTAATAATACTGGTCTCGTTGAAAATCTCATTGAATTCAGAAGAGCCTGTAGGTATAGTCACAAATATAATGATGATTATGCATTAGGTATGCACTTATCATCCGATCTAAATTGCAATGAAAATGTTTGAAAATTAAACTTTTCGAAATAAACCATGCGAAATGATCGAAATGATGGTTAATGATGATTTTTTTTTGTTAATTCACCATTTACGATAAATATATAATTATATATCGATATCTATTTCCACTGATGAAACCAGCGCACACTATCAGAACCTCAAGTAAATGTTCCTTTCTTAAAGTGTAGCACTAGTTTATTCGATACAAATCACTATTAAATCATTGAATTGAAGTTGTAAAGTATCACACAAGCAGCTATAAAGAATAGCTGCTTTTCAATAACACTATTTATTGTACGACTACTAATAAACTTGTTTTTTTCAACGGAATAACCAACATTGATTCGATTCGCTAAAGGTCCTGGTCCAAAATCAAATTATCGAATTATCGTTGAAATGGTATATGAGGCGATTATTTTTTCCGCAAATCCATAAAATCGAATTATGAAATTATTCACGTTTGGTATGGCAAGTGCGAAACTAAAACTGTAGATATTTTTCTGGATTCTATTACTTTCCCTCGAAGTTTCGTATCTCAAAATATTTGCGGATTTTCATTAAAACTCACTGATTTCATTAGAATTCCATGTAAATCCACACACACAAAATCTTGAATCAACATCCATTCAGGTAGGTGAAATAAAATCCAAAAATATGAATGAGTTTCTGAAGAAATACTTAACATTTTGAGGCAACCCATGAGTTTATGTAGACATGTTTATTCTTAGGAAAAAACAGGGAAACCCATACAGAGTGACGAGTGAAATGTGAGAAATCTCTTGGATTCAGATAGAGCCTTAAAAAAGTTTCTTCGCTGAAAATCGAAATTTTATTGATATAATTCAATGAAAATTTTACATGAAGGACACTATAGTAAGAAATTCTTGAAATAGTGTCCTTGGAGCATATTTAACTTCCTTAGTTTATCAGGGGTGGACTAAGTTTTATCTTTAAGGCTCGAATTTTTAACACCCCTCCTTCGATAAAGGCGTAATTAATAATGTGGGAAGCTTGAACCTAAAACTACGAAAAAGGTTCGCCTGTTCATTGTAGATCAAATGAACCGTTTCCTAAAAAAATAATAATAAACGGATGAATGTTTTATTTTTAATGAAAATTGAACACAATATCTCCATAACGAACCTTGTTATTATAATTTCATTGAATATTTTTTATTCCATGAGCCATTTTACATTTTTCTTGAACTTGCTCGAGAGTTAAACAAATTGAATTTTGTCGGCGTGTGCTATAAATACGAAGTCTCAAATTTTGTTCTGTTATTTTAAAGGGGTGAAAGGGGTTTGAATAGATGTTCTATGGATGCTATCGAAAAAATCAACGACAGGTCGCTGTCACGTTTTTCTTCCACAAATTGCGTATAGAATTTAAAAATAATTTCGCAGTACCACATTTGGATTTAATAAAATACCAAACGAAGTCCATTCTAAACCATTTTTTCACACTTTGGTATGATATTTGGACCATTTAGAATTCAAACTATAGTTCCTCTAGTCTAAATTCACTCAGGGGTTAAATACACACTAAACCAATAAGAAAGTAAGAATTCATCTGAAGGAAAATGCTTGTGCGGAGTTCTTCCCTTCCCTCTTAAAATATAATCAACCGCAGAGGAAACTCGAAAAAAAGCACAGCTCCACTTACGCTCCAAACGATAATCCCTTCGAATATAATAAATATCCCTCGAAAAATGTCCCACTGATTATCCGCCGATAATACCCCAGAGTGTGATCGTCTAGCCGGAATTGTTCACCTCTGGCATCCGAAACAAGATGAGCGTCGTCGACGTCGCAGTCTAGCGTCGCGACGCGCCGTCCGTGGAGAACTGGGGCCACTGGGGCAGACCGACGTCGGCCTAACATCGACCCTCTGCCGGGATGCTTCAGGGGCCGCGCGTACCCTGAATTCCGAGGCCACAGAAAGGTAACTCTGACACCGGTGAAGTTTATTTATTATAAATAACATTTTATGAATACGGAAAGATTTCTCACGAAGTTGAAGTTGTAGTGAGATAATCATTTCGAATAAATACATGATATACATACACAAGTTTCATTTTTCATGTACCATTTTCGATATTCCAATACGACATAAAAAACTTGGCCTGTATAATTCACATATTATTTACTATGTTATGAAAAAAATTACGATCTTTTTTGAATATCCCGCCCTGTACTCTAATTTTATAGGAATAAACAGATCTTATATGTTTTAATTTTTTCTCAATCCACATCAAACCATATTTTTATAATTTCTTGTATATATTCATTTTTATTGAGCCTATTTTTCAATGTCATATTATTTATTGTATTATTGAGGATTGAGACATTATTATATAAAATCTTCACATCATAATCTTACCAGAACCTTAGTTAATCATAATACATTAGTTACCATAATTTACATCGGTTATTCATTTATTTTTCTATTTTGGTTCTATAATGAAGTCATTATAAAACGCAAATGCGCAAATGAGGAAATAGCCTTTGTTTCTATACGCATTTTTTATTATTCGGAGGTTGCTACAATCAAACTGTCAAATGAAAGTCAGAAGAGTTAGGCACAACTTATACTTCTGAACGATTTGGATTTGGTGATATTAGCAGTGAAAAACTCAATAATTCAATTGGTAAATTTCAATTCAGAGTGTAATTTGATTTGAATTGACCAATGAAAACTATAACAACATTGAATTTTTCACCGCTGGTATTGAAATAATCAAAATCGCTCAACTGTAAACTGGGCTTTACGCTTGCGCGTCAGATTTTAATTATTTCAATGTCATCATTGTTACCAATCGAAGATGTCTGTGATTTATCGATTTCAAATCCATTTTTTTCTTCAATTTAATCCAAAATAGAAAAAATAACATATGATACACGTTTTATAAGACACGTTGTCGCACTTGTTCACTATAGGAGCACTCCTCGCTACGCTCGTCGTACTCCAAACAACGCGTGCGACAAGATAGCGTCTTATAAAACTTGTATCATAATATACTATATCCTAACCCTAAAATAAATGATTAGCAAAATAAAAACAAAGAATTTTAGTCAATTAACTTTATTCTCTGAGAGAAGTAAGTATAGGGGTGCTTATATTGAGATACCTACCTATCTTAAATAGGCAACACAAGTTATTATTTTCATGTTAACAATAAAATGATGAATCATATAATAAAAATAACTACATAATATATAGATGAGTAGGTATGTTCCAAGAATAACTTAAAAAGTTTGAGACCTTGTGGTCTACCAGTCATTCAAATTCATTTATTTCAATTGATACTTCATTCAATTCACAGTTTATTCATTTTGAATAAAGATTTGATTTCATTCAGCCCACATTGCCCTCACTCTTGAAGTTTGCAGATGTTTATTGAAGGAATTGCATTATTTTTGAGCCTATCTCTTGGTTTAATTCTCCTTGATGGTCCTGAAGTAAAATCAAGGTTTTCATTACAAACAACAAGGGACAAAACTACAGTTGAACCAGATCTTATTTGTTTGATTTAACCTCAAAGACATACCTTCGCATTCACTTGAGAAATCCAGTTCTATAGGAAGTGCTTACTACAAACGTAAATGATTGTGGTGATAAGTTTTCCTATTTTCAACGTGATCATCCATTTTTGACAAAATTATGAAAGGAAATTCAGGATTTTGTGCCAAAGGAACGATGTCTGTACGGTAGGAGGAACGCTGAAATACTGAACAAATCTTTGTCGATTTCGTCTTAACGACCTTTTGAACTTGCTGCATGTTTCAATAATATTAGTAACTAGCTGATAAGCACGAAACAAGTCCGAAAACTATTCAAAACAATTCAATTTCATTAAAAATAATACGGAAGCCTATGCTATACAATGCTGAATTGCTTTGTTGATCACCCTCGGAAGGCTTAGAAAATTTGACACTAGAGGGCGCCCACTCCGTGATTTTCGCGAATACCTCCCCTCCTCTGAGAGTTACCTTAGTCTTGTTGGATATTCTGTGGCTCGGCCGAACAGAAACGATGCCATGTGCCCCGCACCGCGCCACCGTTCCAACCCCCCGAAAGGGGTGACAGGAGGGCGGCAAGAGACGAGCGAAGAGGGTCAGAAACGGTGGGGACGGACATCAGGAGATGGGATGGGTGTTTACGGAAAAATTAATGCGCAATTTAGGTGATATTCATTGATGCCGATTTCCACAAAAGCGCAATTATCGATCTGGAATCTTCCTCGTTTCGTTCAACTAATAATTATTCACACATTGCAGATTGAATGCCCTCACGCAACCAGTGAGATACCCATGAGATACCTATGGAATTTGTGCACACAGAATATTGGTTTCAATAATCAACAAATTACAGCTACAGAATGCATTTCTCATTTCTCTTATTTGAATTTTATTGGTGCTTACACCCGATGTTTTTACGCATCTTGAATTATCATTGGTGCCATTACCATGACAGTTGTCCGGATAGCCTTAGCCTTGATATCTGTGCCAGAGGATAGAACGAAAGCGAGCCAGATAGCCATAACAGCAGAGGGGCAGCAGAGCAAAGATCACTATAACCTACAATAGATTTGTATTCGTTTTGTGTTTTGTTTTCAAAAATATTTTGACGTTCGATTTAGTTCGAAAAACAAAACGTATTTCTTGTTGATTGTTGTGTATGGTGCACTGTATGGTGTAGGTGTTGGTGTTTCAAATGAATCAATTATTTACTTTCATTAGTTCATATGCTCCATAAATGTGATAATCATCATCAGCTGCCCCATAGATATGTTAAATTTGTGGAAAAGGTGAGTACAACATTTCAGCAGCTAGGTATCAATGATATCATGGTAAAACTTCGTTTATCGCACTCCTATGAGTTCGGAAAACATTTTTGGTGGAACTTACGTATTTTGACCTCCTGATCACGAATCTGAAGTCAAAACGCGGCGGTCTCAAGTATTTTCGGAGATACGGCCCCATTTTGTCTCAAAAATGCACCATTTCAAATCTCCATTTTCTGCTAATAAAAACTCACAAAATTAATCCTTCTTTGAGCCAATACATCACACATGCTCACATTCACTTGTTTCCAACACTTTTTTGCATAAAAAACTGTTATTTTCACAAAAATTCGCCCTTCTTCAAAAAGTAAACAAAACATCTTTTTTCACTGATTTTCTGGTTATTTTCATTTGAGATGTTGGCAACGTCTTACCATGAGCCAAACAATCACGTTGCCAACATCATAAATACAAATTACCAGAAAATCAGTGTAAAAAGGTTGTTTTGTTTACATTTCAAAGATTTTTTTGGAAAATAATAGTTTTTTCTGCTGAGAAGGTTTGGAAACAAGTAAATATATGCGTGTATAGTGTTTTGGTTCAAAGAAGGATTAATTTTGTGTGTTTTTAATATCAGAAAATGGAGATTTGAAATGGTGCATTTTGAGACAAAATGGGGCCGTATCTCCGAAAATACTTGAGACCGCCGCGTTTTGACTTCAGATTCGTTATCAGGAGGTCAAAATACATAAGTTCCACCAAAAATTTTTTCCGAACTCATAGGAGTGCGACAAACGAAGTTTTACCGTATCCCCATAAAAAAATAGCGAATCTTCGTTTATCGCACTCCAATTTTTGGCGGCTCTTTTGCGTATTTGGTTCCACCAAAAATTATTTTGAACTCCTGGCGGCTCTTTTGCCTATTTTGGTTCAACCAAAAAAATATTATATATAAACGAATATTTATCAGGAAAGTACGTAAATGAATGATTCATTGAAGCAAACTATGTATTTATATTTCGATCATTCCGTAAATGAAGAATGTATATAGGGATCTTTATAAATAACTTCCACCAAAAGATTCTCATCTTCCCCTCCAGGCATATTGTTGGCAAGCTTTTCATCTTTCATGTGTCGATTTCTGGCTAGCAATGACTCTATGATCTGCTGCTGCTCGCTCGTGATGTCTGTCTGCCGCATGTCTAGCCATTCCAGGGTGTAGTTTTCTTTCAATGCCTCAACAATTTGCTGAAAACGAAAATCGGAATATTTCCCCTAGGAGAAAAGATTCGTGGACCTCTATAAACATGCCACAAAAATAATATCAAACAAAAACCACCCACCACCCCGCCTTCTTCCCCAAACCAGTTGTTGCTGAGGTCGAGCCTCCTCAGGGTGTCGTTAATCCTGATCATCTGGCCCACCTTGGTGGGGGTGTCGTCTTCGAGAGCGCAGGCGGCCATGGACAGCTCCGAGGGGATGGGGCCCCTCACCAGGGCCCCCATAACGCCCATGGCGCCCTCTTTGCCCAGCGGGTTGAGCCGCAAATCGAGCGTCTCAATCTGGGCGCAGCCCGGAAGGAGTAACGTGAAACCTGAGGAGGGACAACATTTGACTGAAAATACAGAGTTCGATGTGCGGTCATTACACATTTTTGGCATTCGTTTCATGTATCCTAAGATAAGCCATATGCGTTTCCTCGGACGTCAAACCAATGAAGTCGAAACAGGAGAGTGTCATTCCCCATTAGCACAACTCAGTCCAATGGATGTTCAATGGATGTCCTCCTCAGGACATCTCAGACATCCACTGGACATCCAGTTTTTGTACACCGGATAACGTATGGACATCCATAGGATGTCGCATTTCCAACTTTTTGACTATCCATACGGTGTCCATATGGTAACATGTATGGACAAATATAGGCCATTGAACATCCACTTTCCACCGCTTTTGACATCCATGGAATATCCATAGGATGTCCATTTTATTACGAATAAATGGAAAAAAGCTACCAGCATTCAAGCGCGGTCACCCATCCAAACTCTAACCTCGCTTATCGTTGCTTTACCTCTGTGATTCATCCTTCCTTGCATGGTGGCTGCTACTGTCTTCTTATTTATATTATTAAATCCATGAAATTTGGTCAATAATGAGAACGAATCAAATCACTCCATGAGTATTGATTCTTGGATGTCAATTTGACATATTTTTCATTTTAGAGAAAATTTAGGTATTGTACGATGATGGAGTAGACAATGTGTGGTATTTTGATATCTCCACTTCTATGTTGTGAGAGCCCAATTAGCCAAATTCGTGCATGGTGGAGAGAAGCGAGACCAACAGCTGATACTGTAATCCGAACCACTTCTATAGGAGTAAAGTAATTTAACAGAATTTCCATTGGTTTATATTACTTGAACATGAGGGTTTCTTTCGGTGTCAATTTTGAATACTTTTTATGAATGCAATGGTATGTATGTATGTGAGTGTGTGGAAAAAATTCAAAATGAGAACGTGGGGACATTGAATGTACGCCATATGTTCTGAATATCCAATGAACGTCTCAATTTGGACCTAAAATGGACAACATATTATAGTCTATAATTGTAAGCCTACTTTAAATATATGTTCAATGGACATCTCCATGTGGACATCGATTGGACAATGGCTATCGATATTTTGAAGAAGAAGTCATTAAATGAACACCAAATGGACTACATTGTCTGGACGTCCATTGGATATCTTCATGTGTATATCCTATGGATGTCCAAAATATATCCATGGACACCTTGGACATATACTGGACACAAAACGCATGTCCAATGGACATCTTGTGCTATTAGGGTTGGTGATGCGGAATTTCTGCGCATGCGCCAAAATGGAATAAAAAGATGACAGGGCCATTATTCTCTGATGACAGTCAAGTAGAAACCAGAGACGGTAGAAACCATGAAGAAAAGCGAATCCACTGAGTATCCGGCTCGAAGGACCAAAATGTTCAGACTAACCAGTCTAGTCATTTGTCTATATATATATATACCTATCCCTTCAGCTCCGATCTTCCCGATGCGATTGTTGGACAGGTTGAGCTTCTTGAGGCAGGGATGGCCCCCGAGGAACTTGGCCACGCACAGCGCTCCCTGGTCTCCGATGTCGCAGTTCGAGAGGTCGAGCTCCAGCAGCGAAGCGTTCTTCACCAGGTGCTGCATGAGCGCCTGGCAGTGCTCGTCCTGCAGCCTGCTGCGGTGCAAGCGCAGCACCTGCAGGTTTTTCAGCTCGAGCAGCGCCTTGCCCAAACGCTGGCAGTCTAGGACCGTTACCTTGAACATGTTCCAGTTGAAGTCCTCCGAGACGTTGTTCATGCCTGGATAATATTCACACATGTGACAGTCGATAAATATGCCAAGAAGCGAACAGCCGGCATGTGAACGCGCCATAACTCGTACTTTCAACCAATCACACGCGAAATATGCACAGAACATACTACCACTACAGAACTAAGTGACTACCGCTGGTATTGCAATAATCAAAATCGCTCAACTGTAAACTGGGCTTTACGCTTGTGCGTCAGATTTTAATTATTTCAATGTTATCATTGTTGTCAAATGTTATCAAATGTTATCAAATCCTTTTTTTTTTCAAATCAATTCAAAATAGAAAAAATTGCATATGACACTCCTCGCTTCGCTCTTCGTACTCCAAACAACGCGTGCGACAAAATAGCGTCTTATAAAACTTGTATCATAATCATATATCTAATAATAACTATATAGGTAACATGGATACCAGAGCTGAAGCCAAAAAATAAAACAAATGACAGTCTGCGGGACAAATCGCGAAAATGCGCATGCGCAAGTTTGAATTAAGAATCGACATTCGTTTTCATCATGGAGGAGAGTAGCTTTCTAGTGAGCGACAAACGTATGATAATGTGTCACGTAACCTTCAATTCGATGTTTTTATTTTATCATAACATATATTTTTCAAATATTCATATACATTGATGGATTGTTGGACCATTTTGGATAATATTTGATGATAGATGCAGAAATGGATGTGATCTACAAAGCGATACTTGCGATTTGCATAGAAACCTTTGACTATAAAATCATCGGAACAGGATTCGTGGTCTAATTTTTGATCAATCACTGTTATCACTTACTAATCACTTCTGTAAACAATTAGTGAGTACATTAATAACTATATTAACGCTTTTTTACATAATTTGGGTTGAAAAATATACCTAAAACCTATGAAATTCTAAACACGTCAGTGGATTTCAACTCGTCAAAATCCGCGCATGCGCACAATTCACCATTAGCAAGCCAGACAGTCTTTTGTTTTTCCAAAACTTGCTTCACTTTCGCGTGAAGAGAAGAATAGGTGTTATCCATATATTGTTATTATATATATGTGACTACCACAGACTAGTATGAGTTCTGTGATATCGTATGCTTTCTTCGCTTGTTACTGAATCAACAATATGGCCTTATTTCGTTCTTATTCTGATATTATTTTCCGTAAATATTTCTATACGTTTTTTATCGTACCGAAAACCAAGTCGAACTCTGTCACGTCACTTAATTTTCTTAAAATATAAAGAAAATTGATATGATCCACTGGATAGGAGTCCGGATAGTCCTCTTTATCCATAGTTAATGGAGGTTTCCATAGCTGTAGCTGTGTGGCCATCAACCTGGAATTAAATAGAAGAACTAGCCGCCTTTCACACCTAATAAACTCAACCCTTTATTTTCTAATTAAAAGCTAACTTTCTCACGAAGGGGGAGCACAGCTCCAAAATGTCCTCCATGTTTTCTTCGTCCAAGTATTGGGGTTCTGCCTCTTCCACCAATTTCCGTACGTGCCGCTCCAAGTAGAGACTCTTCCACGTCCAACATTTGGATTTTCTCCGTATCATCACTTCGAAATGGGCCTCGTACCGTCTTTTCCAATAGAACTGATCCTGGAAACTCATCCACGTCGAAACGCCGGTAACAATCCCATCTAGTCACTCACGTGTATGAAGGGAATGGCCTGTTCCAGCGGCAATTCCGTGGGGATGATCTCCAAGAGGTGGTCCTTGTCTTCGCAGGGTAGCTCGTCGAACAAGGGTTCGTTTTCGAAGTTTTTCGCGATCACCGCCAGACATAGAGCGATGAGGGAGACACAGCGATCCTTATCCCAATCGAGATTTTCCGAGAGAATTTTCCTTTGGTCCTCCCCCACCAGGTCCAGGCTCTCTGGAGACGGCTTGTAAGCTGTCAAGGTGTTGGGGTTGATGGAGTGTGGGACTCGCATGTTGTTGGCGGTGGGTTTTCAGATATTATAGGGCTGCTAGGTGGCTCTGTGTGGGATAATTTCGTTTCGTTTCATCGGATTTATTGCAGGATATCTAACTTTTGAGTTTGCAGCGTATTTGGTGCCCCGCCCAACGAGAGTGAATTGAGAAAACTGACATTTGTATAGGTACTGTAGTGACATTATGCACCATTACTTGCGTCAAAGTCAGCTGAATGGAAATAATCTAGTCTTCCGTGCACTATAATGTCTGCCCAATCATCGAAAATCACCTACAGTGATCTTCCAATAAAAATTAATACCACTCAAGCAGCGCCGCTTCCTAAACACTATTTTCGTATTTCTATCTCTGTTTTGGACCTAACCTATGATATTGGCAAAGATATTGGGTGATATTCTGATATAGTGAATGTTGGATGAAATAATATGTGAAGTGGTCAATATCTATATCTATATCATAGAAGGATAACAAAAATGTTAGAGAAAACACTCGAGAATTCAGTTCACTACCAAATACACTAAAATTTTGGACTCACCTCGAAAAGTTGTAGGCACACAGCTCTTTTTGAGGAATTTCAGTATCAAAATGGTAAACACAAATGCCACAATATTCAGAAATCTCTATAGACATTCTAAAGCTAGAATGAAATCAATTTATATTACCTACCACGAAGATTCTTCATGCAAACTATAGGTACCTATTAGTATATTTTCTTGCCCATCATGCTTTCCAAAATTGAAGTCACTAGCGAATTCATGAAATCCTATCAATTTTTATTGTTTAGTTTTAGTTTTAGCGCAAAGTCGTGGCGTTGATGCATTTTCGCGAAAATGAAAAAGTATAAAAGAAACAAGAACATTTTTGAAGGAATGTGACATTTACATGACTGACATGTGCACCCCAACCTACAAAATATGTGAAAAATCAAAAAATGGCATAAAATGCGTTATTCACTTGTTATATACCACTCAAGCAGCGCCCTCAAACAATCATACACTGAACTTGGCCATTGAACAGACATTATAGTGCACGGAAGACTAGATTTTTTCCATTTAGTTGACTTTGCTTGAGTGCTCGATCTACGCAGGGTTTCAACGGAAAATTGAAAAATAAAATTCTTAAAAATGTTCTTACTGTCATCTGGATATCTGTAATTCTCCAAAGTTAAATATTCAAACGAGTCCTACATATAAAATGAATGCACGACAGAGATTAAAAATATTGATCATAATGAGCTCAAATTTAAAATGACCAGATTTCCATTAGATATAGAAAAAAACTCGGTTACCAATAGAATTCGCTATATGCGAGAGAAAATCGTTCATTCAAACAAGTTGAGTTGTAACAGGAAAATCAGACATACTTTTTATCTGCTTATATATTATATATATGATTGCAGATCGGGATCCTTCATCTTGTTATATAAGGTTTTCGTTTGATTCCACGTGGCCAAATTTGTTATTCAGTGTGCTTTAGAACAATTCTTTCCAGGAATCTGGAAAACGTCGTTGATTCGTTTCATGCTCCGAAGTTTTCTGAGGTTTTATTTACTTTGTATATATATATAAGTTTGAATATGGTTTGAAACAACTGCGAAAGCACGACCAAGCATGGGTAATAAGGTTTTAGTTCAATCGTTGACTAAGATGACGACAGCCACGACAATAATCTGATTGGTATTCATAATTTCAATACTACTTTCTTACCAACGTAACAATCGTAATTAACGTAACCCTGTTGAAAAATATTTTTCCCTACGCCCCTATAACAGTGATATACCAACCATGCAAAGTTGGTAGCATACTTTCAAGGGATTAAAAAAAAATAAGTCATGCTACTTTAATAATTTATTCTTCCTGATTAATTGGCAAACTACAGCAATTCCAAATAAACAATCAATTGATCATTTCACTTTTCTCTTCACCGCCTTCGTGGATCTTCAGGTGCTTCTTGAGGCTGGTGGAGTCGCAGAATCCTGCAAAGCAGACTCCGCACCTGTAAGGCCTCTCGCCAGTGTGAATCCTGGTGTGCGCCTTGAGGTTCCCGTTCTGCGCGAACTCTTTGCCACAAAAAGTGCACTTGTAGGGCTTCTCGCCGCTGTGCGTCTTCAGGTGGCTCTTCAGATGGCCCAGTTGCACGAAAGTCCTCTGACAAAGCTAAACGGGGCAGGAGAACCAGAACATCCGAGATTATTCGAAAAGTTCACCCAGCGTTGTTGTCCGTAGGCCTTTTCGGAAACTTACCCGGATCACAAGTCGGGTTACGAAAAAAGACCCTGGGTTAGTAATCGAGGCAATGCAAGTCAGGTAAACGCAGGTAAACGAATGTGCGGGTTAGGGTCGTTAGGGATCGTGTCAACCCGAGTAGGTTTCCGAAAATGCCTATGTTGTCATCAAGATAGCAAATGTTATGATTGGGGACGTAAAAAAACGAAGAAGACTTACATAAACATAACCTCTACATAATTTTTTTGTTTTTCTTATTTCTTGTAGTTAGTTTTCGTAAAAACCATGTAAAAACGCTGGGCTTGATGAACTTCACTATTCTACTCACCTCGCATTTGAACGATCTCTGCCCTTTGTGGATGAATACGTGATTTCTCAGGGAGCCGGCCTGTCTGAATCTTTTGCCGCATTCCGAGCACTCGAAGGGTTTCTCGCCTGTGTGGATCCTGGCGTGCACCTCCAAGTGGCTCTTGCGAATGAATCCCTTCCCGCACACGTTGCACAAGAAGGATTTTTCTCCCAAGTGAATCTGCTTGTGGACGTTGAGGCTGTGTTTGGTAGAGAATATCTTATCACAGAGTTCACAGTGCAAGTCATTTGTGTCTTTGGGAGGCTTCCGGGGGTATTTTTTTGGGGGCTTCTCGCATTTGGGGATTTCGCCGTTTTTTATTTTGTGCCGCACCTCATGAGCTCGTCTGGTGGAGTATTTTTTGAAAGCCATGCCACAGTAGCTGCAGACATGAGGTCTTTCACCTGTGTGAACTCTGAGATGCTCTGTTTGTCTTATTAAAGTTCCAAATTCTGCAAAAGACCACATTTGAACCCTGATGTCTGCATATTTCATTTACAACCTACCTTTTCCACAAATATCACATTTGAAGGGTTTCAAGCCCTTATGAACCAAATTCACATGTCTTTTCAAGTTTGATGCATGGTTAAATTTTTTCAGGCATATCTTGCATCCATATGGTGACTCTTTGGTATGAGTTCTAATATGATCATTCAGACGTGTCTTAGTAGAAAATGCTTTATCACAGTGGTTACATTTGAATTCATTGATGACCCTACAGGCAGCATTTTTTTGTTTGTGATTAGTGAGTTTTTGTTTGGTATCAAATTGTTCACCACAAGCCTTGCATTTCAGAGAAATTTGCCAGGTCCTCTTTCTTTTTTCAGTTTTAGCTTCTCCAAGAGTTGACTCAGAGTATTCTTCTTTTAATAAGTCATCAATGGTATTGAAAGTATCATCATCAACAGATTCTTGGTCACAATCTGCATCTTCAACTTTGTATTTCCTTTCATTAAGGAGATTTCTGAGGTAGTTATTACTATGTTTTGCTATACCTATGAACCTAGATATTTCATTCAACTTTCCTATACATGTATAGCAAATATTTGTCGGAAGTTCACTATCATTCGGATCAATCTAAAACCAGGGGGCAGGTGAATGAATTATTTACTAGTTAATATCTACTTATACCTGGATATCTGTTAATTTCGTTAAAAGTGTTGATAAAGAAGTTTCATTCAACGGTTCCAATTGGCCATTATTCAGACAGACTCTACATATCAAAGAAAACTCTGGCAATATCTTAATTTCATTTATTTCATACATAATTCGAACTCCTAATCTTTGTCCCCTTTGTCCTGATCACAACAGTGAATATAACTTGTAACAGTTGTTTGTAACTCGACATGACATAACCTCATCTTTTGGTTTTCTCACGTTTGTGGTTTTAAATTCAAAACGACCAGATTTTAGACATTCTTTCTCTAAAGAGTACAGTCTACCTTGATCAGGGGCACTGAACTGTTTGAGTTCAGTGATCAGGGGATGGGGCCTTGATAGGGACGGTTTGAAAAATAAATGTGTGCGTGACACCATGGTACTTTCGTAGATTAAAAATGATGAAAGGGTTGAAATTTGAAATATGAGACAAAAACACCGAGAAAAACGGCATCATGTAGTAGGTTTGGTATTAGAGGGATCTGCAAGAATGTAGGTACCAAGGTGGATATAGGATGGTGAAACAGCTCTTCAATTGTTTCTGCGAAAAACTTGTAGACCGTTTGAGAAGGTAGTAATATTTCCACGACTTGAATGAAGATGGTGGTGAGATCGATTATCGAAGAAGATTTCTGTGGCTTACGTATTTCTGTGGTTCACATCTGACAGACGTGACTTGAAACGACATTAAAACAATATATTTTCGATGAATCTGGATCGAATATTGATATTTTGAATCTTCTCAAACATTTTTCATCTGGAACAGATGAAACTGATAAAAGTATGACAGATGCAGAGTTTCTGTTTTACCGACACAAGGTATGTCGCCATCTCTGATAACTTCAGGAAATATTACTACGGTATGAAATCAAGTAGGCAAAGGTCTACAGTTTATTCTAGTGCTTGTTAATAGGAAGCTGTTTCACCATCCTATATCCACCTTGGTAGGTACTATGATCACGTGGTATGACCCGGACCTCCACCTCCAAACAAATAACCTGGATACTGGATCTAGCGTAAGCAAATAAGATCTATGTTCTGACTTCTGATTGTCGTAAACGAATGGCATATGATACGCTCAGGTAAATCTAAACTCTTGAATTTTTGACACGATGACAGTTTCTGTATATTTACAAAATTTTCATTACCGCAAGGAGTCAGAAAACTAAGAAACTCAAAAGAAGAAGAAGAATCACAGAAGAATAATATTTTCATTGCTGGTTATGTTATATTTTATATTTCAGTGGCTTGGATAGAAAGACTTGCGGATTTTGCTCTAGAAAAAAAACGTTGAATACTTAAAAAGAATCTGAGAAGAAATATTCATCGTCTTGACTCTTGAGGTATATTTTCCAGCATAAAAGGGCAATACAATGCCAGGATGGTATTACGACAAGAAAGAACTGAGGAATTCCCCGTCTGCTCTAGATGGAATCGACTACAAAACAGAAATGCGATATCGCAAAGAAGGTATTAACTATTTATTTTGTTATTGGATGTGGCTCTCGTTTGGTGTTTGATTTGGTTCAATATTCAAAAGGTTGGTCCATATCCATATATGTACCCTCCTATGTACCTAATACCCTATGAAAAAATCATAGTCCTTATTCCCTTGAAACCATCATTTTAGGAGCCAGACTGATCATCAACACAGGTTCCAAGATGGATTTGGGTTACAACACAATGGCCACTGGAGTAGTCTACTATCACAGATTTTACATGTTTCACTCCTTCAAACAGTTCCCAAGATATGTAACAGCATGCTGTTGTCTTTTCCTTGCTGGTAAAGTAGAAGAAACCCCAAAAAAATGCAAAGATATAATCAAAACAGCCAGGAGCCTGTTGACTGATCAGAAATTCACCACCTTTGGGGAGGATCCTAAGGAAGAGGTAAATTCCTTTACCACATTCAGAATGTTGTTTTTCTATTAATTGAATGTTATAGGTGATGACTTTAGAGCGTATTCTCTTGCAAACCATCAAATTTGACTTGCAAGTGGAGCATCCCTACCAGTATCTACTGAAGTATGCCAAGTGTCTCAAAGGTGACAAGCAAAAGTTACAGAAGATGGTTCAGATGGCTTGGACTTTTGTCAATGACAGTCTATGCACCACCCTTGCTCTGCAATGGGAGCCAGAAATAATAGCAGTAGCCCTCATGTATCTGGCAGGTAAACTCAGCAAATTTGAAGTTGTGGATTGGATGGGAAGGAATGCAAAGCACTGCAGATGGTGGGATATGTTTGTGGAAGACGTGACAATGGATCTGCTGGAAGATATTTGCCATCAGGTAGGTGCTTGTAGATATTTTTTGATAATTGTATTGAATCCTCTGTAGATGAATCTGAAATATGGTGAAATTTATATTGACCTTGCTTGCTTTTCAGGTCTTAGATTTGTATTCTCAGTCAGATAGCTCAAATCACCCTGATAGTCCACCCTTGTCCTCTAATGCAAAACAGCAGATGCCCCCATTGAGGACTTCCAATGGTCAGGAGAAAACACTATCCCCAGACAGGTAAGAAATGAATATAACTAAAATTTAAGATTTTAATCAGCTAGTAGCAGCTGCATATATGAAATACATTATGCCAATTTCAGTGACTGTAGAAACAAATTCAGGAGTGAAGAGATATTGATTTGTTTTGGAAGGATATCATGACAAAAACTCTGAATGAAAGTACGCTAGACATGCTTTCAAACAATTTTATTTTCTTCACAGAAATCGAACATTACATGAGAAATATTAATCATCTTTATTTTCCTTTTCGAAAAAGGATAATGTTATAAAATTTGTATAGGGATTGTAAACAAATAAGAAAAAGAACAGACGTTAGAAAATTACTGAAGAAAAAAAAAATTCCTAGTAATGAGAGAAGATTATTTTCTTTAGCAGAAAACTGAACTTGATGATTTCTTTCCAGGCCCCCCTCATCCAATGCCAAAGCGCCCCCCAGCTCGGACGTGCCCCAGTTTCCCTACCAGACGTTCACGGGGGCGCCGCCGCCCGTCGGCGCCTACGCCGCCGCCTTCCCCGCCTCCATGCCGGGGGGGCCGCCGCCCCTCATGAGCGGGCCCCCTCCGCACATCGGTGGGTTTTCGCACATTTTTTTTTTTCGAAAAAACTCACCTGACGGTCGGTTTTTTGGCCTCCTGTACACGAATCTGAAGTCGAAATGCAGCGGTTTCAAGTATTTTCGGAGATACGGCCCCATTTTGTCTCGAAAATGCATCGTTTGACATCTCGAATTTCTGCTATTAAAAGCACAAAATTAACCGCTCTTCACTACACACACATTTATTTACTTGTTTCCAACACTTTTCAGCATAAAAAACTGTTATTCTACTAATAATGCACCCTTTTTTAAAATGTAAACAAAACACATTTTTTCTATGAATTTCTGCTGATTATTATTTATGATGTTAGCAACGTGAATGTTTGGATCGTGAATTCGGCTTGTACTTTGGTTCTCATGCTTCTTTTAATTTCGTTCTGATATCCATTTTTATTTTTTTGATGAATTCTATCGGGAATCTAGCAGAATAAATATCCACAAAAATTGTACTGCCTGCTTTTGTCTCGAAAATGCACCGTTTGACATCTCAAATTTCTATTATTGAAAACACAAAATTCACACGCACAATACAAAAAAAACTTTTTGGTTCCCGATAGGAGTGCGATAAACGAAGATTCACCGATTTTCTATTTTTTCGCAGCCGCCCCGCCCCCCGCTGTGTTTTCCTACGTTAACCACCCGCCCCCGTTCTCGGCGGTGGTGCCGCCCGGGGGCGGGCCGCCCTACTTCTCGGCCAACGCGCCCCCGCCGCCCGGGCAGCCGCCCCAGCACAGGCCCTACTACCCCCCTCAGTGAGGGTGGGATTTTTTTTTTGGGTGTCGACGGTGGTGCGATCGGACAGTTGTATTTATTGTTGGTGTTAATAAATGATATTTCGTGTAGGTATTTGTTTTTTTTATTTACGAGGGGGGGGGGGATGAAATATCTCCAGTTTTTCGTAGTGGGGAATTTTTATATAAATTTGTAGTATTCGTCGAATAAAGTAGTGGGGTTTATGGAGTAGTCAAAGTTATACGATTTTGTTATTTTTTACCAGCCAGGGAATAAGTCAGATTATCTTGAAAATTAAAGAGATAAGTAAAAATGGTTTGATATTTGTGTTCAGCATATAAATGTCATATTATTTCGAAAACTAGAAGAGATGGATTAAAATTGATTCGATATTCGTGTTCAGCACATCGATAATAACATGTACACAAGTTTTATCATTTTTAGTGTTGAACAAAGTAGATTATTTCTAAAATTCGGAGTAGTAAAATTGATTCCATATTCGTGTTCATCACATACCTATACCCATCCGAGTTTTCAGGAAATTGAATGAATTTTCAAAGATTATTGGAAACCGCGTATTTTGTTTGCCAGGAAATAAGAATACATTATGGAAAATGTACAAGTTTTATTTAGTTATCAATACAATTACAGGGCCCTAAAATAGCTATGAAAAATGGTATATTAATAAATAAGGCACCAATTTCGAAATCACAATAAAAATAATAATGAGAATACTAAATTGATTGTAAATAAGACATTTACACAGCCTTTTCATCATAATGAAATACTATAGTTTGCCGAGAGCAAGAGATATTGTTGAATTACAGGTATACAATAAGTGTATGATCCAAAAATTGTTTGAGAAAATATTAATAACAACAATTTTCATTGAAGATTCAATCAAATCAATGAAATGAGAAGTGAATAAATATCGGAATCCCACATATTTAGTTGAAACATTCCAACTTGAATTTATAATTTGAAAAGGAATAAGATTAAAAGATCATAATGTAACATCAATCGCCAAATATAAAATGTCATCACAAAACTTAACATTCCGTACATAAAAATCACTCCAAATATACTTCAAATGGAGTTTCAATTTCATTAGATTCTCCTCATATTCAGATGCAAAGCTACGCTTTACTATAATTATATTTTACAATGAAAAATAACTCAATTGAAATGGATATTTGATGATAAAAAATTACCAATATTATTGGTTTGCCTTAAAACAATGAGTATCTTTAGTCACCAATACTATTTCGATATACCGATTTCCTAATAAAAAATTTCATATTATAGCAATTGATAAGTCATGAAACAAAGTTTTCACAATACTTGCTAACTTAAAGCCATTGTTTCTATAAAAAAATCACACAAATACGTTTAAGTACGAACTGCTAATACAATTAAAAATCTCAACATTTTGGGCCAAGAATACTGATTTCATATTGCATATTATGAAAAATAAAAATAATTTCAACGTCACAAAAATAATAGCACAAACATTAAATTCAAACTCCTACGGAAGATCAAAAAGGCACTATTCAGCTCCTAGCTTCCAGAATTGCACACCCAAAAATATTTCTCATGGGACGAGACCAGTCGACAAACGCTAAATGAGTCTTGTCTGCTTAAGATAGTGTATCAACAAGGAGTAGACAAATCTGTATTGGGCTATCGTCTGAATCATGTAGGCACGCTGCTGTCGCAAAAGACCCACCACTCTCGGTATACACACCTCCTACAAAAAAAATATGATTCAATAATATCGAAGAAGTCATGATGTATTCGAACTGCGACCAGGCTGGATGGATAAAAGAACACTATAGCAATTTTCATAATTAATGGAAATGTTTGTGTGAGTTGTCAGAGGTTTGTACTGAAATTTTATCTTCGATTTCATAACAAAATCCAAGATTGGAAAAAATATATTTTAACAATTTTTTTTTTCGATCTTGGGAAATATTTATGATGACATAATTGATTACGTGAGGCGATTTAGGCGATTTTCTGACCCTCCCTCTTATTTAGTATATTAATTGACCCTAACTCAACTGGACAAGAGACACAACACCAAACTCTTCGCCAAATGCCGCTCTGAATTCCCTGAGAAGAATGATACTTTAATTTTATAATTACGTACCTACCACATTGCTATATTATATCAAATATATGTTGACATAAGTGTCTTCATTCTCTGTTATTTGCTCTATGGTTATTTGTGTTAATGGGGTCATAAACCTCTAGAGCTTTAGCAGAATTAATAATCGTTTTCCGACACCTTACTAAACTACTACCGACATGGCATCAAAATTAAATCGGAATATTCTTTTATGCTCGAGAAAATCGAAATCAAAAATAATTATTTGACAGCACCATATTTCTGCTGACGTCACCTGGTAGATCGGGATGGTATCGTGAAAATATCGAAAATAATAGGGAAGAAGAATTTTTTGACATAAGTGATGGCAGATAAGTCAGATGACAATATGTCAATTTTTAATTCAAATTTTTTTCGATAACGAAACTAATTCAAAATATCTAAAAGGGGGCATTAATTGATTGTTTATCATCTATATAACGCAAGTCAGGTATTTTATATGAGTTAATATATTTCTATAGGATTTTCAATACCACCTCAGCGAAGTCAATGAGATGATTGAACTCAAAGACACTATAAAATAGAGAAATAAAAATGAAGAATTAATTCAATTAATAACTTAATTGTCTGGGAAAAGTAGGTAAGTGTAGTGGTGCATCTGATAATATTTTAAAAAAACAACACAAGTTGATATTATAATTACATATTCACAATATAATGTAAAGAAGATATCTCATATAAACTCACATCATAGATAGAGTATGTACTAACAATAACTGAGGATTTAGGAAAATACATTTATTATTTACAGAAGTGCATGACAATAAGGATTTGGTTTATTAGCTTATAACTATTACTAAAATACTTTGTGCTCTCACTTAACAGGTTCTCATGATGTTCATGTACAAAGATTCAAAGAATAAGGATAAGAACTTTAACTTAGATCAAAATTATCTTCTCAGCAATTACTTGCAGATATAGCTATGTGTTGTCCTACTGCAAAACATAAAGTTTGTCTCATATTAACACTTGGAGTACAAATATGAATTTCGAGAATCCACATTCTTGTTGCTACATGAAGCACAGTAAGTCTTTGAATCTTTCTGAAAAAAGTGGTCGGTGAGGGGTATAATGAACGCTGAACAATGAAATAAAACTCAATAGTAACTTACCTTTTATCATCCGAATATTTTCGCAGGAAGAATTAAAATCGCCCAGTAATTTTTTACCGCCATCTGTCAAAGATGACAGAGATTGTCAATTCTTCTTCCACTTCGATTAATGGAACAGAACCTAAACCAACCTACCAGGTGACGTCACATTATTAGAAAAGGATGGAGAATTTTCGATTTTTGAATGCAGATTTTGGAAAAACCCTTGAAAATAAAAATTTCAAAAAAATATCGACGTATTCTCTGGAGGCCCGCGTTTCACATATATAATTTTTGAAAAAAAGTTTACAACCCTATTGTGTATTAATTCATGTTATCAATAGGGTCATAAACCTCTAAAGCTTTAGCACAATTGATGGTCGTTTTCCGATACCTTACTAAACTACTACCGATATGCCATCAAAATTAAATCGGAATATTCTTTTATGCTCGAGAAAATCTAAATCAAAAATATATATTTGACAGCACCATATTTCTGCTGACGTCACCTGGTAGATCTGGATGGTATCGAAAAAATATTGAAAATAATAGGGAAGAAGAATTTTTTGACATAAGTGATGGCAGATAAGTCAGATGACAATATGTCAATTTTTAATTCAAATTTTTTTCGATAACGAAACTAATTCAAAATATTCAAAAGGGTGCATTAATTGATTTTTTATCATCTATATAACGCAAGTCAGGTATTTTATATGAGTTAATAATATTTTTATAGGATTTTCAATACCACCTCAGCGAAAACAATGAGACGATTGAACTCAAAGACACTATAAAATAGAGAAATGAAAATGAAGAATTGATTCAATTAATAACTTTATTGTCTGGGAAAAGTAGGTAAGTGTAGTGGTACATCTGATAATATATTAAATAAACAACACAAGTTGATATTATAATTACATATTCACAATACAATGTAAAGAAGAAATCTCATATACAAACTCACATCATATAAGGATAAGAATTTTAACTTAGATCAAAATTATCTCCACAGCAATTACTTGCAGATGTAGCTGATGATATTTGTTTTCCTACTGCAAAACACCAAGTTTGTCTCATATCAACACTTGGAGTACAAATATGTATTTCGAGAATCCACATTCGTGTTGCTACATGAAGCACAAGTCTTTTAGTGGTCAGTGAAGAGTATAATGAACGCTGAACAATGAAATAAAACTCAATAATTCTTTACCTTGAATCATCCGAATATATTTTCGCAGGAAGAATTAAAATCACCCAGTAATTTTTTACCGCCATCTGTCAAAGATGACAGAGATGGTCAATTCTTCTTCCACTTCGATTAATGCAACATAACCTTAACCAATCTACCAGGTGACGTCACATTTTTAGAAAAGGATGGAGAATTTTCGATTATTGAATGCCGATTTTGGAAAACCCCTGGAAAATAAAAATTTCAAAAAAATATCCACGTATTCTCTGGAGACCCGCGTTTCACATGTATAATTTTTGAAGAAAAGTGTACAACCCTATTGTACTAAACAAAAGACATACATACAGATAACCCTGTTCGCGAAAAAAAAAAAACCCACCTGATTGTGATCGACAGTGTAGAGCAGCAGATCGCTGAGGATGACCAGCCCCGTCCTGCCCACGCCCGCCGTGCAGTGCACCAGGATGGGCGGGTTCTTGTTGTGGCCGGGCGGTATCTCGCCCATCGAGTGCTGGTGCACCGACTGCGCCTCCTCGAGGAAGCCGAGAAAGTGGGCGACCGAGCCGGGGCAGCCGCCCTGGTCGCCCCATTCGGCGTAGTGCAGGTGCCACAGGGTGCGGTAGCGGCGCGAGCCGACGTGGCACAGGCGCACCTTGCTCGTCACGCAGTGGCCCGTCCGCTGCGAGAACTCCCACCAGATCTGGTAGTCCTGAGGCGAGAAGAGTTGTGTGAGTTGGTTTTTTTTATTATTGGTCCTTCGAGCCGGATGGTGGTTCCTCCATTATTCACCAGACAATGAGGAAATTTCCTTCGGACGGATTCACATGAATTTATCGTTTGAATAACTAGGTACAGACATAACATTGGTCCTTCGAGCCGGATGGTTTCTTCCATTAGTAACCATTCATTGAGGAAGTTTCCTTCGAACGGATTCTCATGGAATTATATTGTTTTAATAACTATCGTATTATATTCCAGCGCTATCTCATGGTAACAACTAGAACTACTCTTTTCATTTTGTTTTCGTATTTATAACGTTTGTGTCATTGTGACGTTACTGACATTTGTGTCTTTGCCATCAAACAATAGGGAACGTAGATTAAGATCGTAGCGCCAGAACGGTGAAAATCAGAACTACTCTATGGGCCATTCCAGTTTGTTTACATTGTCTGGAAGAACATCATTTTTCATTTCCTTTCAATATTTTCAAATTGTTTGCTTGGATATAAAGTTTTTTACCTGGTCAGGTAAAATAATGAGGTCTTATATTGATACATATTGAGAAAACTTCAAAATCTTGTTTGTGTCCCTTCATCCAATATTATTAAAATTATTTTAGGAAGTGTGGAAGTTTTTAACTATAATAATTCACACTTTTTGATAAATATACAATGAAAAAGCAATACAATTATAAATATTTAATGGTAAGTATAAAATGAATGAGAGAATACATTATAATGTACTAAATTTCAAGTATTTTCACTAAAATATCAGTAAAATAAACTACTCAGTTACCTTGCCAATTACTAACAATGAAATACAAATGATTAAATAATATGTGTATCGTTTTCAATGCACACCTATCTACTGTCCAGCAACTCCTTTATTTTCAACTTGGTCACAAATATAACTCGGGATTTTCCTGTATTTGGGGAGGTATGAAAACTTATTTCGGGTTTTTTTCTCGCCCAACAAAATCAGTAAGGTACGCCAACAATAATTCATAGTTTTTTCAGAATCATTTGAATATCAACCAACAAATCAACATTTCACCAAAATAAAATTATATGGAAACCTTATGGCACCAAATGTAAACAAATGATTCTATGGCCCATGCGCTAGTTATATTCTCAACGGTAGGGGGCGAACTGCTTATTTTGTTTCATCTATAACTGAAACGAGAAAAACGATGAGATTTCACATGTTTGTCTACGGGCTATCCCCACAGAAAGTTCAGTGGTTATCCCACAGAAATAGAGGTTATCCTACAGCGAGTGTTTTCACGAGTCACCGCTAGGTAGCGTATTGCTTAGCACCTATCGCGAATTTCTAAAAAATGTTGAAGGAACTTTCGGCAACACTTTTTCAAACACAAAATCCCCCTAAATTTGTTCGTGCTATTTATAATGCATTTATCTACAAAATTCGGTAGGATTTCTGTTTTGGAATCATTAGGCAGAAAAATCAGATCTCATTTCTTTTGAAACCTCCATGGATTCGCTATTGTCAACATTACACACCGTGTCTCACTTTAAACGGCGCCCTCCACACCTCAGTTTTATTGAAATATAAAGTGGTTAGGTAGGATAGTAAAATTTGCATAATTTTCATCAGAGCACTAAACATTCCATTAAAAGTGCTTTGAAGCCAACAATATCGCATATTTAGTAACGAACTGCAAAAATTTGAGCAAACCTGATCTATGTTGACACATCTGTCGTCAGCATCGGGCAGGTACGTCATATCTTCAGAGGGATCTGTCAGCTGCACCATGAGATAGACCTCGGCCTCCCAGACGCATTGCCAAAAGGAAGGCAACGTCTGCTTCGTGGGCCCCTGGGCTGCTATGTAAAACCTCTGCTTGCTGCCGACGGTCGCCTAAAAAAAACAACTATTATTCGCGAAAATCAAGAACCAACAGATGACGCTCGAGAAATGTCAAAAATTTGACATGAGGGTGATCATCAAACATTTGGTATATGTTTTCAATGGTAATATGTCAATTTTCAATTCGAATTTTAGAGAAGATATAAATAATCCTGAGTATCCAAAAGGGGCGCTATTGATAGATTATCGTTTATAGAATTCAAAACAGGTATTTTATGTGAGTTCCGTGGATTTATTATGTTTTATAGGCTTTTCGAACCACCTCTGCAAAATCAATGGGGCCACTAAGGTATTTGTATTTTAATGATTCCTCTTTATTTCAAGAATGGCCAAGATTGAAATAAGTATCTAGAGTATATTGGGGATAAGAAGAAACCCTTGAAATAGCGAAAAGCAATATTCAAAGCTGGTCACATACTTTGTGGGATAGATGTCAAACACATACTCGAACACATATAAATAAACTCCTGTTCACAAACTTCAGCTCTAGGGTAGGTAGCTCTAAAATGAAATTAAAATAGTTCCATGGAAAAATTAGCAGTGGAAGTGTGAATTTATCTGTGAACCTGTAATAATTTTATCCTAACCCAAAAATAGATGATTAGCAAAATAAAAAGAAAGAACTGTAGTCAATTAACTTTATTCTCTAAGAGAATTCAGTATAGGGGTGCTTATATTATTATTATTTTCATGTTAACAATAAAATGATAATTCATATAATAAAAATAATTATATAATATAGATGAGTAGGTATGTTCCAAGAATAACTTGAAAAGTTTGAGACCTTATGGTCTACCAGTCATTCAAATTCATTTATTTCAATTGATACTTCATTCAATTCATAGCTTATTCATTTTGAATAAAGATTTGATTTCATTCAGCCCACATTGCCCTCACTCTTGAAGTTTGCATGTGATGACTTCCAGATGTTTATTGAAGGAATTGCATTCTTTTTGAACCTATCTCTTGGTTTAATTCTCCTTGATGGTCCTAAAGTAAAATCAAGGTTTTCATTACAAACAACAAGGGACACAACTACAGTTAAACCAGATCTTATTTGTTTGATTTAACCTCAAAGACATACCTTCCCATTCACTTGAGAAATCCAGTTCTATAGGAAGTGCTTACTACAAACGTAAATGATTGTGGTGATAAGTTTTCCTATTTTCAACGTGATCATCCATTTTTGACAAAATTATGAAAGGAAATTCAGGATTTTGTGCCAAAGGAACGATGTCTGTACGGTAGGAGGAACGCTGAAATACTGAACAAATCTTTGTCGATTTCGTCTTACGACCTTTTGAACTTGCTGCATGTTTCAATAATATTGGTAACTAGCTGATAAGCACGAAACAAGTCCGAAAACTATTCAAAACAATTCAATTTCATTAAAAATAATACGGAAGCCTATGCTATACAATGCTAAATTGCTTTGTTGATCACCCTCGGAAGGCTTAGAAAATTTGACACCAGAGGCCGCCCACTCCGTGATTTTCGCGAATTGCTACCACCGGTTGACAAAATATCCCTTTTGTTTTTCGGGGTGTACTTACGGTGATGTGAGAAGCGTTGATGTAGCCGAACTTGTTGTTTCTCGTCGGAGTGAGCCTCAGTCTGTTGTCCTCGTAGGGCAGCACGTCCTTGAACCTGTTGAAGGCTGCGTTGTCCGGATGCAGGGCGGTCTTGAAGTCGGCGTTCTGTTTCTTCTTCGGTATCTTGTCGAACTCGAAGAACAATTGGCTGTCCGCTAGTTTGGTTTCCAAAAGTTGGCACTGGAAAGGGTAGCAGTGAGTTGAAACATCGAAGAGTTATTTAGACTCCATCAAACTCACTACGGTCGATTGCATTGGACATTTTTTAAGGATAACTCCAACTTTTGAGTATAGGTTGCGATCAAGGTGGATATAGGATGGTGAAACAGCTCTTCAATTGTTTCTGCGAAAAACTTGTAGACCGTTTGAGAAGGTACTAATATTTTCACGACTTGAAAGAAGATGGCGGTAAGATCGATTATCGATCCTGTTTTCTGTTGCTTACGTATTTCTGTGGTTCACATCTGACAGACGTGACTTGAAACGACATTAAAACAATATATTTTCGATAAATCTTGAATGAATATTGATATTTTGACTCTTCTCAATCATTTTTCATCTAGAACAGATGAAACTGATAAAAGTATGACAGATGCACAGTTTCTGTTTTACCGACTCAAGGTATGTCGCCATCTCTGATAACTTCAGGAAATATTACTACGGTATGAAATCAAGTAGGCAAAGGTCTACAGTTTATTCTAGTGCTTGTTAATAGGAAGCTGTTTCACCATCCTATATCCACCTTGGTTGCGATGAATAACTGGGAGGAATATTCCTAATAGAATACTTCAGATAATTTGGAGAATAGAAAATCTTGCATTCATTGAAAGTGGATACGAACAACAATCAGTTGAATATTTCCATGAGTACAATATTCACAATTTGTGAATAAATATAAAATATAAATATTCACCATTTTGGTGAGTGCTCTAAATGAATATGAAATATAAATATTCCAAATGATATGTGGATATTCCCCGTTGTAGAATGAATATTCAAAATCCTCCAGTGAATAATTATGCTTATAACAGGATGACCTCAATCATAAATTAAACATCTTTATATGAATATTTACAATGTTGCTGAATACTTCAAATCTAGATGTAGACGAATATTCCCAAGAGTTGAGTGAATAATTTGATTAGATGAGTGAGTATTCCTAATAATTTAGTGAATATTCCCAGTAATTTGGTGAATATAATAATTTGATGAATATTTCCATTTATTTGGTGAAAATTTTCAATAATTTGTTGAATATTTCAAATAATTTGGTGAATATTCTTTAACTTGATCAGATGAGTGAGTTACATAATATAAATCAGTGAACATCGTCAATGATTGAATGACTATTTCCAATGATTTAGTGAATTATATGAGAAGATGATATACTGATGATGAATACTTGAATTGCATAACATAATTCGGTGAATATTTTCAATGATTGAGTGAATTATTTCATTAGATGAGTGAATACTTTCGGAAATTGCATAATACAATTTGGCAAACATTCCCAATATTTAAGTGAATATGAATAATTTGATCAGATAGGTGAATACTTGAAAATTACATTACACAATTTGGTGAATATTCTCAATAATTGAGTGAATAATTGAAGATTTCCAATAATTGAGTGAATAATTATCTTAGATGATTGAACACTTGCGTAATTTGCATAATACAATTTGGTGAATATTCCCTGATAATGGAGTGAATTATTTGATTAGATTGGTGAATATTTTCGAATGTTGGATTATATAATTTGGTGAATATTTCTAATAATTGAGTGAATTTGATGGGTGAATACTTTCGAAAGTTGCATAATATAATTTAGTGAATGTTTCCAATCATTGATTAAATATTTCCAATAATCAAGTGAATATTCCCAAAAAAATTTAGTGAATATTTCCAATAACTTAATAAATATTCCAATAATTAAGTGAATATTCTCATAATCAAGTGAATATTCCCAGGATTAAGTGAATATTCCCATTAATTTAGTGAATATTCTCAATAATTAAGTGTATATTCCCAATAATTTAGTGAATATTTCCAATAATTTAATGAATATTCCCAATAATTAAGTGTAAATTCCCATAATTGAGTGAATATTACTATCAATTAAGTGAATATTTTCAAAAAAAAATTAGTGAATATTTCAAATAATTTAGTGAATATTTCAATAATCAAGTGAATATTCCCATTAATTTACTGATCATTATCAATAATTAAGTGAATCTTCCCAGAAATTTAGTGAATATTCCCATTGATTTAGTGAATATTCCCAAAGATTTAGTGAATATTTCCAATAATTTAGTGAACATTATCAATAATTAAGTGAATATTTCCATTAATTTAGTGAATATTTCCAATTATTCAGTGAATAATCCAATAATTAAGTGAATTTTCCCAGAAATTTAGTGAATATTCTCATTGATTTAGTGAATTTTCTCATTAATTCAGTGAATATTTTCAATAATTTAGTGAATATTCTCAATAATTAAGCGAATATTCACAATAATTAAGTGAATATTCCCATTAATTTAGTGAATATTCTCAATAATCAAGTGAATATTCCCAATAATTGAGTGAATATTTCCAATAATTTAGTGAATAATGGAGCGAACAATTCGACTAGACAGCTGCGAACACCCGCCGGAAACTCAGACTTCCCAACTGCCCCTACCATAGTCTCCTTGCTGATGGACGGCGGCAACGGATTGAACCGCGGCAGCCCCGTCGACCACCGGTGCTTGATGTTACCCTCCTCCCTCCTCTCCTCCTCCTTACGCTTCTTCTCCCTGCCGAGCGTGGCGCTCTTCACCTTCTCACCCGACTTGCCGCGCCCCATCAGCAGGCCCCACCGCTTCTTCTTCGACTTGGAGGCCGAGCTCGTGTCGGCGGAGCCCGAGCTCGTGTCGGCGGAGCCCTCCGACGGCCTGGTGCTGTTGGTGTTGCTGTTGAAGAAGGCGGCCGTGCTGACGTTGATGGTGGAGTTTTTGCTGAACAGGGAGGTGGTGGTGGTGTCCAGCTGGTGGGGGTAGTGGTCGGGGTTCGAGGAGGACTTCAGTCGGTCGATGTTGGCGTACAGGTTCTCTTTGCTGCCTGGTGGAGGTGATGGGCAGTGAAAGTTTTACAATGTCTTGTTTTTTATTTATTTATTCGTAATTCATTGCTACATTGGAAAAATAAAAAAAAAATGTTGAAAATTTACTGGTAATAGTTCAATATTTCCAAAACACTCTGTAATTCAGATGAAAATACTACGTCAATATGAAACATGACTCTTGGCATTCAAAAAGTTGCAATGAAAAGTACTGGTCCGTATTTGAAAATTAAAAGTTGAGGGTGGCCCAATTTATACGATACCCTGTATATAATTTTTATTCAGATATTTGAAAAGGCTACAAAAAGTTACTGTGGCGAAGTGGCAAAATTAAAAAAAAAAACTTCGTAAATAAAAAGATATAGGCAAAAGAAGAATTTCGAAATTTTCGATTTTTCTTGTATAACTCCAGAACTGAAGAAGCTTAGCCCTGTATATTTCAATAAATGGAGAAGAATTACAAAAAAATCTTCAAAACAAAGGAAGAGCCCGCCTCATTTCAATTTATTTTTGGAGCAAATTTTTATTTTAATTCTGAATTCAGTGATACTACTATAATTAATGTTTTTAATTTTTTGGGTATTTGATAGAATAGAAAGTGTTTCGATAAATCTCTAGAATCAATGAGTCATTTTTTTATGAAAATTTTGTCGATTCTGATTCTAATATTTGTGGATAAAACGTGGAATTGCATGCGTGTTAGCTTCACTCTCGCGTTTAAACATTCTTGGGTGAGTAAAATGATACTAGAATAAGTAAGTAAAATAAATAAATAAAATGAATAAATATGATAAAGTTCAAGAATGAGCAAATATAGTGAATTTAGAAAAAACGAGATTCAAGTAGGACAATGGGGAATTCTCCTTCGGACGATAATGAAGTAATTCCTATTGAATATCTTAAAAACGTTGTATTTCAAACTTTCCATCTCAATATTTTTCCGAAAAAAAATTTCAGGTGCTTAAAAAAAATACTTTATATGGGGATTTAAAATTTAAAGCACCTTGTTCCTATTTCACCATTTGGCAACGTCGACTGCAAATAAATAATAAAGGACAACAAATCCGTTATGTTTATAAGAAGAATAAAGATAGCCATATTTTGATCAGGTTAGAACACATAACTTATTCTACCAATAAGTTCTGTAGATTAGGTGCCATTCTGCTTATTTCTGTTCCATGCTCCTCAAAAGATATGCTACTCAGTTTTGGAGGTTATGTGTATATACAGGGCTATTCAAATTCGAGTCTATGCATGGGGATTTCGATAACGGTAAGAGATAGAGGGTTGGTTAAATGGGGGCAAAGTAGCGTATTTCAGAGGTTAATCATATGGATGAAAAAAATCTGACCTAGCTTTTTCAGTTCTGGAGTTATACAGGAAAAATCGAAAATTTCGAAATTCTTCTTTTGCCTATATCTTTTTATTTTACGAAGATTTTTTTGAAATGTTGCCACTTTGCCATGGCAACTTTGTGTAGCCTTTCCAAATATCTGAATAAACATTAAATACAGGATATCGTATAAATTTGGTCACCCTCAACTTTTAATTTTCAAATACGGACCTGTATTTTTATTGCATTTTTTTGAATGCCAAGAGTCATGTTTCATATTGACGTATTATTTTCATCTGAATTTCAGAGTGTTTTGTGATCATGGGTTGCGTGAACTGAAATGTGGATGAATCCTTGAAGAAGGCAATCTTCGTCGAATAATGTTGATTTTCTTCCAAATCCTATGCATTCTATACCTTATTCTATGATATATTTTTTTCAATTACAGCTGGAATTTAAAAAAAAATTGAAATTTTACTGGTAATAGTTCAATATTTCCAAAATACTCGGTAATTCAGATGAAAATACTACGTCAATATGAAACATGACTCTTAGCATTCAAAAAAATTCAATAAAAAATACAGGTCCGTATTTGAAATTTAAAAGTTGAGGGCGTCCCAATTTATACGATACCATGTATATAATTTTTTTTCAGATATTTGGAAAGGCTACAAAAAGTTGCTATGGCAAAGTGGCCAAATTTTAAAAATATCTTCGTAAAATAAAAAGATATAGGCAAAAGAAGAATTTCGAAATTTTCGATTTTTCCTGTATAACTCCAGAACTGAAGAAGCTAGGTCAGATTTTCTTCATCCATATAATTAACCTCTGAAATATGTTACTTTGCCCCCATTAAACCAACTCTCTATCTCTCACCGTTATCGAAATCCCCATGCATAGACTCGAATTTGAATAGCCCTGTATATGGTTTATATTCGACTTGTGGATGGATTAGTGTTTTTGTTGGACTAAAATTTATGGTTTGACTGATTATTTTTTTATATTAGCAGTTTGATTCCCCAATTATACATTGACATCAAGTGTACAAAATGAAAGTGTGGCCAAATGTGAGTTGTTGTTCTTCTAACCTACTAGGCGCTGTTGCCAATTTGTGAACGGGAAACAAAGCGATTTAAAATCTAAGACCTCATATTTGAACAATTAATTTAGATAGTTTCCGCAACGAATTCGAAAAATTCATGAATGAAACTCATAATCAATTTACATTCCAACAAGCCAAACAACCCGAAACGAAACAACCCCCCCTCACCTCTGGCCCCGTTGATGCTCAACTGCTGCATCTGCACGTGCACGGCCGCTTGGCCCACCTCGGGCGGCGCCGAGTGGATGCTGTGCGTCCTCGCCCTGGGGCAGGCGCCGGCGTCGCCGTCGCCGTGCCACGGCAGCGGGACGTTCTCGTAGATGGGCTCGGCTGGGCAGACGCCGCCGACGTCGACGTCGAGCGGAGCGTCGTGGGCCACCACGGCGTTCTGGTTGCGCGTCACCACGAAGCCTGAGGGAGACGTTGTGGTTGTTGAGAGGGCGAGGGACGGTCGGGGAATGTGATGAGGGTGACCACGAATAGTCGGGATATTGAAGGTGAATCGAGATTATATCATTTTGTCTATTGTTTGTTTTAACACTACAGTAAATATAGATTTTATCATTCTGTCTAGTGTTTATTGTTATAACCATAGATCTTACTGCTTACGCTAGATCCGGTATCCAGGTTATTTGTTTTGTAGGTCCGGGAGGGTTCGAAAGTACTAAGCCATTGATTGGTCGTTTTCAAATTTTGACGACCCGCGTTAGTTTGACACAAATTTAAAATTCCGACAAATGTCAAGTATTGTAATCTTCAGCGAATTCCGGTGTCGATCGGGTCTGATTCACATAGTTTTGAGTGTTTTTATGTGAACAATTAGATTGCAATGCCGAAATCCTGTATGATTTGCAGTAACAAATTTGTAAAGGGTTCTGCCAGATCTTTTCATAGGTATGTACTTATATCATAGTATTTGTATTCCATAAACCATAGGCGTACTGTTGGGTAGGACAGGACGTAAGAATAGAAACTAAAAATAAATTATGAATACTTTATATTCGATAGATTTGAATTACTTATTTGGATATCCAGAATCTTTGTCCAGACCCTTCGGCAATCTTAAGTTCTTCTTGAATGAATTATTGCCATTTCTGTCAATTTGTTCACCGATTGCATAATGATACAGCCGTATATACATAATAGGTATGTGATATAAAATGATTTCATTTTATAGGTTTCCCAAAAATATCGATATTGGTGCAATGTTTTGGGTATTACCGGAAATATACCTTTCTATGGAGTTTTGTGCTCTGATGATCATTTTTCTCCAGAAAGTATCAGAATTTCACCATCTGGCAAGAAATCATGCACTAGTGGAACTTTACCAATTTTATTGATGTTTCAGTATTGCAGCCAAAGAATATTGAGAGGTAATAACTTTTCTTCAATTATTTCACAAGTAACACATATTTGATAATATACTTTTTCTTTTTGTTGAGGATATCAACCATTGAGTCATTGGTTACTTGACAAGGAGAACTACGTGGAGAATATGCCATTGGAATATGGATTTGGAAAGCAAATCAAGAGATAGGTACATTTGAAGATGAATTATATTCGCTATAGTGATTCATTGGGGGGTTATCGAATCTACTCCACCGGCCGCCATCTTACTCCAAATGATTCTCCTGATCATCATCAACCTTAACAGCTTTAGAAACTGAGAGGGAATACCGAAAGCTATTTACAGGGTATATATGGAAGTATTTCTGTGTGTTATTATACTTATTTTATTCTATTTCATTCTCTGATTGAGAATAAAAACATCTACTCTGAAAATCCAGTTCATCACATCAAGAGGAAAAAATACATAGATATATATTAGAATATCAGAATGATATTACCAGAATTGATGTAAATGAATTGTTTTATAATAATCAGATATGCCTAATAATAATAAACAATGTTCATCAGCAAGGTTTTCATTATTTAATCACCTCAATCTGTACAAAGTACAATTCGATATCTACCTACCCCTATTTACCTACTGTTCATTTTTTTTTGTAACCAATGAAGTCAAATCATTCAATAGAAAATGAAGAATTGAATATGTTTTGTACCCTTCAAAATATCTCAACTGTACGCTACTGTATCATAGTACTTTCTTGCCCTTCACCCCCTCTCATCAATACCCCTCTGATACCAAACAAATACTACATGATGCCGGATCTAGCGTAAGCAGAAAGATCTATGGTTATAACACTCTAGTGAATAGAGATTATATCATTTTTTCTAGTATTTGTTATAACACTATAGTGAATGTTATTTGTAGATACTGTCCTGTCTATTGTTGTGGCACTATAGTGAATAGAGATTATATCATTTTGTCTGGTGTTTGTTTCAACATTATAGTAAATATAGATTTTAGCATTCTGTCTAGTGTTTATTGTTATAACACTCTAGTGAATAGAGATTATATCATTTTTTCTAGTATTTGTTATAACACTATAGTGAATGTTATTTGTAGATACTGTTCTGTCTAGTGTTGTGGCAGTAGTATAGTGAATAGAGATTATATCATTTTGTCTAGTATTTGTTATAACAATATAGTGAATAGAGATTATATCATTTTGTCTGGTGTTTGTTTTAGCACTATAGTGAATGTTATTCGTAGGTAATATTCATTATCATTCATTACCATTCATTATATTCATCATATCATTTTATCTATTGTTTGTTTTAACACTATAGTAAATATAGATTTTATTATTCTGTATAGTGTTAATTATGACAATAGTGAATAGAGATCATATAATTCTGTCTAGTGTTTTTGGTTATAACACAAGTGAATAGAGAGTATATCATTCTGTTTAGTGTTTGTTATAACACTAGAGTGAATAGAGATTTTATTATTCTGTCTAGTGTTAATTATGACAATAGTGAATAGAGATTATATCATTTTGTGTAGTATTTGTTATAACACTATAATGAATAGAAATTATATCATTCTGTCAGTGTTCTTTATGGCACCATAGTGAATAGATATTTTATCATTTTGTATAATGTTTGTTATAACACTATAGTGAATAGATATGTTATTATTCCATTTATATAAGCAATAGCTATTTGTGTATTTAGAGTACTAAGTGATAGATTGCCGCTCGAAAAAGGCAGATGATCTTTCGAGAGCGGCAAGACCCTTTGTGCTCGAAATATACACAATATTTTTTTTTAAATGCAGTTCCTAGAAAAGAAATCTCGATACTTCATCCAATGAACTTACATTTCATAATATTCTTCATCTAAATGATCAATTTCATTAATTTTTCACTATTATATTGGAAGCCAATCCATAATTCATACATTTAACAGAAAGAAAGAAAAAATGACTCATAGAATAAAAAAGAATTGCCCTGACCAGGTATCGAACCCGGGCTGACGGAATGAGAAGTCGCGCTTTTCGGATTAAAAGCGCGACTATTGAGGCTACTTGAAAACTTGTGTCTATCCGACAGTTATAATACGTTATGAACCAAAGAGATATAGTCAAACTTATTTTTACTTTAAAATTTCAATGGACTATTCAAGCATTTTATGGCACCATGTCATGAATCTGTCATATCATAATTCATACTTTAAAAATTTCCTCAATTTCCTCCAGTTGGGAGTTTCAAATTTACAATGTTCGCACTTTATGCTACATCAGGAGATGTGTTAGATAATTCACTATTACTATTATTTTCCATCATGCAACACAATGATGAATTCGTTTTCAACAATGATGGATGCGAGCGCAAATATGCTGTCACTTAATGAAATTATTTCCGCGCACGAGCGGCAATGCTGTCACTCAAAAACATTCCTCGGAACACTTCCACTTTGTGTTGAGATTCAAAAGAGTAAAAGGCTACTGTTAACCGTTTGTAGAAAAAAAGATTTACAGTGAGTTGCCATCTTCTCTGATAAAAATCTACAGGATTAATATTCAATAAAAATGAGAGATCAATTAACCAGGTGATACCTTGCTTTAACAAATGAGGCTTACAATGGATAAACTGAGTCAATGGTGCTATATTGGAAATTTTCCCTCGAAATGACATCCGGAATTTTTCTCGTGACGAAATCACTAACCTGTACTGGGCAGTTGGTTTTCTTGCAGTATCTGCTTCATGTTGGCTGGCATGCAATAGATGATGTTGCCGTGCTCGTCATAGACTTTCTTGATGTGTTTCGTTACGTTCGGGTTTTCGACAATGAGAGCCTGCGGCCTTCCCAGCATATTGTTGTTGAAGATCGACGCAAGGTTTTCGTAAGTTCCATGTTGCGGGGGCAAATAACTTTGGGATCTGTTAAAGTTCACAACATGTGATATTATTTCAGCCCAAGTCATGTTATGAGAAAAGTAGAAAATGTAAGATCGCAAAATGTGGCAATGAAGAAGTTCTTTCAGTTTTTTTTGTATCTCCAGTCATTGTCTATCTAAATGGAAATCTAGTAGGTTAGAACTATAGATAGATAGATAGATAGATAGATAGATAGATAGATAGATAGATAGATAGATAGATAGATAGATAGATAGATAGATAGATAGATAGATAGATAGATAGATAGATAGATAGATAGATAGATAGATAGATAGATAGATAGATAGATAGATAGATAGATAGATAGATAGATAGATAGATAGATAGATAGATAGATAGATAGATAGATAGATAGATAGATAGATAGATAGATAGATAGATAGATAGATAGATAGATAGATAGATAGATAGATAGATAGATAGATAGATAGATAGATAGATAGATAGATAGATAGATAGATAGATAGATAGATAGATAGATAGATAGATAGATAGATAGATAGATAGATAGATAGATAGATAGATAGATAGATAGATAGATAGATAGATAGATAGATAGATAGATAGATAGATAGATAGATAGATAGATAGATAGATAGATAGATAGATAGATAGATAGATAGATAGATAGATAGATAGATAGATAGATAGATAGATAGATAGATAGATAGATAGATAGATAGATAGATAGATAGATAGATAGATAGATAGATAGATAGATAGATAGATAGATAGATAGATAGATAGATAGATAGATAGATAGATAGATAGATAGATAGATAGATAGATAGATAGATAGATAGATAGATAGATAGATAGATAGATAGATAGATAGATAGATAGATAGATAGATAGATAGATAGATAGATAGATAGATAGATAGATAGATAGATAGATAGATAGATAGATAGATAGATAGATAGATAGATAGATAGATAGATAGATAGATAATATATTTATTTCAACAGAGTTGTGGTCTGGGAAATACGTCATTGAGTTACAAAACACCATACATGAAATACATAAAATACATACGATTAAAAATGAGAATATACAGGTACAAATATTCTTAAATTCTTAAATAACAGTATTGGAGAAGAAATCATTGACACAATAAGGCTCCATATTGCATAGATATTTTCGCAGAGATCTCAACAAGCTACTAGAGTCTTCAAGGCTTTTAATTTCATTGGGAATATTATTAAAAAATTTTATTGCTTTATACAATAATGGACTTTTCTCGAAAGCTGTCTTTGAATGTATAGGATATATAGGATAGTTATATAGATATAATATTGTCTGTTCACTGGAAACAATTACGCATCTTCTTCTGTAAGGTAGAGACATCTTCTCATAATAACCGTGAACTATATTTTGAATTTGAAGTGTCATACTGGGCATAACCCAACGTTTTTATTTACATTTTGAATTACGCGCTGCTTTTATAGCACAGCGAATCTCCTGTTTCAAGCACAGAATTGTTTGATATCATTGATCTGGGAATCAGGAAGCAGAAAAAACATCGTGAGAAACTCAAATGCGAGGCAAGTGAATGTATTGGCATATCAAATGTACAAGTTGATACTTATAATTTTGATCACTTACGTTGAGTTGTATATTTGCTCCACGCATAATTTATACTCACTGAAGAAAGCACACAAAAATTAATCCTTCTTTGAACTTAAACACCACACACACACTTACATTCACTTGTTTTCAACATATTTCAGCAGAATAAACGGTAAACCTGCAGCAAAGGGAACTCGCATCGATTTCGATGAAATTTTCACAGAAGCTTCCTAACATGAATATAAAACCATACAAATGAAAATTTTTCCGCCGAAACACTGCAAACTATTTCTTTTTTGAAAAAGTTTAGAAAATTTTATCACTTTTCAGTCCTATGAATGTGCTTGATTCATGTACTTACATTGCCAGTGGGGGATATGTTAGTTATACCAAAACGTTAAAATCGAGTCTCAAAAAATAATTTAAATAAAAACATTACCAGTAAAAGCTTCAAAATGAATTATTTTCGAATTTTTATTCATTATATTCCATATTCCAAGTATCAGGTGATGTGCAATGTCAAATGTCACGGTACTCACGTCATGACATATAGGGTACAACGCTGCCAAGTTTTGAAAAATTCACAGATTCTACAATTTTTTGATTGTGTTCCGATTTTTAAATGTAATGTTCCTTCTTCAAAAAAGCAACGGAAATAGTTATCTGCCCTCAATTGATAGGTTAGTATGTTGAGGCCAGGTAATATAGCGTGATTGCGCCTTCGAATTTCCCCCTCAGCAGACATTTCTTTTTTCACAACAAATTTTCCTTCTTCAAAAATTTACTGAAAATAGAGATCTAGGCCGTCACTGATAGGTTAGTACGTTCAGGTTAGTAGTCTCAATAAATAAATACAACGCGTTGAAATTTTCCGTTCATCATACTTTTTTTCCCAACAAATTTTCCTTCTTCTAAATTTTACTGAAAATAGTGATCTAGGCCGTCACTGACAGGTTAGTACGTTCAGGTAAGTAGTCTCAACAAATAAATACAACGCGTTGAAATTTCCCGTTCAGCATCCTTTTTTTTTCAACAAATTTTCCTTCTTCAAAAATTTACTGAAAATAGTGATCTAGGCCGTCACTGATAGGTTAGTACATTCAGGTTAATAGTCTCATAAACACGAGTTGCACTCATCAGGAAATGAGCGCATAGGTTTTTTTAAACGTGGCAACGTTGCTTTCTCCATTTGTGACTTGACAGTTGATATTGCGAATTGATATTTTTGCATATATATGCTCGAATAAAAATGCGAAAATAACAGTTTTTGAAGTTTTTCATCATGAAATTTCCTGTAAAATCCATTTCGGGACTCAATATTAATGTTTTGGTATAACTTATATATTCCCCACTGACAATGTAACTGAAATTTCAAGCACATTCTTAGGACTGAAAAGTGATAAAATTTTCTGAACTTTTCCAAACAAGTTGACAGATCAAAGTCTAATGTTTCCGAAGAACGGTACATTTTTTGAAAAATATTGAATTCTCTAGCTGAAAAAAGTTGAAGACAAGTAAATGTGAGCGTGTGTGGTGTTTTAAAAGAAGGACGAATTTTGTGTTTTTAGTAGAAGAATTTTAAGATGTCAAATGGTGGGTGTATATTTACGAAACAAGCGTTTCGGATTCTTGTTCTCGGAGGCCAAAATACGTTAGTACCTCCAAAAATTTTCCTTTTTTTTTTCTAAAAACTGTTAGTGGACCTTTTCGAAAAGAAATTTGCATAAAAAGTAAAATTATGTCAGATTATGATAGTTACATACAATATGTGCTGAAGTCAAAAAAAGAGAAGAACATAACTTCAACCTAAAACTGGGTCGCTGACAGAGAAAAAACTGAAACAAATGAGCAATGAACGACTTCTATAAAGTAGCGACCTCAACTTGGCAGACGTTTGGGGCTTTAGTGAACAGACAATACTAGGTGTTCATTTAGATCGACAATGCTCCAGTAATAAAGCAAGAATAAAATGGAATAGTCAGTCAGTTCTTTTTGAATAGTTCGAAAAGTAAAAGAGTTATCGCGGATTTTTTTTCACCATAAGAATGACCATAAAATTCCGCAACTTTGCCCCAATTTAGAGTTCTTTGTAACTCTTATGGTTCTCGAGATCCCAATGATGAGCGTCGAATTTGAATAAACCTGTATAAACACCTAACCTAACCTAACCTAAATGTTAATTCTTAGTTTCGTACAACTCTTGTAATGAAGTAGATTGTAAAATGGCATTGAATGTTAATAAAAAAAATTCTTAGTTGTTAGTTTACATGAATCTATAAATCAAGCATCACCTGTGAACGGGATGCGCCTGGTGGTCCGAGTAGAGCTGTCGCAGGTAGAAATTGCCACCGGACACCAGGTCCGGACTGGAGCCGCTGACGGTGCCGCCCACGAAGCCTGGGGGCGGCTTCAGCTGGTGCGACATGCCCGCCAGGTCGGGCGTCGAGTTCGAGCTCATCTTGTTGGTGGGGTATGGCGGGGGCGGCTTGTACACGTGGTGCAGCATGCCCATGTTGTCCACCACCTGGCGGGGTGCGAAAAAAAAAAATGAAAAAATTTACTACCAAACTGGGTCACTGCTAGGGCGAATTTATCGAAATATCGGTAATTTTCTTAGACCATACACTAGATAGACGCGGTATGTACCTTATGCAATGTTTGGTAAAGGTAGGGGGCGCTGACTATGGCATTTTCGGGGAGGTGAGACGATCGTTGAACCGAGAGTCCAGGGACGTGCTTTTTTTAGGGATTCCAAATATGAAAAAATTGATGTACTCTCAAGCATATTTTCGGTTTGGTTTTCAATTCCCGCAAAAGCTGAGTGAGAATTCCAACAAATGTTTAACAAACATCATGAAAAAAGTTGATTTGAATATAAAGCTCATTCTTTTCCATTTTACAAATAGTGTAGTTGCTGTTGAATTCTATAAATAATATATTTCGTTACAGAAAACAATAAATAATATACAAGCACATCATTAGTTTGCAAGATGAGAGAAGAATTTGAATAATACATATTTAATACAAATAAATATATTTATACATACAATATACATATCGATGAATCTGTGAATTGAACAAATTGAATTAATATGTGTAGTAAAAACTGAAAATTCCCAAACTTTGATTATTTTCTCTAAGATAGAAGAACCTTTTGTATGCAGTTTTAAACTTTTCTGTCAAATTTCTGTTTGGCCTTCTCAGCCCAGCTATAGCTTCTCTTGTTTGATTGACCAACCTTTTGGAAACCTGAAAATGTCAGAGTTTTTCTAGGACTTTGCATGATCATCAGATATAATGAATGGCAAAACTATAGGGTGAAGGTTTCCTGATGAACAAAAATGGTGTTCATATTTTCCAAGTGCATGCTTCAACATTTTCTGTGGATATACTTAAGATTACCCGAAGAGACAATTTTCTGTCACTATTAGAAAAGCTTTCTCAACGAATATCTGCAGTAGGGCAGTGATCATATCATAAAATTCTGCATGTTTTTCCAATGTTTCTATCCTGAAACTACTCGAAACAACTGCATCCATATTTATATGTTATTTTGAAACCTAAAGAACGTATCAAATATTAAAGTTTGGTAAATATTATATTCGAAAAATATTTCCATTCAAAATGTTTTCAATATGGATCATTCCTACAGCTACTTTGCATCTACGCTTATGGAATACTTACAAATGAAATCATTCCGTCGACGTTTTGTTATCTTTGTTAACACAAATTCCACAATATTTTGCCATAGTCCTTTCCTCTTGAATACACTCAAGAATTAATCATTTCCAACACAAATAACATTGAAAAATAAATAAAAACACGAGAAATTCTCCACATATACAAAATGTAAACAAATGCCTCCATACGTCAACAACGTCAATGTCAGAATTGGCCAATAGGAAAACTCGTATCATGTCAAATTTTGTTTCCCCCCTCAGTTACAAAACAAATCGCCCTCGATACCGAGTCTATCTAGTGTATGGTCTAAGATAATTTTACAACAAATAAATTATCGGTATCGATAATTCCGATATATTCTGATTCGATTCTATATTTCCGATAATATCCACTCATGCATAATAATTCCCATTTGTGAATACAAAAATCGTAGTTTATTGCTATCGGCTAAGTAGCCAGGAACAGAAACGCAAGTGGACAAAAAATATCGATAAATTACGTTCCCGTAGCAAAGCTGTTCATTTATCAAGCGTTGCGCGTCATATCAGTTTGAAAATTGTAAATGTCAAAAACATAATCAAACAGCAAATAATATTCCTGAAAGTATCGATATTGGGAAATATTTATTCTTCTACTTATTGTTCTTTTAGTTTGTCGAATAAAGTTCACATGAATTCAGTTTTATATTCATGAAATTGTCTCACCAAATACCACGTGAGCTCAGATTCAATAGGATATTATCAACGGTGGTTTTATCATAATTACTCTCGGGCTAAGTCTGAGATCTTGTGGTATTACCACTGATAATATCGATATAATCAATCAATCAATCATTTTATTAATCCTTTGGAACATATAAGTTATAGGACAGGTCAAAAAAAAACATATAATATAAAAAGCCTATATAGGAGGACAGTTCACGAATAAAATTTTAACCAGAATCAATAAACTCTCGTATGGTATAAGGACATAGATCTATTAGGAATTTCTTTAAGTTACGTTTGAATTTCCGAGACGTCATATTTTTCAACTCCTGTGGAAGCAAGTTGTATAAATGGACACCAAAAGTATTAGGAGATCTTTTGGATATTTCTAGATGTTTGAAAGGTACATGATAATTTTCTTTTTTCCTTGTATTGTATGAATGTGTATCGCTATTTCTTAAGTAAATATCCCGATTCTAATGAATATACGTCAGTATTTCGAAAATAAATATTCCACTGACTGTCAAAATTTTATGCTCCTTGAAGAGGTTTCGACATGACTGATCTGGTGGGTAACCAACAAGACACCTTAAAATGCGCTTCTGAGAAAGGAAAACATTTTGAGCGGCTGAAGTGTTTCCCCATACAATAATACCATAAGTTATTCTTGAATGAACTTCTGCATAATAAAATTTGAGGAGATGGTTCAGGCATAATGCACTCTTTAAGTTTCTTATTTGATAACATTTTGAATTCAAAGTTTTACATAATTTATTGCAGTGTGTTTTAAATGATAATGTAGAATCAAAACACACTCCAAGAAACTTAACGTCATCTATAGTTTCAATAGTATTATTATTTATACTGACATTGAATTGCGAGATATATTTATTCTGATAAGTGTGGAAGGTTGTGTAGTTAGTTTTAGTAGTATTTAGCAACAAGGATCTATCAGAACACCAGGCAGATAATTTATTTACTGAACTAGTAATTTTTCTTTGCAGTAATTTAGCATCCTTATCTTTTATGAGTAATGTGGAGTCGTCTGCATATAATGTGGTTAAACTGTCAGATAGAATCAGAGGTAAATCATTAATATATAATAAAAACAAGACTGGCCCCAGAATTGAACCTTGTGGTACCCCTAGTGAGTTAATATCAGTTGTTGAGAAAACAAAATTCCCAGATTCAGATATTTTAACCATTTGTGGTCTATCTTTTAGGTGGGATTTAAACCAATCATGAACAATGCCTCTTATTCCATAACTATTTAATATGTCAAGTAGTGTATCAGATTTAACACAGTCAAAGGCACGACTGAAATCACAGAAGATTCCCGTTGGATTCTCTGCTTGTTCAATGCCATCTAAAATCTCTTCGTAGAATGATATAACTGCAGTCATTGTAGAATGTTGTGCACGAAATCCATGTTGATTTTCATTGATTATATGGTTTTTATTTAAAAAATTTGTCAACTAATGAAGCATAGCATATTCTATTATTTTAGATATTACAGAGGGTACCGACAATGGCCTAAAGTTTTCAATTTTTTCGGAAGAACCCTTCTTCAAAATTGGAGTAACTAGGGAGGTTTTTAGTCTGGATGAAAATTTTCCTTCTGTAAAAGATGTATTTATAATATGAACCAAAGGTGAAAGTATGTAAGGTCCTATTTTTTTAAAAACAATTCCAGAAATTCCATCAAAACCACAGGATGGTTTATTTTTTATCTTATTTTTTATTATTTCAAGAACATCATTTTCTGTTGTATGAGCAATGAACATACTGTGTGTTTGACTTTGAAAATTATATTGAATAGAAGTGTCAGGGTCATATATTTTGTTTATGGTTTCTTTAGGGATTTTAATAAAATAATCATTGAATTTATTTGCTAATGTTGATGGATCATCCAGAATGTCATCTCCATCTTTTATTTTTATCTTTTTGCACGGTTGATCTTTGCTTCTTAATTCATTTATAAATCGATAAATCGATGAATTGAAATTATTGAGAAAAATCAATTGAAATGATAAATTATTCACGTATTTATTAAGCTATGAAAAAAATACGATCTTTGTTGAATATCCAATCCTATACATCGATTTATGGAACCATATAAAAATGTTCCTATCATATTTAGATTTATTTTTATTGAGTCCATTTTTCACCAAGGCTTGAAAGACCTCGCTCAATAGTTTTTTTTATAATTATTATAACTGATACTAGCCTGCGATCTTGGAAAGGCGGAATTGTAAACGATGTTTTTCTGCTCAATATTGTTGTGAGTCACGTCGGGATAGTGCAGGTGTGTTGAATAAGCATCGGCCTGGTGTATCTCCGGCTGGGAGCTGTACAAGATGGGGTGAGCGTTTGGAATCGGCTCGTGACTTGTTATGGCACCTAGAAAAATACCAAAATATATATATAAAAAAAAAGTTAGCGCTCAGAGAGTGGGCAGACAAAACAGAGTTTACGATTAAGATGGTGAAGATAAGGGTGGCATTTCAATGTAACCAGTGAATCTTTTTCGAAATCGCCATCCAAAACCTCTCATTTTCCCACAGAAAAATGATGTTTTTCTATTTTGGTTGTTTAATGAAGTCATTGTCCAACGCAAATGCGTGTCGAAATAGCCTCTATTTCGATACGCATTTTTTATTATTTGGAAATTGGTACAATCGAACTGTCAAATGAAAGTCAGAAGAGTTAGGCCCAGCTTTCTTCTGAGCGATTTGGATTTGGTGATATTAGCAGTGAAAAACTCAATGTTTTCATTGGTAAATTTCAATTCAGAGTGTAATTTGATTTGAATTGACAATAACATTGAATTTTTCACCGCTGGTATCGCAAAAATCTAAATCGCTCAACAGTAAACTGGGCTTTACACTTGAGCGTCAGATTTTAATTATTTCAATGTCATCATTGTCACCAATCGAAAATGATTCTGTTATTTATGAATATTGAATTTTTTTTTCAATAAAAAACTTCAAAGTAAAGTAAAATAGAAAAAATTGTATATGATACACGTTTTATAAGACACGTTGTCAAAATAGCGTCTTATAAAACATTTATCATAATATACTTTTTTTTATTATTTTTTTTATTTATTCATCCAATATAATAGATCATTATACAATGATATAGGAAGAGTCAATTAAAAAAAACATGTATGATTACATAGGAAACGTAAACAAATTATTATAAAAACATATGTATTTGTATAACATATGAATACCTATATAAAATGAAGAAACACATAAAATTGAAGGAATATCATGTCTGGGAACTATTTGAAGAACCTGCATATTTTCCATAATTTATAAAATCGTCCACTGTGTATAAACACTGACTACTCAAAAATTGTTTCAACATTTTCTTGGTGCTATTTGGATTTCATTTTGTTAGATAACTGAACGAGTAGTTCGGGTATATCAGACAAAAAAATACGAGATTAAAAGGTGACTGTCTTTTCCGAGCTAGCTATTTATCAACCCCTCAATTTGCTCGCTAATTGTTTCCAATAAGCGGCTGGAAAATATAGTTTCGAAAATTTCCAAAAACGTAAAAAGGACCGCGATTAAAAAAGTCGGGCACTGATGCTGCCCAAATTCAACAGAAAACCCGCATTCGAAAATGTATCTTGCCTGAGGAATTTCTGTACTTCTGTTGGATGGCGGTTTCGTAGTCTGGGGCGGGGCGATAGGACGGCAGGAGGATGCGTAGGGCGTCTATGTCGGTCTGGGCGTTCAGATCGAGGCACGAGGTGGACTGCGCCCTGTGCCCCAGGGCTTGCGTTGAGGAGACGGGCCTGTCCCATTGCAGAGAGCCTCCGCTGGTCACGTCCTCGTAGCTGTCCATCTGTCTTAGTCTGTCCTGGAATTCATTGAAAGTCACAACACAATCAATCAATCAAACAAAAATGCATTATTTTCTGAGAAAATTCAATCTCTTGATGAAGCTGATGTAACGTAATAATATGAACATCAGTACACAGTATCATAAAATGAAAATGTATCCTCAAAATATTCCCCAATTGTGTAGTAGACAATAATTTTTCGTACTCTCCTCTAAATTTGTTTTCAATGTCTATTTCCTTATAGAGATGGTAGATGGTTAATATTTTTCCCATTATCAACTATTAGTGATTTTTGGATGGGATTGAATTTGTTGTGTAAAGGAGCCATATTTATGCTACCTTCTTACTTTTTCAAAATCACACAAGACATTACAATAATTTTTATTATCAACTTCAAAGAGGTTCACTTGGGATAACCAAAGTAAGCATTACAAGTTGATGGAATAATAATTAGCACTGATACATGTCAAATTGGTTTTACTCAGTTTTACCTGAAAATTCAAAGGAAGTTGGCACTAAAACGAAATACGTTTATTCTATGGAAATAAAATATCAAAACTCTGAAAAGGATTGCTGCTTATTGTTAAAGAAGATTGAATCAAAACCACGGAAAAAGGGAGCATTTTGTTTGAAGAACAAGCAATATTATATGCAAAATCATTCATAAAACAGCAAGTCACGTGACTTCAACTTCCAGAATTCTTGCATTTCTAATATTTTCACAAAAAACATTGTTTCTACTACAATTCCACACATGTGTTAAAAATAATGATTTATTTCAACTTTGGATTTTCCCCATTTTTTCAATATCTACGATATTTTCGTAATATTACAAAAGTAATTGTGATAAAACTATTTCCCACAAGTAATTGTTCCAACATGATACTGATAGATATTGATGAAATGTAATGTAATATCGTTTGGATGAATATTAATGAGGTTTGTTGCTTGGCATTTCTTAAATAATTTTTACCTCATTTTGATGAAATATCGGTGGTTGAGGAGGTCCTTTATCGGTTTCGTCTGCAAAACTGTTCATCTCATACTGTCGATAGAAGATGTGCTGCAAAACGCAAAACCGCCAGGCGTTTTTGGCAGTTTCAACATCAGCAAATTGAAACTCAACTCTGCCTGTCTCTCCAACTGACTCTATTATGAATTCCCGCTTGTGATTAATGACATTTTTTATGTCGGACCAACTAGAGAATCAAGAGAAATAATCATTTCCAAAGGTATTTGTAAACAAGAATGATGGGAAATCAATAGTGATAGCATACTTTATCCTGAAAACAGGTAGTGTTTGAGTAATGTAATCAATTCGTTTCCAAGATTGCAAATATTAAGAAACTTGTCATGATCATTAAGATAAAAAATAACATTCTCTTGATAACTAAATTAAGGAAACATGTTTATTTATTGAGGTGATTCATTACAATGTTACTCTGAGAAGTTATCAATCAATGTGTTATTCATGGATTTTTATTTAAGTATTCATTCATTATTCAATGACAAAAACACAATCATATGGGTTAAAAACTTTCATATGAGGTTAATAGTGAGAAAAATCCAACCCTCAATACACCTACAGATAAATGATACTAAATATGCATGATATTTAATGCAAATTAATACATCAAAAGAAAAAATAACAACATTGAATATATGCATACATAATTTTTGTCATATTTTGTATATAAAAAAAATTATAACAATAAGCAATGAATATTTCAAATTCAAATTATCAAAAATTTCAGAATTATAAACTCTTTTACCCCAAAGAATTTTTCTTGTGTTCAAAGATAATTTAGTAAAAATACTTGTTTATATAGGTCTCCCCAACAAATTATACTGAAAAAGATTGAAAAGGGCTATAATAAAACTGATAAATCAATTTGCCATTGATGATGTTTCTCAAAATATTGAATTTATTAGGGTTTCTTCCTTAGTTTTTCAATTAATTCATAAATTGTTCATGCCCCTTGAGGTTGTAATCTAAGTGAATTCCTAGATAATAATTTTGTTTAGTACACAGAATCTATGCAATACATTAATTATATTCAATCTTCAATGTTCCTTGAATTTTTATATAAAAAAGTTTTTAAGTTGAACTAAGAACCAAGTTACCTGTAATGACTTCCTTCTTTTCCACTTGGATATCCCACAAACACACCTTGCAAGCAAATACCAATCAAAGTATCCAAATCTGCTTTATCCTTTACAGAATACACTTCTTGTCCATACCCATCCAGTCTCTGACAGGCACAAATGTAGTATTCTTCTGCAGTAGCCTGTGGTAGGTTGTGTAAGTTTGCATGTTGCCTACTAGCTGCCTCTGTTAGGGTTTCCAATAGGTTGGGATCTGTAAAATTCTAAAACAAAAAAAATAAGGCCTTATACTTGGGTTAACCAAAACTTATGTTAATTAATTCCACTTACCTTGGGAAAGAGTTGAAAATCTTTCAAGTAAGGTGCAGTATGTCTTTCAGCATCAAAATTTCCAAACTCAGCTTGCATGGAAAAACTTGCAAGCTCAACAGCTTGTTGAGGACTACAAGCAATTCTACCATCTATAACATCTTGTTTGAGCTGCAGGAAATAGTTATATCTACAACAAACCAATGTATAATATACACAAAACTCATAGTTTCTAGTGTGAATGAATGCTTTACCTTGTTACTTCATCATTCAAGAGTTGTACTCCAGAAATAACATAGTACATAACCCTCAAATATACAAATAGCCCCCTTGCATATTTGTCTAGCTGCCTCTTGATAGGTCTATCAAGTTCCAGCCAGCAAAGGCTATTTTCTCTGTTCCTACTGATGTACTGTAGACCGAAAAATTTGGGCTGGTTCAAGCTGAGCTTTTGGCAGACCACATCTAAGCAATCTTGTCCAGTGCTTTCTGAGGATAAGGTGCATTCTACTACAGTTCCGTCTAGAATCTCTACTGATATAACGAACAGTGATTTGGATACCACACTGTATTGCTTGGACTTTTTTAACTTCAGTTTAAATGGCATCTTGGGAAACTGAAAATTCAAGTTTTGTCTTCAAATAAACAAGTCACACAGAAGCCTTCAAATTTCAAAGGAATTTTTCCTTCTTAGTGCTCACTTCAGTTCTGTTATAATCAATTAATTTGATATCCTTGGAGCTACGCCTTCTCAATTCATCAAAAATTTGACTCACATATTTTGATTATTTTTGGTGTTTGGTTTATTGAAGTTTGAAGTATATTGTTGACATCACATTGACGTAGATTGTTTTGCGCCATCTATTATTGAATGATGAAATACAGCACACTGTATCAAAATACAGAGTTCTATTGAATACAAATATCAAGTATTCATTTTCTCTCAACAGATGTCAGTTTATACCACAACTCGAGTCTCGAAGTACTCTTTTTTTTGTTGAAGTTGAAAGTTAGCGTCACTTTGGCGGCGTCGCTTTTCACGAAAATAATTATTTCATATGTTCAACTGATTGCCCGTTTTAGAACTAATTTATATCCGTATAAAGTAAGTTTATCAATATTCCCAATTTTAATCGTACTATTTTAGTATGTGCTCTCGAATTTCACCTCAACGAATTTTGGCGGTTTGTTGACTGATAACCTACTAGCTCGCGTTGGTCTGTTTGTGTTTACATCCCGAGATTATATTCCTTCTTTTCCGATTGTGTGTGCAGAATGGTGGGCAAAGCGAAATCTAGTGCCAAAAGCTCCACGGATACAACAGTGGATAAAAACGAAGAGAGAAGGCCCAAAAGTCCAGGTAGATCGAAGAGTCCTAGTAGACAGAAGAGTCCTAGCCGATTGAAGAGTCCAAGCACTCCTCCCAAGACGAAAATACCAACCAGGCAAAAAAGCCCTACCAAACAGCGCAGCCCTGGTAGACAGAAAAGCCCAGGTAACAACATGGAATTGTGAACTATTAAATAAATCATGACTAGTTTTTCATGCAAAATCTTGACATAGGTAGGCAAAAAAGTCCTACAAGGCAGAGTCCATCTAGGCAGAGCCCCAGTAGGACAAAATCTGAGGTGATTAGGCCTCAGACACCAACAAGATCAAGCACCAGGGTAAGAACTCCAGTGAGAAATAGGGGTTTTTCCCCCATCCTAAGGTCTTCTACCCCCATACAGCCTCCAACCAAGCGGAGCCCTATCCGTAGGTCACCAGCTAGGGGGGCTAGCAAAGAGCCATCAGTAGATAAAGAAAAAGGTAAATCATTCTTTTTGGTAGTAATGAATGCATTTTTTATTTATTCATTTCTTGGTAGAGTCAAGATATTTGAAAGTGTATCTGCCAGAATTTGTAGGAAAAATAATTTCCAGTTAAATCAGAATGGAATAATGTGAAGGAAATAAATTAATATAAATTCAATCATATTTGGTAAACTGTAATGGATGTTTATTCTACTAATATATAATGATTATTTCTGAATTGCCTTTTAGTATTTCTAGTGTTAGAATTGACTTAGGAGGTAAGATTGCTTTTTATAAGATGAATGAAAATGCATAGTTTCATTTATTTGTATAGTTTGTACAGTTTTGATTTTGATTCCAAAAATGGTAGTTTTTAGTCATTTTATGGTTTTATTCTGAAGAGATCTCAGAGGTTTAAACAAAGAATTTGCTGTGTATCAGATCAGAGATTATATAAGCTAAAATGAATACTTTCCAAATATTTAGGTGGTACAAAACACCTCAATTTACAATTTCAGAACTTGCAAAAGAGCTGATAATCATTGACACTGACACCGATTCTGACATTACTGACAGCGTACCTGAAATCAAGGAGAAGCCAAAAGCCACCATAAGGGGAAGAACCAGACTAACCACCAATGAAATAGGGAAACCGGAAGAGGTGACATTTTTCAAAACAGTTTCTGTTAGGTCAATAAAACGCCTTGTTCAATTCCTCAGCTGAAGACAACCACCACCGAGGTCACCTCCTCCTACCTAGTGCGCAGATTCACGCGGTCCTCCCGCAGCCGCGAGCCCGAGAAGGTGGTCCATTTGAAGCACTTCGACGGCGTCAGACACCTGGGGGAGTTTTCCGACGAAGATGACGTCCACGAGAGGAAGCCGCAGGTCGACGACGTGCTCCCCTCCGAGTTCGGCGGTTCAATTGGCGCCGCCCTAGCCATCCTGGCCATGCCGGGGGTCGTGGGGGCCCTCTACGCGGCCTGCGATGACACCCGGTGCTCCTTCGACGCCCCCGTCGTGGCCTTTCCCTCATTCGACGCGAGATCCCTCTTGGGTATGCTGGCCTACCTTCTGCTATTGGCCGTCATCTCATTGGTGCCGTTGGGCGCCAAGGTCAGCGGGCTGCCCAACAAGCACGGCCGGCTGGATTACATCCTCAACGGGCATTTTGCTCTCGGCGCCGTCCTTGTAGGCGCCGGCGCCGCCGAGCTTCAAGGCGTTGGCGTCTCCGCCTACGTGGTGGCCCACCTGGGGCACCTGTTGGTGGGCGCCATCTTCGTGGGCTCGCTGGTGGCGGCGGCCGCCTTCGCCGGGAGCTTTTGGGCGCCCGTTAGTGCCCTCAACGGTTACGCCGCCGGCCGAGGCGGCCTCTATGGGTTCTTCGTGGGGCGCGAGGTGAACCCGCGCTGGGGCGGAGTGGTGGACCTGAAGGTGTTGTTCTTCCGAGCTTCCGTCATCGGGTCGGTGAGTTGGCAGTTTCCAGTGTTCAAACAAAAGTCTTCCTTTGGGAACATCATCTTATTGTCCTGGAGGTTGTGGCATTTTTTCCATCGGTTTGCTTCTCATGATGAATCGATAATTTCGAAATGGTTACTTCCAGATCCTCATCCACCTCGCCTTCTTGTACCAATCCCTGAGCCATCGCTGGACGTTGGCGCTGGAAGCCGGTTCGGCCGAGAGTTTAGACCCGAAATTCCTGTCCGCCCAGCCCGCCCTGCTGGTCCTCGTGCTTCTGCGCACCATCTACTTTGCTGACTCGCTCATCTTCGAGGCCACCTGGGTGACGGCCTTCACGAATCGCCAGGAAGGTAAATTATCGTGGAACGCTTCCGCCATGTCTTGGCGAAGGTCCACGCATCTTTCACTCAACTCATGTACTCAGGAGTTGGGAGAGAGGAAACTTTAAATGATATATTGTGACAGATCCTCGACTGACGCATTAATAATATTGTGGCAGTTCCTTAACTGACGCGGTATCGATACATTGTGACAGTTCTTCAAGTGGCGTGATATCGATACATTGTGACAGTTCTTCAACTGACACGCTATCGATCGACTATGCAGTTCATCATCGATACATTTTGACATTTGTTCAACTGACGCTGTCTTGGTCAACAGTGACAGTTCTTCAACTGACGCGGTATCGATACATTTTGACATTTGTTCAATGGACGCTGTCTTGGTCGACAGTGACAGTTATTCAACTGACGCGGTATCGATACATTTTGACAGTTTTTCAATTGTCGCGGTAATGATCGAATGTGACAGTTTTTCAACTGACGCGGTATCGATACATTTTGACATTTGTTCAACTGACGCTGTCTTGGTCGACAGTGACAGTTTTTATAAATATATGTTGACAGTTGTTCAACTGACGCTGTATTGGTCGACTGACAATTTTTCAACTGACGCCGTCTTGATCGACAGTGACAGTTCTTCAACTGACGCGGTATCGATACATTGTGACAGTTTTTCAGTTGACGCGGTAATGACCGAATGTGACAGTTTTTCAACTGACGCGGTATCGACATTTTGACATTTGTTCAACTGACGCTGTCTTGGTCGAAAGTGACAGTTTTTATCAATATATGTTGACAGTTGTTCAACTGACGCTGTCTTGGTCGACTGTGACAATTTTTCAACTGACGCCGTCTTGATCGACAGTGACAGTTATTCAACTGACGCGGTATCGATACATTGTGACAGTTTTTCAATTGACGCGGTAATGATTGACTGTGACAGTTTTTCAACGGACGCGAGATTGATCAACTTTGCAGTTCCTTAACTGACGCAGAACACAAACGATCCCATGGCTAATCAGAATTCAGTTTTTCAGCAAGACCTTCAAGAATAGTTTCTATTTTTCGTCTTGCCGATTGTACAAATCAATTCCAGGTTTTGGATATCTGTTGGCAATGTCTTATTGCTTGGCCCCCTTTTTCTACGCCCTGCCGGTCAAATTCGTGTTCGATCACGGAGTGGAATTGCCCAACTGGCAGTTGGCCGTCATCTCCGTGGTGTTCGCCTTCGGATACGTTTTGTACAGGGCCAGCAACAATCAGAAGCACACCTTCAGGAGCAACCCCTACAGCCCTGCCATGGCACGTGAGTGGATTTTTTCGAAATTGCGTTAAAATAGTGTGAAATTTTTCAACAAATCTCGTTTACCATGAAAAAAATCAAAACATTTCTTTCTACATACACGGGGTTATTCAAATTTTTTATGTTCTCGGAAATGAAGAACAAATATGAAAATGATGGGTGACAATATTTCTAAAATAATCGAGAAATTGAATCTATTCATTTAATTCTGTGGGAAAAAGTTTATTCAACAAATATGCCCTTTATATTATGTGTGAATGTATGTACAATAAACTAAGCAGGAAAATCAATATCACTTCAACTGGAACTAAACTTGAATTGCTTGAAAATTGATGGTATTTTATGCACCAAAATCGACAAAAACTAGGCATGTGTTATTACTGTGAATCATCTCAACAAAAAGTAACCTAATTTTGTGTATAAGCTGGAATTCTGTTTGGTACCTACTAATTTTACATCTACACTAGAAAGTTGGCCTACTCAAGTTCAAGTTCAGTTTTAATTTCTCTGCATAAAATCATCCATTATCGAAACAAGAGGTTCAACTTCTTAGTTAGAGTTGAAATATGAATGCAATTTGGATTTTAGTGCAAATTTGTGCTGCATGAATCCACTTTTTCTCAATCCAATTTCCAGTCATTAAACAATTTCAAAATCATTCCATAATTTCAACTCATCCAATCAAAGACTGAAGCTAGAGAAAAAATAAAACAATCAATAAAAACTTTCCCCGAAAACATCTCGATTCACCCTTCCCCTCCGCAGACCTGGACACCATCCCCACCACCCAGGGGCCCAAACTGCTGGCCTCGAGCTTCTGGGGCTGGGTGCGCCACCCCAACTACCTGGGCGACCTGCTGGTCCACCTGTCGCTAGCGCCGTTCGGGCGGCTCGCGCCGCCCCTGCTGGTCGGCCTGCTGGCCGCCCCGATGCTGGCCCACCGAGCCGCCCGAGACGGCGCTCGCTGCCGGCGCAAGTACGGCGCCGCTTGGGAGCGGTACTGTCACCGGGTGGGGAGCGCGATGCTGCCCAGGGTGTACTAGGGGGGCCACGGGGTGAGGGTGGAGCTGTTCGTTGGGGTTTCTTGGATTTTTACTAGCGAGTTTTTTTTTTATTGGCGCATATGCGAGGTGTTGGTGCGTTCACCCGAAGGTCCTCGAGTTATTCATCAGTATCACAACCAAATTGTATTCATCAGTATCACACCCAAATCGTAACATTTTGAAATATTGAGTGAAAACAGCCCATGGGATCTGTTTTCAGTAAGATGTTTTGATTGGTTGTGATCAATCAGATGACCACAAATTAACTGATTTCATTGAATTTTTACTTGAGCAGATAATGTTCAGGCTGTTAAACCCGAAGATTTTCGAGTTATTAGCCATTCTGAGGAAATTAAACAAAGAAGGCGGTCCAAACGAAAAACGTAAATGTTGACCACTTCACCCTCCAAATAAATAGGTGGTTTGTTCCTTTTTCAAGTCATTAAAATAATCACACTGGAATAAGTTTTGGACTTTTCAAAAATCAAATTTTCGCGAAAGCAGAAGGTTGCTGGAACCAATAAAGAAAAATTACGATCTATATATTTGATTTTTTGTGATGATTTCACTCTATTTTCTGGGTTCGTCTGGGATTTTTGCCAGTGCTCAATTGTTTTGTGGATAGCTCCACCACAATATTTGATGTAGTTTTGATGATTTTTGACATCTGCATTATATAATTTTGTATGTTCCACTTAGTGGATGTAGACTGAATGCCCAGAACCAATTGAACCCCCTAACACTTTTAATATCATCAAGTCGACGTACCAAATTTAAAATATCGAAACAGGGGGTACATTGGTATCTCATCATTTGGTATATTCTCGATATTTAGGATATGGGAATGTTATTATTTGTGAATTGACGCTTGATTTTCAGTAATCAAGGAATATGGACTCGTCCAATATTTATTGATTACTTCAAGTAATGAGCATATCAAGTACAATTTTCCCTATTTATTTGTATGACTGGATTAAATATAAAATTATTTTATTATAGTAATTGGTTCATCAATCCCATTTTTTTTAATTTTTAAGGGAATATATATTTTCTAGAAATATTTTTTTAATTAATAGATTCAATTATGTAATATTTACATGAAATTCAAATAAAAACGATTAAAAGATTTTCTTCTGAAAATTTGTAGTTAAGTTTTAGTGCAGATTTGAAAATATAGTGGCCTTTTATTATTGATAAGGAAATAATTATATAAAATGCCTGAAAAATAACGTTAGTCATTACCAACGTTTAAACATGCCGGGATCAAATTCGACTGTAAGAACTGAATTAATAATATCGCTTTATTGTATTAAGAAATTATTCTTCATCATGTTGTAATTTAGTTCGAGTGGGCCATACTTAAGTACAAATTTAGTACCTACAGGGCCAACTTCAATGCTATATTTTGTAATTGTTATTATCGTCCGAATCGCCCTGTACGGTGTTCAGTCTGCTCTCTAAGATTTTGTACCAAATAGCTTTGTCGATCTCTTGAAGCTGTAATTATTGCTATGCTCTTATTTCACATATGTAATTTTTGATCTCTAGAGAAAAGTGCAATCCTATGTACATAACATAATATGAATATTTTCATTTCGGCATTGTACAAAGATGGATTTTTACCTTATAGTTGTCTAGATTAGGTTTTATTTGAGAGGTCAACATGTTATTTAAGGGTTTGGACCTCAGCATATACAATTATTGGGGTCATTTAGGAAACTATCGTTTGGTAACTCCTGAAGATTTTCGTGCCCCTGTTGATCAATTTTGAAGTCCCTAAAGATAGTCTTAACATGGTTGATAACCATTTGAAAAACTATTTTTTATTCGGATTTTGACATGAAAGCGACAAAAATTTAAAATGAGTATTTTGTAATTTATAGTATTGGAACTGATTATTTACCAATGTGAAATATCGATTTAAATAAAATTTTACAATGACTAAGGATGTTTTGTTTTTGTTGCTACAGAATATTGTTCATTTGAATTTACGATTTTAGGAGTGGATTGTAGGACCCATGTTTATAGGAAGATCTTGTAAAAACTAGAAGTGGTATATCTAAGAGAAACAGGATGGATATATATAGGATTAACTCTTAACTCGATTTATATTTTATTCAAAAACCATTTATAATGTTATAAATAATATTTCCAGAATCTAAAGTTTCAGATCAAAACTTCACAAGACTACACAACATTCATTCCACATACTTCTAACTTTGTTTGTAAGCACAACACATACAAGAACTAATCCCTATTGAAACATAAAATTGAAACTCGCGTGTGCTTTCTTCTCCTCTCTTCTTTGTTCTTATAATTAGTTTTGGTCGATATAATATAATTCTTGTGTAGACCAACCACGATTTATTGAAGCCTCCGTAGATCTCGAATCTATCATGTCTAATTGGAATTTACATTTCGCTAATTTGTATGTTTACAATGTACAGGAGAAAATAAGAATTCGTCATGATAATACTAACACAGTGGGGCAAGTCGGGTGTACGTACAGGGTACACAAAAATTGATGTACCGATCGGATATCCGAATTTGAATTTCTTTAAATGGGACCATCCGAAAATAATAGAAAAAATCGCACTCAATATTGTTTTGGTCAGGTACCAAATTTTATGGAATGGAAGCTCTTATTCAGCGAAACAATTGCTCAGTATTAGTTTTTCATGAATGTTAACGGACAGTCAAATTTATATTATATTTTTGTGAACAAAATAAAGCGATTGAAGGTACACCAAAGTTTTTGATGGAATTTTCCGACCTGATTGGATATCACGTGTTGGCTCACATACTCGAAATAATACAGTGAAAATTAACTCTTGTTTGTTATTAGCAAAATGATAGGAACTAAATTCTATTTTCTATTTATATCAAAAATGTGAGTGCAGTCTTATTTTTTGTTAATGATCTGGATTCAACTTTCTCAAATTATAAGAAAAACGAATGTTTCCTTCACTTTCAATAATTATTTTTGAAAGAAAATTGTTGCGCCAATTGAAAATGTGACAACTGAGGAAAACTCTCTTTGCTTGATTTTCACAAAATAATCGTTCGCGCTTCAGATTAAATTGTGTCTTCTGGATATTTTATCAAGTTTTCCACGTATGTGGGAAACCAAATTTCCATTAAAACTGTAAAAATAAAAATATCCAGTGCGATTTCCCAATACTCTTGTAGAAAAATCAAGTATTCCACTCTTCTCAAATACATACAGGGTTGCGAGTAGCAACATGACCCCCACTGATAATTTCACAAACGAAAATATTTCAGATAGTTTTCATTCTTGCGAAACTTGTGAAAAAAAAAAACACCTCCAGAATATTGACCAGGTTGTTAAAGATGGAACAATAGACTACCAATAATTAATATCTAAAAATAAAAAATAATATACACAAAATAAATCTTGACTTAACTATTTACTCTTATAGATAGGGTTAGTTACTTTCTCATTGACCTTTTGGTCTTCCTTAAGCTTGTGGCTTTTGAAGAGCTGGCCGCTGATCCGCTCACTTTTGTGGCTTTCGACGTTGGCGGAACGGGTTTTGTTGGTTTTGCACCTGGAAATGAAATCATGATGATCTGCGAGTCCTCAGCAAATTTCAACATACTCAAATGAGACACGAGAACAGGCGGAAATAACACCAAATTAGACGATATCTTCTTATTGACGTAGATGTTGTTGGGCTCAAAATAAGAATTTTTTGTCCTGAAATGCACCCACTTTTGGGAGAGTGGAAAGGGGGCCACATATTATCAGTACACCTACTGTACAAATTAGGATCTCTTATGCCACCTAAATATTTGAAAATTATTTATTTTGGTCTTCTCTTACTCCAAACTGCAATATTTGATATCTATTGGCGATATCATTAATTCATAGAAAAAATATTAACCAAATAAACAGCAATCAAATACGAAGTCTCCCATTTTAATTCAATAAATGCTGAAACAATTTGCTTCATCATTCATGGAATGAAAATGAATGATATCAATTAAAGAGTTCCGAGAAAAAGTGAATCTGGCAACACAGGAATATGCCTATCAGAGGACTTGTGACGTCACAAAAAGCGGCCATGATGCTATCTGTTGTTTGAAAGTCTCGCTGAATTGGAGGGTTTCATAGCGGCGTTTATTCGAGTCAATAAACAACCCAATTTGGAAAAATATCGTATTTTAGTTACAACAGGATAACATCCATCAATCTTATTATAACAAAATTCAAGATCATATACTTTTTTTTGTTCACATTGCTTCATTCTGATTTGACTGTTTTCATCATTCGATTTCATATTTTATATTTCTACATTGCTTGTTGTTTGTCTCTCCATAACATGTGAGTTTCTTACTTCTCTATGTTATCTAGTTATCATTACCACGGTCGATGGTACCTTAGACGTTTACGGAGAAACGGGACGTAGGATTATTCTGAAAATTTGGTTTATTGGGTAATCAGTTTTGTTCTATCGATCTAAAATACTTTCAGCGTTGCGGCGTTGCCGCTTCTGTCAAAAAGTAGCATCAACTTTGTTATTTCAAATGGAACACCCTGTATTTTATTTCTTTTTTAGATTCTTCCTGAAGAGCTGATTTCGTCGATCTATCATACTTGGGGTATAGCGCGAAATATTAGAGAGATATAGGTCGTGAAAAATCGAGATCTTTCAAGTTTAGGATTTTTTTGTGTCAAATTTAATCATTTCTGCTCAAAACGGCTCACATGTCCCTATCTCAACTTTCCATTTACTATCGATTGATATTTAATTGAAACAAATACGGGTGATTCACAATTTAGAGTTTTGCATCACCCTCTATTTGTTTCTATTAAATGTCAGTAGATAGTAAATGGAAAGTTGAGATAGGGACATGTGAGCCGTTTTGAGCAGAAATGATTAAATTTGACACAAAAAAATCCTAAACTTGAAAAATCTCGATTTTTCACACCCTATATCTCTGTAATATTTCGCGCTATACCCCGGGGTATGATAGATCGACGAAATCAGCTCTTCAGGAAGAATCTAAAAATGATATAACAGGGTGTTCCATTTGAAATAACAAAGTTGTTGCTACCTTTTGATAGAAGCGGCAACGCCGCAATGCTGAAAGTATTTTAGATCGATAGAACAAAACGGATTACCCAATAAACCAAATTTTCAGAATAATCCTACGTCCCGTTCTCCGTAAACGTCTAAGGTACCATCGACCGTGAGTGACCCTGTATAATTTTTCGTTGATTTATTTTTGTTGACTTGTGTCATATCTATTGAACAATTCATCTTATAAAAAATGTTGGAAATGTCCCCCGCAATACAACATTCAACATTACATATTGGAAGCAAAAAATAAATAGTGCCCCGAAAAAGGAGGGCTTGCCATTTTTCAAGATAATACAGTCATCACAATAATCCCAATAATCGTTTTTTCACGCAAATTACGCTGGTGTAGTGGGAGGGCCACATTATTCGCGAAAATCACGGAGTGGGCGGCCTCTGGTGTCAAATTTTCTAAGCCTTCCGAGGGTGATCAACAAAGCAATTTAGCACTGTATAGCATAGGCTTTCGTATTATTTTTAATGAAATTGAATTGTTTTGAATAGTTTTCGGACTTGTTTCGTGCTTATCAGCTAGTTACCAATATTATTGAAACATGCAGCAAGTTCAAAAGGTCGTAAAGACGAAATCGACAAAGATTTGTTCAGTATTTCAGCGTTCCTCCTACCGCCCTGAATTTTCTTTCATGATTGTGTGAAAAATAGATTACCACGTTGAAAAAAGGAGAACTTATCACCACAAACATTTACGTTTGTAGTAAGCACTTCCTATTGAACTGGATTTCTCAAGTGAATGGGAAGGTATGTCTTTGAGGTTAAATCAAACAAATAAGATCTGGTTTAACTGTAGTTGTGTCTCTTGTTGTTTGTAATGAAAACCTTGATTTTACTTTAGGACCATCAAGGAGAATTAAACCAAGAGATAGGCTCAAAAAGAATGCAATTCCTTCAATAAACATCTGGAAGTCATCACAACTTCAAGAGTGAGGGCAATGTAGGCTGAATGAAATCAAATCTTTATTCAAAATGAATGAACTGTGAATTGAATGAAGTATCAATTGAAGTAAATGAATTTGAATTACTGGTAGACCACAAGGTCTCAAACTTTTTAAGTTATTCTTGGAACATACCTACTCATCTATATTATATAATTATTTTTATTATATGAATGAAAATAATAACTTGTGTTGCCTATTCAAGATAGGTGGTATCTCAATATAAGCACCCCTATACTTACTTCTCTCAGAGAATAAAGTTAATTGACTACAATTCTTTTGTTTCGCTAATCATCTATTTTTGGGTTAGGATAAAATTATTACAGGTTTACAGATAAATTCACACTTCCACTGCTAATTTTTCCATGGAACTATTTTAATTTCATATTAGAGCTACCTACCCTAGACATCTATCCCACAAAATATGTGACCAGCTTTGAATAATGCTTTTCGCTATTTTAAGAGTTTCTTCTTATCTCCAATATACTCTAGATACTTATTTCAATCTTGGCCATTCTTGAAATAAAGAGAAATCATTGAAATACAAATACCTCAGTGGCCCCATTGATTTTGCAGAGGTGGTGTGAAAAGCCTATAAAAACATAATAAATCCACGGAACTCACATAAAATACCTGTTTTGAATTCTCTAAACGATCATCTATCAATAGCGCCCCTTTTGGATACTCAGGATTATTTATATCTTCCCTAAAATTCGAATCGAAAATTGACATATTACCATTGAAAACATATACCAAATGTTTGTTGATCACCCTCATTTAAAATTTTTGACATTTTCGAGCGCCATCTGTTGATTCGTGATTTTCGCGAATAAGATCCATGTTCAAGTGAAAAAAAAAAAAAAAAAAAAAAAATGTTGATATCGAAAATTACTAACTTTTGCTGTGAGTCCGGCTGGTGGCGGCCTGCTGACCAGCGCTCGACCTTCCGATCTTGGCCAGCACGATCGCCTTCTTCTGGTCCATCACAGGACTCTTCGAGTCGACCCTCCTCTTGCCCCTCGCCGCCCTTCCCACCACCTTCTTGCCCTCTCCCACCGCCGCCGCTGCCGCCTTGGGCACCGCCACCGCCTTCCTGGCCGCCGCCGTCGGTTTGGCAGGCGCCGGCGCCACCTTGCGCACCTTTGCCGCCTCGGGCGCCTTCTTCACCGGCGTCGCTGCCGCCTTCTTCTTGGGGGACGCCGACCGCGGCCGGCCCTTGCGCTTCGTGCCCTTACGCTTCTTCTTCAGCTGCTCCTCGTCTTTGTACAGCGACAGGTCCACTGCGGCAGACCCGAGAAATTAACGAGCCGCCAAAAAATGCCCAAAAGTTCATTGATTATTCACTATCATATTGAAATTCGATCCAATAATTCATACATCTAACAGGAAAGAAGGAAAAATTACTCGTAGATTAGAAAAGAATTTTTCGGCAACCGTCCGGAAAGTACGTACTTTCCAGACGTTTTTTTTTTGAGAAAGTGGCATTTTTCCGGCCTAGTCCGGGAAGTACGTACTTCCCGGACTAGGCCGGGAAGAATCACATCGTTGTTGTCATTGTAAATATGAAAATCTTGGTAGTATGGTTTTGATAAATGCAGTTGATCATTACCATAGCAGCAAAATAACTACTGACAGCTATCTGACATAAAATTAGCTAACATTCAAAAATTATCAGATGAAAACAATCAATGTGAAACGGAAACTTTACCTTCTTGTTCTGACTTCAACAAAAGGCACTTAAATATACATTCAAACAAATTGAATCCATTCAATATTAACAATTGTTCTAATTTTAATATAAATATTAATATAAATAAGAATTGAAATGTTCGAAATTTTGTTCTAATAAAGAAATGTGTTTCTTTGATTTGTTATTCTACACGGTTGCCGAAAAAATTGTGTACGCAACACGCCCGAAAACAGTTTTTTTGGACTCGCAGACTTCCAGGACTCGCTACGCTCGTCCTAGAATTTTGTCCACTCATCCAAAAAAACAGTATTTTCCGGACTTGTTACGTAAATTACTATTTCGTACCCAGAGATCGAATCCGGGTTGGCGGCTTGAGATGCCGCGTTTGGAACCCGTCTGCTATTGAGGCTACTTAAAAACTTATGTCCATCCCAAAGTTATATAGAAGAAGATGTAATAGAAGGAAACTACACCTAGCTTGCTTAGTTTATAAAGTCCTACAGAATAGATCTCCAGCATACATTCACAATAAACTAATCATTGGTTCTGCCATTCATAACTGTAATACTAGATACAATAATCATCTGATAATAAACAAACATAAAACAGCTTTGTACCAAAGATCCTTCTCCTTCAATGCTCCCAAGATATTCAATAAAATACCAACAGCGGTGAAGAATCAAAAGACTTTCCTAAGTTTTAAAAGATCGTACAAGAACCATCTACTAGGAATACAAAACACTCTGTAAATCATTGTATGCCACCCTAATATGTATGTTTTATTAATTCATTCATCTTTCATATTATACATTTTCTATTCTTTATTCTTCTCTCATAATTTTATATGCATCTTATGAATCGTATTGTCTATAGTAATAGTATACTTTTATATGTTAATGAATTTTATTTTAATATTACTTATTTGATGTTTCATGGTACTCGGTTGAGTGGAGCAGCTTAAAGCTGGACTTCGCCGAGGATAAATAAAATAAAGACCTTTTATTATTATTATTATTATTATATACATTTTGAATAAAAACGATAAAGTCAATAACCTATTTTTGCTTTATATTCAATGGACTGGTGTTTTTTGAGATGCACGACTCTGGATACTTACTTTGATATCTTCATCATGACACCATGACTTGAATCGATTATATCATAATTAATACTTTTCCTCGATTTTTCTGGTAGAAGGTTCAAATTTACAATTTTTTAGTCACTATTTTTATTTTCCATCATGCAACAGAATGATGAGTTCGTTTTCGTATTGAGATTAGAAAGCGTCAGACTACTTTTTGTTAACTTTGTCCAAACCACTTGTGAAATTTGAACTTTTTTCTAATAACAATAGAAATCTCTTTTTTACGAATACCTGGGGCAGCGATTGTACCGTTTTTTTCATGGTGCGTTCCTTTTTTGGGGAAATGTAAAATACGGAGATCAACACAATCTAGTTGCTATTCCATTCAATTTCAAAAATAATTCGCTCAATGAATATACTGCTGGTAGAATTATGAATGAAACCTAATATCATAAAATGCAAAAAGAAATTTTAAGATCATTTTTGAATAATTAAGCTTCCTTAATTTAAATGAATCGGGAATATTATTGTAAAGTGAAAGAATAACCCAGTATACATGTTTAACATCAGTCATCCCTATAATTTTTCTCTAAAAAGAGAAATATGGGAATATGACATGAAATGGAATTTTCCTTTCAAAAATTTATAAATTGTTTTCGAAGTTTCCAAAGATTGATGTGAAATGTACTTACAAAAAAAAAGTGATAAATCTTAGGTGACTTTCAAATCAGTCAAGGACCAGAAAATTCAAAGATCCAGAACATACTTTTAAAATTAAAATGGTGGAAGATGCATTCTCCAAGAGTTTCCTTATGGACATATTTTTTTTAATTCACTGGAAATAATGATACCCATAATTAATTTCATGGTGTTGGTTCGATATTACTGTCTATTTTCATATTTTGGATGATTATTGAAACGTTTTAGACAAATCCAGATGGGAATTACTCTCCTTTTCACACTTTTTTTTCAAATCTTTCAACAAGAGGAAAACCTATAATTCCAACGATATTTGACGATAAACCCATGATACGTTGTCGCCAGTAATCACACAACTCAAAATAAATGAGTGAAATGACATTGAAATCAAACCACAAATATAATTTGATGTGTTAATCCCAAATGTAAAGTGCAATCATCAATGGTGCAAGAGGTTTTATTTTTTTATTTTTTTTTAAAGAGAAAAATAGTCTATCCAATTAAAAATATCAAGCATAGTTTGAAATGAATGTCTGGTAGACTACGAGCAGAAAACAACTACTTTCCTGGTAAATACCACGCAGAACATTGAATTATATCTGTTCGTAGTCCATGCAACGATTCACACTGTCAATGCAGATCGCAAATGTTTCTTTCTTCCTAAGACGTGACAAATTCACATCGAGACAGGCACGCCTAACAACCTACAGACCGGTTTCTGGCTTATTGGCCCTCATCAGTGCAGGGTAGTTATCCGAGTAGAGACCGTAAGATCTCCACTCGAAGCGTTGCCTGTCCCAATGCATTTTCGTCGCGTCTATTTGACCGCACCGAGCCGCGTTCCAACAGACAATTGGAAGTGGCGACATCATGCGGCAGAAGAAACACTCCAGAAACGAATCTCCCAAGTTTTACAGAACTTGGAAGTGGCTAAGAGCTCGACTAAGCGTAATAAATTTGGTCGCAAGATGTGGATAACTTCAACTGCTGCCATCAACATCAAACAGAAAAAAAAATCCAATTTTCATCAAAATGAATTCAACTGTGTTAAATGACGTTCTCATGAATGGCTACTCACGTCCATCGGGGTGTTCCTCAGACAAAGAGGGAGACACTATCTCCCCCTTCTCCACCGCCAGACACCTCTTCAGGATGCTGTCGGTCCTCTCTTTCTCAGCGGGCTTCAGCCTGTACTTGCCCTTGTCCACCCTGGTCAGATCCAGGCTCGTCAATATGCAGTCAAAATCGGTCAAGTCGTAGAAGTCGGGAGTGTAGATTTCGCCGGTACTGTCAGCCTTCAAGAAAACAACATGCTTAGACATGGTGAGTAATGGAAACACCATCCGGCTCGAAAGACCAAAGTTAAGTTTGTTTCTAGTTATTCAAACAATGATTTGGTGAGAATCCGTTCGACGAAAATTACCCCATTGAATGGATTAATGGAAATACCATCCGGCTCGAAGGACCAAATTCACTCAACAGTGAAAAAAGTATGTACCTTGTCTTGGGAGAGCCAGCGAATCTTGATTTTCGAAGAGGACTTGTAGACGTTCTGCGCAGCCTGGCAGAGGTAGAAGCTGCCCTCGGCGTTGCGGACTGCGAGGAACTCGTTCTTGTAGAAGTAGATCAGCTTGTCGTCCATGTTCTTGTTTCTGGGCGTCGACGAGCTTATCTTGGTGATGATCTCGATTTCCGGCAAGGGGCTCTGGTAGTGCTGCGTCATCATCCTCTGCCGTTTCACCTGCACAACCAAAGATGTTACTGTTGCAAAGGGATTTCCCCCAAAGCCTCAGAAAATAATAAAAACTAACAAAAATTCATTTTTATTTCATGTATGTATACTGAGTTCTCTGTCATTAGTTTTTCAGCCTCCTACTCATATTGTAAATATTCTCTAACGCGGTAGTTGATAGTTCAGACCTGGTTACGTCACATCTCGGTACGGTTTCCAGTGTTCTAACAGAAAATTTCTTTTGAGAAATGCGAGAAAAATAAAAAAAATTCCACCACTTTTATCATCGTTCTGAAGGTTATGAAATTTTTTCCAGAAATTAGTGAACTCGCCTACTATACTGAGAGTATATTGGTAGACTTTGAATTTTCCCATTTCATGCTGACACATTGTATTTGTTGGTTGTTTGAGAATTTCGAAATTTTAGAGAACCATTTGAATATGAAATAATACTCGATCATATATTGTTTCAAAATTGTTCTTGTATATACAGCGTCCATCATAAAGTTGGCTACATATGGAAAACGTTTTTGTTGAAATTTTTGAAACTGTAATAGCGGTTCGGTTTTGCATGTCTGACAACTGACAAATCCATTGAAACTTATATCACGTGACCTCAGATTTGGCGGAAATTTTAAAATAGGTTGTGGTGACGAGAAATATTAAATTTAACAAGGATAAATAATGAATTCATGAGTTTCAATTACAAATGTTAGTTGATTTTAATTTTATTTATGGGTTGAGAATATTGAATAAGCCAATGTGCATCAAAATACAGGGTATGACAACACCTAATGACAAGACTAAATTGTGTTTTCATAATTAATTTCTCGCGAAACGTCCAATCCACAAATTTATTTCATTGGATTTGACCCAAACTCATGTGATTTATGTTATTAAAGCTGTTTAATTAAGGGTAGAGAAATGAAATTACATTTTTTATAAACTGGTTAAAAGTACATATACTCCTAGTTGGATTTCAATTTACCATGCAATTTATATAATGGATTGTGTAAAAAAAACATTTACATATCATGTACTAGGGGTGGGGCAATTTATTAATATATTGATAATTATAGATATTTTTCCAAAAATTGTATATCATCATTAAATCGATAATATACCTAGATACATTTGTATTCTTGATTTTTTCAAATCGTTATCGCCCATTCTTTCAATGTACTTATTTACTTGAAAAAAAATAAAAAATTTGGGTCACCCAATAGGCATCAACCAAGGTCCTTCAGCCTGTTACAATATATTATATTGTAACGATTATTAGATAATAATATTGCAAAAAAAATATACGAGGAAAAAAAAAAAGAATGTATTCCTTAATTATTGATATTTTGGATGTGCTCCCATATGGTATTGAGTGGGTATTTCCTTTGCGGTCTTCTTCCTCGATCCCTGTTCATACAGAACCATCTTAGAATCTCTAGGTTGTGTTCTTTAAGTGCAAATTTTTCATAGAGGTTGTGTATTCTTTGATTTTTTCTATGAGGACAATTCCTGTTGTTTCATACAGTAGGTTGAGTGGGGTTGTAAAATTGATGAAAAATCGAAATCAACCAAAAAAAAAATACCTTCCCGGTGCTGGGCGACTTTTGCACGGGCGTCTTCATCTCCGCCTTGGCCTCGACCTTGGCTACCTTCGCCTTTCTGGCGGGCGTCCTTGGGGCGGCCTTGGCCGGGGGCGGCTCCTTTTTGGCGGGACCCTGCTCCACCGCCTCCTCCTCCCCCTCCACCACCTCTTCCATCCCCTCCTCGCCGCCTTTGGGCGCGGCCGCCCCCTCCGCCCGGGGGGGCGTGTCAATAGCCAGGGGATCCATTTCGGGGGCGGGGGCGTCCTTGGGCGGAGGCGTGACCGCGTGGGGCTCCTCCCGCAGCGGGGAGGGGGCGGGGGCGGCGTCGGGCACTGAGGGCGGGGGAGCGTCCTCCGCGGGCGGCTTGGGCGCGTCGGGGGCGGGTGTGGGCGGCTGCGACCTTGGCGGTGATTTCTGCGGGTTGTGTTTTTTTTCAAAGCCGTGTCTATTATTCATCGGGGCGCTTCGATATATTCACACCGCATGCTCATATTCCGCCCCAAGCAATAGAATCTTTGACTAAACATCAGGATCACTATTTTCGGTGTATTTTTAAAGAAAAAAAAAATGATAATTGAAAGATATAACTCTGAAATATTTCAAGAAGGAACGATTAATTGATAGTGTCGTGCATTACTTTTATTTTTATTTGTCTCACTTTCGAAATGCTGTGAGTTGATCATTTTTTGAGCTGAAAGATCGAATAAAAAAAAGTTTCATGCTGTCCCGTAAAATTTTATGAATCGTCAAATATCAATTTTAAAATACTTATTTTTTCTGATTGTCACATAAAATATGAAACACTTGCTTTTTCTTTCCATTACATCAGCGCGAATTGATGTAATTATGATCAAAATTGCAATATTTATAAAATATCAAGATACCCGCGTTTTTTATTTTGTTCCCAAGAATTGTCAATGATTTTATAGTTATAGTTCTTGAGCATCTATTCATGATAAAGATGATTTTCTGAGCTGTAAAATCACTCGCAGAGTAAATTACCCAAGTCTAAGAACAACAAATTTATTGAAACATAAAATAGATCTAATTTATATTCCTGAGGCGGCAAATTATGAAGTATATTGTGTGATTTCTGTTTTCTGGAGACTTCTTCAAGTTTTCATGTCATATGCTAAATTAAATACAGATATTTTCTTAAGTTTTTCCGGATATTGCATGTATTCGGTTTTTCACTTGCTGCCTCATCATAATGGTGGAGGAGCCCAACTAGTTTTTTTAAACATTTTTTCTGGAGTCAAACTTGATCCCACAAAAAAAATTGACAATTTTGGGTACATTTTTTGGAAAAATAAAAATCTCAATATTGGAAAGTTCCACATTGTATCAATGGAGATATTTCCTAGATAGATATTGTTTGAAAAACCTAAATTTGGGTGAGACATCTAGTTTTTTTGAACCAAGTATTGAATTTGATGATCTCATCTTAAATGTATATCAAATTTGATTCCTGATATTATGAAACCTGTTGGGTGTAATCTTTTATGTCATCAAATCTTCTTCAGGATGTTATTTTATCCATATTTTCAAAAGAAAAGAACAGTTTATATCAACAGATTATATCTTGGTTCTACCTGTGGAGCATCTGTTGTGATTTGTGCAGTTGAAACCAGAGGATCTGAAACTGCAGGTACAACATGGTTACCACCCTGTAATTCAGTTGGTGGGACAGCCTTTTCTGGAGTGCCATTGGCCTGTGGTTTCTCCTTCTCTGCAGTATGTTCTACTGATGCAGTAGAAACTGGGGGGGAATTCTGAGAAAAAAAAAGCCATCTGTTCAGGAAAACATTCTGTTTTTTATAAATGTTGGAGACTTCAAAACTCATCTCACCTGGCTCTGGACAGATGGGACATTTGTCTGGTTCTGCTGTGGACCAACTGAGTTTGCAGGTAAACTCTGGCTAACAGGAGGAATAGTGTTTTGCTGTAAAAGAACAATCATCAATCAATCTGCACAACTGGCGTGAATGCCAACTCACATTTTGCCCATGCCCCACATTATGCAAAGGAAGAGAAGCATTCTTCTGGGCAGGAAAAGTCTGCTGGACCCCTGTGGGCTGGTTTAAACTAGCCACAGGGTGGTTGCTGGATGGGATGGACCCCATGTTGTAGCCCCCAGGTGACATGCTGAGGTTGAAGTGATTCTGTTGGGCGTTGGTGTGACTGTGTGCCATGTTTGTGTTTGGGTAAGGGTTCTGAGACACTGGTCCAGAAGGTTGGGCATATGACATGGGGGAACCTTGTGGATGCATGGACTTTGGGCTGGGAACAGTGGGAGTCTGGGTGGAAGGCTGTAGCACTGGCTGCAGGGTGGTGTTCATGCTTTTCTATTCAGAAATCTGGAAATAGGTACAGAGATTTTGTGATGCCTACATAATATACTGTAAGCCAACAGAGTATATATTAATGGTATACCTAGTTATATTTTTTGTGCAATCAAAGCTTCATAATAGATATCAGAAAGTGCATTCAATACCTATATTTTGGACCTCAATATATACATTACCTTCCTAGGTAATATCAGTAGGTGGGGAAGATGTGCATTATTTTGTATGAATGCCCTTGACTATCATTACTGTACCTGTGCTGTTCTACAATGAATATTTCAATCATAATAGACAATATGGTCAAATTCTCATCAGTTTATTCGTTTCATCCAATGATTCCACCGGTTATCCTATAATATTCAATACATTTTCCGAAAATAGCTCATCATTCTGAAATATTCGCTACCGGTCAACACACCTCATATTTTAGCTCAAGTAGATACATACAAAAGCAACTTTGTGAAATAATCATTTTGAAGCATCATTCACATTTTCAAAAACGATTGCAGTTATCTCCTTGGGTCGGAAAGCAGGAAGATACTCGAAATCGAATAAAAATGCCCTCATTGTTGTTTACGGGTCAAACAGCTTGGGATAAACCGTTTTCAACCGAAGCTTATTTCCAGATATCCCCAAATTCATAGAGATACACAACAAAGTGTAAGATACTCAAAATAAATACGATTATAAAAATACTCACTAAATGCCATCACGAAGGGAGAAATATCCAAAATTAAAACACAACCCACTTTTCACTTATGGCGTCTATGCACCATTACCAGCCTGCAGTGTTGCCCACTTAAAAACGCCAAACAAGTAATTTCGGAAGAAGCACAAACCAAAAAATCCAACGAAGTACTTGAAAACTGGCTGAAATAGAATATATCAAGAAATTCACACTGATTCGATACTTTCTAATGATTCAAATAAAATTAAGACGAACAGTACAATGTAAATAATTTACTTGGCAACACGTATGTCGAATCGAAAGATTCCGCCAGCAACCACACAACCAGTAACCAGGAACCAAAGGCAAACGACCACGGTTGATTTTTATCACGACACGATTTTCCGGATTTTCCTTCAATGTTTTTTCCAGCTTCGCTTGTTTGACTGTGATCTTTTTGACACTGTTAAGAGTTGAAATCATAGAATAGAGATGATGGAGTTGTATAACCCATTTTTGGTATATGGTATAACCACTACGATTCAGTGGATTGATGTCTGTCAGAAGTCAGAAATGTGAGATGTCATGTCATGTCAAAGAGTCTCATGTCATGTCAACATGTCAGATTTGTCAGAATTTCAGTTCAGATCACATTGATTTTTGATTTTTGTTGGTGACATGTTGGTGACTGGTAAAATATATATTCCATATATCAGATGTTAATTCCCCATTTCGTCTTTGCTTTTGCAAGTTTTCAATGATGGGGTAGTATATTTATCATTCATTTGGTTGTGCATTCCATGATTCACATTTTTGTTACATTTCAAAATTATTGCCAACTACCAATAATTTACCAATCATTATCCTATAACAACAATTCTGAATAGTGTTTCTTGTTGGTGGGATCTTCTGAAAGGTAACAGTATGCAGCAGAGCGGAGAAACACGATGAAATCGAACCTGTCGTCATCAAACATCGCAGCATATGAAAAACAGTGTATAAACACAGAAACAAAGTAAAATGTCTAGTCCTTGTATGTCAGATCAACATTCTCGATGGATATTGTTTTAGATCAGTAAGCCCTTCTTCTAGTCCTAAAAGCAGCCCTAGGCCATCACCAAGGCCCCAGGATAAGAGAGAACATTCCAAGTCTGATACACTTCTCACTGTCAATTACAAGGAACAGACTTTTGTGAAAGATGGATCTCCATCAGTGAGTACCTGAATTTATTTTGTTTCTGTTTCAAGTTTCAAATTCCACTGTTTCTTATATATGATGATTTCATTTTAAATGGTATCAAACTCGGTATCAAACAGTTGAAAAATGTATTATAAGTTACAATGAAAATATTTTGATTTTTAGTTTTACTATTCCTTGTTATTCAAATATAAACAATTATGCACTTTAATTACTGTACCTACCTATAAAGTATTCTTTTTTGTCAATTCTATAGGTGACTTCACTTCCATCCATGTCATTCATAATTATCTGGCAATTTAAATGATTACCAATCATTCACATTAAATATTATTTTCTGTGGAATTATACATCAAGGTGAACTATAGTCATATGAAGTGTACTGTGAAAACAATTTATAAAGGTAAGTACATGTTCAAAATCCATGAAACATTTTTATATTGGTAACTTGCATAATTTCTATCAGTCTGAATTACCAAGGTGTGGAAATTTATCAAAATAAATTTATATTTTTCAAGCACTAGGCTGCCTTAATCTTATCAGCAAATGAAATAGGATGATGAATGTGTGTTGTGATTGTATATTATTAGGTGTTTTGAAAATATGTTTCTGATTATTTTCCTGGGCAGAAAGATCATCAATATTTGTTGCTGAGGTTGAAAATAATGGCAGTGCAATGCACAAAATAATAAGGCTTGTGGCAAGTATAAAATAAGTTCCTCCATCAACATTCCTAGGATGCTTATTATTATTTCTGATTAGTTATTGGGATATATGAATGAATATTCAAATTTTTACAAATATTCACCAAATTGTAGAACACATAGGAAAAATGATTAGACTGAACCAAACAAGTATAAGTATTATTTAATGGCTACCTATTGTCAGATAATACATCAATAGACAGAAATATTGACACAGCTGTTGTCTGTTGATAAGAGATTGGAATATGAGGAATAATTGGAATTTGTTTTTCCTGAAAATCAATTTCTTTTTATTTTCTCATATTTACATTGAAATTTGAATTCATAAAGATATGAAATATTTGTTTTACCCATAATTCTTCAAGATTTTGATTGTCAATTTTTGTACCCCAAATATTGTTCTGTTTTTTACACAAGTCCTAGAATTATATGGCGTCAGGCCTATTATAGAATATGTGAATATGAAAAATTAAGCTATTAAAATTTGAAAAATACACAGAACTTCAAACGGTTATATCATGGATAGTGTGACATGAATACATGAATAATTTTGAAACATTTGTATTGCAAAATTATTTTAATTGCTCACATTTCACGTTTTTCCACTTAACTTTATCAATACAGGCTATGAGCATGTCCCATATCAATGACATGACAAGTATAATAGCCAGTGAACTCTACTTATGATGTCAAGTTGGTGTTTGTTTTGTTATTGCTTGGATTGTAGGGTGTGACCAATGAAGAAACTACAAAACTTGTCCAGAAATATTAGTGATGTTTTCGAATCAGAACATTTTTGTGTACCCGTTTAACGTGGTAGGATGTAATTCTAATATACCGGGTGACAAGTAACCAATTCACCGCATTTATTTTCGCTGTTATCATATTCAGATCATTCGAATTTAATGTAATTATTTATTAGATGACATTAGTGTATAATTTAGCAAGTATTGAACCAAATATATGTCACCCCTGGGGAACTGAACATCAATTATTCAGCATTGAATTATGTGTCACAATCGTCCTTCAGGATTAAGTCTTCAAGACATATCAGATGTAATTGTTGAGAAAGTTTAATGCCATAATCTATACAAGAAATAAAAAAGGAAGATCTCCAAAATCTATACAAGCGATAAAAAATAAATAAATGGAAGACAATAGTTCAATCATTATTGCTGGAAGATCATAAATTGACTCTCTTTGAAATGGAAGTTTGTATTTTCATCCATCTCACGAAAATAAAAAAAATATATATATTTGAACCTATATGTTCGTACATTTTTGAATGCTCTTCTATAAGTATTTTTCATTGGACAAACCTAAACAGTTGTTTTATTTTTTCCATTCAATATCTCGAAAATAGTTGCACATCGGCCGGAATTTATGTAGAATTCAAAAAGTTACGAATATACATGGTCAAAAACGTGATGCTCAATTGTTTTTCTGTTTTCACCATTGTATTAAGCAGAGAAGATTCTGATAGTTTGCTAATTTACTGGATTTCGTAGTTTCCAAATTATAGAAGTTACTAATGACGATCACTTGATTTGGATAACTTTGTCAAATTTATGATTTTACACTTGATTTACGCATGTTATTTAAAATTATTGGGATTTTATGAAAAAAATTTGAACATACAAACAATTTGGTTGCTGCCGGTTTTTTTTCAAGTACTTTATTTATATATAATGCCCAATAACAATTTATGTACATTCAATAAATTGAAGAAATTCAAATTAGTGCATTACATTGAACAAAAATTATCCAAAGCAGCAAATTTGCTGGTCTCGGAAACAGTATTTAAACGAAAAAAAAACTTTCAAAATCCATCTACAATTTTCACCTCAATTTGCAAAAATAATGTTTCACCTTAATTTACATACCTATATGGATATAAAAATAAAAATAAGATCTCTAACGTATTTTCAGTCTAGACTTTGGATTCATATAGTGGATATGTGCTAGGGGTATTAATACTTTAACCAGTTTTTTCATGATCTCAGTTTTTGGAGTTTATTTAAATCTCAGTAAAAAAACAATAAAGCAGATGAGACTTATTGAAAAAAAAACATGGGAAAACTGTATTTCAGTTCATTTTTTATTTGAATCTGATGGAGAATATGGAATAATCTTGAATGAGTCTTGAATGTTGAGTTTTTTTATATCATAATCCACCATCATGTCTCAATTTGTAAGGGCCACTTTATAAAAAACTTTAAGACCTAAGATTTATCACCTAACATTTGATACTTATCACTTATGACAGATGAATCATGGAAATATCATTGGTTGTGTTATAAAACCATTTAAGACTTATGATTTTACACCTAAGACTTAAGAAGATGGCCAACTTCCAACTTAAGAAATGGATGATAAATGATTATAAATGAAAATAGGAGATGCGCATGTTCGAGCAACGAAAAGTGACATACTGTTTCCCGCGATATTTGAAATTTGGGTTATATTTTCGAATATTATTTGTTGGTGTGGATAGTCTGTAATTATTTGGTTGCATTTATCAATTTTTTTATAATAGTGATAAGACCATGGGCATCATTTACTTCATGTATAGTTTGCTCATGTTTTTGGATTGAAATACAAAGTTAAACCCATACATAGGAAAAAGAATACCCATTCCAACTCCATTTTTATTTGAACATGATGATGGATAATATGGATATTGAACAGTTTTTTATTTTGAAATCGATGTTAACAATTATAACTCCAAATTATAGCTATTTATCAGATCAGAGGGATGCTTTATGCAGCAAATTGCTTATGTTGGACTGACTACTATGTACACATGTCATCATAGAGGAAACCAGCGATGTACTGTGGAAAATTTACTGAAAAAATTGATTGGCATGGAATCTCCATGGAATTTTATGAAAAATGGAATATGCCAAACTGTATTGGTGCCCTTGATGAAAAGCATATACAGATACAAAATACAAAACATGCTGGAACAGGATACTTCTCCTACAAGAAGACTTTCAAGCATAGTATTGATCGAGGTATTGATGGCTATCTGTGATGCATCTCATAAATTCATCTTCATTGATGTAGGCTGTCCAGGATCAAATCATGATTCATGATGGAAATGTATTCCGTAATTCAATTTTCCATTTCTACCTTCAGTTTTCTAATATATATTTGGCCAATTGTTTTCCAGGCAGTTTTCATGGCGAGTTTATTTTAGAATAACTACTTTGTTTATCATAAATATGCCTGAATTCTTCAACTTGTTGAATTAATAGAGCATATCGTCCATGACACAAATAATATTTGAATAAAATTGAAGAAAATTCTAACAAAAACAATAATAATAGATGTAGGTTAGAACTTGCCAACGTCAAAATTATTTGTTCCATGTCAAATATTCCTAAATCTTAAGTTTTTTTATAACAGAATGAACTGATCAGCTCTTAAGTCTTAAATGTTAGGTGATAAATCTTAAATGTTAAAAGTTTTTATAAAGTCACCCTAAGTGATAAATTTTAGATGTTGAATGCTACAAAAATTTCATAAAACCAAAGATTTGAATAAAGTTCATCATTATATATTGTTGTTAATTCATATAATCTTATTGATTTATCTTGCCAAAAATCACTCGAACTTTTTTTTTCTGGATGCATTTCTTCACTTACTCAGTTAAATCAATTAGAAAATATTGGACCATATCAGTTTTTCTCGTAAAATCACAGATTGGCACTAAGAGAAATTCATCCGATTAAAAAAAGACTTGAAAAACGTGTGTTCACTGTTGATAAAAACATTCACATACAGTGACAGCCTCGACAGATGACGGAACGAAAGCACATACCTATTTGTATTTCCCAATTTTCCCAGTTGATTCCTAGTTCGAACATAATCTGATGTTTCGCAAATCCACCTCAAACTTGCCGCTTTCCTCAGAGCCAGGACGGCTCTTCTAAAGGCGACCGCCCTGTAGGCGGGCCGGAGTTGACCCCGCCCCAGCAGGAGGGCGCTGCGCTCGCCAAGAGCGGCCTGCGCGACGCCAGCGCCAAGTGCAAGAAGAAGTCGTCGTGGTTCAACTCGTTCTACCCGTCCTACAAGAACAAGTCGGAGGACTTCAAAAAGCTGTTCAAGGAGGTGCCAGATGACGAGCGGCTGGTGGTAGGCGAGTACTCCGCTAGGGAACTTTGCTTTGTTCAAAGAATAGGGCTGTACACTTTTTTTTTCAAAAATTATTTATGTGAAACGCGGGCCTCCAGAGAATACGTCGATATTTTTTTGAAATTTTCATTTTCAAGGGTTTTTCCAAAATCGGCATTCAAAAGTCGAAAATTCTCCATCCTTTTCTAAAAATGTGACGTCACCTGGTAGATTGGTTTAGGTTCTGTTCCATTAATCAAAGTGGAAGAAGAATTGACAATCTCTGTCATCTTTGACAGATGGCGGTAAAAAATTACTGGGCGATTTTAATTCCTCCTGCGCAAAGATATGAAAATATATTCGGATGATTCAAGGTAAGTTACTATTGAGTTTTATTTTATTGTTCTGCGTTCATTATACTCTTCACTGACCACTATTTTCAGAAAATTTAAGCATTCAAAGACTTGTGCTTCATATGTAGCAACATGAATGTGGATTCTCGAAAGACATATTTGTTCCTACTCCAAATGTTAATATGAGACAAACTTGGTGTTTTGCAGTAGGACAACACATATCATCAGCTACATCTGCAAGTAATTGCTGTCGTGAATATAATTTAAAATTCTTATCCTTATTCTTTGAATCTTTGTACATGAACATTATGAGAACCTGAAGTGTGAGCACAAAATACTTTAGTGATAGGTATAAGCTAATAAACCAAATCTTTATTGTCATGAATATAAGAATTTTTATTAAAAAAGCACTTCTGAAAATAATAAATGCATTGTCCTTAATCCTCAGTTATTCTTAGAAGTTTTATGTACTCTATCTATGATGTGAGTTTATATGAGATTTCTTCTTTACATTATATTGTGAATATGTAATAATAATATAAACTTGTGTTGTTTATTTAATATATTATCAGATGCACCACTACACTTACCTACTTTTCCTAGACAATAAAGTTATTAATTGAATCAATTCTTCATTTTCATTTCTTTATTTTATAGTGTATTTGAGTTCAATCGTCTCATTGTTTTCGCTGAGGTGGTATTGAAAATCCTATAGAAATATTATTAACTCATAAAATACCTGACTTGCGTTATATAGATGATAAACAATCAATTAATGCGCTCTTTTGAATGTTTTGAATTAGTTTCGTAATCGAAAAAAATTTGTATTAAAAATTGACATATTGTCATCCATATATATAATAACAACTATATGGATAACACCCATTCTTCTCTTCACGGGAAAATGAAGCCAGTTTTGGAAAAACAAAAGACTGTCTGGCTTGCTAATGATGAATTGTGCGCATGCGCGGGTTTTGACGAGTTGAAATCCACTGACGTTTTTAGAATTTCATAGGTTATGTGAGTGATAACAGTGATTGATCAAAAATTAGCCCACGAATCTTGTTCCGATGACTTTATCGTCACAGGTTTCTCAGCAAATCGCAAGTATCGCTTTGTAAATCACATCCATTTCTGCATTTATCATCAACTATTATTCAATATCGTCCAACAATCCATCAATGAATGAATATTTGAAAAATATATGTCATGATGAAATAAAAACATCGAATTGAAGGTTACGTGACATATTTGATTGATTTTTAATAATTATCATACGTTTGTCGCTCACTAGAAAGCTACTCTCCTCCATGATGAAAACGCATGTCGATTCTTAATTCAAACTTGCGCATGCGCATATTCGCGATTGGTCCCGCAGACTGTCATTTGTTTTATTTTTTGGCTTCAGCTCTGGTATCCATGTTACCTATATAGTTATTATTAGATATATGTTGTCATCTGACTTATCTGCCATCACTTATGTCAAAAAATTCTTCTTCCCTATTATTTTCGATATTTTTACGATACCATCCCGATCTACCAGGTGACGTCAGCAGAAATATGGTGCTGTCAAGTAATTATTTTTGATTTCGATATTCTCGAGCATAAAATAATATTCCGATTTAATTTTGATGCCATATCGGTAGAAGTTCAGTAAGGTATCGGAAAATGACAATCAATTCTGCTAAAGCTTTAGAGGTTTATGACCCTATTGTACACTCAACATCTCACATACAATCTAGAAAACCGGCAACAAAGTTACCATATAATACATACATATAGGATAATGCTATAAAAAACTTGGAAAAAAATAACAAAAAACAGACATGTTGAAACTATAAAATTGTAGGAAACAGCTCACTGCATGCGCAGATTATAAAATCTCACAGATGAGACAGTCAGACAGAACGAATAAAATTAGAGAGAAATGTCGAAAGCGCAAAATTTAAAGGTCCAGTCAATATTGATCCGAGTTTTGTTTACATCGAATACATCGTCATTATTTCGTTGGTTATGTTACAAATTTTTTCCTTTTACACGATTCATAATCCAGTATTCCGGATGGGTTTATGTTCTCATAATGTAAAACATATTTTCCATAAACTATAATTCAAAAGAAGAAGTGATAAAGGTTTCGAGAATCATCACAGCACAAATTAAAAAACCTGTGATCATAGCCATCATAGGCACTTTCATTGTCTGGAATGTGAATCAGGTACAATAGTATGTATGTTTATTGGCAATCATTACTGTGTATATAAAGATTGCAAATCTTATTCAAATGAATCGGGGAATATAAAATTACATTGTTTTCCAAAGGACGAAAAACTGTCAGTACTTTTATTGAGTGATATTGGCTTTCATGAGACTTTTCCATTTGGTGAGAATATCACCATTTTTGCTATACCTATGCTGCTATAACACATTTCAAGTTATGTTTCATTGTTCCTGATGACAATAAATAGGCTGCATTCAAAATATTCCAAATTCGTCGTAAAATTCCGATAAAATTTATTCAAAATCCATCTTATCCCTAATAGTCACCAATTTCTCATAATAAATCGCTTAGAAGTAGGTAACCTTTTATTACAGATCTTTTATATTGGTGTTGATTATGCATTACTAAATTGACAATATTGCACACCAGTAGTTTCGGAACACTACGTGGGGTTTTCTTTCATATTCAACGATAGAGGTGGTAGGTCGAAAAATATTTGAAAAATTCTGTTTCAATCATTTTCGATAAATTTTGACCTGAAATTCATTGGAAAATGGTTAATGCAATTGTTAACAACAATGAGAAATCATTCAGAACGGAATCATCATGGTATCATTTAGTTATACCGGGTGTTTCACAGTGGATGAAACATTAGAAGTATCTGGAGAACAGAAAGACAGATCATTTCGAAAATTTGTGGTCGTCGATAATCAAACTTGCTCTATCCGTCTAAAATATTTCCATCAATACAGTGTTGCCGCTTCTATCGAAAAGTAGCAACAACTTTGTTATTTCAAATGGAACACCCTGTATTTTATTTCATTTTTAGATTCTTCCTGAAGAGCTGATTTCGTCGATATATCATACTTGGGGAATAGCGAGAAAGATTACAGAGATATAGGGTGTGAAAAATCGAGATTTTTCAAGTTTAGGAATTTTTTGTGTCGAAACTAGTCATTTCTGCTCAAAACGGCTCACATTTCCCTATCTTAACTTTTCATTTAATATCTACTGACATTTAATAGAAACAAATAGAGGGTGATGCAAAACTCTAAATTCTGAATCACCCGTATTTGTTTCAATTAAATATCAATCGATAGTAAATGGAAAGTTGAGATAGGGACATGTAAGCCGTTTTGAGCAAGAAAGGATAGTTTCGGCACAAAAAATTCCTAAATTTGAAAAATCTCGATTTTTCACACCCTATATCTCTGTAATCTTTCTCGCTATACCCCAAGTATGATAGATCGACGAAATCAGCTCTTCAGGAAGAATCTGAAAATGAAATGAAATACAGGGTGTTCCATCATAAATAACAAAGTTGTTGCTACTTTTTGATAGAAGCGGCAACGCCGCAACGATGAAAGTATTTTAGATCGATAGAAAAAAACTGATTACCCAATAAACCAAATTTTCATAAAATAAGTCCTGTTCTCCAGAAACGTTTAACCTTCCATCGACCGTGGGTCACCCTGTATTCAGTTACCTGTGATTGTGGTCAGAAACCAGGCTGAATTTAGCACGATTTACCCACGCAATGTTATCGAAATAGGTAGTTTCACGGTAATTCCTTCTCTTATTAACCACATCACCATGAAAATCTATACCAGCAGATGTCATCGGTGTACTGTAAACTTTCGCGAGCACCTCTCCGCAAAATAATATGCAACGGTCCATTATTAGTATTAATGATTTAATGAATTGAACACTCTGTACGATAAATATAAAACAAAGGTATCTTGAAAGAGTTGCTAAGGAAAATAAAATAAATGATAGGGAGAATAATAAATAAGGGGAATAAAAAGAACAGATATAGAAGGGTTTTTGGAATACAATATATATATTTAATACTGGTTAAAGTACTTGAAAAAATTATAACTCTCTAAAAATTTGGAAGAAGAAGGATTACATTGGAATAGCAGATACCACATATATATATATATATATACTAGAAGAAATAATAATTATCCTGATAGAGGCAGTAACTATTTGAAAACATATATTCATGGTACTCACTAGGAGATGGTTTGTTGAAAAGAAATAAGAATCGTATGCAGAGCAGAAGGTAGGAGTTACTATAAGTATATAATCGAGCGGTAGACCTGTGTGAGCAGTCAGCGTATCTACGACTAGATTCATCTTCGAGATATCCGGCCAGAAATATATATAATAAAAATAAATTAATATAATATATTGAATCTTGATTGTAAAGGGTTCTGGCCAGAATTTCTACAAAAAAATAAGAAATCAATCAAATGTGGCATTTGTCAAATGAAGTTCAATAATCATTTATATTGTATCTACAGAGTGTTTATGAAGATTGTCAATAAATTGTAAAAAAAATAATTGGTATATAGAAAATATATATAAAAGAAACAAATTGGAAATACCCTGAGATCGTTACATTGGCGCCCAACGTAAATAAAAGGCTTTCATAAAGGTAAAAATAATTTTTCAAAATATAGAGTAGATTACTTTATTTAATAGTGTTAAGATGGCCAAGAGCTTCGAATTGCAAGAGTTTGATGATTTAACTTCTTCAAATGAGAATGAAAGTAAAAATACAGGAGCGGTGAAAAAAAGTTCGAAATTTGTTCGTGTTAATTATGAGAAAGAATCTTCAATAGAAAATAATTGGCGAATTGAAAGTGACTATAGGAAGAATGAAAAAAATGAACATGATGAAAATGAAAACTGGCGAAAAGAAGTAAAACGTGAATGTGTTAAATATGAATCAGAACTGGTAAGTAAAATGTTAAATGTTTTGAGACCAAAAGTTGATATAAGTAATATGCCGAAATTTAATGGATTGACAAAATACCAAACTCCTCCAGATTTTTTGAGAAAATTAGAAAGATGGTTTGAGGATCAATATTTGGATGAAAAGGATTATGTGAAATGGGCGAAAAGAAGTTTGATTGGTGATGCTGAATTATGGGCGGAATTATTTTGCATAGACAGGACTTATGATGATTTCAAAAGAAATTTTCTTCAAAAATATTGGAATGGCATGAAACAACAAGAGGTATTGAATGATGTTTATAACAGTAGATATAATCCAAATAGTTCAAATTCTTCAATGGCTAGATGGTTTCTAGAAACAGTCAAGAGAACAAGAGATATAAAATGTATTAGAAAAGACGAAATAATCAACATTTTGATTAAAAAGTTTCCAAAAGATATTTCTAGGATTTTATCTAGTGTTCATGAGAGATCTATAGAGAGTATTTATCGAATATTAGAAGATATGGATTCATTGGAAAATGGAGGAAATAATGGGACAGAATATAAGACTGTTCGAAATGAAATGAGGTATGATTATGGAGGAAATAAGAGAGAACAAGAAGTTAAATACTCTAATCAGACTTATATTCCTGATAACAAGAAGTGGGTGAGGGGTTATGAACAAAAAGACAATGATAAGAGTTACCATGGAAGAAATGAAAGAAGACAGACAGAGAATCAAGGTTTTCCTAGAAGAGAAAATGACAAGTTGGAGCAAAATAAAAGACAGCCTGGATACATTAATGATAAAAAGGTAGATTATCAGGTCAAAACAATCCAAGAAGAAATAAATATGAATGGACTTGATTGTGATGAAACAGCGATAATAGAGACGGAAAACTTTCAGGGGTGAATCAAGAGTGCTCCGATGAGCCACCCTTCAACATAGGAGCTGAATCTGTAAATAATTATAAAAGAAAAATTTGTGGTACTATGTATTCAGAAAATGTTGATAATAAAAAAAATAAAGAAAATATTCAACCTTATATAAATGCAAAAATAGGAAATTTTGAAGTACAATTATTATGTGATAGTGGTTGTCAAGTATCTTGTATAAATAAAGAATTTTTTGAAACACTAATAAAAAATGGATTTGTTCTTCCAAAATTACCTGTTACAGGTGTAACAGTTACTGGAGCCATGGGTGGTAAATCAAAAACAATAAATTGGCAAACATTTTTGAATTTGAATGTACAGAATGTTGAATTTGAAATTGTAGTTCTCATTGTTGATCAACTTATTCATCCTATAATATTAGGTATTGATTGGTTATCACAGGTGAATGCAAAAATAGATTTTGAGAAAAATTCAATATATATCAATAATTCTGAAAACATTATTATGCTACCTTTTTCAAATAAAGAAACAAAATTAAATGTATCTGAAATAATGGAAATTATTTTGGATCAACATGATAATTTCGGTAATACTGAAGATACTGATGGGAATATCAATACGATAATTGAAAATTTCAAGGAAGTTTTCTCAGATATTCCTGGCAGAACCAACATTTATGAACATAAAATTTCACTTAAAGATAATAGTACATTTTATGCGAAATCATATCCAATACCAATATGTCATAAAGAAGCTGTAAGAAAAAAAATTGAAGAGATGTTAGAGTGGAATATTATCCAGAGGTCTAATACATCATATTTAAGTCCACTTGTACCTGTATTTAAAAAAGATGGATCAGTCAGATTATGTTTGGATTGTAGAATGCTGAATTCAAAAATAGAAAAAGATCATGAGTGCCCATTACCTGTTGAAGAAATTTTATATCAATATTCACAGAACATATGTATGTCAACAATTGATTTAACTTCTGCTTATTGGCAAATTCCTTTGAGAAAAGAAGACACTAAATATGTAGGATTCACATTTGAAAATAAAGTATATGAATTCTTAGTGATGCCGTTTGGCCTTAGCACAGCAGTAGCGGGTATGACAAGATGTATCGACATGATATTCCATGATTGTAGAGAATTTGTAGTTCCATATATAGATGATTTATTAATCAAATCAAATTCAATTGAAAAACATAATACTCATTTGAAAGTAATTTTTGATAAACTTAGAAAAGCAAATATGACTGTTAAATTGAGTAAATGTAAATTTTATAGAAGAGAGGTAAAATTTTTGGGTAATATTCTCACAACAACAGGATTAAAAATAGACAGGGATAAAGTGGAAGCTTTAGAGAAATTTCCAAGACCTAATAATGTTAGAAAGTTGAGAGGATTTATAGGACTTTGTAACTATCACCGAAGATATTGTGATAAATATGCAGAAATGATGAATCCTTTATTTGAATTGTTAAAAAAAAAGAAGAGATGGAAATGGGAAGAAAAACATGAAATTATTTTCCAGAAAATGAAAACACTTATAGCAGAAGCCTGTATGGTTTATCATCCAAATTTAAAAAAAACATTTTATTTGCAAACAGATGCAAGTGCATATGCTATAGGGGGAAGACTTTACCAAATGGGCGATAATGGTGAGGAAAATAATGTAGCATTCGTTAGTAGAACATTGAATAATGCAGAAATTAATTATACTACTACCGAAAGGGAATTGTTAAGTATTGTTTATTGCCTTTCGAAATGGAGAAATATAATTTTAGGTAGAAAAATAATTGTCTATAATGATCATAAGGCATTATCATTTTTACAAAAATGTAAACTTTTGAACTCGAGATTAACTAGGTGGGTCCTCAAAATTCAAGAATTTAATTTGGAAATTTGTTATTATGAAGGTAAATTGAATACAATAGCAGATGTTTTATCTAGAAATCCGAGTGATCAAAATGAAATTTACAACTTGAATAAAAATTTCATAATTGCGAATCTGAAAATTAGTTTAAAAAAAGAAATACTTCATAAAATAAAAAAAATCAAGGAATATCAGAAACTAGATCTGAATTTGAATAAAATAATCAACATTTTACTGACTGACCCTGCCAATTATGAAAAAAATTATTTTTTATTCGAAAATGTTTTATATTCGAAAAATAATCTACAGAATCATTGGAGAATCTGTGTCCCGAATGATTTAATAAAAGAATTGGTTATAGCTTATCATGAAGGTTATGGACATTATGGAGTGTGGAAAATTTTCAAAATCATGCAACAGAATTGGATTTGGAAGAAAATGCGTAAAGATATTTGTCAAATTATAAAAGGATGTCAAATTTGTCAACAGGCTAAAGTCAGTAATCAATTGGTGCTTGGGGAATATAATTATATTGTTCCGAAGAATGAAAATGATTTATTGGCTTGTGACCTATTTGGACCATTGCCAAAATCAAGTGGGGGAGTTAAATATGTCTTCGTAGTACTGAATGTGTTCACTAAGTATGTGAAATTGTATACTTTGAAAAATGCGACAGCCAAAAATATCATTACTAAATTGAAAAATGATTATTTTATTAATGTTAGGAAGCCAATGAGATTATTAGCAGATAATGGAACACAATTCACTGGGAAAGTTTGGAAAGATTTTTTGGTAGAAGAAAATGTTAAAATGATTCATTGCTCGATAAGATATCCACAAGGTAATCCATCAGAAAGAGTGATGAGAGAAATAGGTCGATTGTTGAGAACATATTGTTTTGATAAACATACTAGATGGGCTTCTATGATATGCAAAGTAGAACTCTGGATAAATGCTGCAATACATGAAAGTACTGGATATGCACCAATTATGTTAGAGAAAGGTATTGATACGGAGGAATATTTGAGAAATATAATTCAATTTCCTGAAAACAATATGATGTCAACTAAAGTGAGACTACAATTAGCACATGAAAAGTTAATGACGAAAGGAGAAAAAAGAAAGCAACGCCATAATCCTAATAAAAAAACCAGATTTTCTATAAATGATAGGGTGTGGTTGAAGGCCAATAATATTTCATCTGCAGAAGACAAAGAAATAAAAAAATTATTTTTGCTATATGAAGGTCCTTATCGGATAAAACAAGTTGTTGCTAATAATGCTTATGAACTTGTTGATGATGATAATAATGTCAGAGGAATTTTCAATGTTATCAATTTGAAAGAACATTTTGAAAAAGATTAATTTATTTTCTAATATAAAATGTTAAAATTGATGCATGTCACTGTTTGGTGGGACTATGCAACGTTAAGTAAATTTTGTTAAATGATTTCATTCACCAAATTTACTTGGTGGGACTATGCAACGGTCCATTATTAGTATTAATGATTTAATGAATTGAACACTCTGTACGATAAATATAAAACAAAGGTATCTTGAAAGAGTTGCTAAGGAAAATAAAATAAATGATAGGGAGAATAATAAATAAGGGGAATAAAAAGAACAGATATAGAAGGGTTTTTGGAATACAATATATATATTTAATACTGGTTAAAGTACTTGAAAAAATTATAACTCTCTAAAAATTTGGAAGAAGAAGGATTACATTGGAATAGCAGATACCACATATATATATATATATATACTAGAAGAAATAATAATTATCCTGATAGAGGCAGTAACTATTTGAAAACATATATTCATGGTACTCACTAGGAGATGGTTTGTTGAAAAGAAATAAGAATCGTATGCAGAGCAGAAGGTAGGAGTTACTATAAGTATATAATCGAGCGGTAGACCTGTGTGAGCAGTCAGCGTATCTACGACTAGATTCATCTTCGAGATATCCGGCCAGAAATATATATAATAAAAATAAATTAATATAATATATTGAATCTTGATTGTAAAGGGTTCTGGCCAGAATTTCTACAAAAAAATAAGAAATCAATCAAATGTGACATTTGTCAAATGAAGTTCAATAATCATTTATATTGTATCTACAGAGTGTTTATGAAGATTGTCAATAAATTGTAAAAAAAATAATTGGTATATAGAAAATATATATAAAAGAAACAAATTGGAAATACCCTGAGATCGTTACAAATAAATAAACATCAAATATTTAAAATGTAAACGTCTTATCTCCCATTACAATCAATGCCACAAAATGATGAATTCACGGCCATCACCTAAATTACGCAATTTTCCCAAGGAAGTAGATAAATCGAGATAAGAAAAAAAAAACCGCGCGTCCCAATCCAGTGCAGCCTCCGTCTCCGAGGAAACACCACACTGAGGTAACTATCGTTTCCACGTCCTTATCCTTCAGATTACGCGTGCGCCATCCAGAAGGACATCCTCCACCAGGGCAGGCTCTACGTCACCCAGAACTTCCTCTGCTTCTACGCGAACATCTTCGGCTGGGAGACCAACATCTCGCTGAGATGGAAGAGCGTCGCGTCCATCACCAAGGAGAAGACCGCCCTGGTCATACCGAACGCCATCATGATCAGCACCAAGCTGGACAAGTTCTTCTTCACGAGCTTCGTGGCCAGAGACAAGACCTACCTGATGTTGTTCCGCATGTGGCAGAACGCGCTCATGGACCAGCCGATGTCGGCGCAGGAGATGTGGCAATGGGTACGGGCGAGGTGCCTCGGGGGTCCGTTCTCGGGCCCTTGCGGGAGAGGGCGTTTACGCCGGTTCGTGGACGTTGAAACTTTCTGGCTTTTGTTGCAGGTGCACCAGTGCTATGGCAGTGAGTTGGGGTTGACCAGCGACGACGAGGACTATATTTCTCCGACTCCGGAGGAGGAGAAGCTCTCAGTGCGACTGTCAGTCGAGTCATTTTCCGAGGTGAGTGTCAAAACGTGTTTGTTTCATTTCCACGTGTAAAAAATAATTTTCCTCTACCCATACTAAGAAACATCACACATTCTTGTTTTATCCGGAAACGGCTTTAATAACCTAAATTACATAAGTTTGGGTCAAAATTGATCAAATTTTATGGAATTAGGTGTAGGCATTAGGTGTAGTCATACCACAGATTAGAAAACCTTGCAGATGAGACAGTCAGACAGAGCGAATAAAATTAGAGAGAGATGTCGAAAGCGCTTAATTTAAAGGGCCAGTCATAGATTTGCGCAGGCGCTAAAATATTGATCGCGTGTTTTGTTTACAGCGAATACATCGTTGTCATCATTTTGTTGGTTATGTTACAAATGTTTTCGTTTCACACGATTCACGGTCCAATATTTCGGATGTTCTCACAATGTGCAACATATTTTATTTTCCATAAACCATAATTCAATAGGAAATGTAATAAAGGTTTTGAGGATAATCACATCACGAGCAAAGATGAACAACCTGTTACCTAGGTACCTACAATATATATTTATTTCAAAGTTTATTAGCTTTAGATTATAGGATATATTATAATCTGAGATTACTGATGGCCTGTTTGCTAGTAATCCCAAGGTAGGTACTCATTTCTGGTACCTTACTCTTTCAAATGAGAGTAACAATGAAAATTGAATGCATGTTAGTTTTAGATCAGAGACTTTGTGTAGTGTGTGTGTTTTGAAAAGTGATCTGTTCCTGACTGTAGAATTGTGGTTTATACAAGAAACAAGTGTTGAATTAACAATGATTGAATCAAAGAGAGAAGGTGCACCTCCCAGTGGCAAACATCACTGTGTGTATAAAGATTGCAAATCATCTTCAAATAAATTGGAGAATATAAAATTACATTGTTTTCGAAACCTATATTGAGATACCTATTATTGACTTTAATCAAAATTTTCCATTTCCATGAGAATATTACCATTTTATGCTATATCACATTTCTAGTTTCAAGATAAAAGTAGCACTTTTTGTATTCTTACTCAAAGTTCGAGGTATTTTTCATAAAACTTATACCTACCTCACCAAACAATATATACATTCGCTTTGTTTTAATTTTTTTCTCAAATATATCTTCCTGATTTGCTTTTCAAATTCAGAATATTCTATGTAACATAAAATATGTGTCATATGTTGTGTATTTGTTTGTACATTACATCGTCAGATAATTGAATAGTGTTTCATTTTTCCTGGTGGCAATGAATGGGCTAAATTCGAAATATTCGAATTTCATATGAAACTTCATTCAGAATACATCGAGGAATCCATCTTATTCCTGATAGAAACTAATCTCTGATGACAACATATTCATAATAAATCACTCAGAAGTAGGTAACCTTCTATATTGTTGTATATTATGCATTAAAATGGCAACATTGCACATCAGTAGTTCTAGCGGTGACAACGACAATCCGGCAACTGCAATGCGCAGAATTTAAAGGTCCGAGGTCAATGTAAACGGATGTCGGTACATTAAACAAAATGGGCGGAGTGTCTCATCTGTAAGGTTTTCTAATCTGTGGTCATACCCTGTATTTTGATGCACATGAGCTTTTTCAGTATTCCCAACTCATGAATACGATTCGAACCAACTAATATTTGTGACTGAAACTTGATAATGCATTGTTTATCCTTGCAAAATTTGATCCTTTTCGGCACCACATACAACTTTTTTTTCGAATTCCTGTCAAACCTGAGGTCACTTGATAGTTTCAACGGATTTTTCAGTTTTCAAACATGTAGAAACGAACTGTCATTAGAGTTTTTCAGAAATTTCAACTTTTTTTCAAACTTTATGGCAGACGCTGTATGATTATGTTTTTATTATGTACCACCACATTGTGTTCGTTATCTTAAATAAATTGAATAAATTCAATGAATTAAATAAATCTTAAATAAATAACATAAATTTAATAAATTAAATAAATTGAATGAATTGAATAAATTGAATAAATTAAATTAAATAAATTAAATAAATTACATGAATTAAATAAATTAAATAAATTAAATAAATTAAATAAATTAAATAAATTAAATAAATTAAATAAATTAAATAAATTAAATAAATTAAATAAATTAAATAAATTAAATAAATTAAATAAATTAAATAAATTAAATAAATTAAATAAATTAAATAAATTAAATAAATTAAATAAATTAAATAAATTAAATAAATTAAATAAATTAAATAAATTAAATAAATTAAATAAATTAAATAAATTAAATAAATTAAATAAATTAAATAAATTAAATAAATTAAATAAATTAAATAAATTAAATAAATTAAATAAATTAAATAGATTAAATAAATTAATTAATTAAATAAATTGAATAATTATTTCGCATATAGATGAAGAGTATTGAAAGTTTTTTGTCGGCAGGACTGTTTTTCAAACATGGACGCGACCATGGAATCAGTCAGTAACTCCGAGAGGACCGAGTTCGAGGATAACAAGGCGCAGACCCCCCCGGGCCCCCCGAGGCGCGGCTCTGATCCCCCCATGCCCACAGACGTCACGGACAATTCAGAGTCCGACGCCGAGCGTACTGTGAAGTGAGTTTTTCCGGAAACGTCTTCTTTTGGCTCTCTTTGTGGTGGTTCATGTCTTTTGTGATTCTTTCAGAAAAAAGTTTTCTTTTTCTTTTCCTGGGGAGGCTCTCCCGAAGGAGCCTTTACCCCTCCCAGCCACCCCCGATTCTGACGATCCCCAATTTCATTTGGAAGGGTTCAAGTGAGTTTTGTGCTTGAGTTTGTCGAGAAACGTGTTGATGGATTACTGATACGGCATGATTCTAACGATTTGGATTCAGTAGATCATCATTTGAAAGAAAAGTAACGTTGACCGTATATTTTTACTTACCGATAAAAAAATTGTGAGTCTAGAGGACCTAGATTTCATTTTGTTTTGATAATCTATTTTTGATTCAAATTAGCAGTAATGAAATATTTTGTATTTTGAAACTGTGATATCAAAATGTTGTGCCCTAGTAAGTGAATCAATATTTTTAGCTTCTCCTTCGGAGAAATAATCATTTCATTTTCAATAATTTCAAATATTCAAGATATCCAGATCCTTCTAAACAAATAAAACTGAGAGCATGCTTTCCTAACACATCTAACTTGGCTTCACTAATAAAAATATAATATGACTCTTGCTTTCAGTAGTTGAATAGAATTACTAACATAATTCTCTTCGTCGTAGAAAATATTTCTTTATTTTGAATTCAATCATATTTCTACAATTCTTGTATGTCTGTATTCCATTGAATTTTGAAAGTGTTGCGTGAGTGAATTGAATCTACGTCAATGGCACTCACCAATGAAATGACACTATTGACACTTTAATCCCAGGAACCTGCTTTGAATCACAAATCAAATAGTTTTTTTCAATTTTAAGTTAGAAGCAATAAATTCAATACACGAATACCAAACGCACACAAGAACGCAGAAATAAACGCTTTGTGAACAATAACACAATACAAATGACCACGTCATGAATCATAAACAATGAGAGAAACTCGCTCGAAACACGACTACGACGAGTAAATCCGATGAGGCCCGAACGATACATTCTTGACGTGGAAACAAGAAGGTTTGACAGTCGTGTTGGCATCATGAAAATGATGGAATATATTGTTACGAACTGTGCTACGTGCCGAGAAGTCATTATCTCGGCAGCTCGCGTATAGGCTGTGATATATGGCCTAATTAAAGGACAATAACGGATGACTTATAACTGTCGCAGTTTCTCGATAATGAACCGTATTTATTAGAACTCTATTGAATATACAAGATTTCGCTAAAATGAGTATTTTGTGGCTATATAAGCAGCGCAGTGGCGGAGACAGTCAGTTTAGAAAGAAAGCTACTATTGCGAACAGAGATTTGTTTTGCGAATTTCGAAGTGATTTTTAACTAAGTGTTTGGTGAAATAAATTGTTCAGTTTTGTAACGAGTGTTTAAATTAAGGAACCCAAGAAGAGATATCGTTACAATATGTTAGAAATAAATACTCTGAAACAATAACTATACACACTTTTATTTCCCTTTTTAATACAAATACAACGCCAAATCGGTAAATGATAACTCTAAGCCCAACTTCTTCACGTAAGATCCCTTGATTCATCGTATCACTGAGTCACCGGAAAGCAGAGATAAGTAATAATATAGTCACGTGATTGATTTTCGTTTCAACGTATTATCACAGATGGCGTTTAATGCATGAATCTTCATTTTCCTTCATGAGAAGTTAGCGTTTCGCAGCTAAACAAATTACGAACTTTTAACGTCAGAGATAATAACCTTAACCTTCACGTTTTGGTTTTACATGTTTATTTTTCGAAAATTTTTGTTTGAATATGGTGAGAAAATATGAATCACCATCAACTTTTCATCCTGGACTAAACAAAATTACCACAGAAGGGAAGTGTAGATAATAACTTGAAGATTGGAAAAAAGTATTTCAACAAGAGCTATGCATGGAAAATTCGCCGTGAAGCATATTCAAATGCTACTAAAAAAATCCTGACATCAACTTCAGGTATTGCATTTATTATGAAGAAGCTGTTTGCCTTTGAAATTATTGTGATATGAATAAATGGGTTTTATTTTTTATTCTTTGGTTTGAAATGGCTTATCGAAATATTAAATTATCAAGATTTGATTAATGAAATTCTAAATACTACATTTCTCAATTATCTGCTCAATTATGATGATGAAACTGTTTATGGAACTTATATATAAAATATGCTCAAAAGGCTATAGTATCCCATAATCAATTGTACCTGGTAAATATTATATTTAAAAATCTCCAACCTGCTGCCAACAAAACATTTTGGGATGGGAAACTGCTCGGGAAACAGTTTTGACAGCATATGCAATAAAAGGTCTGGTCAAAACTGCCAAATAAATCAAATTTCCTACAACTGATATGGAATGAATGTTCTCTACAAGATCACTGCTTTCCTCAGCTTAATCAGTTTTAGTCTCTCTGCTGGATATGATACAGGAAATGCATTATCCATGTGATATTTTTGGATGATTTGTTTTACATATGATTCTTGATTAATGAAGATATTATTCTGAATAATTTGCGTTTCCAAGTAGATATCTCCTGGTTCAATAGTTACCTTGTTTGATTGTTCTTACAAACTTTTTATAAGCTTTCACACAAAATCTGTTCCATCTTCTTATCCGTCTGGTTAGTTCATATTTATATACATGGTGATCAAATGTTCAATCTCCAACATTATTCAAGATTATTTGATAAAGATAGATGAAATTCTGATGAAATTTATCTGCCGGAAAGCAACTAAGTGATACTTATACGGGGTGGATGCATATCCCAAGTCCTCCGTACCAGCCTTTGTATTTTATAAGTCTGAGGTCACCCTGCTGTGTCCCGCCGAAGGAAAAAAAAAATCCCCGCCCTTTCCAGGTCGGGCCTGAGGCCGCAGTGCTCCTCCCCGCACGAGGGCCGGCAGCTGATCGACGAGACGTTCCCCATCCACGTCGACCAGCTGTTCACGCTCATCTTCACCGGCTCCAAGTTCTACCTGAACTTCCACGCCGAGAGGAAGACGGCCAACCTCACGCAGACGCCGTGGACGCACAACCCGCTGGACAACAGCAAGAGCCGGGTGGTCAACTCGACGGTGGCGCTAGCGCAGACGATGGGGCCCAAGTCGGCGCAGGTCACGGAGACGCAGGTGATTCATCGATTCGTTTGGAATTCGAAGGAAAAAGAGTCTTGTAAGATTGATATGCCTGGTGGACCACGAGCAGAGAATAACTACATAATAAACTACGCAACACTAATTACGTCGCACCCCGAAATTTTGCCCCTGTTTAAATCTGGATAACTTTTTTCTGATTTGAACAATTCGAATTCTGTTCGCTAGCTCAGTCCTTTAGCTATAATCTCGTACTTTTTTGTTACATGAGGTTTTTTCCATAACATTGCTACAAGGTGTTTTTTGAAACTGTGCAAAATTTCGGAATTTTCAGAAGGATCCCAAATGAAGAAAAACAGTTTTTTTTCAACTTTAACAGCAGATGCATAAAGGGGATCTCATTAAATTGAGCCATCTCCAGAATTGTCTTCTTATCTCTTTTATGTACAGAGTGACCTCAAAAAATCAATTTTTTTGTTTTGCAGTCATTACTTTTTTCCTCTTCAACCGATTTTCAAAATCTCAGGCTCATTTTGAAGCTGAAACGTTAGATGAACAGACAAGAAGATTAGAATTGACTAAAAATAAATATTAAAGATCAAGGGTTTCTGCAAAGGTGACCCAAATCTAAATCCCCCTCGAAATCCCGATTAAAAAAGAAAAATATCCAAAACGTTGTTTGATCGAAACGAAAATATCACCACCAAAAAGAAAAAATTCTTGACCCCCTCCTCCCCAAATTTTTTTTTTCGGGTAAAATTTTTGCTGGTCAAACGGTTAGATATATCGGTAAACATATTTCACCTGACCCCCACACCGGGATCGGAGAAAAAAAAATTCTTACACCCCCCTTCCCCCCTTGGGGTACTTTGGGTACGGATAAAGGGGAAGGAGATTTTTGTGACTTTTTTACATATTATTCTCGTGAATTTCGTACAAAACTTATCAACAATTATCATAGTTTGATGTACAGGGCGAAAAAAAGTTATTTTTCAGAATCGAGACAAGCGGTACCCATAGCTGTGTTCAGTGGAAAAAGTTGATCAAAGAAATAAAAAAAATTCATAGGCGTACGGATAATATTTTTTGGAGGTCTAAAAAATTAAATTCTTTGAATAAAAAATTCAAAACATGATGGAAGACTTTGTATAGGGGGTGAGAAGGTTACCCTGAAATTTTGTTGCATTCAAATTTTTTTTTTATTTCGAATTTTTTTATGAAGTCTTATATCTTCAGAAAAGAAAGACCTACGAATAGTTTTTTCTCTCCTGGTCTTTATTTTCACGAGAACGTAATTTTGTCAATCTTGTTACGTTGGTTATGGACCATGCATTTTTTTTGGGCTGATTTTTTTTCTAGAACATGGCGTTTCAATTCGGTTTCATCACGCACAATTTTTGACTACTGAAAAAAAAAAGAACTGGATGTATCCAAAATGAAAGATCCTTTCGAAAACAAGTTGTTATCATTTAATTCTCCTCCCAGTCGGGATTTACAGAGTGTTTCAGATTTGGGTCACCTTTGAGGAAACCCTCGATCTTGAAAGTTGATCTTGAGTTAATTCTGATCTATAAATCTTCTCATATGTGGTTTCAGCTTCAAAATGAGCCTGAGATTTTGAAAATCGGTTGAAGAGGAAAAAAGTTATGACTGCAAAACCAAAAAATTTATTTTTTGAGATCACTGCAAAGAAAAGTGATAAGAAGACAATTTTGGAAATGGCCAAAGGTAATGAGATAATCTTCATGCCCCTGCTGTTAAAGTTGAAAAAAAAACTGTTTTTCTTCATTTGGGATCCTTTTGAAAATTTCGAAATTTTGCACAGTTTCAAAAAATATCCTGTAGCAATTTTATGGAAACAACCTTATGTATCGAAGAAGTACGAAATTATAGCTGAAGGACTGAGCTAGCGAACAGTGCAAACTGAATTCAAATTGTTCGAAGAAGAAAAAAGTTATTCGAATTTAAACAGGGGCAAAATTTCGGGGTGCAACATAATTAGTGTTGCGTAGTTTACAATAAAAATCGCCCTTCAATACATTAAAACCCATCGAGAACCGAGCCCAACGGGAGTTGAAAAATACTATTTTTTCCGCTAAAAAGTGTTGAAAACGTAAGCGTGTGTGGTGCTATAATCGAAAGAAGGGCAAATTTTATGTTTTAATAGCAGAAATTTGAGATGTCAAAAGGTGTATTCACGATACTAGCGTTTCGACAACGGATTCTTGTTCAGGAGACCAAAATACCTGGATCCATTTTCTTCTTCTATCACGCGATATAGATAGATAGATAATTTATTACCGTTTCTGTCATTGAAATACAATGTGTCGGTTCGTCTTTACATTTCAGATTCCTACATTACTTGTATAAACACATAATATATATAAAAAATACAAAAAAAAACATGAATATAAGAACAGAAATGTCATACACTTAAACGAAGAGTAAGAAAGGAAATATATACCATTACAGGCTGTAATACTCATTTAGATCATAAAAACAGTTTTCTAGGAGAAATTTCTTCAGATTGGTCTTGAATATATTTATTGTAAGTGTCCTAAGAGAGACAGGAAGCAAGTTATAGAGGTGAATACCAGCCCATTCTGGCGACTTTTTATAAAATATATGATTGAAGTCTAGTTGATATATCTGTTGTTGATTGCGAGTGTGATGCTGATGTATTTGTGAGTGTTTTTTGTATTTTTTGATATTTTTGTGTATAAAGGTTAGTATTTTGAGAAGATAAATACTTGTGGTGGTCAAAATGTTATTTTTTTTGAAAGTTTGTCTACAAGATTCACTAGGCTCTAGATTATATGTAATTCGACAGGAATTCTATAGAAGCCGTCAGGTGTTTGTTGGCTTTGATAGTTTATAATGCAACAGAATGACATTCTTCAAAAACATTGATTTAAGTATTTAGATTTCGGGAAATCTTGGCAGTCAACCCATGTAATATCATCAACTACCACAGGATATAGACTATGGGAAAAAAGTTTTCAACACTTCAAACAAAGAAAATTCAAGTCACAACAAAATACTCGGACTCTGATTGGCCTGTCAAGTTCGGTGTTTTCAGAGTTGTGTATGTGACAGTTGAACGTCAAATTGAAATTATCACGTTGTGTACACATTTCAAAATGAGCCGATTTGCGATAAATTTTATCGAATTAATCAATTTCAACCATTCACTTTGTGAAATAGTCTAATGAAATACCACTCGTCATTGAATTTGTCTCATAAGTCTGTTTTTTGTCATAACTGAACTGAGTTGCTTGAAGAAAACACCTTAGATTCGTATGGAATAAATCAACAGATTTATCGCGAAAACTCACTTGTGGTATTACTACTGAAAGTATGGCTGAAATAATTACTCGCTGATATGGTTTTGATGAATTTATTCATCATTGATGGTAAATTTAACGAGATATCAGCAGGACATGCATATACCGGGTGTAACAGGATCATGGTACACCCCCCTTATCTCCGTTAGTTTCAAAGGTAATTGATTGAAATTTGGGATATGCTATATACATAATAAGCATCACTTTTTGACCCACGAAAGATTTGTTTTTCACTTCCGGTTTCGCTGGAAGTGATACCAACTTTCGATTTTTGAATGGAACGCTCTGTATATTATTGATTTTCTGATATCTGCAAAATTTTCTGAACATCAATGATGTCACATATAAGTGACATTTTAAACGTAAAAATTTTTAATAATTTTATTTCCTTATTTTCTTTTAGCTGTAATTTCCATTGTATTTATCGCACATTTCACCACCAGATATGAATAAATTCCTTATTGGTAGTACTAATAAATGATACCACGGTACCAATATGGTTCCATTTGAAAAAAATTAGTTTAACCGCAAAATCGACTATGATGAACTTTATTTGCTCATAAAAATCGCAATTTAGTATTTTTGACGGCATTCAGATTTTTGTAGCATTAGACGGATCAAAGTCAGCTAAATGGAAAAAATCTAGTCTTCCGTGCACTATAATATAGTCTGCCCAATCAGCGAAAATCACCTACAGTGATCTTCCAATAAAAATTAATACCACTCAAGCAGCGCCGCTTCCTAAACACTATTTTCGTATTTCTATCTTTGTTTTGGACCTAACCTAGGATATTGGCAAAGATATTGGGTGATATATCATAAAAGGATAACAAAAATGTTAGAGAAAACACTCGAGAATTCAGTTCACTACCAAATACACTAAAATTTTGGACTTACCTCGAAAAGTTGTAGGCACACAGCTCTTTTTGAGGAATTTCAGTATCAAAATGGTTAGCACAAATGCCACAATATTCAGAAATCTCTATAGACATTCTAAAGCTAGAATGAATAAATTTATATTACCTACCACAAAGATTCTTCATGCAAACTATAGGTACCTATTAGTATATTTTCTTGCCCATCATGCTTTCCAAAATTGAAGTCACTGGCGAATTCATGAAATCCTATCACTTTTTATTGTTTAGTTTTAGTTTTAGCGCAAAGTCGTGGCGTGGATGCATTTTCGCGGAAATGAAAAAGTATAAAAGAAACAAGAAATATTTTGAAGGAATGTGACATTTACATGACTGACATGTGCACCCCAACCTACAAAATATGTGAAAAATCAAAAAATGGCATAAAATGCGTTATTCACTTGTTATATACCACTCAAGCAGCGCCCTCAAACAATCATACACTGAACTTGGCCATTGAACAGACATTATAGTGCACGGAAGACTAGATTTTTTTCATTTAGCTGACTTTGGACGGATCAATTGGAATAAATCGGAACCATCATGGCACACCTAAATGGAAAACTGAAAAGAATGACAGGCGAAAATATGTGTGGTTATGTAGTTTTTGTGGTCCATCAGCATCCCAAGAAGTTGTTTGTTTTTGCAGGTGATGCTTCCTTGCAGCAAAGCCGGTCTTCTGTATTCCGTCGACATAGAATCGATAAACGCGGGAGTGCCTTACGCAGACAGTTTCTACGTGCAGGTACACTACTGTCTCCAAAAAGTCTCAGACACTCAGAGTTCCATGAAAGTTTTCGCACAAATCAAGTACAAGAAATCCGTGTGGGGTCTAGTTAAAGGTGAGTCCATGTGAAAATATGGAGAATTAAAATTAAATGAAAAATTATATTTCGTGTAATTTTGTTTTAATTACAATCGCAGAGAGCTTCCTGTATTTGTCAGCAAATTCTACCATACTGTAGTCACTAAGGTGAAGTTCACCTTCTGCGATTGTAATTAAAACAAAATTACACGAAATATAATTTTTCATTTAATTGTACTGTTACGTGTACACAGCTTCAACAACTTCACCTTAGTGACTACAGTATGGTAGAATTTGCTGACAAATACAGGAAGCTCTCTGCGATTGTAATTAAAACAAAATTACACGAAATATAATTTTTCATTTAATTGTACTGTTACGTGTACACAGCTTCAACAACTTCACCTTAGTGACTACAGTATGGTAGAATTTGCTGACAAATACAGGAAGCTCTCTGCGATTGTAATTAAAACAAAATTACACGAAATATAATTTTTCATTTAATTGTACTGTTACGTGTACACAGCTTCAACAACTTCAAAATATGGAGAAACTATAAATAGCGAATTTTTCAATGGACATTTTTTCAGGTATGATTGAAAGGAACTGTTATACCGGTCTAGAAGATTTCTGTACCCACTTGGCGAAGTCCTTGCATGCAGAAGGAGAAGAAAACATTCCGGAGCTGAAGAGGAAATCGAGGAGAAAGAGGAGGATGCACACTTTGCCCCGGCTGGTTGTGGAAGAAAGTGAGTCAAGATTATTCTACTGAATGACCTTCGAGTGTTTCTATTGTTTGTTTTGTTCCAGGTATTCCCATCAGGAAAAAAAGTAGTGATGGTATTTTTAGCACTGAAGTATGCACTTTGATAGTGTTCTCAGTACTGTTGTTGCTGTTGCTTTTGAATATAATGTTATATTATAAATTGTGGTCACTGGAAGAAGGTTCCCCTTATAATATTCTAGACATACATTTAACAAAGTGAGTAGAATATTAAATTTTCAATGGATCCATATAAACTATTTGTTTATTTTTTCAGCAGTCCCCCAAAAACCCATGAAGAATGGATTAGGCTTCTGAAGCATCAAGAAACCTTGCATTCAGTGGAATCCCAAAAATGGCAAAAATTGTTAACAACTTCTATTAATCTCCTGAGACAGGTACATCAGAACCACCACATACTAAATTTGTTCGAATGAACCGTTTTCATATTAAGTCCGTGTCTCACGGTCAAACTATTTGATCAAATTTGTTTGACGTGACGTCATTTCTGTCTATTTGATTCAAATGTTTGAAATGTGCAGAAATCATGTTCACACGATTTGAAGAAGTTTGTTCAAATATTTCAAAAATTGATTGATCATAACGGAAGAGAAATCTGCATTCATGATCAAAACGCGTTTATTCATCAACATATGAATAGAAATAATACACAAAAATCTCTTAAAAATTCATTTCATGGCATGTTCCGCACCCCCTTCAGAAATTAGTGAAGAAGAAACGAGGAATATGGACAAGGCAATGGCTGCAAAAAAGAAATATCGGTAGAGGAGTCCTACCAATGACTTTTCAAGAAATCAGATTGGTAGATCCAAATAATTATCGAAACTACCTCAGTTCCCAATTGAAATTTGTTTGCAAAACATTGAACAATATGCCTTAACTACTGATTCTATGGAATATATATGTAGGTACTTATTATCAATTGAAAGAATGACGGGTGATTCAGAACACCTACCAGTTATTTGGAATAAGGGAGAATTACTAGCAATATCATTCAATGCATCTGACACCTTATCTCTCTTATGGTAATCCTTTTGTCTGATATTATACAAAAGTTCTTTGCTTCTATGGAGATCTATTAGGAACGTTACTTGCTCCTAGGTCCAATTTCAAGCAGCAGACATTTCCAACAGTCCAAAACTCAAGTCTAAAGGCATTTTTTTGCGAGAAACTGTTTTGAAACTATTTGAAACAGTTTTGAAACACTCCATTTTCTTGAACCATTTGTGACGTCACAATTGATTCTGGTTCAAAACGTTTTGAAAGCGTCTTTTGGACCGCTTCAATATGGCGAACTGTCATCTGAGGTTAAATAACTATGACACGTGACGTTTTGAAACGTTGCATTTTTTCGGCTTATAAAATGATGACGTAGACGTATAAACTGTTTCAAAACGGTCTTTGAAACTGTTTCGTCGCAAAAAAATGCCTTAAGTATTCTGACGTTTCGATATTTTGTGTCAACAAACAATCCTAACCTTACTTTTTGATAAAACAAGTCAAATATTTAGAACATGTTCTAATTTTAGCTGCTGTTTGATGTGACGTCATTGATGACATCATACTTCCATAGTTTGATCAAATAGTTTGACCGTGAGACACGGACTTTAGCCGTACAAAAAACTTGAAAACGCTAGAAATATCGCAATTTTTTCCAGGCTGAAGATTCTCTGAATGAACTTCAACGCTCTGTCCACACCACATATTCAAGCAATCTGGTGAGCATACTGCAAAATCAGGGTCAGGAAGCATCCGAGGGTGGTGAGGAGCTTTGAGAAATCGCACTTCTTCCGCTCCCCATTCATTGTTATTGAATTTTCGACTATATCGTCATTGCGCACTGTGTTACTATTATTAGTGTAGATTTTATCGAATGTTTCTCGTACACTTAGTGGGTCAATAAAAACGTACCAAGTGGACGCTCGGTTTTTTTATTCTCATCAGCAAATTAGGTAGGACTGGGAGAATAGGGGGATAATTAAAAAGGAGAATTTTTTATTAACAATTATATATTGATATGTAAGGTTTTGATTATATGATCCAGGAAAAACTGCCTTAAAATTTAAGGCAATGCTAACGAATGTAAATAATGGATATTTATCGAAACACCAAGTTGTAGTTATTATAAGATTGTCGGAACAGTACCAAAATAGAAAACATACAAGTTGTCTTCTTAAAAGAAATATCATTGCCATTCATTTAGACTTTCAAATTACAAACCCTATATAATAGTTTCGATTTGAATCTAAAAAATATTTTCTCATTTGGCAAAGAAACTGATCCTGAATCCCATAAGACGATTTTCAACGCAAAAATAAACTATTTTGCGCGTTTATACTCTAGTTCGTTTGAAGTACTACTTTAAAAATACATTTCCATAATTCCTAGCAATAGAAATAAATTAACTAATAGTGACTTTGATCTGTCATGCCTTGAATATTTCGAGGCACTGTTTTGACAACCATATTATTAGTAAGTTATATCAACTTAAGGCTACAAACATCACATAAAATTCTTCTGGCATATCGCATATCAGATGAGAGCAAAACCTATTTCATTTAAGTTTCATTTCAAACAACATTCTGCATGTGCTGCAAATACAGGTTGACACCCTGTATCGCGAAAACGGTGCAACAATAGTGAAAATCACTATTATTATTGTCAAATCGTAATCTACGAAACTTTTTGTACTTTAATACTTTGAATTGACTGCTTGTCACATCAGATTTTACGTATATCAACGTTTTTTGAGAAAAATAACTTTGATGTACTGACTGTTTCAAAAAAATGCAACCCGATAGGACAAATGCATCAGTCAATTATTGGTAAATTAGTGGTGATCAATTCACTTCAAGCTAACTAAATTTGGTTAAAATATAAAATGGTGCATGTATAAAAAATGATTTGAAAATAGTCATTCGTGGATGAGAATTACAAAATAAATGCGTTCTTATTTGATCAACAATATAAAAAACTAAATATACGTCCAGCAGAATAACTGAAAGCAAAAATCTACTCTGCCAATCTCAAGGATTTATTTTAGTTCGGCCTCTTCATGCTTCTGCGCGGAGTCTGCAAAAAATTAAAATTTTGATTAGTTTTCTGTCGAGTTACAAGCGAAAATCAATTGAGGGTGAAATAAAACCATTTGGAAATCTGTGCATGAAATTCAGAAAATTCAACAACAAACGTATTATTAAATTTTTGCCTTTTGTTCATTATTCTGCTCGAGGTATACCAGTGATATACTTTGTTTGCAAAAGTTAAGGAAGGCGCACTGGTCATTTCTCATAACTGCGGAAAAATAATGCACACAAATGTATCTTTAAATATATTTGGAATATTCATAAAATGAGATTAAACAAAAATCGGAATTTGAAAATTATTTGGTTTTAGAGGTATAATACTTGCTAAATTTTCATCCTCAAGAATTTCTGTTTTATTTCCTGGAATCCATTTAAAGTGAGAGACCCTGTATAAACACATTAGACTATTGCATCATCCACATCTTTATTATTCAATCAGATACTTCATGAATACTATTGATCTATTTTATTGTCATTGAATCCAGCTCCTTGAAAATACTGGAAACAAAACGCTTCAAAGCTTCAATAAATTTTGTTTAGTTTTCTTGACGGTTTTTCAAATTTAGCAGATACAATTTTTCAATATTGGTCACACTGAAAATTTCAATTATTTTGTGTTTTACTCAAACCAACTGAAGGTAAATTCAAACTATTTAGGACTAGAGACTCACGGTGTATTTACGCAGCAGTTTAAAGCCTTGTATGTTTCAAATTTGAATTGCACTTTGTCATGGAAATAACTATAATGATATTTCATTATATTAACATAAATTTGCAAAATAATCGATAAAACTGACATTTTTGACATTCCACAAATCATAGAACACGATATCACATATTTGTATTTTTCCGCGTAAAAAAGAAGTTGGCGGTTCTACCGGTCAAAGCGGAAGTGGCAACAACAAAATTCAACTACATTTTCTTCCATTGAATCGGTCGCGTTTGAATAATTTCCGAGAGTAACATACTAATTGGGCGCCAATTAAAGTCCAAACCAAAATACAATGGCACACAATGACCTCTGCGTAATGAAGCACAATTATTCGATAGATTATATGAATAGTAGAAAAATGATTTAATTGGGCCATCGCTTGATTATTCGATAATTAAACTAACGACGATTTATTGGGTTATCGCTGGAAAAAAGCCGACGAATCTTCTAGTATATCTGCGAGGCCGAGACAAAGAAAGTTCATTTGTAGAGTTCAAATGTGAAAGAATGTGCTACGAGAACAAGTCGATGATAAATAGAAACTCAACAACCAATATGATATATTTTGCTGCAATTTAATGATTGGTCATCATATAATAAAAATAGCGCTGAACCCTAGTGACCGGCAGTACAATTATTTATATAACATAATATACAGAGTGCGTCAAACTCGGTGACCTGTTGAATACAATAAAGATATAGTTTGGTATTTGAACTGTTACAAATGTCAAAAACATCAATTAATAGACGGTATTCCATTTTTTTTTGGTTAAATGGAGCCATTTAAACAAAATAATATATCCAAATAACACAGCTTTATTAGAACGCATAGTTTGACATAATTCATTTAGAAATGTATTTTGAACACGTCGTTTTTTTTACTTTATATAAGTAAAAGTGCAGTGATTTTTATCACAGATAGGTTATATACATAAAAAAGTAAATATATAATAAATGAAATATAATATTGATACACGGGTTTAAATATAAGAAATAATTGCAAGATTAAGAGATATTTCTTCAATGAGAACTAGGTGAAGATTGATCTTGCAATTGAGATCAATAAAATCGGAAAGACTTGTAATCGAAAATAATGACTAGATTTTGTGTGAGATGATGAAGAAATCACAAGATTCAGTTGAAAAACTAATTAATTTATCAAGAAAATTGTGATAGATCTTCTGGTCACAGATTAAACACTTCAATTAATGCACCAGATCAATCTCAAATTTTTAATTGCAAGAAACATAAATAATTGTCGCAATTAGTGAAATTGCAAGATTAATTTTTTCATCAGAGAATTTTGCAACTGATCTTCAATAAAAAAATTAATTTCGCAAATCAGATCAATAAAATGGAAAAGACGCGGCAAAATTAATTTTGCAAGTAAATGCATTTGTGGTAATGATCTGCAGCAAATGATGACTTCTCGAGATATACTTCTGATCGGCTTCTGGTAACAGATCAAACATATCTGTAACCCCAATTGCAAATGCAGCAGAATAATCTTAAACTTTTAATTATGGCAAGACAGTTGAATCATCGTAGTTAGAGTAATTGCAAGATTAATTTTATCGTCCAAGGCGGAGATTAATTTTGCAATTGAGCTCCAATTGACAATCAAATCTTGTAATCGAGGTCAATAATTTTCGGGAAGATGCGGCAAAATCAATTGCAAGAGTTACTTGAAAAAGAAAGATGAAGGTGGTGAATGTTTTAATCAGAAATTGGAGTGGAGATTAATTTTGCTAATTGATCTTCAAGCTTGTAATTGAGATCAATAGAATCGGAAAGACGCGGCGACCGGCGAGATTAATCTTGCAAAGTCATTCAGCTTGGTAAATACACGAGATCAATCTCAAACGCAAAGCAGTCGAATTATCACCTCAATTAGGAAAGTTGCAAGATTAATAATGCAAAATATATTGATCTTGCAATTAACCTTTACTCGACGTTTTAATCTTTCAATCCTGACAGCCCATAGCAAATACGCGAGATTGATCTCAAAATTGCCGCAATTAGAAACATTGCAAGATTAACCATGTAAGCTTGCAACCAAACTTTACTCGACAATTTAATCTTGAAACCATCCCGCCCATAGCAAATACGCGAGATTGATCTCAAACTTTGATAAGCAAGACAGTCAAATTATTGCCGCAAATATAACCATTGCAAGATTAATCATATAAGCTATTAATCTTGCAACGAACCTCTACTCGACAATTTAATCTTGAAACCATCCCGACAGCCCATTGCAAACACGCGAGATTAATCTCAAACTTTGATTAGCAAGACATTGAAATTAAGATTGATCATAAGATATTAATATTGCAATCAAAATCGACTCGACAATTCAATCTTGCAACGCCAAAAACAACCCTATCACAGCTCCGAATACCTGAATACCCGCCTGCCCCCCTCCAGCAGCCTACCTTTCTCTCCGGCCGCCCGAAGCGGCTCGGCCGCCCCGTTCTCGGCGCCGCCCCTGGCTGCAGCAGGCGGCCCCGTCAGCTTGATGGCGAACATGGCGATGGAGCCCACCACGGGCGGCACGCCGGCCAGCACCAGGGGCAGCGTGAAGCCTTGCTGCCTGTCGAGGATGACGCCCGCCACGTAGGGGCCGATCGTGAGCGGCACCGCGCACAGGCCCAGCAGGAAGCCGATGGCCTGGGTGGCGCCCTCGCGGCCGCAGATGTCGAACGCTATCGGACCTGGGGGAGGTTCAAGATGGCGGATACAAGATGGCGGGCGGGTTGGACGGAGTGGGCAGATTCGGTTTGACATTGGGGTGTGGGGGTTTTCGGGGTCGGAGATTAAGAATTTGTTGTCGAAATTGGAAAATTCGAGATGGCGGCTTCAAGATGGCGGACGGATTTGTGATTGTGGTCCGATTCGATTCAAAATCGGTATGTGGTGGTTTGTGGGATCGGAGATTATGAATTTATTGTCAAAATTGGAAAATTCAAGATGGCGGCTCCAAGATGGCGGACGGATTTGTGATTGTGGTCCGATTCGATTCAAAATCGGTATGTGAGGGTTTTTGCGGTCGGAGATTAGGAATTCGTTGTCTTAATTCATGAATTCAAGATGGCGGAATGGCAAATGATCATGATCTGATTCGATACAAAATTGGTATGTAGGTATTTTTGGGATCGTAGATCACGAATTCATCGTTGAAATTGAGAAATTCAAGATGACGGCTACAAAATAGCGAATAAGTTATGTGATTACGAATCTGAATCAACCCGAAATTGGGAGTTATTGGGGTCGGATACTACGAATTCATCATCAAGATTGGAAAATTCAAGATGTCGGCTCCAAGATGGCGGATGAGTTGTATGATTATGGTCCGATTAGATTCAAAATTGGTAGTGGAGGTTTTTGAGATCAGACGAATTAATGGTCAAAATTGAAAGATTCAAGATGGCGGCTTCAATATGTCCGACGAATTTTGTGATTATAATCTGATTCGATTCAAATTTGGTATCTGGAGGTTTCGGGGTCGGAAGTTTATGACTTTTATTTTCTAAATCCAAAAATTCGAAATGGCGGATTTGTGATTATGGTCCGATTTGTTTGATAATTGATTTTTGAGATCGGAGATTATGGATTTTTTGATAAAATTTATAAACTCGAAATGACGGCTCGAAAATGTCGGAAGAGTTTTGTAATTATGATCCGGTCCTATTGAAATTAAATAATTTGGGATTTTCAGGGTAGCAGATTGAGAAATGTCGGTCAAAATTTATGAAGAGATGATTATTTTTGTAATTCAATATAAAATTGTAAGTATTAAGACTGATAATTGAACAAAGCGTAATGCTTAAAAGTACAAATGCACTAAAAAGGACCAAATGTTTGATCCATGTTATTCAAAATGGGCAACAATGACGAATAACTTACCAAGAAGCGATATGAAGCAACCGTCCACCAGACCCATACCGAGCGCAATCACTATCAACCACCCATAATACCCAGCGGAGAATGGCAGCAGCATCGTCAGCACACCAATGGTGAAAAAGCTCAGCTGTTGCATGTAGATGCGATTCACCCCGGGCAGATCCGCCATGTAGCCGAATATCAGCCTGCCCAGGCCTGGAACAAACGACCGAAAGATCAGTCGGGGCTCGACATCTTTTAAGATCCCCACTTTTGTCTATTCGTCTAGGATATTTTCAATGTTATTACCACCGAATTGTTCCTTAATGTCCATTCTTACAAATGATATTTCAACGAGTATTTCAAGAAGCAATTATTTTTCTCGAGTTTTTCTGATTATTTCACAAACTGTGTGTTCAAAAATTCCGAAAAAAAACAGGATTGTCTCTTATCACGACATTGATATACCACAAAATTCTAAATGGAATCTGTCGTATAGTTTTCGAGAAACTTTTGAAAAATCCCCCAAAAATGGCGTTTCAATTTTTTTTCTCAAAAACTGTTCGACAGATACCTCTCAAAATCCCAGGACTCATTCCACCCGAACGCTCAAACATCCCTGATTTTTTCCACACCATTCGAACGAGCCGTTCACCCACCCGACGTGATGCCGATGCAAAGTATGGGCAGCTTGGTGTCCGACCCTGCGGGGAAGTTCTTCTCCACGAACTGCAGCATGTAGACGTAGGGCACGAAGTAGCCGAACAGGCAGAACGCTATGCCAGCCGCCCACACCATGTACCGCTTGTTGCGCACCAGCGACATGTTGAACACGTCCCTGAGGGACACCTTCTTGGTCGGCCGGTGCGATTTGACAGGCTTGAAGAGGAAGGCGCACCCCATGATCAGGCTCGAGATCAGCGCTAGGATTCTCAGGGTCCAGACTACCTGGAACAGGTGGGTTTGCACCAGGTGGCAAGTGGAATTGGTTCATTCTTATCTGATGCGGAATATTGAATTAGAATACGCGGTATGATATAGAACACCGTTTTACTCTTTGTTGTTGGATCAAAATGTTGAATAAAAATATTTGTTGAAAAGAACTCATTCTTGAATAAAAATATAAATGTCCTTTCAATTACATGAAGCATTTCAAATTAAACGAATTGTGAGTAATAATAAAATCAGGATCGTTGAAACAATGCAATGAAAAGTGAAGCGGTGTTCCATGAATGAACGAGAAAAATAGTGATGTATCTGGAATTTCTGGAAAATAGCAGCACAGTTCAAAGGAACGGTCGATGAAACCAAATGTCAATCGATTTTTGTTTAGGTACATGTGGTGAGTGAGTGTTCATTTCATTTTTATTTTATCGGTTTATGAGTTTCAAGTGTTTTTTTTATCCACGATTTAGGATAATTGAGCACTTGCAATCAAATATATCAACAAACATATCTACGTAATCCAAAGATTTCTTAATCCATTCAAATAAGATAAACAATTCAAGAGATAAGGTTACATCATCTGTAATCACGAATCACGAGTATTATGCTGGCTGGAGTATAATGATTTCATGACTTCTGAATTTTGGATAAAGCTTGTGGACAAAATGATTAATTCATCTTGAAAATATTTCTGAAATATTCCGAGATACTAAGATTCTGGCTGTTTCGAAGTTCAAATGACATTAAGTTCTTTTCAAGTTCTGTGGTGTTCCGACATTTGAAATGTCAAAATCCGCCATCCTTCATGTCAAATATTTGACATTTCTATAGCACCATCTGTGATTTTCGCGAATTATATTGCGGTGAAATGTTGGTAACAATGTAAGAGAAGGAGAACTCTCCCCCTCGTCAACGGTAGAGGACCATATATATAATAACAACTATATGGATAACACCTATTCTTCTCTTCACGCGAAAGTGAAGCCAGTTTTGGATAAATAAAAGACTGTCTGGCTTGCTGATGATGAATTGTGCGCATGCGCGGGTTTTGACGAGTTGAAGTCCACTGACGTTTTCGGAATTTCATAGGTTAGGTATGTTAGTTGACTCAAATTATGTAAAAGAGCGTTAATATAGTTATTAATGTACTTACTGATTGTTTACAGAAGTGATTAGTGAGTGATAACAGTGATCGATCAAAAATTAGCCCACGAATCTTGTTCCGATGACTTTATCGTCACAGGTTTCTATGCAAATCGCAAGTATCGCTTTGTAGATCACATCCATTTCTGCATCTATCATCAACTATTATCCAAAATCGTTCAACAATCCATCGATAAATGAATATTTGAAAAATATATGACATGATAAAATAAAAACATCGAATTGAAGGTTACGTGACACATTTGATTGATTTTTAATATTTGTCATACGTTTGTCGCTCACTAGAAAGCTACTCTCCTCCATGATGAAAACGAATATCGATTCTTAATTCAAACTTGCGCATGCGCATATTCGCGATTGGTCCCGCAGACTGTCATTTGTTTTATTTCTCGGCTTCAGCTCTGGTATCCATGTTACCTATATAGTTATTATTAGATATATGTAGAGGACTTGAGGATGGCAATCATCTTCTCCTTCACCATAAGGGTGCACCTACCCCGAAGAGGGTGAGCAGCCAGTCGATGAAGTACGGCATGGCGATGGTGAAGGCCGAGCTGCCGGCGGCTACGAAGCCGTTCACCTTGCCCAAGTACCGCTGGAAGTAGTGACCGAGCACGGCGAGCGAGGGCGTGTACGCCAACGCCCCGCCCAGGCCGTACATGACGCCGTAGGTGACGCACAGGGCGGCCACGTGGTCGACGAAGAACGACGACAGGAACATGCCGCCCGAGGCGACGGCGCCGCCCAGCAGCGTCGTCATGCGCAGCCCGATCAGGTCGGTCAGCACGCCCGAGACGGGCGACACGAAGAAGGTGGTGCCCATGGCGAAGGAGCCCACCAGAGCTGGAAGAAGAGCGAGGTTCATTTCGTGTTCCGTGATTGTCGCGATCGTTGATTCATTGTTCCATGTCAAGTGTCACAATTTGCGTCGATTCGTTGTTCCATGTCAACTTTCAAGCTTCCATGGCGGTCGCGAGCGTTCAACTGTCAGCAATTTCTAGGAGATCACTAGATCTCTGTGAAGTGAATTTGGCAAGAATCGGAAATTTCGGTCCAAGGTGGATATAGGATCCTATCAAGAAGGTGGTGCCCACTGAACTCAAACAAGAAATGGAACGACAATGTAGCAGGATGCGCGAGGATTATTTACGGCCAACAGGCGAATCATAAACCTTGAATCGAGCACATGCGCAATATGTGCCAGGGTTAGCTGGGCATATCTGAGATTACGTTTTTGATGTGTTATGTGAACGTATGTCTGAAATTATATATTTCAGCCACAGAACTAAGAGTTGGCGTCAGCCCACTCGTCAGCCTATAAGTTTTGTTTACATTGTATTTGATTGCTCTTTGTTCTCGAATCTTGTCCATTTCGATTTACAGCAAGCTGTTTTCGGCTTCATAATGTGGTTTTGTGTTCTTGTTAAATTATCTGTTGTTTAAATAGCTGTGTTATTGAGTTTGTCATCTTTGGTAGTGCCGGTCCTGTGCAAAAGGTTTCTGCGCATGATCTACATTCAATTTTGCTTTATGATGGTATGCGCGAATTCAATTTAGCGTAAAACTGCTGAATTGCATTATCGTTCCATTTCTTGTTTGAGTTCAGTGGTGGTGCCCATAACAAAGGAGCCCACCAGAGCTGGAAGAAGAGAAACTGCGGAGTTCAATTCGTTTTTTTTTTCGTGACTGTCGCGATCGTTGATTCATTGTTCCATGTCAATTGTCACAATTTGCGTTGATTTGTTGTTCCATATCAACTTTCAAGCTTCCATGGTGGTCGCGAGAGTTCAACTGTCAGTAATTTCTGAATCACTTGGTCTCTGTGAATTAAATTTGGCGAAATTATGAAATTTCGGTACAAGGTGTATTAAGGATCCTATTTAGGAGATGGTGCAAAGAGAAATTGAGGGGTTCATTTCGTGTTTTGTGACTTTCGCGATCGTTGATTCATCGTTCCATGTCATGCTCAACGACAAGTGTCACAATTTGCGTAGATTTGTTGTTCCATGTCAGCTTTCAAGCTTCCATGGCGGTCACGAGCCAACACGAGCACGGTGGTTAATTTACTGTTCGATGCCAATTGTCACAGCAATTTCTAGGAAAATCGGAAATTTTACCTATCTGAGCAACTATTATTTGGATGGCAAATAGAGAGGTCAGTGATTATTTGAATCACTTTCCGGTTTTTCAATTTTCTAAAGTCAAAATGGAAAAAAATTCCCAACTTGTCGTTGGTTTACGAAAAATAAAGTGACTATCGACCAAAAAATGTAAGAATGACTAGTAGAGTAGTAGAGTACGAGCAGAAATTAACTACTTTCCTGGCAAATACCACGCAGAACATAGAATTATATCTATTCGTACTCGCAGATGTTTCTTCCTGACACGTAAAAAAATCACATCGAGATAGGCACGCCTAACAATCGTGTTGCCTGTCTCAATGCAATCTTCTAACGCATATTTCACCACACTGAGCCGCGTTTCAAGTATCACTTGAAATTAGCGACACCTTGCGACAAGAAACGCAATTTGCAGTTGAGAAAAGTCAATCATACATTCTTGGATACATACAAATTTCATTCGTTAACAAATTACAACCCAAGACCGAGCCCAAAAGACGTGTATCATCAAGAAGATTACAGATAGATTACATAATATCGGTTTACTCTGCAACTTGCATTACAACCGAAGTGGGGCCAATTTTATATAACCTACCTTGATCAAATTTCAAGCGGGTATAGTGAGTTCGGTAGGGAAAAATAGGGGTATCATATGATATTGGAAGCCTTAAAAATCAATCTAATCTGGGGTGATGAGAAAATATCATATTCGCTTTTTTATGAAGGGTGTCAAACCACATTCACCCCAAAAAAATATGATTGAAGGGCCTATTACTTTCTATTTTATTTTTCAAATAACAGTATATTTTGACCTTTCCAAAAATCTATTGTTTATACTTTTTTCCCTTGTCTTTTTCAATGGAAATTTCTTATGTTGTCTATTATTTTCTATTTCTTTCAAATAACGTCCAATTGAATGAAATCTATCATTTTCAAAAAATAATCATCATATTTGTATTAAAATGAAAATCAAATAGTGATTTTCGTTAGGTATCTGGTTTTTACCCACATAATCTGCAATCCAGTCACTTTTATTATACAAATGGCCAGTAATTAGTGGATAAAAACTGTTAGGTGTGTAAATAATATCCAACATTCTACCTACCTCACGTAGGAATTTATTGAACTACACCTTTCGAAAGTGTTTTTATAGGTGATTATGAAACAAGCATTAAGAATTTTTTTCCTTCACCGTGGAAACGGGAAAATAAGATACTATTGACCACCGAGACATATGGAGAAAACGCATATAAATTATATTTGACTGAGGCTGTGAATAAAAGAATACATTTATTTGATAATATAAATATTGTGAAAGATCAAAAATGATCCGAACCTCTTTTTATAATTTTTGTTCCTCCACAATCAGATAATGTTGTTTATGGTTCAAGGTCCAACAGAAGTTATATCAGCACTGATAACTTCAGATAACATTCACTTGTGGATCAACAACCACCAGTTTGATAAACGAAAGATAAAATAAAAAAAACGAGAAAAAAAAAAGTGAACTGGGTTTTCAAAGAGGTTTCGACGAGAACCAACCAGCTTTGAATTTTTCCCGGAATATTAGCTAGCTAACTAGAATGGAATAATGAGGAATACACTTAAGATTTCAAAGAGACGACCAACTTCCAACTTAATAAATGGGTTTCAAATGGGTATGGGGTATGGGTATAAATGAAAATAAAATGTTTTGTGATTATTCAAAATTATTGTGATTTTATAGAAAAATTTAAAAAAGATACAATTTGGTTGCTGCTGATTTGGATCCATAGTGAATTTGTACTTGTGCTATGAGTATTACTTTAACCAAATTTCATGATTTCGGCTTTTGGTATTTATTTGAATTATTAAGAAGAAACAAGGAAGCAGATAATTCGAAATAAGATCGCCATATAAATAGGCATAGAAAAAATCGGAGGAAAATCTATTCCAGTTCAATTTTTATCTGAATCTAATGAAGAACATGGAATAATCACCGTCTTAAATGTTGAGTAACATAATCCACTATCATCTCTCAATTCTCCAGTGATAAACGCTATAAATAATTATAAATGATAAATGCTTAAAAGTTTTTATAAATCCACCCCTCTGACAACGCCACTGCACAATTTTTTCGGGGGACACACAGTAAACAAATCGCTCAACCAGTGACGCGACATGATCAAAGGGAAAAGAGCAAAGACTACCGAATAACTTCAACCCAAGTAGAGTCACTCACCTGCCTTGCCCGAGGGATCAGTCACATTCATCCTTTGCAAATTGTCATGGAACTCTTTGTAAAGCACCCCGTACGAATTGATAACCCCAAACAGAATCCCGTTGCAGAAAAACGATCCCATCATGACCACCCAGGCCCTAGACCCTCCGTCAGCGGGACGCGGATGACCGTCCTCTTGGGCCCCATTTTGTCCCTTGGTGCCGTTGCGCACGATCACGGCCTTCTGCGACAGGCACGTCTCGACGTCTTCGAGCATGTCTAACCTCACTTTTGGCGGCGCGGGCTCGGCCCTTCACATAATATCACCACGTTGCCGTCCGAATTCGGGGGGCCGCTCTGCCGGGCACCACGTGCACGCGTCTAATCTGATCAGCTGCGAGGACCTTCGATCGTGGCGACTTCGCTGGCATTCCGCGCATCGCACGACTGCTAACGGTTTTGTTTATGTTTGGAGCAGATTAGATTACGGCGGCGGCGTTGCCGATGCCGGGAAAATTTCCGTGAATACCAGCGGAAAAATAAAAATGGTGAATTCTTAGGGTGGTTAGTTGAAATTTCCTAGGAGTGCAATTTTCGTGTCTCGAAAATCCGCGACGTTCTGTTTGGTTTCTGTACATCGCGCTCACACTGTGAGATTATTTTTAGATGCCATCAGCCAGTTTTTCTATCCATCTATGCATGCGAATGTGAATTGGCAACACCGCGGCTCATTATTGTCTTTGCCAAACAGGGGCGTATCTGGGAATGCTTATTTTCAGTTGAATCCTTCAACAACTTGTAGATATTTCAGAATTTTTTTTTAAACAAGACTTGAACTTGATTTTTTCATATTAATGCACGAGAAAAAAACTTATAATTCGTGGAGGAATATCGTGCACGCCAAAGCTTGAAGGTGGTAGGCATCAGCAGGAAAAACCTCAGTATGTAATAAGGAGTTTCACAACTTCGTCGTTCGACAGGAGGAATAATAATGGTATATAGACGTTCGGCAGGTTCCTTGCCTACAACGAAAGGGTGGTCAGAGCTCTTACAGTCTGCCTGCCCGGAATCGCTATGGTGATGCAATAATTGACATGATTTTCGATGAAAATCAATCGATCATGAAATTATCTTTAAAAATGGGAAATGTTACACCGTCTACTTATCTCGCATTGATGGGTAGGATAGGTATAATAAGGTATATAAATGGTACACATCACAAAGAAAGTTCAACAATTTTTATTGACAGTTATTGCAAATAAATTAACCTGAAAATGACAACAAAAATACATATCTAATAATAATAAATACTTATATGTTATTCAAGACATATCGCATTATCGTACAACCATTATCGAAAATACATTGAGATTAGAATATATTTGAGTTAGTCGATAGATATTTATGTAAATATAGCTGATGGAGAGGTTTGATTCTGAATCATTATAATAAGTTAGCATAATAATAGAGGATTCAAAGCATTGATATGAGAAGTGTATTTATACGATTTTTCTGTGGGTTATTTATTAAGCAATTCCATTATCTGTTGAATCTGTATATATAGGTACACTATCCTATTAAAAATGAATTACCTATATTGAGCTGATCTTGTAAACAATCACTATAGGAGGGTTACACATATAAAGTATGAGGTAAAAACAGCGAACACAACTTTTTTTTGTATTATTTACAGGTTCATACGTTCATATGTTGCTTTATGAATCCGTCAACCGTCAAAAAGTTGGCTACCTTGGGAACAAAACATTGTTATTGAAATTCGGCACCTTATAATTTTATTTTGAATTCCCGCCAAATCTGACGTCACAAGGATTTTTTAGTTTTCCATAATTAGAGTTTTTCAGAAATGTCAGTAGGTTTTTATACCATATGTAGCCAACTTTACTTTGCACAACATATTATCATATTATTTTTCAATAGCTAGTATTTGTATTTTCGTGATGGAACATTTTGGTACCAGTTTTAATATGATCATATTTTACAACAAAGTAAAAAGTAGAGGTGATATACTTTATGAGGCATGTAAGAAAAGGTCAACTGTGAATATAATTCGGAGTTTTAGAATACAGTGCGTTTTTTAGTACATACAATATAGGATGGTGAAACAGCTTCCTAAGTAAGAAGCTCTAGAAGAAACTGTAGACTTTTTTTGCCTACTTCTACTTGATTTCGAATAACCGTAGCTTGATAATCGATCTTACCGCCATCTTCATTCAGGTCGTCGAAATATTACTACCCTTCTCAAACGGTCTAGAAGTTTTTCGCAAGAGCTGTTTCACCATCCTATAGGAATATTATCCATCTTGATAAGCATTCCCCGTATCTATCATTGTCCTTATACACATATATATAATAACAACTATATGGATAACACCTATTCTTCTCTTCACGCGAAAATGTAGCCAGTTTTGGAAAAACAAAAGACTGTCTGGCTTGCTAATGATGAATTGTGCGCATGCGCGGGTTTTGACGAGTTGAAATCCACTGACGTTTTCAGAATTTCAAAGGTTAGGTATATTTGTTAACCCAAATTATGTAAAAGAGCGTTAATATAGTTATTAATGTACTTACTGATTGTTTACAGAAATGATTAGTGAGTGATAACAGTGATTGATCAAAAATTAGCCCACGAATCTTGTTCCGATGACATTATCGTCACAGGTTTCTATGCAAATCGCAAGTATCACTTTGTAGATCACATCTGCATCTATCATCAACTATTATCCAAAATCGTCCAACAATCCATCGATGAATGAATATTTGAAAAATATATGTCATGATAAAATAAAAACATCGAATTGAAGGTTACGTGACACATTTGATTGATTTTTAATATTTGTCATACGTTTGTCGCTCACTAGAAAGCTGCTACTCTCCTCCATGATGAAAATGAATGTCGATTCTTAATTCAAACTTGCGCATGCGCATATTCGCGATTTGTCCCGCAGACTGTCATTTGTTTTATTTTTCGGCTTCAGCTCTGGTATCCATGTTACCTATATAGCATGGTCTATATAGTTATTATTAGATATATGCTTATACAATGATAATATATACGCGGTAAATATGTCAAATTAAAAAGTTGCCAGTGGAAATATGGCATTCCTCGATCCATTATTTCATTCCCGAGATATTCTGCTCGACACACGACACATAACATCCCCAATTCGTTGTTATCAATTCCCATCAAATCAAACCGAATCGAATTACAAGCTGTACTTGGGTAAGGTGCCGCCATCTGCCGGCCGGTAGCTCAACGTGGCGTTCTTCTTGAGCGTACCCTTGTGCTGCGGATGCATGTTCAGCGGCGGCAGATTCGGGTGCTCGATCCTGGTGGGCGACGACACCATGGGGCGGGGCACGTGCCCACTCCTGCGCATCGTGCCCAGCCCCGAGCAACGCATATCAGCGTTGCCGCCTTCCCCGACGGCTTGGTAGAGGTGTCCCGGGTACAGGGAACTGTCGACCGCCATGCTACTCAGCTGGTAAGTCTCGAGCAGCGGCGCGGGCTCGTCGTACTCGTAATCTGAGAAGCCAGAATTGTCAAAACTGGATTTTTCGAGGGCTGCAAAAAAGGCGGCTACTAGGGCTAAAAGGTCTACTGCTAGGTGCGGTGGTGCGTGAATTGGACACATTTTATTCATGTATGTACGGGGTGAGCGAATTTCCAATGGAAGGGCCATTTTTGAAAACGAAAACTAAAAAATGAAATGTGAAATAAAAGAAGCATTTTCTTATTATCAATTATTTTTTTTAAATGGGTTTTGTCAGCTAGAAATAAGGATGAACAGAATGATGGAAATAAGACCTGGTGGCGCTACTCTTCAATTGTTTCAGCAGACAAATCCTTGATTTGGAACAATTGAATTTCAGCTCATTACGTGGGGTTCTCATGTACAACAATAGATGGCGATACTGTCGAAAGATATTTGAAGAATTCTCTTTCAATTATGTTCGATACATATTCGCATCAAACTCATTGGAAAATGGCTCCATGAAATTGTTAGAAACGATTATAGAAGTCATGCAGAATCAAACATTCATATTTTCGTATTGACGCCTGCAGTAATCTGTAAATTTGGTTGAAATCGCAGCCTATCTATCCATCTCTATGAACACCATCCACAGAGTGAGATGGAAATAATTCTATCTACGAACTGGAGGTGATATGTTTGAACTTTTGCTATGGCACTCACTATTTACAATGTTCAAAAATAATTCTTGCCTTTCTTAGTTATTATTTTTTTAGTTTATGTTTGTGCAAATTTCAGATTTTGTTGAAAAACCATTGATGTTGCATTCGAAATAAAAAATGCTACGTCATACAGTATACAGTGTGTTTTTTGTTCGTTCCATTTAAAAAAACAAAGTTTATGATGGTTCCGATTGGTTCCTTCGAAACGAAACGTTGTACACGGACATTTTGTGAACGCCATTTTATAGAGCTAAAAAAGTGGCAATGAGAAAGTGTCATCCTGATCTTGGACACCCCGTATATTTTTTTCGTTCCACTTTGAACAAATTGAGCAATCAACATCATTATCGACTGTAATATGTTGCCAAATTTCGATTCATACTACTGGCACTATTTCTACTTTTCAGATTCAGCCCATAGTTTTTTTTTACTCCCGTTGTATGACATGAATAAATGTGATTCAGATGCATGCTCAAGATTTCCTAGATTGTCACAAGTCTCTGTCGAGTATACAGGGTGTTTAATTAATTTTGCACGAATCTCCGAGGACGCATTTTTTGGGTGAAAATAAGAATGAAAGTTAATAAAAACTTTAGTTTCCGAGATATTACAGTTGACATATGCCCCATGGCGGCCATCTTGGATGACGTCATGTGTGCCCCCATGGCGGCCATCTTGGATGACGTCAAAACCCGCGTAGGTACCCTACTAATGTGTTTTCCATAGTAAATACAATTTTTTATTGATTTTTAAAAAAATGCTTAAGCCGATTGTGATGAGAGTAATAAGAGTACCCAACAATTTTTGTTGAAATCGACAAGATATGCATGCATAAATTTATTGGTTTTTATATGTTTCCTCTAAAACGAAGCTAGATGGGAAAAAACTCAATTGCCTAAAAAGAGAATCATCTGGATGCTATTTTTTGAGCAAAAAACTATTGGAATGTTAATACTTTATAAACTGTAATAAATCCAGAAAATACAGGGTCACTCACGGTCGATGGTACCTTAGACGTTTACGGAGAACGGGACGTAGGATTATTCTGAAAATTTGGTTTATTGGGTAATCAGTTTTGTTCTATCGATCTAAAACACTTTCAGCGTTGCGGCATTGCCGCTTCTATCATAAAGTAGCAACAACTTTGTTATTTCAAATGGAACACCCTGTATCTTATTTCTTTTTTAGATTCTTCCTGAAGAGCTGATTTCGTCGATCTATCATACTTGGGGTATAGCGAGAAAGATTACAGAGATATAGGGTGTGAAAAATCGAGATTTTTCAACTTTAGAAATTTTTTGTGTCGAAACTAATCATTTCTGCTCAAAACGGCTTACATGTCCCTATCTTAACTTTTCATTTACTATCTACTGACATTTAATAGAAACAAATAGAGGGTGATGCAAAACTCAAAATTTTGAACCACCCGTATTTGTTTCAATTAAATATCAATCGATATAGTAAATGGAAAGTTGAGATAGGGACATGTAAGCCGTTTTGAGCAAGAATGGATAGTTTCGGCAGAAAAAATTCCTAAATTTAAAAAATCTCGATTTTTCACACCCTATATCTCTGTAATAATTCGCGCTATACTCCAAGTATGATGGATCGACGAAATCAGCTCTTCAGGAAGAATCTAAAAATGGAATAAAATACAGGGTGTTCCATTTTAAATAACAAAGTTGTTGCTACTTTTTGATAGAAGCGGCAACGCCGCAACGCTGAAAGTATTTTAGATCGATAGAACCAAGGTGGATATAGGATGGTGAAACAGCTTCCCATTAACAAGCACTAGAATAAACTGTAGACCTTTGCCTACTTGATTTCATACCGTAGTAATATTTTCTGAAGTTATCAGAGATGGTGACATACCTTGTGTCGGTAAAACAGACACTCTGCCATCTGTCATCTTTTTATCAGTTTCATCTATTCTAGATGAAAAATGACTGAGAAGAGTCAAAATATCGATAATTATTCTAGATTCACTGAAATTATTGTGTTTTGATGTCATTTCAACTCATGTCTGTCAGATGCGAACCAGAGAAATACATAAGCAACAGAAATCTTCTTCGATAATCGATCTCACCGCCATCTTCATTCAAGTCGTGGAAATATTACTACCTTCTCAAACGGTCTACAAGTTTTTCGCAGAAATAATTGAAGAGCTGTTTCACCATCCTATATCCACCTTGGATAGAACAAAACTGATTACCCAATAAACCAAATTTTCAGAATAATCCTACGTCCCGTTCTCCGTAAACGTCTAAGGTACCATCGACCGTGAGTGACCCTGTATACCTCATTGAGAATTCAACAAACTCGAACATCCTGTACCTCGAAAACGAATCGTGTTGGACATGTTCTCATCAACTTTTTTTTCTTCTTTTGACCCAAAAAAACATGACCTGAGCACCCCGCACATCTGTCAAACGTTGACATATTCTCGTGAATGTCCACTCACTTCTCGGATAGGAGGGCAGCGGCGGCCCCATGGGGGGGATCACCGCCCCAATGTTGTCGATGGTTTCGTAGTGGTCATCGATCTCCCCGTACTCGATCAGGTCCGGGGGGTAGTTTTCAGAGATGAAGTGCCGGGTGGTGCCCCTTGGGGTTAGAGAGGCCCACACCATCCTGTTGTCTTGCAAGGTGGCGCCTGAAGAAGAAGACAATATTCGTGTACAGGCATTGTCGATCTAGCGGTGGATTTATGCAGAGGTTTCAAGTCGTTAGTTTTAAGTCGTAAGGAAAAATGGACCATTTATACAAACAGTTTTAAGGACTGTCAATAGTGTCAATCCTGTTATTCTGTGTGCTTATTTTTCTAATTATCTCCGCTTCAATTCATATTTCCGAAGTATATCCTATTTTTATTTATTTTTATTCGCTTTACATGCATTCAACTCCTGCTGTTTGTTACGAACCCCTTTTGCAAAATCAGACGCATGCGCAAATCGATCGAGTTTTAAGTCGTAAGTCGTAAGAGATAAATGTTAGCCAACTTTTCTTAGGACTCAAAACTTATGACAGCTGTATAAATGGTTACATTAGATACCAATGGATGAACTTCTTATGACTTATTACTTAAAACTTCAGACTTAAAACTTACGACTTAAAACCTCTGCATGAATCCACCGTAAATGAACACCTAGTAGACGTTATTATATTGTCTGTTCACTGGAAAAAATGACGTCACTTTCTCCGTAAGGCAGATACATCTTCTCATAATAACCGTGAACTATTTTGAACTTGAAGTGTCATACTGGGCATAACCTAACGTTTTTATTTACATTTTGAATTACGCGCTCCTTTTATAGCACAGCGAATCTCCTGTTTCAAGCACAGAATTGTTTGATATCATTGATCTGGGAATCAGGAAGCAGAAAAAACATCGTGAGAAACTCAAATGCGAGGTAAGTGAATGTATTGGCATATCGAATGTACAAGTTAATATAATTTTAATCACTCACGTTGAGTTGTATATTTGCTCCACGCATAATTCATACCCACTGAAGAAAGCACACAATCATTTGAACTTAAACACCACACACACTTACATTCACTTTCAGCAGAATAAACTAGTATATTTGAAAAAATTCAAAAAAATTTACCAAACCCATCGAGAACCGAGCATGACTGGAGCTGAATTTTGTGACAGTGTCAAGTTGACAGATCAAAGTGTTGTGTTTTCGAAGTACGGTACAATTTTTGAAAAATATTGAATTCTTTCGCTGAAAAGTGTTGAAGATAAGTAAATGTGAGCGTGTGTGGTGTTTTAATTAAAAGAAGGACTAAGGTAATTTTGCAGCTATCATGCGAGCTATATATTATGATGGAAATTTTTGTTGTAACTTACGTATTTTGACCTGAAAAACACGAATTTCATATTATTATCGTGAACATATCTCTAGTTTTCGAGATAATCGATGTCAAAGTTCGAAATTTCACCTTCTTTAACTGATAACCATCTATCTTTTTGACATGTATTGAAGAGAGAGAACACTTATCACTGACTGGTGTTGCTATAAGGCAGCTGTAAATCCACCTTTATTCGCTCAAGATTCGCATTGATGTTTTCAAAATGGTCGTTGGTTATGTAGCCTAGTTTAAGAAATAATAGGAAAAATACGGAAAAATTACATATTTTTGATGTTTTTCTTACACAAAAATAATAATTAACCATGGTAAATGCATGTAATATGTCCTGGGATCTAAGAAGATACAATACTTGCCCAAAAGTTGCCATACAAAGAAGGTGAAATTTCGAACTTTGGCATCGATTATCTCGAAAACTAAAGATATGTTCACGATAATATTATGAAATTCGTGTTTTTCAGGTCAAAATACGTAAGTACCAACTAAAATTTCCATCAAAATATTGATCGCATGATAAGTGCAAAATTACCAGGACGAATTTAGTGTTTTTAGTAGAAGAATTTTAAGATGTCGAATGGTGGGTGCATATTTACGAAACAAGCGTTTCTGATTCTTGTTCTTGGAGGCCACAATACGTGAGTACCTCCAAAAATTTTCCTTGGAATATGCCTTATTATTGTTCCTAAAAAATGTTATTGTACTTTTTCGAGTAGAAATTTGTATTAAAAGTACAAATATACCAAAAATACCTGTCAGATTATGATAGTTACATACAATATATGCTGAAGTCAAAAAAAAACTCAGTAACTCGGTGACTATAGGGCAAAAAAAATTGAGGTCACATCCTCGATTTTTTGGTAAAACTTCGTTTATCGCACTCCTATGAGTTTGGAAAAAATTTTTGGTGGAACTCACGTATTATGACCCCCTGATCACGAATCTGAAGTCAAAACGCGGCGGTCTCAAGTATTTTCGGAGATACGGCCCCATTTTGTCTCAAAAATGCACCATTTGACATGTCAAATTCCTGCTATTAGGAATACACAAAATTCACCCTTCTTTGAGCCAAAACATCACACATGCTCACATTCACTTGTTTCCAACACTTTTTTGCATAAAAAACTGTTATTTTCACAAAAATTCGCCCTTCTTCAAAACGTAAACAAAGCATCTTTTTTCACTGATTTTCTGGTTATTTTTATTTGAGATGTTGGCAACGTCTTACCATGAGCCAAACAATCACGTTGCCAACATCATAAATAAAAATTACCAGAAAATCAGTGTAAAAAGGTTGTTTTGTTTACATTTCAAAGAAGGGAGAATTTTTTTAAAAATAATCGTTTTTTCTGCTGAGAAGTGTTGGAAACAAGTAAATATATGCGTGTATAGTGTTTTGGTTCAAAGAAGGGTGAATTTTGTGTATTCCTAATAGCAGAAATTTGACATGTCGTATGGTGCATTTTTGAGACAAAATGGGGCCGTATCTCCGAAAATACTTGAGACCGCCGCGTTTTGACTTCAGATTCGTGATCAGGGGGTCAAAATACGTAAGTTCCACCAAAAATTTTTTCGGAACTCATAGGAGTGCGATAAACGAAGTTTTACCGATTTTATATCATGGTTGTGTGTAAAGAACTTAGATATCGTGCAAAAGTATCGAAAATTAGACACACTGTACGGGACTACAGGGTGTTGTTAAAAGTAAAGAGTAGGTATGAAGATTTGGCAGACCTCATTTCTTTCTTGTGAAAAAAAAAACGAACTCTCTTTGTTTTTGTACTGACCGTGATAAAGTACTGATTCAGTGGGGTGGGTTATCTTGGCACCTGTCATGTTTGAAACCGTGGCACATTCTCTGTGTTCGTGGTTTTTCATCTGGCGGTGTGAAGAACAGTCGGCACTGCCGAAAAAATTCATCCTGGAAACATTAGAAATGCAATTTCAGTAATTTTCCGCAAATCGCTAGGAAATTTTGACATTCCTGTCAAAATTTCTTGAAGAAAAAGTCAGGACTTCCTTACTGTGAGTAAATGTCATTTCCTTACTGTAAGGAAATGATATTTCCGTACAGTTGTTAGTGTTCTACATAAATGATTGAAAACACATTGCTTATAAGGAATTAATTTATATTTTGAAAACATCAAGTCATTGCTGAATACATTTTTGAGATCAATTTGTTATATTTACAGTAATTTGACAGTTAGTACAATTATTGAACATTGGAGGAACACTGTTAGAACTATGAGAAACATTTTGGACAACATGCGGGGTGGTAGGGTTATTTTGTTGAATATTTTGTACTGTGAAAATTTTATTTGCCACCTCAACCTTATTGTTAAGCGATTCTTCGATATATCCTTCAGCAACGTTTGATGACTTCCATCCGCCATGCCTCTTTAAACTAGTTATGTCGGCACCAGAGTCAACCAATATTGTTGCAGAAGACCGACGAAAGCAGTGACCAGTGTATTCTGTCGGATTTACCAAGTTCAAATAAGTAGCAACTATTTTGGGCATTTTTCTAAATTGATGAATTCCTACCACTTGTCTACAACCCTTTCCGCTTTGATATTTAAAGAAAAATCGGTCACTGTTCATATTTTCTGGTCTTAACGAAACATACTTTCGATAAACATTCAAGTAGATCTGATTAATTACAAATGATCTTGGTTTGTTGGTTTTCGAATCAGGTATGCTGATTAAAAGCTTAGATTCTAGGTCTTCTATATCGTGTACAGTCATTCGGACTAACTCATCCATTCTATATACAGGCCCCAGAAATACCAAATATTACAGCCACCTAAAAAATAAATAAAGGTACAATCTAAATAGAAATTAAAACCTTGTAAATTACCTTAATCATTAAATTTTCTTTATCTGGAGCTTCCTGGATAAATTTTTCAATTTCTTCCTTCGTTAAAATCTTAGATTTCTTTGCCCTATAACCTTGAGCTTGCCGTTTCAATAAAGAACGAAGTTTTGAGTATGTAGATATATCTACATTGTGTTTAATAGCAAGGGTTGACTTCAGCATTGAATAATTGGCCCATAATATTGAAGATTTCATCTTTAAACAAAGGTCTAGGAAGTATGCCATTACAACATTTTCTGAGAAAGAACTCGTATTTTTACTCATGCGATAATCCATAAAACGTCTGTATGCATTTTCGTACTTTTCTCTTGATTTCTTTGGCAATAATTCTAATGAAGCAGTATTCACTGCCTCAACCAGCTCTGGAGGAGTCCCAGGAATGGAAATTTCATCATCACTTATCATTTTACTTTCGAAAACACCAGCAATTAAATTTATAAGCGTCAAGTTTGACAATTCAACCTCAATACGTTTCCATAGTACCCTAAGTAATTTTATTAGGAATTTCAAAGCACCATTTATTTGGGAATAAAATTATCGCGTTTTTTAAAAAATCAATCAATATCTGTCGAATTAAAACGATTTGCGGAGAAATAGTATGTTTACCTCGTAGGAAAAGCCACATTCCTGGACTCTGTGTTGCTAAGTCTCGGCTTGCGCCTCGATTTAGCAATCTTCACAGTCGCCCAGGAATGTTAAGCTTTTCCTACACGGTAAACAATGTACTATTCTTCAGCGAGGTACTTGGAAACTGTCACATTTTAACTAGAGTTGAATAGAATTTCATTAAAGCTAGCTTACTCACTCTCTGCATTTCAGTAGAAACATAGCTAGCAGAGCTCCCAAAATGAAGACTCCGATAGAGGACGCCACTAAGACAAACAGCCAAGTGTCTCCTATTCCAGACCAAGCCTCAACATCTGAAACATTAATTCCATACAAAAAACCAAATCACTCGACGAATTTCATCTTCCAGTAGACCTCCAAACTGAGCAGGATCGTCTACTCCACGTAGTTTTCAGTAAAAATTACCGGAATCTTTCACAGTATACGCTAGTAGAGGGTCATCATTGAATCATTGGATAATTTTATAAAATTTAATCTATGAACGATGTCTCTACCAACGCATTTAACCCAGTTGGACACCAAGGGCTTCAAAGTTATTCTAACCCAAACCATATTACTCCAGTCATTGGTGCTCAAAATAGGGGTTACCTGGAAAGTTTTCCGGGTATCGATGTGCTCTTTCCGGATTTCCACTTTGCCACCTCGTATCTTTGCCGCTCGAGCCGCCATATTGGAAAAATGTCGCCTTATAGCAGTTTTTTTACAATATCTCCTTTCTGACTCATTTTATGATAAAAACATCAATTTACAAAATTAAAGTAGATACAATTTTCTACAATTTATGTGTTGATAATATTTTTCTAAAATCAATTGTTTTGGCGTTATTACGCAGCAAAGTATTGTAGATTGTAGGGGGGAGTCGTTAAGGCTGTGCAGCCCTCTCAAGCACTTCGACCTATTAGATCTTTTGTGCATAACCCTTCATCTATTCGATGCCCGGGATTCCGAGACTTCGTGCAAAGTTTATAAGTTTCCTGGTAGCTATAGGTTCCTGACATCGGAGGGCTCTAAGAAGGCCCCTTCCAGGAACTTGAGCCTCTTGCAGAAGAGTGCTGGGCGTTCGCAAAGCAAATGTTTTGCAGTTTCAGCGAAGTTCTCGCAGTAGCGGCAACTATCACTCTCTGTTTCACCCATCTTTTTGAGGTGATACCTCAGAGGGCAGTGTCCAGTGAGGAGTCCCGTTACCAGTTTCAAGTCTTTTTTGTCCAACTCGAGAAGCTGTTTAGCTTTATTGAAACGTAGGTATCTATTGAAGGGATGTTAGAAAGCCTGTGGATGCAGAAAAGCTGTATTGAAATGCTCCGTCATATGCAAGAATTTTAGTAGTGTTTGAGATAATTCGAAAGTTTCATTTCATGATAGCGATGAAGAGGAAGACACGGAGGCTATTTTTGAGCAGGCGTTTGATGGAATCGCAAACGAAGAGGACTGTGATGAGTCTGATGATCCCATTGGAGATGATGCGGATGAAATTTCGGTCTGTGACGTCTCGATCGATACCAAACAAAAATATTGATTTCAGAAAAAAAAAAATTGGTACATAAATTGTAGAAAATTTCCTCTAGTTTATTTTTGTTCATGAACGTTTTCATCGTGAAATGAGTCGGAAGGGAGATATTGTCAAAAAACTGCTATTAGGCGCCATTTTTTCAATATGGCGGCTCCAGCGGCAAAGATACGAGGTGGCAAAGTTGAAATTCGGAAAGAGTACATCGAAATCTACAAATTCACCAATTTTCGAAACAACCGGAAAACATTCCATACTGTGACCATGGCAACCAAAATTTCGAAAAATGCCGAATCCCCTCACCTTTCCTGGGCAATTCGACGTAGTCGCCCCTGATGGGCACCCTGTTGGGGGCAGAGGCGGACTCGCACATTTCGGCTGCCGAGCAGGGGGTGGTATTGAGCAGGAGATCAGGGATGGAGTGTAGCAGGAAGGAGGGGGCAGGAGGGGGTGGCAAAAAAAGTATGGTGTCGGGGGGCGGGCCCAGCTCCAAGCAGTCGCCTAGACAGCTCATTTCAATCTAAAAAAATATATATATATCATCGTTTGAGCGCAAAAGAATGAGGACTATTGATGACTTCGTTTTCTCACTTGTGAAAATTTCAAATAATAAAATTATTTACAGACAGAAGCATCAACAGGATTTCTAGCTGTAATGATAGTCGTATATTCAAACAATGAGAAGCCGAATTAAGAAACATAAATTTTAGGAATCGCTTTTTCATTATAAAGAACGCGACACTGGAATTCCTGGTGTACGTCAGATTTTGCTGGATTGTTTTTTTAGTATATAATTTTTGAGATAAAAGAAGTAGCTTTATCAGATTTTTTTCTAGCCCTAACAGGGTGAGCTACATAAAAGGGGTTGAAGGAAATAATATCAGAAATCCACCACACCACACCAGTTGTATTTTATAAAGCGTGTTAATTTCAGAATAGTCTCTTGTACTTCAAAAAGTATTTATTGTATGCAAGTTCAATTTCTGACAGCATCAATTGAATTTCAGAATAGTCACTACACCTTTTCCAGTTGTATTTCAGAAACCATCAAATTTATTTCAGAAAGCGTCAATTCAATTTCAGAATAGTCACTTGTATTTCAGAAAGTATCAACTGTATTTCAGAATAGTGAGTTTAATTTCAGAAAGCGTCAAATGTATTTCAGAATACTCAATTGAATTTCAGAATAGTCACTTGTATTTCAGAAAGTATCAACTGTATTTCAGAATAGTGAGTTGAATTTCAGAAAGCGTCAAATGTACTTCAGAATAGTCAATTGAATTTCAGAATTCGTCATTTGTATACAAATGATTTATTCTGAAATTTGAATGATGAATTCTGAAATTCAGTTGACTTTTCTGAAATACAATTGACGCTTTCTGAAATTAAACTCACAATTCTGAAATACAATTAATGCTTTCTGAAATCGAACTCGCTATTCTGAAATTCATTTGACGCTTTCTGAAATTCAACTCACTATTCTGAAATACAATTGATACTTTCTGAAATACAAGTGACTATTCTGAAATTCAATTGACGCTTTCTGAAATACAACTGGAAAAGGTGTAGTAGGTATTTCAGAGAACAGAAGTTCATTGTAAACACCCTGTTTCTGAAATACAAGTGACACTTTCTGAAATATATAAATAATATTTTCTGATAAACAACTAAATAATTCTGAAATGCAGTTGACACATCTGAAATTAACTTGATGTTTTCTGAAATAAAATTTGTGACTAACTCTGTAGACACATTGAGGAAAGAAAAATGAAAAATTCGAAATTTATTCAAATTTTGAAAGGACGATTTGAACATTGTTCCATAAGGATTCGTGTTCACCTTCACAAAAGATCAAAGTAAATCACCCTGTATGTCAAGTGAACGCCACTATATCTCCTCAGAATACAGATTTTTCTAATTAACGATGCATTTTCTACGTAGAAAGAGTGAACCAAACAAAAATACAAATATGAATTAAACATCACAAAAAATAATAATCGCCAACCTAACACTTGCTATAACTGAAGAAAAATAGCCACTCACCGCAATTAAAAGACACTTGTTCGTAAATTATCCACCTGACACAAACGAATCACTCTCAACAACAAATGAAAAACTCCGGGGTGTACATTGAAATGTCGGTGTATCGATTGCGAAATGCGACGCAGGCGCCGCGACGTCCTAGACGTCCCATCGATTCGCACGACGCCTGACCATAGACGTACTAAAGGGATGCATTCAAAACAACCCCTACATATCGATTATTCTCATTATAGAGGACTTACTTTACTTCACCAATGAAATTATCCCATGAAAAGGTTGACACGAAACTGATTTGCAATTAATGAAAACCGTTGTGAGTGAGCAGAGCCTACTTGATATAAAGTATAGCAAGGAAATTAAAAAAATGGACACGTCTGCAAATCAAGATGTATATCGATCACTGAATTTTCACTTCCCTCAATGAACGTTGCCATGAAAAAAATTCTTGGTACGCTCGTGACAGATGCAAATGCAATTTCCAGGCTGTCCCATGTATCATATCCGACTTTTTCAAAAGCACCCCTTCTGCCTCTCAATTCAGAATGTTAGCAAATTATTGGATACGTGAACATGACAGCTGCCAAGGCACGTGACCAGGATATGGGGAAGGGGAAGTGTCCTTTCGAATTACTATGAAATGACTCAATCGTAGAATATCGATTGGATTCCTTCCAGGGATAAAGCATTATTGAAAATGAAGGGAAATACAGCGCTGTTATATCTCGCGCTGTTTGGTCATCCGTTATTTATTTATACGCTGCATTTATTGATTGGTTTAGTGCTTGTATTATCGAACACTGTTGTTTTTGCTCTCCTGCCACACGCTGTGATTTTTTAACTGTTTTGGCTTGCACTGCTTGCACTGTTTGTCTGTCGCTGTTTGATTATGGGTTGTTTTCTTTCTTTGTCTCGCGTTTTTGTTTCAGTCTATTCTTTTAGTAGCTATTTGGTCAAAGATCTCGCGCTATTTGGTCATACTGTTTGGTCTAGTGATTATTTCATCATTAGTTTTTGTCTAGCGGTTGTTTCGCGCTTTTTCATCTTGCGCTGTTTGGTCTGGCGCTTCTTGATCTGGCGCTTCTTGATCTCGCACTATTTTGTTTGTCGATGTTTGATTATGAGCTGTTTTGTAGCTTTTTCTCGCGTTTTTTGCCTCGCGCTTTTTTATCTTGCGCTGTTTGTTCTGGCGCTTTTTGATCTCGCACTTTTTTGTTTGTCGATGTTTGATTATAAGCTGTTTTGTAGCTTTTTCTGGCATTTTTTGTATTATTTCAGAATCTATTTTGTCTAGAACTGCGTTGTTTAGTCGTACTGTTTGGTCTAGGGATTATTTCATCATTAGTTGTCTTACTATTTTGTCTAGCGCTGTGTTATCTCGCGCTGTTTTATCTTGCATTGTTTGGTCTCGCACTATTTTGTCTGTCGCTGTTTGATTATGAGCTGTTTTGTTCTTTTTTCTGGCGTTTTTAGCTTTACTTTTTTCGTTCAGAAGTTATTTTGATCTAAAACTGCGCTGAGTAGTCATTCTGTTTAGTCTAGTGATTATTTCATCATTAGTTTTCTCACTATTCTGCCCAACGCTGTGATGTATTTAATTGTTTTGTCTAGCGCTGTGTTATCTCGAGCTGTTTCATCTTGCGCTGTTTGGTCTCGCACTTTTTGGTCTCGCTGTTTGATTATGAGCTGTTTTGTAGCTTTTTCTCGCGTTTTTCGTTTAACTCTTTCCTTTCATAAGCTATTTTGGTCTAAAGCTGCGCTGAGTAGTCATTCTGTTTGGTCTAGTGATTATTTCATCATTAGTTTTCTCACTATTTTCAATTTTGCCTAATGCTGTGATGTATTTGATAGATTTGTCTAGCGCTGGGTTGTCTCGCACTGTTTTATCTTGCATTGTTTGCTCTCGCACTATTTTGTCTGTCGCTGTTTGATTATGAGCTGTTTTGCAGCTTTTTCTCGCGTTTTTCGTTTAACTCTTTCCTTTCATAAGCTATTTTGGTCTAAAGCTGCGCTGAGTAGTCATTCTGTTTGGTCTAGTGATTATTTCATCATTAGTTTTCTCACTATTTTCAATTTTGCCTAATGCTGTGATGTATTTGATAGATTTGTCTAGCGCTGGGTTGTCTCGCACTGTTTTATCTTGCATTGTTTGCTCCCGCACTATTTTTTCTGTCGCTGTTTGATTATGAGCTGTTTTGTAGCTTTTTCTCGCGTTTTTCGTTCAACTCTTTCCTTTCATAAGCTATTTTGGTCTAAAGCTGCGATGAGTAGTCATTCTGTTTGGTCTAGTGATTATTTCATCATTAGTTTTCTCACTATTTTCAATTTTGCCTAATGCTGTGATGTATTTGATAGATTTGTCTAGCTCTGTGTTGTCTCGCACTGTTTTATCTTGCATTGTTTGCTCTCGCACTATTTTGTCTGTCGCTGTTTGATTATGAGCTGTTTTGTAGCTTTTTCTCGCGTTTTTCGTTTAACTCTTTTCTTTCATAAGCTATTTTGGTCTAAAGCTGCGCTGAGTAGTCATTCTGTTTGGTCTAGTGATTATTTCATCATTAGTTTTCTCACTATTTTCAATTTTGCCTAATGCTGTGATGTATTTGATAGATTTGTCTAGCGCTGGGTTGTCTCGCACTGTTTTATCTTGCATTGTTTGCTCCCGCACTATTTTTTCTGTCGCTGTTTGATTATGAGCTGTTTTGTAGCTTTTTCTCGCGTTTTTCATTCAACTCTTTCCTTTCATAAGCTATTTTGGTCTAAAGCTGCGCTGAGTAGTCATTCTGTTTGGTCTAGTGATTATTTCATCATTAGTTTTCTCACTATTTTCAATTTTGCCTAATGATGTGATGTATTTGATAGATTTGTCTAGCGCTGGGTTGTCTCGCACTGTTTTATCTTGCATTGTTTGCTCTCGCACTATTTTGTCTGTCGCTGTTTGATTATGAGCTGTTTTGCAGCTTTTTCTCGCGTTTTTCGTTTAACTCTTTCTTTTCATAAGCTATTCTGGTCTAAAACTGCGCTGAGTAGTCATTCTGTTTGGTCTAGTGATTATTTCATCATTAGTCTTCTCACTATTTTCAATTTTGCCTAATGCTGTGATGTATTCAATTGTTTTGTCTAGCGCTGTGTTGTCTCGCACTGTTTTATCTTGCATTGTTTGGTCTCGCGCTTTTTGGTCCCACACTATTTTGTCTGTCGCTGTTTGATTATGAGTTGTTTTGTTACTTTTTCCTCGCGTAGTTTGCTCTTATACTCTGTTCTTTAAGTAGCTATTTGGTCTGAAACGACGCTGTTTTTGCAACACGTGTCGCTTTTTCATAACTCGCTATTTTGTCACGATTGTTTGGTGACGCGTACGGCATGCTGAAGCAAGACGACATCTCGCGACGCTACGGAAACTGCCGGGTTGTCGGCGTCACCGTAATGGCGTCGCGACGCAGTTGAGTCTGCGTTTCCGACTGGAAAACGACGCCTCATGTTTCTTTGATCAGATCGAAACCGTCCGAGACTGAAAGGGTCAGTTGCTAGGCGAGGTTAGATATTGCCCTCCGGGTTCCGGTCATCCGGAAGAATGTGATAATGGGGGATGGTGGGACGTAGAAGGTAAAAACGCTTGGTGGTTGCACTTTTTATGCACGTCAATGTGGCTGAAATATTTTGAGAATCGGAAATGGGCACGTTTTCATGCCGGACGAAAATCACTTGAGAAAATATTTTTTTCGACAACTGTCCGGAAAGTACGTACTTTCCAGACGATTTTTTTTTGAGAAAGTGGCATTTTTCCGGCCTAGTCCGGGAAGTACGTACTTCCCGGACTGGGCCGGGAAGAATCACATCGTTGTTGTCATTGTAAATATGAAAATCTTGGTAGTATGGTTTTGATAAATGCAGTTGATCATTACCATAGCAGCAAAATAACGACTGACAGCTATCTGACATAAAATTAGCTAACATTCAAAAATTATCAGATGAAAACAATCTATGTGAAACGGAAACTTTACCTTCTTGTTCTGACTTCAACAAAAGGCACTTGAATATACCAAGCATTTCAAACAAATTGAATCCATTCAATATTAACAATTGTTCTAATTTTAATATAAATATTAATATAAATAAGAATTGAAATGTTCGAAATTTTGTTCTAATAAAGAAATGTGTTTCTTTGATATGTTATTCTACACGGTTGCCGAAAAAATTGGGTACGCAACACGCCCGAAAACAGTTTTTTTGGACTCGCAGACTTCCAGGACTCGCTACGCTCGTCCTAGAATTTTGTCCACTCATCCAAAAAAACAGTATTTTCCGGACTTGTTACGTAAATTACAATTTTCATCACTTCGAACAATTTATTATTATTCTCGAAAACTTATGGAATCTTAAAATTCATATGTTTACTTTCGAGGAGACATAATGAACACTCAAAACTTGTTCAGTTACAAGAAAGCTACCAGTGAATTTTAGCTCGAGGGGGAATTATTAAAAAAAAATTCAGCAGCTGTCAAAATTGTCACTCTGGCTCATTTCAGTCTCATCCGAAAAAAATAACTATTCGTATAGATTCTGCTGTATAATGGAACGACATAAATAATTGTGACGTACCTATTATTTTTAGAGATAACAATGAGCCTTACCAACAGAGGCTTCATACGCACTTCGGTGTTCGTTATTGGTTACCTAGTGTTCCTGATTGTGGGGTCATTGGTGTTTTCTGAAATCGAGAGACCAGAAGAAGAGGAAAAAATACACAGCTTGAGGTCACTACGCTCGAGGTTTCTCAAAGAACATGCATGTGTGACAGGTTAGTGAATAGGGATTGAAAAGCGGAAACAACAAAACAACAAACAGAAAAAATGGGAAAAACGTATATTTTTTCTTGTAAAGTGTGAGCCACTGCCACTGTTTAGGGCGGTTCAAATTGAAATTCTGTTATGGAAAACACCAGAAAACTAAAGAGAACACTAGATTTATTTCAGAAAAGTGCCTTATCAAAAACGTTTTAATAGAAACAAAAAATAATCATGAATGAATAAGTTAAGGGGATTCACGAAATTCAAAACGACCCTGTATCTTTTAAATAGTTCAAGATATCGATGTACGGTTCTCAGCATTTGATTGCTCACAAAAATTGAACTCCCAACTCTTCTGGAAATTGGTGTTTCCTATTCAAAGTGTACAACATAATGAGTGAAGATTAGATGAGTGTAATTTCTATATACGTACACCTACCCGGTGCAGATATGTATCAGATTCTCAAGAACAAGTAGATCAAAAATGATATGAGATATCAAATATTAAGCTTTTTACTTTATCGAATGTTTGACAATCTATATCAAAAATTATATCAAAATTGACAATCTTGTTAAAAATAATCTTGAATTCACATCTTGTCATGGTTCTTCAACGAATACTAAATATTTTCTTGGATCTTCCAACATCCTCCCACCTTGAGGAACACTGGAACGTGACTCAATCAAATGTCTGCAACCTGTCAGGATGTTTAACAACTCTTCCATATCTTGTCTTCAATACTGTACTTCTATCTTCATTTCTTGAATTATTAGGCTTAGTTGTTGAATTTCTTTTCAATTCTCTCTCAGTTTTTTCATTGATCTCTTCCACTCCTTCAATCGTATCTTTCAACTTTCTTACTAACTCAGAATTTTCTTGGTGATTGATTTCCAAAGAATATAATCTTTGAAGTGGTCTCATCATTTTACCATTTGAAGTCCGTAGTCGAGCTAAACGAATTTTTCCATCCTTCCCATGGAAAATTTCTTCCACAATTCCCAAAGGCCAATCAAGTCTTTTTGAGTGTTCTACTTCGACCAACACTACATCTCCTTTCTCTAATACAAAATCGCTATTATTTTTACTTCTATACAGAACTAACTGGCTCAAATATTCGTTTCGAAATCGTTCTCTCAAGTTTTGTCTTATTTTATTTAAATATTTCAAGTGTCTATTAATATGAGTGGTGTCATCAATTTGATCCAAATCTAGAGTTCCGATTTCCTTGATATCTTGTAAAAACATAGATGGTGTGATAGTTACAAAATCTTCAATATTTTCTGACATACAGGGTGTCCCCTCTCAATTGGAAAAAACTTCTGGGGCATATTGAGGAACCATAGACAAGCAGTTTGAGATGAGAGACTGATGTCCGGAAGTGCATGGTTTTCAAAATACAGGGTGTCAAAGTTTTTTTCAAAAAACTTTTTTTTATTAATGTTTCAAAGACACGTTAACCGATTTTCTTGAAATTTGCTAGTGATGTAAGCTTTAAAAAGACGCTCAGTTAGCACTAATTAAATGTTAATTATGACTTCCAGTGGCGCCCCGGGGGACAGTGTCACGAATAAAAATGACAAAATATGTACGCTGCTGACTTTTTTAAATAAAATTTTATATATTTTTTAGAAAGCTCAGTTGAAAATACAACTTTTTTGTCACTTGATATTTTTTCGTATCTCTCTCCGTTTTCGAGAAAAAATTTTTATTAAAAACTTTATTGAAAGGTTCATTATTATTAGAAAGAAAAACAAGGAGGCTTTTTTACAAATAATTTATTATTAATAAGTGGAGCAAATGCTCAAAGTGTCCACTATGCATTTCGATGCATTTTCTGCACCTGTCGAGCCAGGATTTGCGCACCCGAGCAAACACGCCTGGATTGTTCGCGATAAATTCCGCTGCCACCACAACTTTAGCAACTAGGTCCTCCATGGTCGGCACAGGAGTTGCATAGATCAACCGTTCCGTTTCGCCCCATAGAAAAAAGTCCAGGAGGGCCAAGTCCGGCGACCTTGCTGGCCAAGGGACCTCTACCAATCCACCTGTTGTTGTAGGTTTTGTGGAGATAACCTCTCACGGTGGACAACCATCGTGTTGGAACCAGGACTCTCTACGCAACTGGAGGAGTACATCTTCCAGCAGCTCGGGCAGAATATCTCGCAAAAAAACTAGATAGTTATTCCCGTTGAGGTGATCAGGTAGAACGTACGGCCCAATCAAATGGTCGCCAAGAATACCTGCCCAAACATTAACACCAAACTTCTGCTGATATCCTCTGATGTGCGTAGCATGGGGATTTTGTTCGCTCCACTTGTGGTTATTACGAGGATTGAATGTCCCCTCGCGCGAAAATCCTTTTTCATCGCTCGTGAAGATTATACTTAAAAAATCAGCGTTTTCATCCGCTTGACGGAGCAACCAGTCGCAGAACTCGAACAGGAGCGTCGTCAGGCAGTAGATGCTGCACCTTTTGCAGTTTAAATGGATAGAGATCGTGGATTTTCAATACTCGATGGACAGTATTTTTGCTGCAATCAAGTTGCGACGCAATCAGACGAGTGCTAGTGTTGGGCTCATTCTGAATGCGTGCCATGACTTCATCCTCAACGGCATCTCTGATCGGAAACTGCCTTGCAAATTCTCGAATAGGCTGCAAAGATAACAAAGCCTCTTAGATTGGCTGTAAAACAGAAACGCGCAAGAAAAAAAACACAGAAAGTTGCCATTTCTGCAATACTTACCACGAATGAGCCGCTCTCCCGTAGATTTTGATGAATTTTGATAAAAATCTTATGGTTTGGCAATTCACGATTTGGGAACCGCTGCCCGTACAACCGTTGTGCTAACAAAGAATTACCCCGCGCTTCCCCATACAAGAGATGCATATCTGCAAGCTCGGCTAATTCAAACCGATTCATTTTTGCAATTAGTGTAACGTTTGAAGATAATTAAGTACTTAGAAACTGACACTTTTACTAAAGTTTGACATGTTTATGTGTTACCATGACAACATTGTTTTGTTTTAGATTTTCAGATAATGAACCTTTCAATAAAGTTTTTAATAAAAAATTTTTCTCGAAAACGGAGAGAGATACGAAAATATATCAAATGACAAAAAAATTGTATTTTTAACTGAGCTTTCTAAAGAATATATAAAATTTTTAAAAAAGTCAGCAGCGTACATTTTTTGTCATTTTTATTCGTGACACTGTCCCCCGGGGCGCCACTGGAAGTCATAATTAACATTTAATTAGTGCTAACTGAGCGTCTTATTAAAGCTTACATCACTAGCAAATTTCAAGAAAATCGGTTAACGTGTCTTTGAAATATTAATAAAAAAAAGTATTTTGAAAAAAACTTTGACACCCTGTATTTTGAAAACCATGCACTTCCGGACATCAGTCTCTTATCTCAAACTGCTTGTCTATGGTTCCTCAATATGCCCCAGAAGTTTTTTCCAATTGAGAGGGGACACCCTGTATATGTTAATGGTCTATTATTTATTATGGCTTCACAATCACATATCACAGATGAAAGTTCTTCAACGAATACTAAATATTTTCTTGGATCTTCCAACAATGAGCATGAAGAAACTTAAATTGGAGAATGATCATAGTTTCATACAAAGTTAAATGATCGGATAATAATGAAGTAATATCAACTTTTCCGTAAAAAAATACGTGAATGTAAAAATTGTAAAATGCGAAATATTCCTTCATTGCGAAATCGAGATAAACCAACTAGTCGGCATGGCAACTAAAATCAGAAGATGATCACACCAGTGTGGAGTTTTCTTTCTCGTAGGGGTCAGCAATCAAAGTAAATTTGACCCCAAGAATAACAGCTACCAGTGGTGGAGTTACCCGGAAAACTAACAAGAGATTTTAATTTGTCCAAACAAATTATTGCTTTTATTCACAATTATAATTCACTCATGAGTTGTTGTTAATCTTTCATTTACTTGAAAAATCAACTAACTCCTTGTTGATCTCAATATTAACTTTTTCTTTGGCTCTGACAACTTTTGACTGCAGATAAAAACTCCCCCCATTTTCCTTCCTGTTGGCTTCAAACAAATATCGAAAACGTTCCTCCACTTCTTCGGGGGTGCTTCGATCTAAGTTGAGCACCATCTTGGCCTCTTCCAGGCTCATCTGCTCCCCCTCAGAAGTTCTCAGCGGTATTTTCTGATCGTACCTCAGCCTGGCTGCCTGATTGCTCAGTTCGATTTCCTCAGTCACGCTCCTCCTCAGGGATCTCAGGAAGATTTTCACACCGTGGTATAGAATTTTGGGGAGGGTTTTGACCATTTTTTGGTGGATTCGAAGGACATTTTGCAGTGTGCTGTCATCACAAGGGAATTTTGTTTGTCTGGTGATCTCGGAAGGAATGACGTACCTATCTACTGTGACTTTTGTTATATCTTTTGACGGCACAGTTTTCAATACACAAGGTGATCTTTTTTTCTTATTTTCAATTGGCTTGGTCGTTACTTGATGAAAATCCATAGTTATTGTAGAGAAGATTCACACAATAGTATTATTATGATACAAGTTTTATAGAACGCTATTTTGTCGCACGCGTTTTTTGGAGTACGATGAGAGAAGCAAGGAGTGCTCCAAGGAAACAAGTGCGACAAAGTGTCTTATGAAATATGTGTCATGTATTTTTTTTTTATTTTGAATTGATTTGGAGTCTTTTATTGAAAGAAATTGATTTAATATCGATAAATAACAGAAACATCTTCGATTGGTAACAATGAGGACATTGAAATATTTAAAATGTGACGCACAAGCGTAAAACCCAGTTTACTGTTGATCGATTATGATTTTTGCGATCCCATTAGTGGAAAATGCAATGTTGTTATTGTTCTTATTGGTCTATTTGAATCAAATCACACTCTGAATTAAAATTCACCAATAAAGCATTGAGTTTTTCACTGCTAGTATCACCATATCCAAAATCGCCCAGAAGTACGCATTTGCGTTTCATAACGACTTCATTATAGAACCAAAATAGAAAAAATATTATACGTATATACGTAATAAGTATCAATTTTGCATTTCTATCAGATTCATGATGCCTTAATGGCCTTTGTCTTAAAGCTATCCAACCATTTCACTTTACGAAATCTGCTCTGTTTTTATGTTTATGAAACATTCTTTTTCGATATATTCAAGGTTATATCGTTGTGTCTTAAAAGCGTAAGTAAATATATCTAAATATTATGTGGGTACATTTTGTACCGTCGACTAATTTTGAAGACTTTCTTGCTATCCCTCAGGAATTGTTATTTTTTTCAAATTAAGGCCCATGTTATGTTATTTTTTTGAATCAAATAATAGTGGTATATATGAAAGAATAATCTTGAAAAGGTTTGGGAGTAAGAATTCAACAATGCGAGACAAGCCCTTTCCGTTAATATAACAGACAAATTCAAAAATATAATAAAAAGGAAACGATAAAAGAAAAATAATTTCCCAAACAAATTCCTTAAATATATGTCAGGATATCGTTGCTGTACCAGAAGGACATATTCAGATGTTATATAAGTTGAGCCTGCCAAAATGAAGAAAATGGAAGATACTTCTTCGTTATATTTAACAAAAATCCCTGTCCAAAACAAAAATTTGTTTTCGAGTTATAATCAGAAGATAATACAGTGGCGTCGAGAAATTTAAGAAGGTGCAATATTTAGCTCACAGAATAAGCAGAGCCGACTGGGGTTGTTCTTTTGATCCCGAACTTTCCTGGAAAGCTGCTGGAATGTATTATTACGAACCCCAATTTCTAATAAGTATAAAACCGATGTAAAACGGTCTTTAATTTCACCCGCATTATCCCCATAGAGCGCATGTGGTGCCGCCTATGCCTTTCATAAGCTAACAAACAGATAACAAGGTGAGTAAATACTGCCGCAATATTCCAACTTCCACAGTGAGAGTTCCACAACTAGCCCGGATCGGTCCCTCAGTGCGATAGTGTCCGGGAATTTCCCTGAAATTTCCTAAAATGAAGTCGAGAACTATGCACCCCTTTTCGTACCCCCATTCGTGCCAAAAGACGTTCGCCCACCCCAGTGTCTATTTATAACGGTGGAAAACCCAGTGTTTCGCGAAAGAAATATGGATTACAAATACAGACTCTACGAGCTAGCGAACAATAACATTACCAAGGAGGAAAAACTGCCCCTGCTGCCCAGACCAGCGGGCGGCAATGGGGACAGGCCCGTGTTGGGTAACTTCAAGTGCTCTCACTTGCTCGCCCTGTACATTTTCCTCTACCTCTTGTTTTTGTGCAGCGGCGCCGCGCTTTTCAGCTACATGGAAGCCCCCGAAGAAAGAGCCCTCAAGGTCAGGGTGGACACTGCCCTGCAAAAGTTTTTGGTGGCCAATCCCACCGTACCAGGTTAGATTATGGATTTTCCTACGAGCGTGCGCAAAATGGTACTTTTCTGCATACATTTGCGTGCGCAAAGTTACAATTTTCCGCACGGCGTGCGGAAAAGTAAAACTGCTCAGAAATCTGCGATCAATTTGCTAAATGTCAATAATTGTTCTTTCATAACAAATATTACGAACTAATAATTTAATGTTCTATTATTTTTTTTATTGTTACGTAATTGTTTGTTGTTTAGTTATTTCTATATCAAGTTTAACTAAAAATAATTCAATGAGTTGTAATTTTTTTATTTTCATTGTTATCTGATATGAAGCTCATATGAATAAAGTTGTTCCTAACACGTGCGCAAAGTGCGTTTTACGCACGCAAAAACTTATACACTGTATTTGAGTGCGTGTAAGGAAGACTTTGCGCACGTGTTAGGAAAGTAACAAGTAACAATTCTTTTGAGTTGTTGGTGTGAATTTTTGATGAGAGTGGTACCATGGTGGGACCTTGGGGTACACCGTAGTTGAAGATCGGGTGACCAGTGTGCTATACTGAAGGAATACCGGAGTTGATTATAGTATTTGCTTTATTTCTGGATACGAATAAATTAATAAAATATCTCTCCTCAAAACCCGAAATCACCGAATGCAGAAAAATGGGATCATCTTTCTAACAAATATAAAAAAAATATCGAAAAATTATTTCAAGGGTGATAAGGGAGAGATGAATGACTCATGACATATGAGAATTCAATGGGAAGAAATAAGCATGTGTTTCAAAATAAAAATCCCTTCAAAATATTCGATCTGTTTCGTTTTCTTTTAATAATAATAACATTTATTGATCTTTTGATTCCAAACAAACATACATACAGGTAAAATAATATGAAATCAAATGGAAAGTAATAAAACAGTTGAATCAGAATGAACCAATGTGAATGAAATAAGAGATTGATAAATAATTATATATCTTCAGTTCGATATTCAATTTTGTTTTGGTCTCTCACCCTGTATTCATTTCATAATAAACAGAGTGGTATTGATTTATTTCCTGAAAAGAAACATTTCTACTAATGATATTGCTTTTGTCATATCGCTATATGAGTCATTATTTTGGCATCTTCCCATAATTTGAATAATGAGTTTTGAAGTACCTATACCTCTGCTGGTGTTAGTTATTTTGTTGACAAGTAATCACTATCATCAGTATTTGACCTGGTTCTCATTGTATATTTTTCTATTGAATTTTCCCATACATTCTCGAAACAAAATATCCATCAGTTACACAAACAAATAATCAATGTTTTCATTCTAAATAATAATTGATTCGAGATCCAGTTAGAAATCAAACTGATAAGAAAGTCTTGACCGGAGATAAAACTAGAATACAGTCCAAGTACCCTTTCGAGTGCCTTATCATAATAGATAAGGTAATCGAAGTCTGAGAGGAATGTCAGAGGTTATCGAAGTAATCCCACATAAAGCATGCGATTTCTTTTTGTTCTCACGTTTTGAGTCTAGACTGAGTGAATCCAATTCGATATATTTTCCTAGGTACACAAGGCAAACTAGTTTCGAAGATGATAATTTTAAAAACCCATCTTGAACATGAATGTCTGCAAAATTATAATATGCAATTCCGTTCCTCAGTGAAAAATAAACAGGTCCGCAACATTATAGCATCGGGTAGTAATTCTTTTTGTTGTTATAGATCAGGATTTGGAAGAGTTGATCAGAGAAATTGTGAAGGCAAACAATCGAGGAGTCTCTGCCATCGGAAATGCTACTGGAACACCAAATTGGAGTTTTGGACAGTCCCTCTTCTTTGCTAGCACAGTGGTGACAACCATTGGTCAGTATTCCAACGTTTCCATCGGATGACATTGCTAATAATAAAATCCAGCTAAATCTCCAGATCTGACACTCTTCTTTTTTCTTAGCTAAGACGAAATCATTGATAAACTCTGGTACTTATTCGGAATGAAATGTAACAGGGTTATTTTTTTGAAATTTTTGCTCTTTTGCAATTTTTCATAGAGGGAAAACAAAATGCCATCATCTCAAAATTTACAACAAATAAGATATAGATTATGTGTGTTCGAGTTTTACTTGACCCAACCATAAATCTTATACATCGATGACCATGAGAGATGACAGTTATTAAATATCAGGTCTAATCTTAAATAATGATGACCTGATGACCATGACGATCAATATTTATGGTTGAATATTATTAAAATCTGTCTGTATACATTCGAATTCTACGTTGGCTAGAAGCTGGCGGATGCAATTTTTCAATGTCTGAAAAAATTTCAAAATTTATGAATCTAGGTATAAAATGGCTGAATTTGTGAATCTACGAGAATGTTGAAATTGATTTATGTTCGCCTCGGATATCTCATGGCCATCCACAGGATATCCATTTCGAATCTCCGCCTATGGATACCAATTTGTACAGGAAATGGACCCAGATAGCACAAGTACGTCCCGAAGACGTCCTCAAACCGTACACGTCAGACCTCAACGACGTCCCGAGGATGTCCTATTTAGATACGGCCTAAGTCCTCAGGACGTTTCGGGGACATACGATGTTACAAAATCGAAGGTCCCCAGGACGTACGAATTAGGGCCTCATTAGGTCTGAACAGGACAATTCAACATAAAAACCTGCTGTGACTTTTTCACAGAGTTATTGTTATTCTCCGAATGTTGTGAGAATACTTGAAAACTAATATGAAATGAAAAAAAATAAAAAAAAACGAAGTCACCCACCCAAACCCTAACCGCGACTTTGGTTGCTTGACTTCTGTGATTGAACTTAATTCCTCATTGTATGCTAATTACTTATTACTCCAGTGTGAGTCGAACAACAATTATTTTCAACAATTTATATTACTTAATAGGCCATTAGTGTTCCTGGCTGTCAATTCGGCATATTTTCAGTCCTCAAAATTGAATTAAAGTCAGTAGACTAGATGTCAATAATAATTATGATCCACTTCTATCCAATGCATTAATGCATAAATGCATCATATTTGAAAAGGTAGATATCATCTCTATAGTTGATATACATATTTCACAATAACATAAAGAAGTAACAAATCAAAATGCGAATACTGTTGCCGAAAATATTTGTCAAACCCCCACAAATAATAACGTACCGATTTGATTTTCAGAAAGTTCTCATGCACATAAAATATATAGGTATATATAATGCAGGTTCTTACTTTCGGAGGCACTGAATGACCAAAAACATCTATAAGTATAAAAAATCTCTTGAAACCTTGAAAAGATGTCCTGAAGACGAATTCAAATGGACGTCCTGGGGACGTCCACTCATGAACGTCCTGAGGACGTCCTATCAATATCCAGGACGTTCGGACCAAATGGGGACCTAAAATGGACGTCCCGGGGACGTCATGTGCTATCCTGGGGATATCCATGGGATATCCTTTTTATGTGGATATGGCCACTTCTGACGCTCTTTTCCCCAATATTTCAGGCTATGGTCACGTGACCCCGCTCAGCAGGAGCGGAAAGGCGTTCTGCATGTTATACGCCATGATCGGCATCCCCTTGACTCTGGTGCTTCTTTCCGCCTTGGTCGAGAGGTTGCTGGTACCAACCGTATGGTTGCTGCAATGGTTGAATTCCAGATTGGGCCATCTCTATCAACCTTTCAACATCAGAATATTCCACTTGATCATCATGGGTAAGGATATATCGATAGTTTTATTAATTGTCGCCACATGTGGCAGTGACCTTGATTAGAGTGTAGACTTCTTGGACTGTGATGGGCACATGACTGAGGTCAAAATCTCCGGAAGATTTGGAAATATACCACGCTGATATCCCTATTTATGTACCTATCAATATAAAACTACAGCTAGACTTGACTTGAAGACAAAGTGGTAGTTCTTCCAAAAGGTCAGATTCGAATCGTTTCGATTGTTATTCAGTTGATTGGGAACCATTCGGTGGACAATGATATTGTAACGCCCTTCTAACCTCAAGGTCACCCTTCACCAATTCTTGGATAGTTCATAAAAAACAGAGAAATATTTGTAGCTTTATCCCAAATTTCAGGAAAGAGAATATAAATACATTCAAAAGGCAATTGAAACAGTATTTTTTTGAAACCAAGCAACAGGAAGCGATACTTTGTACGCACAACTTCTACCTTTCAAGTAAGATTTTAGACCAAAGGTCGAAGCTATGCTTTGTAGACCTTGAGAACTGTTGTGGTGTGAGGTAACTAGTCTTGATTTAGAGTCGGAGACTGGTTGGTGGGACAGGTCGATGAAATGAGTGTATAATCAAAGTTTTCCACTGATGCACGAACTTCAACTTCGTAGGAATCTAGATTGCGAGGAATAGAGATCCGTGAGAGTTCTTTCATCAGTTGCTCAAGAATGTGTCCTGCGTAGTTTTGTTGAGGAACTTCAGTCAATAATGATAATGATAATTTCGTCTGTTGAATGGTTTTGTTGAATGAGGTCAAGGTTTTTGAAGGTGACTCTAGAAGCTACTTCGTCTGAAGGTGCATACTGTTAGCTTCAGAAACTTGTTCCTGTAACTTTTCGACTTTTAAACACACTTTCTGTTCAAAACTTCATTCACGAAATAATGTTAATGCCTGTTCATAACAAAATTCTTAACTTTTGCAGTGATGGTCCTTCTTGGTTTCTTCATCCTCATACCAGCTGCAGCTTTCGCCTTGATCGAGCCCGACTGGGACTACCTGGACTCCATTTACTACTGCTTCATATCTCTCACGACCATCGGTCTCGGAGATTACATACCCGGCGATTCCACAGACCAGCCTTACCGTCCGATTTACAAAATCGCAACTACATGTAAGTGTTACTAAGGACATAATCTACAGTGAGATATTCACGAAAGACAATCAAAATTGCAATGATTCAAACCAAGCTGCGGCGATTAGCGCAGCGGGTAGAGCGCTCGACTTGTAACCCTGAGGTCGCAGGTTCAAATCCTAGTCAGAGTAGAGATTTTTAATTAATTATCATGTATACATTATAAATTCCGTAGTCGGAATAGATAGAGTATGTAGTTACAAAGTCTACAAAAGGTCATTCCTACCTCAGGTTACCTGTTCCTCGGCATCACCTTCATGATGCTGACCCTAGCAGTGTTCTACGACATCCCGCAGCTCAATCTGGGGCTGCTCTTCACTGCCAGCGAGGAGAGCAGCTCGGAGAAGATGAGACTGGCCAGCTCCGGGCACGGTCTCCAGTACGGCCTGGGCACCCTCAGCCCGGACCTGGACGACGCCGGCCACAGGCAGGTGGTGAGGGTGCGCTCGAGGAGGGCCGACAGCCCCAGCCCCGACGATCCCGGCCCCAGAGGGATACCTTGAGGCACGCCGGATCGGTCGGGTGCTTCGTAGCGGTTTGCTCGTCTGAGGGGTTTCTGGGTGAATAAAGTTGTGTTTGATGGTTTGTTGAGAATCTTGGTGTATTGTACCGGGTCTTCACTTCAATTATTGGCTCCTCCGCCATTCGAATTACTTCTTTGTGTATTTTTTTTCAAAGTTTTTTTCCTCCAGATTTTTTTATTATAAGCAGAAAGACAGCTGCGAATTGGAGACATTTATGCATAGACAACTAAAAATATGTTCGAATGGAATACCCTATATTATATTCTCAATTGTATTTCTAGGATGATATGTGAAATTATTGCGAAAAACTAAAATTCTACTTCACAGGGTGAGCCAATTACACTGAACCACATGAATGTAATTTCTTTTAAAGACGCAATCTTTCATTCTTGAGAATAATCTGTCTCTCTGTGTTTTCGAAAGCCGTTTTCATCTTATTTTCTCTAATTCTGAATTTCTTTTGAAAGTGCAGTTTTCAGCTTTAGAGATATAAGAAGTAGATCTATTACTTGAGTTGTAAAAAAGTGAAATCAGTTATATGAAATATGATAAGAAGAACATAACCAGAACTACAAAATTATTATTCATCTTCTTCTGGAGAAACAAAACAAAAATATCTTTATTCTTGTTGGAAGTGAAAGTCATGTATGTGAATTGACAAAAATGAAGTTTTTTGTAGAAAACGCCACTATAAAAATCAGTAAATTATGCATTATTGATGAAGGTCAATATCAATCCAATGCACATTTTTTATTACTCTTCTTCACAATGAACTTGACCATGATATTTTGAAGTTATTTCAGATGGAAGGCTCATGTACGATTATGCAAGTTCAGTTAATCTTGAGATGCACAATATATCCATTCAGTTAATTTACCTGGAATTTTCGAGAAAGCCAGAGCATGAATCACACATATTCTTCAAAGTTATATCTACCTACTGAATTGTGAGCTCCTGAAAAAAAAAACAGATTTGCTTTCGATATCAGGAAAAATATTGCCATTTCGAGGACGTCCTTAGCCTAAAGCTTTTGGTGTGATATTTTAAACTTAGATCTTTTCAAGTCGAATCAAATTTCGAAAACATACCATACCTTGCATAGCCAACTAGTATGAAAAGGACACTATCTTGCAAATAACATTGACATTTATTCTATGATCGAAGGTGTTACATATCTCATGATACATTCAACTTTAGTATATATTAGTAGGTAATAAATTCATGGGTAATGATTTACAAACTTCATGCACCCCATCCACTACCAATGTGACTATATAGCAAGTACCTACCTAGGTAGATATAGTGTATATAATAGAAAATATAATAATTATCAATTGTGGACCAAGACTTAGCATAACGCTGGAAGAAATCGTATTTTACTTCACAATATAATATACTATAAGCAAAGCATTATTCGTTTTATTAGCTCCTGATATGACCCCGACAAAAAACCATTCTCTTTCATTGAATCTGGTCAATATCCTTATCAGAAAAGAAACGCCATTCGACTAGTCATTTTTCAATGGAATACATAGAGATCCAGTTGTAGATTACAACCAATGACAATGATTAGCAACATTGAAATCTAATTTCAGAGAACTCGATATTATGTATTCAAATTATTCTAAATTCCGCCCAAGTTATGATGTTCGTTCGGAAAACTAAATATTATATCAACACAAACCCTTCATTAATTTCTCTTTTGTAGAACTGAATGAGGTGACAAAGATTCAATGTTATTCAGTCACAAATTTTAACACGCAACTCTCAAATTAGAGTACATCAGAAAGCACAATTTCTTGAATGAAAGTAGGTAAGTACCTAATGACTGCCCATCATCAACTACTACGAAGAATCTAATACAATATGCGTAGTATCTGAAAGAAAAATACTGAGTGGGCCATTTCAAATAACAGAATGACGAAATATGAAGGGTACCTAATCCTTCCTAGAATTGATAGTTTGTACTTCGTCTCTTCTACGAATAACAAAAATCACCTGTCACATTATACAGTAAACAGATCTGCAACCAACTTAAAAAAACTGAGATCTTCGAAAAATCTATAATAGGAAAAAACCTTATTCTATTATGCTACAAGACTGTATAACCATGGTATAACCATTTATCCACTAATTTGAAACAAAATAAATCGTTCAGAGTATTCTAGATATACTGAATATTTTCCAAATTCATAATTCTGAAAAAAAATTAATTCCAACCTTTTGAAATTGGATTGGAAATCATCGTAGACTTAGCGAATATAAGAATAATATGCATTATAGAAATAAAACTTTACCTGGTAAGAATTATATAACTAAGAAACTGAATAAATTTGAATTCAAAATTCGAATTTGATTTACGAGTATACAAAGACTATACTTTCTATATATCATTTTCAAGGAAGACGTGCAGCGAAAAATATTTAAGGTTAATATTTTTTTTGGTGAAAATAGTCTGTCCAATTAAAATGTCAAACATAGTTTGAAACGAATGTCTGGTAGACAAGGAGCAGAAACAACTAATTTGCTGGTAAATACACGCAGAACATTGAATTATATCTGCTCGTAGTTCATCCAACGATTCCCACTGTGGATGCAGATCGCAAATGTTTCTTTCTTTCTAAGACGTGAAAAATTCATATCGGGACAGGCACGCTTAACAACCTTCAGACCTGTTTCGGGTTTATTGGCCCTCATCATGTTCTGCGTGGTATTTACCAGGAAAGTATTTGTTTTCTGCTCCTAGATTACCAGACATTAATTTCAAACAATGTTTGATATTTTAATTGAATACACTATTTTCACTTTCTATTTTTTTTTTCATTTTATGGCTTTTCCATTCTTCATTTATTAGCTTAGTCGAGCTCTCAGCCACTTCCAAGTTCTTAAGAAGGGAAAAACTTAAAAGAAACTCCAAGTCGGTCGACCACACATATAATATAACCAAAATTAATGACCGGTTTCGGCTTACATAGCCATCATCAGATTAAAAAACCTATAATGTTGTTATTTAGTATAGTGATTAGGAGGAAATTTATATAATCAAAATAAGTTCTGTAACTTGAGAGATTTGTTTCTGGAGTGTTTCTTTCTTCTGCCGCTTGGTGTCGCCACTTCCAACTGTCTCTTGGAACGCGGCTCAGTGCGGTCAAATAGACGCGACGAAAATGCATTGGGACAGGCAACGCTTCGAGTGGAGATCTTCCGGTCTCTACTCGGATAACTACCCTGCACTGATGAGGGCCAATAATCCCGAAACCGGTCTGTAGGCTGTTAAGCGTGCCCGTCCCAATGTGAATTTGTTACGTCCTAGGAGGAAAAAAACATTTGCGATCTGCATTCACAGTGTGAATCGTTGCATGGATTACGAGCAGATATAATTCAATGTTCTGCGTGGTATTTACCAGGAAAGTAGTTGTTTTCTGCTATCGTAGTCTAACAGACATTCATTTCAAACTATGTTCGATATTTTAATTGGATATACTATTTTCTATTTCGAACATTTTTGTCCAATTTATGGCTTTTTCATTTTTTATACATAGATTGTTTATGTACCTGATTTGGAATTTGGGGTTGGTAAGTTGTATTATTATTTTTCATCCTTATTCATAATTTATCTCAAATTCAAGTTATCCAAAAATTATCTGAAATTGATGAAAATTATGTATAATTATTATTGTCTTTTACATCACCTTCGGAATATAGTAGTAGCACGTAGGTGGCACCTGACACAACCATTTTTCTAAATTTAAAAATTGCTTCATATCACTTGAAAAATTTCAGAACAGGACATAAGCATAGGGATTTTCGATGGTCTAGGAATTCAAATGAGTAAACGGATACAAATGAAACAAAAGTTCCGACTGAAAAAAAATCAATGTCAGGTTTATCAAGAGTGTAAGTCTAATTTATCAGTGAATATCTTATTGAATAACGTCATTATAACAAGAAGGATTTTTATAGAGAACGCCTGCAGGTAGGTAATATTTTAGCACGGGTGATGGCAGTACAGTTTCAGTGGAATTCGCAGATTCAAATGGTACAACCGTACAATCGAAAGAATGTTTGTAATTCGTGGAAAACGATATTTTCGGTACAATTCTAATTGTCCACTATTTATGTTCAATTTCACCCAATATTTGTGCATCGCAGGATAAAAACTCAATCTTTCAAATGCAGCAAGAGTAATTTAAAAATAATTTTTATTTGTGGTAGATTTTTTATCTTCAAAAATTTCAAAGCTAGTTTTTCTATTTTGGTTGTATAATGAAGTCATTGTGCAACGCAAATGCGTGTCGAAATAGCCTCTATTTCGATACGCATTTTTATTATTTGGAGATTGGTACAATCGAACTGTCAAATGAAAGTCAGAAGAGTTAAGCCCAGTTTACTTCTGAGCGATTTGGATTTGGTGATATTAGCAGTGAAAAACTCATTGTTTTAATTGGTAAATTTCAATTCAGAGTGTAATTTGATTCAAATTGACCACTAAAAACAATAAAAACATTGCATTTTTTACCGCTGGTATCGCAAAAACCAAAATCGCTCAACTGTAAACAGTGCTTTACGCTTGTGCGTCAGATTTTAATTATTTCAATGTCATCATCGTTACCAATCGAAGATGTTTCTGTAATTTATCGATTTCAAATCCATTTTTTTCTTCAATTCAATGCAAAATAGAAAAAATAACATATGATACACGTTTTATAAGACACGTTGTCGCACTTGTTCACTTGGAGCACTCCTCGCTTTGCTCGTCGTACTCCAAACAACGCGTGCGACAAAATAGCGTCTTATAAAACTTGTATCATAATATACTATTACGTACACATACGTCACTGTTGAAACTGAAAATTATATTTTTATTGAAAAACTCGCGTTTTATCGAATATCACTACACACCAAACTATCATTATAATTTTCCACACTCATAAATATTCGCATATATTATCGGAATATACCGTGTACTTGAAAAGTACTCGCCGATGATATTTTGTTAAGGACATTAACGAAATTCGATAATAATTTTTCTAGAACAGCTTCCTTTCTAATAGCAGTAATGAAAATATGTCGACAAATTATAGAGTCTTGATCTCGTCCTCTTCATTCAGTGGTTTACCATCTCTTGAATCGGTTGCTACACACCAGGTGAGTGATTTTGTAATACTATAATGTGATAATAATTTTTTTGTTATTGTATAAAATAATCATAATGTATACCTACGCAAAATCATTCGAATAATTTTCAAACATCGAATGAATAAAGATATATATTGCTATTAATATTAATAGATATTCAAATGTTTGCAGTTTTTTACAATTTAGGCTTCACAGGATTTTTGTTGATGATTTATTTGACTATATCTCATTGAATATTTCCATCAGAAGTATTGAATATATTTACGATTATCAGATTTTAAGAAGAAATTGGAAATTCATCAATGCTATGGATAATGTATACCAACCTAGGTACTTATATGCGCCCTTTTTTCATATGCAAGCAAGGCAAAGCAAATACCTGCTATTTTTCATTTTCGTCATATGGATACGATGATCAATGAATATTCGATATCTGCAGATGAATAAAATTCATGCGTTTTATACTTGACTTCACAAATTTTACGCACATTCATGAAAAATATTATGCTTCATTCTGCATATGCATGCAGATGATACTGATGGAATGTATCTTCTTCGTTTCAAACAACCCCTTTTAAATAGGAAAACTGGGGGTAAAACTTGCAGTCTATCTCCACCAAAATTATTTATTAGTCAGCAGACTTACATTAAAACGGACATGTTTCGAGGAATTGATTCCTCATCATCAGCTTATGAAAAGAAGAATAGATCTAAAGGAAGAAAAACTACAGTTAAAAATTGGACACATGTGAAAAATTTAGCCTCAAGACTTACCAATGGTGAAAAGTATTTAATAAGAAAATCAAAAATTATTTGAAACATTTGAGAGTCGCACTAAGTGCGGACCACTAGTGTTAGGGAATTTTGAAAATTAACATGATGAAATTAGCAATTTATATAAATCAAAAACTTTTGTCAGGGAACCATCTTAACAATTCAAAGGATGACATAAAAGTCATCCTTTGTCACCATTGGTAAGTCTCGAGGCTAAATTTTTTACATGTGTCCAATTTTTAACTGTAGTTTTTCTTCCTTTAGATTTATTCTTCTTTTCATAAGCTGATGATGAGGAATTAATTCCTCGAAACATGTCCGTTTTAATGTAAGTCTGTTGACTAATAAATAATTTTGGTGGAGATAGACTGCAAGTTTTACCCCCAGTTTTCCTATAATACTCACCTTCACTGTAAGATATGGATCACCTACGTTGGTCCCTTTTAAATACATATATTCAGATTGAATAAAGAAGTAGTATTATAAGATAAGGTTGCCTTTTGAAACTAGATTATTTTTGTTTTTGAGGATATGGTTGTAACCTTTTATGGATATGAAGACTTCCAAATTTTCATATTTGGTGAGGGAATAATAGAATTACTGCAATTTATTTCTTAGGAAGTAGATATAATGACAACGTTGAAGGTTAGAGAGTGAAAGGACATTATTTAGACAGTCGGTGAAATATTATGTTAATCAATGAATAATTTGACTACTTCCAACATCTCTTCAACATACTCAAATGCCATCACATGAAGTTGTTTTAACTTAAATAACAACTCTTTCCTTGAATAATTAGAAAATAATCTTTGTCATCTTCAAATCCTACATAGTTGTTGATTTAGTCTCATTAAAAAACACCTTAGGTTGTGTAATCGATCTTGAAAAATATTCAATCCTACTATTTTCGTGTGATATATATTGTCCTCGCACTACATATTAGTAGCTAATAGCTATACAATCACATACAGAGTGTTTATTGTTTTCCGTTTATTTTTCAGGAACCATCATGTGGAAACTTATACTCTTCACCTCGTCAATACTCCTTCTCTCAGACGCGCAACTTTTCCTGGATACACCACAATTAAAAAATAAAACAATCCGAGTGAAAACCCAGTTTCCTTCTCCTCAGGGATTCTTCAATTTCGCCAATTCCAACGCCTCTCCCTTCGGACTCTCTATCAACGACAAGGGCGTTTCGGGACGACTGGGAACATCTTCAGTCAGTTTTCGATCGGATCCCATAGTGAAGCAACCGCCCAAGTTGGCTGCACTCATACCCGTGATTCCATTCGTGCAAAATGTGGTTGATAGGCCTAATGAGGGATTCTTTCAAAGGGAATGGACCGATTTCAGGGTATGATTTTCCAAAACATTCGATCAACTTTTTTCTGAGATGAGATGAGAGAGAAATCAACTTCAGATGACCTGCAGAAAAGTGGAACCAAACCGATGTCGATCAAATTTTTAAAGATGTTTCAGAATTCGAAAATACATTGTATCATTAACAGTGTTGGAAATGCTTATAGTGAAACGAAATACAAAATACCGTCGCATAGTAGTTCCAAATAGTAATTTACGTAACAAGTCCGGAAAATACTGTTTTTTTGGATGAGTGGACAAAATTCTAGGACGAGCGTAGCGAGTCCTGGAAGTCTGCGAGTACAAAAAAACTGTTTTCGGGCGTGTTGCGTACACAATTTTTTCGGCAACCGTGTAGAATAACAAATCAAAGAAACACATTTCTTTCAAAAATTGAAAATTTATGTCAGATAGCTGTCAGTCGTTATTTTGCTGTTATGGTAATGATCAACTGCATTTATCAAAACCATACTACCAAGATTTTCATATTTACAATGACAACAACGATGTGATTCTTCCCGGCCTAGTCCGGGAAGTACGTACTTCCCGGACTAGGCCGGAAAAATGCCACTTTCTCAAAAAAAATCGTCTGGAAAGTACGTACTTTCCGGACGGTTGCCGAAAAACGTTATTTTCTATATTTCTCATCAGTGACGTGACATTTGACATTGTAGTTATTAATTACATATCATGGGCTCACATTGAAATGTTGAAATACATTTTTTTGAAACTTTTCATTGATTATTATTATAGGATTCGTAATTCATTTTTGGCCTAATTGACATATTTTGAAAAATTACACGTGATAATTTCTCACAGCACATCATCATTAACATTCATTAGTGTTTCTGTCTCTTTTCGGATTATAAGTATTATAATCCCTAACTAATTTCAATGTGTCACTGAGACATAACCTCTAAATTCCAACTTGAATTTCTCGGCTATAAGCCAATCCAGAACACGTGATCAAAAATGGCTGCCTAGGGCACACACGGGGTGTTTAGTCTATTTGATTACATGTGTTTCAAAAGTGAATACAATGGCTTGTGATAATAAAAGTGATTATCTGTTATCGTTAGAGACTGAAGATAAAGACATTGCATTACGGCATAAGGAAAAAATCAGAGTCATTCAAGGCATCGTTCCTTTCACTCTGATGGATCAGTTAAAGCAGCTGGTTTTCCTAAAATTTGAAATCACATTTCGCAACAAACACCTTCATGAAAAGTTATGTAACTTTTTACCTTTCAAAAAATGTTTAGCACATACTTTAGCATACTTTAGTTTAACTTCTGTGAGATCTTCACTTTTGATTGCTTTCAATCATCTTTCTCTTCGGATTTTTGAGAGTTCATTCAATTCTGTTTTGTGTGCGAAATGTAGTACACTGGGTATATTGAAAAACTCCACATCATCACGATTTCCTCGACTCCCACACTTAACAACACAACAAGTATTTGGCATGTTTTTGTAGCTCTATCTTCAATTTTATGAGAAAATTCACAAATCACAATGTAGTCTAAACACAGAATTTTCTGGAGTTAAAACTCATTTCAAATTAAAATCAAAAGGTTCAAATAGCTAGAGTTCTAATGCACTCAAACGGTTTGTATGCCCATCTTGAATTTTATTTGACAGCGTCTTGGTTTGGTCTATTGTCAATCATATTTCACTGCTGTATTTTAGGTTGTGTGATTACTGGCGACAACGTATGATATTGGAATAACTCTAGTAATTCACATCTCACATAGATACCCTTAATTGTTGACATAATATCGGTATAAATATCTATGATCGTGGAAAAAAAAGTGGATTTCCTAAAATCGGTGCTTTTTTGCCCTCGACGCTATGCGATTCGTGCTCAACAACTTTTTTCCAAATTGGTTACTTAATATACTATTTCTGAACCGGAAATTTCACTTTGACGCAGGTTTTCCACAACTGCTTCTTCCTCTTTTTCTCCTCGAGGACAAAACTTTATGAAGTCGCTTCCGTTTCCAGACAAGATACAACAAGGTGTACTCGACGCCAGTCGAGGAGCAATTCCGCCGAGAGATATTCATCGAGAACGTCGTCAAAATCCAGCGCAACAACCAGCTGTTCGCAGACAAGAGACGCAGCTTCTCGCAGCAGGTCAACCAGTACGCTGACCGGCTGCTGCACGAATTCGTCACCGAGATGAACGGCTACAACAGGTCGTTGGCGCCGAGGAGCGTCGAGACGCCGCAAGCGACGGCGTTCATCCCCAGCGCGAACGTCGTCTTCCCCGACGCCGTCGATTGGAGGGACGTCGGCGCCGTCAGCGACGTCAAGAGCCAGGGCAAGTGCGCAGCTTGCTGGGCGTTCGCAGCGGTAAGATAAATCATCAACTTGTGTGTGAAATCTTCAATCAATATGCAAGATTGCTTCTATAACGCCACGTAACGTAAAGTCAGCAAAACTTGATATTAACATATTGTTACGATATTTCTACCTGGGTTCGTGTATTCGAAACACTTAGTACAAAACTGAACAATTTATTCCACTAAACACTCAAAATACAACACAATAAACACCTTGTTAAATCACGAAGATATTCGCTTTACAAATCTCAAAGGTTCATGATACTAGCTATCTTTCTAAACTGACTGTCCGTGCCGATCCGTTCCTCTTATATAGGCACACATTATTCATTCTCGTGAAATCTTGAAAATTCAATAGAGTTCTTGATAAATACCGTTCATTCTCAAAAAAACTGCGACGGGTATGAGTCATCCGCTAATTGGTTTGTCGGCGAGCGAGGCCATAACTCACGGCCATCAGTCATGCCGCCGAGATAATGACTTCCGGTCCCGTGGAATATATGTATATATCAACTTAGGCCGGAGCATTGGAAGGTCACCACTTCAGGAAAACGGGACGCCTAGTGAACATCAGCGTGCAGAACTTGATTGATTGCACGGGACCTTACGGCAACTCCGGTTGTTCCGGCGGCCTCATGAATCCGGCATTCGAATACGTCCAACAGAACAAGGGAGTGGATTCCGAAATGTCCTACCCCTTCGAGGAACGAACAGCAGAGTGCAGATTCAAAAGAGAGGACGTCGTGGCGACATGCACAGGTAAAGAAAAACTTTATTGGCAATGACTTCTAAAGAGCGCTGACCTATTTTCTACCATAGTTTCTATAGAGGTGGATAGATAGACTGGTGAATTCACTTCCTATCCTGTGACTTGTCCCAAATCTCTTGATTTCGCCTACTTCGATAAAACGTGTCTAACGTGACATTGCGTGGGTGAATCTCGCTAAGCCTCGATTTCAACCAAATTTACAGGTTACTGCAGGTGTCGATACGAAAGTATGAATATTTGATTCTGAATTACTTCTAATCGTTTCTAACAATTCCATGGAGCCATTTTCCATTGAGTTTGATGCGAATATGTATCGAACATGATTGAAAGAAAATTCTTCAAATATCTTTCGACAGTATCGCTATCTATTGTTGTACATGAAAACCCCACGTAATGAGGTGAAATTCAATTGTTACAAATAAAGGATTTTTGTGCTGAAACAATTGAAGAGTAGCGCCACCAGGTCTTATTTCCATCATTGTTTCTATATATATTAATTGGTGGATTGTTGACTGGCCTAGTGCAACTGATGAGGCTTGACGAGCGGAAACAGACTGTCTTGCACCAGTTGATATTCCACACACGAAACGACGTTATCCTACAACCCTTGCTATGTGTTCGAACACAATGTTTTTCTCTTCTATACATATTTTTCCTACGACCACGTATGAAAACGTCAATAATCACACTGTTTTGTTATTCAGAAAGTAGCTCATATCATCATGGTATTTTTATTTGAAAGAGAAAAAGCACAAGTGTTGATATGAAAAATATCACAACGGTCGCCTGAATTGATATAGAAATAATTAGGTATATTGTGAAGGTACTCACTGTCAATATATAAGCTTTCTCAAATCAAATTCATGTTATTTATTGAAATTCCTGTCTCGTTTCGAATTATACCGAGAATTCTTTATCTATTGATTTCAATGTGTCTGATACATAACCTCTGAAATCACTTCAAAACTGGAACCTATACTCTTTGCTGAAACTATTTCGATGTTGATGACAGCGGGTGAGATCATTCAAAAGAGTACGGCTACAGTTTTATGCGCGGCTTGCTGCTTGATATCACAGTATCACCAACGAGAAGATTCTTTGGTACCACAGATGTTTGCAAGGAGTCAAGGACGCACTAACTGAGCACTAACTCGAGTAACTCGTACGCGCTTGGGCACTACGTACTTCTATGGTTCTGTATTCCTGGTTGCGTGATTACTGGCGCTAGCAGGCGTATGGTGTCAAGGTTGTTTATGTACGCTGGTGTCAATATCAATAAAATTTGTCCAAACTGAACTAACTCCATCAATCAGTATTTCACAAAATGAGGAATTGTCGGAGAAGTATTCAAATATCATCTTGAATATGGAAATGAACAGTACTTGATATGGAATCAAAACCACCTGAAATTCTAGAGACTGCTCAATAAGGTATATTTTTGACAAGACTTCCCGCGAAATTAAAGTATTCGGAGTCGTAGGAAAAATAGTGTACAAAACTCGTTGGAAAGTGCATTTCCTTCACTCGTTACGTTTCCGCACTCACCGCTACGCGGCTCGTGCTAAACGAATACTCGTGTGAAATATATCACTTTCCACACTACTTGTTGTGTAATATACTAATTTATAATGAGCGCAGCATCTCATCTGACAGACATATTTATCGTTTCGTAGGTTTCGTGGACATCGGTTTGGGTGACGAGAAGAATATAGAAATCGCCGTGGCCACCTTGGGTCCTGTGACAGCTGCCATAGACGCCGGCAGAGAAACGTTTCAGTTCTACGGTGGTGGCGTGTACGATGACCCCGATTGCGGCAACACCCCCGAACAAATGAATCACGCCGTGCTGATAGTGGGCTATGGACAGGAACCCAACGGCCAGAAGTTCTGGATGGTCAAGAATTCGTACGGTCCCGATTGGGGCATGGGAGGGTACATAAAGATAGCGAAGGAGAACGGGAATCAGTGTGGGATAGCTATACAGGCTAGCTATCCTCTAGTATGAACAAGAGACTAACGATTTTTATCAGATGTTCTTCTTAAAGTAAGAACGATATTTTTTTGTGATCATCGATTTTTGCAAGCAAATTTTGAGGAATAAAATGAAAGAGGCTTTTGTATAGATTTCGTGAATAATAATGATTTATAAATATATATATATATATATATATATATTCAATTAATTTTCCCATTTTACTTTTCAAGTATTAAGGAATTGAAATATCAGTCTTTGGTGTGATCCCTTTGAGTGTATAATCAAAGGTTTTGATGCAGTGAAGACTTGTTTATTTGAGTAATGAGGTGTTTTCGCTGTGTACTATAATTATGGGTAGGTAATCGTCCATTTATATCCAATTTCCTTGTGATTTAGTCGACACGAAAATAATATAATTATCTCACAAAAACAATTGAATTCATTACATAATATCATTTGTTGTGAAGGAATTCTTTGAATCGACTTCAAGACTTCAATATTTCAAGATATTGATAAATTCTTTGAAACATTAGTGATATGAGTATTCTATTTTGAGTCATAATCATACATGAATACCAAAGCAGCTTATAAGAGATGAATGAAACTATCAACTTTTTGTTAGAAATAAAATCAAGAAAGCTAATGCATGGAAAATAATGAATATTCAATTAAATAACTATGAGTTCATGGTTTGAGTTATAATAATTAGAGTTTCATCCGAAATCAGGAATAGTAGAGTTTCAGAAGTACTCAAAAATACCGAAACAGTCTATAAGAGACAACTTCAATAACTATCCATTTTCACAAGAATATCATGAGATATAGCATAAAAGAGGCTTCGTGAATACGTTTATAAGATTGTGATGTGACAAACTATTCAATATACTCAGTCATCAGTCCCAGGGTTCTATTTATCAGATTTTGCAGCAGATATAGATCGAAACTAATAAGTCAATAAACTTTTTCTTGTTTATTCGCTACTGGGCATATATACATATATTACAAGAAAAAACGTCCCTACAAGGTAGGGACAAATGGGTAACTGGCTATAGCGCAATTATTGTTTCTATTCCTTGCCATCTTGACGTAACCTTCTTCACCAAAAGCTGTTCCCCACGAGTTTTTCACCAGCCAATAGTCTTCACCGTTCTCATTTCCATACCCTATCACGATCACCACGTGATTGGTACTCAATGAACTACATGAAGGATCATAGTACACTCCTCCAGCGTAAAGGTGCATGTTGGTTGCATCTATGCTGACCGCTACCGGACCATGTTTAACTAAGATGGACGAAAAGTTTTTTAGTTAGTTATATTTTAGGTCAGAGAGTGTATCGAGTCACTCACCGACTGTGTTTGCCAAGTCGATTTCATTGCTGGGTACCTTTATGAATCCCATGTTCTTGAACAATGTGCCATTGGCTCTACACTCTCTCACGATGCCTTGATACGTTGGGTAGTCATCCCTGAGTACTGCACCATTTTCTGCGATTTGTCTATATACCTTCTGGGGCCATCCAAAGGAACATTTGTTATTGTAATTATCGCAGTCCAAGACTTGCTGTTCACTCAAAGATATCAATTTTCCTGATGTAATGAAATTTTGGCATTCGATACTGGCTATCTGGAATTGATAGAAATTCTGGTTGACTTCATCTTCCAGCAATCTGACATGTTGAAGAGGAAAGTAGAATCAGTGTGAAGAAGTGCTTTGATTCGACCAAGTTTTCCCAAAATAGAAACATATAGAACCGGATTCAAGAAATTCACAAATATCATACTTATCTACAATAACAAGAATAATATTTCAGTTATAGGCGTATTTATCGAAAACTTTTCTTTATCTGCCTATGAAGAAACTAGAGCAACTCACAGCAGCGAAAATGTAACAACATCCACAATCTCCTTGATTTCGTATTGGCGTAACGGCTCCTTTGTCTCTCCAGTCGAAAGATTCTGGAAGATTAACATCTTGGGAGATGTTTATCATTTTCAAACTCCCCGATATATCCGGAATTGCCATATGGCTAAGTCGTTTCGAGAATTCTTCTGGAGTCATATCAGCGTATTGATTTACTCCCATGTAGTACGAGCTTTCTCCGTTACGATAGTTTTGATTGTGGGCTTCAATTTTCCTCAGGTTTTCGTGAAAAATCGAGAAACGCAACCTTTCTTCTATGGTGCTCTTGTAAGTTCGTCCAAATTTTCCCTGGTAAAATGCAAATGGAAAATATTGAAACCTATTTTATGTTTGACAATGTACCGTGGAGACTTACCTTGAAATTTGCCCATTCTTCTTGATTCGAAAATACTTCAGATATCAAGAATAAGAAAAAGAAAATCAGAACTCGTTTCATTTTGGACTAGGTTATTGGTAGAAATGGAGAAACGAATATATCGTCGTTATCAACTGATGAGTGGCGTTAAATTAATCGAATCTTATCTCAATAATAGAGATATCAAGATCGATATCAGAATTGTGATGAAGATTTTAATATTTCACAAATCATTGTATAGCAGGAACCATTTGAAAAACTTTCACTTAGGCGGTTCTAGTTGAAGAAAGAAGAGGTGCTCTTCAAAGTACCTACCTATATATTTATTACTGATTGCATTATAAAGAAGGAAGATATGGTTCACTGGCTATAGCACATTGATTGTTTTTATTTCTGGCCATCTTGATGTAACCTTCCGTGCCGAAAGATGTACCCCACGAATTTTTCACCAACCAATAGTCTTGACCATCTTCATTTCCATAGCCCACCACAAGAACCACATGATTAGTAGTGGTTCGACTGCATTCTTCGTCATCGAATACCCCTCCAGCATATGTATACATATTAGATGCATCTACGTTGACAGCTATTGGACCATAAGTTGCTGAAAATTGAAACAAAAACAGTGTCTAGTTAAACATGGGATGGTGTGCTGAGAACATAAATAAATGTTCCAAGTTATCAGATGCAAAGTACATACATTTTTTATGGTATCATACTCACCGACTGCAATTTTCAGGGCATTTTCATTCCTAGGTATACTCGTATACCCGATGCCCTTGAATAACGTTCCATTGGCTCTGCAATTTTCAGGACTTGCTTGATATGCTGGGTACTCTTCTGCGAATACTGCTCCATGACTTCTAATAAATTCATAAGTATTGCTTATCCAACCTCCTCTACATTTGTTATTGTTAGTATCGCAATCTAATATTTGCTGCTGACTCAGAGTAATTAACTCTCCAGTTCTCAAAAAGTGTTGGCTTTCGATAGCAGCGAGCTGAAACAAAAAAATCTTTCAGGAACTCTGCAAATATCAAACGAATAAAATTCAACTATAGGTAAGACTAGACTGTAGCAACTTACAGAACCAAAGATATAACAAGAACCACAATCTCCCTGATCTAGTACTGGCGTAACAGCTCTTTTTTCTCTCCAGTCAATGGATTCTGGGATATCGGCTTCATAAGAAAGAGATATCATTTTTTTTGGAGTCCCAGATATATCTACATTTTTCATGAGGCGTTGGACGAATTCCTCTGGAGTCAAATCAGTGAATTGATTCACTCCCATGTAGTAGGATGTTTTTCCTTCAAGATAGTCTCGGTTGTGGGCCTGGATTTTTCTTATGTTTTCTTGAAAAATCGAAAAACGCAACTTTTCTTCCATGTTGCTCTTGTAAGTTCGTCCAAATTGTCCCTGGTGAAATGCAAATAGAAAATATTGAATCGCTTCTGATCGAAAACCAACTCAATTTTTGACAACGTACTCACCTTGAAAGTTGCCCATTCTTCGTTGTTCGAAAATACTTCAGATATTAAGAATAGGAATACGAATATCAAAACACGTTTCATGCTGGACAAGGTTATTAGCAGAAATTGAGAAAAGAAAAATATAACGTTCGTTAGAAAGGAAGTTTTGAGTGATGGCTCAAATTAGTGAAATCTTATCTCAGTACCTACTCGAAATTTCAAGATTGATGTGATAATTGTGATGAACATATTATAATATTTCACGTATCATTGTATAGCTGGAACCATTATACGCAGGCCCGTAGCCAGCAATAAAAATATTTGCCTGCCCTTGAATAATCGGTAGATAGAAAAAAGAAGATGAATACAAAGCTAACACACATCCTGATCTCTTATAAAATTGGAGAGATATCAGAGGAAGTGGATTAAAATGATCAACATTTCAATAGAATATTTTTTCGGCAACCGTCCGGAAAGTACGTACTTTCCAGACGATTTTTTTTTGAGAAAGTGGCATTTTTCCGGCCTAGTCCGGGAAGTACGTACTTCCCGGACTAGGCCGGGAAGAATCACATCGTTGTTGTCACTGTAAATATGAAAATCTTGGTAGTATGGTTTTGATAAATGCAGTTGGTCATTACCATAGCAGCAAAATAACGACTGACAGCTATCTGACATAAAATTAGCTAACATTTCAATTTTTGAAAGAAATGTGTTTCTTTGATTTGTTATTCTACACGGTTGCCGAAAAAATTGTGTACGCAACACGCCCGAAAACAGTTTTTTTTGACTCGCAGACTTCCAGGACTCGCTACGCTCGTCCTAGAATTTTGTCCAGTCATCCAAAAAAACAGTATTTTCCGGACTTGTTACGTAAATTACTATTTTTGAAACTCTATAGTTATATTTCTCAATGAAATGAATCGAAAATCACAAATAATGGTGAACTATACTGATTGCAGTTTCCTGTGCAGATGATGAAGGCTGATTAGATTTGTCTAAAATTCAGTTTTTCAAAACTTTGGGTATAAAACTTCCATCATATCAGAGGAAGTAATTGTGGTGAATAAATTTATTCAGAACCAGATGGAAGAAAATCTTGAAAATTGTATTTTTGATGAAGTTTTTGAACATAGAGAAACATTCCAGAATACCTACTTGCATCACAGGACCTTTGGATGCAGTACAGCGACGTGTGAATCGAGTTTTTCTGTATTGACAACGCCTGTCTTTGTGCCAACAAAGAATTGCCAATTTAATTCTTCTTGTGTTTGAAAGACGGCGCACCGAAGCACTAGACAGGAATATTGTCACGAAAGGACACTTTCCAAATTCTTCCTTGAATATATTATCACTATTATCTTTATTAGCATTGATCTGGTTCAGAATTGAATATAGTTTTATTTCATAAACAAACTGTCCTCGCTCGTGACAAAACATTTTTATAAAACAAACAGTGACTTCGTTCCTTCGAAATCCACGTACCAAGAGGGACTTGGTTTTTGGTCCTCTAAGTGGACGGTTGCGTAGGCAACATGGGATGTCCCAATTGGGACATCCCCATGATAGAGTGTATAATATGTGATAGTTGCTTGTAAGTACTTTCTTATTTTTTATTCATTTCAAAAAACCCAAGTGCCTCTTCAAGGATTATCTAAATTGTATTTTTCATATAAAATTAATTTGTATTTGTTTCTTGTTTCCTAGGAAAGTCATTTCAATTGTGTAGAAACCCTCAGCAGAATGCCAACAAACCAATGATTGAAGTCACATACGTGACAATATTTTTCTGCGAAAATTCAGTGAACGAAACAATCAACGACTGCAACTATTTTGACGTTTTCTAGATTGTAAAGTTTGTTGTTTTTATTTTATCTAGATTTTGCTACTTTTTAAATCATTTAATCAGAATTTATTCGTGATATTTGTTCACCAAACATTAATTTTTGAGTTGAGAAAAATTTTAGCATGCCCAGAATTATTTTTGATCTGCCCTAAACATTCACTTTGGCTACGGCCCTGATTATACGTCAATGGATGAAGTACCTACTTATATATTACTGTTTGCATTATAAAGAAGGAAGATATGGTTCATTGGCTATAGCACATTGATTGTTTTTATTTCTGGCCATCTTGATGTAACCTTCCGTACCGAAAGATGTACCCCACGAGTTTTTCACCAACCAATAGTCTTGACCATCTTCATTTCCATAGCCCACAACAAGAACCACGTGATTAGTAGTGGTTCGACTGCATTCTTCGTCAGTGAATACCCCTCCAGCATATGCTTTCATTCTAGATGCATCTACGCCAACAACTATCGGACCATAAGTTGCTAAAAATAGGAATAGGCGTTTTGAGAGTGTTAGATATTACAAGTATTTTCAACTATCTTGGAAATGCTTCAACCACCCAACAGTTTGCATGTAATAAACATTTAACGCCATATACTTTTATATATTTAGCATTCGTATGTTTCTTTCAGGCATGCTTGGATGGAGTTAATTCATTTGCGGGGAAACTTTTAAACTAGAAGAGAAATTGATAATCCAAGTTATCAGATGGTGCAAAAACGTACATTTTTGATGGTTACTCACCGACTGCAATTTTCATGGCATTTTCATTCCTGGGTATACTCATATACCCGATGCCCTTGAATAACGTTCCATTGGCTCTGCAATTTTCATACTTTCCTTGATATGCTGGGTAGTCTTCTGCTAATACTGCTCCATCAGTTCTAACAAATTCATATACTTTGTGTATCCAACCTCCTCCACATTTGCTATTGGTATAATCGCAATCTAATATTTGCTGCTGACTCAGAGTAATTAACTCTCCAGTTTTCAAAAAGTGTTGGCTTTCGATAGCAGCGAGCTGAAACAAAAAAAATCTTTCAGGAACCCTGCAAATATCAAACGAATAAAATTCAGCTATAGGTAAAACTAGACTGTAGCAACTTACAGAACCAAAGATATAACAAGAACCACAATCTCCCTGATCTAGTACTGGCGTAACAGCTCTTTTTTCTCTCCAGTCAATGGATTCTGGGATATCGGCTTCATAAGAAAGAGATATCATTTTTTTGGGAGTCCCAGATATATCTACATTTTTCATGAGTCGTTGGACGAATTCCTCTGAAGTCAAATCAGTGAATTGATTCACTCCCATGTAGTAGGATGTTTTTCCTTCAAGATAGTCTCGGTTGTGGGCCTGGATTTTTCTCATGTTTTCTTGAAAAATCGAAATACGCCTTTGTTCGTCCACGGCGCTTTTGTAGGTCCGTCCGAATTTTTCCTGCAATAAAAACGGATGAGAGATTTGTCATTTTCGGATATCATGATGGAGCTGACCTTGAAATTTCCCCATTCCCCAAGATCAACTGCAAGAACAGCTGTTAGTAAAAAAAGGTACACGAATGCAACGTTGCTCCTCATCTCTATATTGATGTGACCGAATACGAATTATTATCGACAATAAGTGGAATTTGTTAATCGAAATCTTATCAGGGTACTTATTATTTCTCAGAAAACCTTGACGCGAATATGAGTGAAGAAGTAATTGAGACGGAGGCATGACTTTGTTCTCATTGTCACCTGATATATCACAAACACTTGTTTCAAGTAGAAGAACATTATTTTCAATTGTGAGGAGAACCAAACCTATATAATTCTCCATTCAATCTTTTTATGAATCGGATATACATGGTGCCCGTTTTTCGAGCTTAACCGTGGGGATCTCAGTTATTATAGGAGTTACGAGGTCGGTTGAATTAGGGCAAAGCATTTTCATGCTGAAGAAAATTTTATGTATCATTTCTTGTTTTTGAATTAATGGAAAAAACCATGAGAACTATATAGACGTTTCTAACTAGGAAGTTCTTGAGGCACTTTTTTACAAGGAATCTAAATCAGTCATCGTATTTTCCAAGGCGTTCTAGTAGTCAGAGATACAACAGTGAACTTCGGATTTTCTTATGGGCGCCATATTGGATTTTTACATTTTTGAAGAGTCTGTCACTTTCTGAATACAATGATGTGACCAAGGTGGATATAGGATGGTGAAACAGCTCTTCAATTGTTTCTGCGAAAAACTTGTAGACCGTTTGAGAAGGTACTAATATTTCCACGACTTGAAAGAAGATGGCGGTAAGATCGATTATCGAAGAAGATTTCTGTTGCTTACGTACTTCTGTGGTTCACATCCGACAGACGTGACTTGAAACGACATCAAAACAATAAATTTTCGATAAATCTTGAATGAATATTGATATTTTGACTCTTCTCAATCATTTTTCATCTAGAACAGATGACTGATAAAAAGATTACAGATGCAGAGTTTCTGTTTTACCGACTCAAGGTATGTCGCCATCTCTGATAACTCCAGGAAATATTACTACGGCATGAAATCAAGTAGGCAAAGGTCTACAGTTTATTCTAGTGCTTGTTAATAGGAAGCTGTTTCACCATCCTATATCCACCTTGGATGTGACACACGATATGTTTGAATCTCACATATTGTTTTTATGAAGAGTGCTTTGAAAATAACGCAATTTTGTGGAACGTTCACATTTCTGTCAACCTTACCTTCTTAAAAAAGAAGTTTTGAAGTTAGGAACGAACAGGAAAATTACGTTTTTTCTCCGCAAAACGAAACAAAATTATTGAATACGTAACAAAGTTATAAGAGATGCTCGAATATTCCACCATTCTCGTCTAGACACATTTTCACTCGTTCTTCTTCTCAGTTCAGCAATATCATCGATGGAACAGGATACAGGATTCTTTTTTTTAAGATCTGATTCTTGGAATTGTAGTTTCTCATCGATTGAGCTATTCAGAACTCGGGATGAAGAATAAAATTGTGTTTAGAAGTGAATATTGGAATATTCGAGCATCTTTTATGACCGTTATGTTTTGCGAAGAAAAAACTTTTATAACTTCAAATGTCGTTTCTAATTCAAAATAAGCTTGGTTTTTATGGAAGTAAGCTTCCAAGTTCAATTGAACTATCAGAAGTTAGTTTGTTGAAAAAATTTGTTGGCATTGTTTCCAAAGCACTCTTCGCAAAAACAATTTTTTGTCAATTTTGACCAGCAGGTAAGATTCGAACATATCGAGTGATACGTCATAGTAATCAGAAGAAAACATACTTTTCAAAAATGCAAAAATCCAATATGGCGACCATAAGAAAAACCAATGTTGAGTGTTGTATCTCTCAAATCAAGAACGCCTTGGAAAAAACGATGACAGATTTAGATTCCTTGTAAAAAAGTCCCTAAAGAACGTCCCAATTAAAAACTTCTAGTTCTTTTGGTTTTCGCGTGAAAAAATGAAAACGAAAGCTACAAATTTCAATTTTTTTCCATTAATTCAAAAACTAAAAATGATACCTCAAATTTATTTTCAGATAATTGTTCAGCATAAGAATGCGCAACTTTGCCCTAATTTAACCGCCCTCGTAACTCCTATAATAACTGAGATCTCCATGGTTAAGGTCGAAAAACGGGCACCCTGTAGATATGCGAAAGTCGTTTCGCATTTTGTGTGCTTCATCTGAGACTTTTTTTTACTGTTTAGGTATTGAAATCGAGAGGTAAATAGATGAGAACATCGAAAACCAGGATGTATTGAAACGCAAACTCATCCGAAAGAACGCAATATATTCAATATCCACATGCAAATTTATGCCTCAACTCATCGACACTTATACCCTTGAGGGGAAAAATTACAAGAATCCTTTTCAGCAGCACCTTCGAAGTGGATGTCACTCCAAGTCCAATCTCTACACGAGTCTTCTCCGCAGATGATGTAAACACCCATAGCCTGCGAACCCTTTCGAGCACTAGCCGTGACATTGAAAATGTTCAAACCTTCTATGGGTACGTTAGACTCCGGTGTTCCAGTACTAGAACCGTTGCAGTAGTCTTGCTGAACGTTTATGCCATAATTGGTGACATCTGAAAAAAAAACATTCAACATTGTTTGCCTCTGGAAGGTAGTACTGAACTCACCCCGCATTTCTATGTTTCTGTAAGTGACATTCCTGACCAGTCCCAGGTACCCATCGGTATGGGTTTTGACGTGTATCCCATTGGCCGGCCTGACGAGCAGGCTGTCCTCTATGACGACGTTCTCCACCACGTTTTCCGGGTAGGAGGTGTGGTTGAAGCCCACCGAAAGGCTGAGGCCGTGTCCTCCATAGCAATACATATTCCTGACGAGGATATTGGACCCGTATCGGATGGCTATGCAGTCATCTTGATTGAGAACGGCGGTGTTCTCAATGATGAGGTTATTTGCCGCCGAAACGTCGAAGCCGTCGGTGTTGTGACCCGTGAAGTTGTGCTAAGGGTCATCAGAATGACAAAGAGACGGTGGAAAATGGTTTTACTCACCAAGTCTCCTGCTGAATTGTCAATGGTCCAGTTTGTGATGGTGAGGCCATCAGACTTGCCAATGTAAACGCAGTGATGTGGGCAGTTCAGCAATTTGATGTTCCTGAAGACGGATTTGCCAAACACTTCTATCTTCATGAACTGTGGCTTCCTCGGACCTTTATCTCCAAGGCCATCCCAGTACAATGGTCCTTGTCCATCGAAAATAGAACCTATATAATAACAACGAGGAGTTAGTCATAGTTTATCCAGTAGCATTGTGGCTTCTCTTTGATTTGGTCCAAATGATCATAAATCTCTCTATGGTGAGATAACTAGTATAATGACAAATTGATGATGGAAAATCTTGATTTCAAGCTTTGGTTACCTAGCCAAAGAGTTGCACTGACATTATATCTGTGTATAAAAAATATCCCGAACACATTAGGTACGAATCCTGACGACTGCAAGAATTTTTCCAAGCCCCGAGAAGTGGTTTCGGATCCCACTATAATAGGAATGGTACCATCCATCCCAACTAGTACAAGTTTCTAGTACGACTTCTGAGAGTTCGGAGGGTTGGTAGACAACTAGCTGACATCTTGAAAGCAAACAAGTCTCTGAAGTGAACAATCTCCAGAGTGTTGCAATATGAGATAGTGAGAAACCAATTCTTCAATCAGTACTCACCTGGGGCTCCTTGGAGCGTGACGTCTACCCCTTTCACCCTCATAAGGGGGCCCGACCAAGGTGTATACTCGAACAAGGTGGTGCCCTCGAAGGTTATGGTGGTTCTGTTCTGTAAGTAAAGCTCCAGTACTATCCCTGCTGGCATCGTTAAATTCGATACCACGATGTCGGTGCAAGAGTCTATGACTTCTTGGATCTCCGAGTATCTGGAGATGGTGCAGGGCCGGGCTAGGGCCAGGCCCACCAGGGCTAGCTGAACAGCGACGACTATGCTTATGGGATGCATTTTCCACACTCTAGGTTGTGTTATCGCATGGACTGACTTTTATATTTTCCGTTTGAACGATGATTTATGGTCATCTGGAAGCCAGTTATCAACTGATTTACCTATCATATTTTATGATGTTTTGGAGGAGGATGATTTTTTTTATGGAATACTTGTTACTTATTTACGATAATTATTATTGCCATATCGACTGGGTTTATTGGGACTTGTGATGATTTTTTCCATCTTTACATTCAAATAGCTTCAACAAAATGATTCTGCAAACAAAGTTTATCAAAGTAAAGGTTGAAGTCTAAAAATAGAAAACAGTTTTGTGTCAATTTATATTGTTTAATTGGAAATACAGGGAACTCGAACATCCTATATATGGAAAAATAATTTCAGTTTTCTCAAAACCCAGTAAAAAATTGAGATATTGATACTTTCCTCTCAAGTTTATAGAGATAGCTATCGAATATATCTTGGCACTTATATAAAATTGATATAAACCTGCCAAATACATTTGATCCTTTTCCAGATTTATGAGTTTGAGTAAACCATAACCTTTCACGTGTTGGAAACATGGGTTCTATATTCTTAGTGCTAGCCAGTTTCTTGGCCATAAGTGTATCAAGTTCTCATGTTGAGCTGTGGGAAAAATTCAAGGTAATATAAGTTTTTCTGCTACCATCTTTGGAAACTACATAGAGCAAACAGTATTTTGGTTTTGGTATTCGAACGCCGAAATCGTGGACTCACTACCTATAGAGAGGTTTCATGTTCCTATAACCTTCAAACTTTTAACAAAAATTACATGCAAAAACGTTTATCTATACTGAAAAAGTGAAATGTATGTAATAAATGAATGAATAAAATTTAAGAATTACACAGAGCATGATAGTTATTATCAAAATATAAATCTTGGGTGGATGTTAAAATAAAAACCATTTCCTAAAGACCTAATCCAGCTCAAACTGTTGCCCTGAACTCTCTAAATGGATTATTTGTATGTAGCAAGTAGCTACAGTTTTTTGGTTTTGTTTTTTTAGGGCGATTTCAATAAGTCCTACGAAAACCCAGAAGAAGAAAATCATCGCTTTCGTATTTTCCAAGACAATTTGCTCAGAATCGAAGAAAATGAAAAGAGATTCCTCAACGGAAAAGTCAGTTTTCATCTTGGGATAACGAAGTTTGCCGATTTAAAACAGGGAGAGCTTTCTGGGACAAACTCAGAACGTGAGACTTTCAGAGGTTCTCGAGTAGAGTTTTCCCATAAAAAAATCAATGTACCAAGTAAAATAGAAATATAGGTGGTGTCCCAGCTGTACCAGACCAAGGAAAAAAATGCAATGCCAGTTCATATTTCGCAGCGGTAAGAGTATTTTTCGGTATCGAAACTAAAGCAGAATACATTGGCTTTACAATTGATAAAAACAAATGACGAATACTATAACCTTTATCCCGATAGTTAATATGTTTTGCCACACACACGATATCTTAAGTTCCCCGACACGTTGTTCGCTATCAATCTAGATCAATCTAGGATGTAGATGATTCATGTGCCTTGAGCAACTTTCAAATTCGACACTCATAATTAATTAAAACAGAAAACAGTTTAAGGAGCATAAATCAACTGATTGACTGACTAATGCCACGCAGACTGCATTATATCCACTCTAATGTCTAGCAGTGTATGCACCAATCCCACACAATGAATACAGAATACAGAAAAAACACGTGATCCTTTTTGCTATAAGTAATAGGTGTATGATTTTCATTTATTTTTCGTCAGGCTAGTGTTATAGAGGCCTATGGTTACTTGACCAAAAAAATCGTGGTACCATTGAGCGTCCAATATTTGATCGACTGTACTTCGGAGGAGGGCTTCAGTGACGGTTGTTCTTCTGGAGGGGTGGTCAATAACCTCAACTACATCGCATCTTACGGCATACCCTCAGCGTCTGATTACCCCTACGAAGAGGTGGAAGGCCAGTGCAGGGAATACGAAGTAGGAAAGATAGTGGAGGAGAACAAGCTAGGGTATTGGATGATCAAGAGTTCTGAAGATGATCTGACCAAAGCAGTTGGTGAGGGTTGCATTCAGATTTATAATGGCTGGCTTAAATATTCGAATTCCCTCAAATTTTATCTACAGAAATAACTTAGGATGCAATATAGTTCGGTTTAAATCAATTTAATTAACAACTACATCAACTATATCATGTGAAATATAGATCTTGACTGACTTTTTTATATTATGGGAAAAAGAATGAAATAAAAATATCTAGCAAAGTTCTTAGAATAAATCTGATACAATATACATCATGTAATCTTCGAAGACGACACCTTCTAACATCGTCGTGCTTCGGTAAAGGTAAATGGACACCAAGGTGGCATTGGCATCATAGTGACGATGTAACACCTCCCTCCGAAGATTCAACTATGCAGCATCAGCGAGGTAGTTGAACCGATGAAAGTTCTATCGTCTCTTGATGATTCGGATTCTGCTCTGGGACTGCGATTGCGGGTTGTCGTCGTTTCAGTAGTTTTCTATAAAAAACTATGCTGACGACTCCGAAAAGTAGAATGTAGATAAGGATGGTCCATATACTTGGTATATGTGTTATCTTCTCGATGTGCAGATTCGGTTCGTTGTCGAGAATTTGTTTCTTGAGAATGTGTAGATCGTCAAGTTTCATGTCGTCTAGCCGAACACCTAAGTTCATTGGAGGCTTGCTTTCGGTAGAGACGTCAAGGTCGGGAAATAGTATGGGTTTGCTGACATAAACAACTCCATTCTTGTTGACGATTGCTTCTTTATCGGTAATCAGCTGGCATCCGTTTGGAATTTCTGCTAAGAAAGTACCGGACAATTTTTGTACTTCCTCTTGTAGGTGACACTTCAATTTTAGTAGTTCTTCACGGGGCAATATAATAATCCATTGATTAGATTGATCCAGATGATCGTATATTGGTTTCGTCACCTTGATTTGGGTTTGTTGGCAACCGGAAGTATTCTTGAGGTCCAGAAGCTTTATTTCACAAGGGCTGTCTTCGTTAATTTCCTGGATTTCGACTGGTGTACAGATGTAGTTTTGTGACCCAACATTGATGCAAGGGTCGCTTACGAATGCGAAGTACAATTCATTTTTAAGTAGAAATCTGTTTCGTGGAATTATAACCTTGAACTGACTCTTTGCTCTTATGGGAGTAGGGTAAAGGTGGTAAATATCGAAATTGAAAGGGTGCATTATAGGAATATGAAGTATATAAGTTATTCTGTTATTCAAAATAAAACATTCAATTTTCACCAGGTTCTCGAGTAGGATTGTATTTTCAAAAGTGATTTCGAGGGGCAATTGTTCTTTTTTTAAATTATTCTGTAACATCTGAAGTTCTCTAAAGAGTTCTTCGGTTTTCATGATACTTGGATGCATTGTTCCAAGCTTCGCAAACGCAATTGAATTTTCGATATCTTGCAATATTGAGTAAGTTATTTCATACATATTTATGATTTGATTCATAATGTCTTTGATGAATACTGAATTTTCTCTATATATGGTACCTTCAACAATTGATGCAATTTGCTTGATTTTTGATTCCAATAATTTTTCATTGTGTCCTATTTGCTGAATTGTAGAATTAAATTTTGTTATGAGTTGAATTGATAATGTGTTCTGAACTTTTATATTTGATGCCAATTTTTCTTGATTCAATTGAAGATTACTTATCAGTTTTTCATATCGTTCACCGTCTGATGCATCCAAATTACCAGAAATTGATTTGAAAATGGAGCCTAAGCCATTGATGAGTCCTCTTTTGAATCTTAGTGGATGTGGAACTATTTCTATTAATTTTGTTTCAGTTCTTTCTTTAGTGAATTTCAATATTTTCGCATAATTTGAAGTATCTGTTGTATAAAGAGGATTTTTCATTACATTATTCATCAGTGTTTCGGATTGTATGTGTAATTTGTTGAGTTCTATGATAATCGGATTCAAGTCGAAATAGTGTATGAGGGTGTGACTATATTCTTCAATTTTCGCGGATCCTAGTTTGAGAGGAATGAGTCCTGGGTTGTTTTGGAGGTTTTGAAGTGTGATTTTTTCTTGTCCGAGTCCGAGCACTGCGGGAAATCTGAAATAATATATACATTTGTTGTTTTTTTTTTTTATTTACTGAAAGAGTATGTATTTTTGAGAGGCCTTCTCAAATTATCCATATGAATTTTCTGTTGTTGTAAGGTGGAAATAGTTTTTTGTGCTTCATCAACTGTGTTTATCTGAGTTGGTTTTTTGAATTTATTGGCATTCTTTTGGCGGATATGGTTTTTTACAAAAACGTTCTGGTCGGGTTGGAAAATGTTCGGGTCATCCCGGTTTTTGTTGATTTTCTCATTGAGCTCGTCTTTGTTTCTCATTAATTTTTCATTAATCTCTGCAAATAATAATTTAGATTTCTCTCTGTGATTCACGATATAATCATTAACAATAATCTGATCAATATTCATATCAAATGGATTTTCATTTTTTATGTGACCTCCGACTATTTCAATAGGTTTCAATTTGGTAGCTGAATGTAATGAGTGATTATATGCGAGCACTGCATAAATCATCTTCATTTTGATTGGGGTTTTTTGAAATCCTTTTGTATTGAGTAAACGAATATGTTCGGTCAAGGTTGAATGTAATCTTTCGATCATACCATTTGATTGTGGGTGATTAGGGGAACAGAAGTGGACCGTAATTTTATGTAGTTTAAAAAGTTCCATGACTACCGAATTTTTGAATTCTGTTCCGTTGTCCGAAACAATTTGTAATGGGACTCCGTGATGGGAAATGAACATAAGGAGATTGTCAACTATTTCGGTTGCACAAAGGGATTTCAGTGAATAAGCTTGCGCGTATTTAGAAAAACTGTCGATTATTGTGAGAAATTTTGAATGTTCGAAGGTGAATGTATCGATGTGAATTATCTCGAAGGGATAAGATGCTGTAGGTGTTATATTCATTTTCATCCGTATTGGGTTCCTCTCATATTTGCTTTGTTGACATATTGGACATTCATTAATAAAGGTCTGAACGGAACTTTTCAAATGAGGCCAATAATATTTAGATTTTATTCTCTGTTCCGTTTCATCAATACCACGATGGTTAGATTTCCCTTCGTGATAGTTTTTTATTATTTCTGGAATATCGTTCCTGTTTGTCACGTCGATTAATTTTACAAGGCATCTTTTTAGTTTAATTGAAGGCCACCTGAAATATTTTTGTATCACCACTGAAAATCTCTCGTAAATACTAGAATCTTCAAAATAAAGGTGATATTGCTTATCGGGTAAAACGTAATTTTTTATTAATTGCACAACATCGTCATCGAAATTATTCAGTGATATTTGGGCTGATACCCTTCTTTTTTTTTCGAATAAAATCGTTATTTTTGGTTTCGCTGGACTATGTAGAACTGAAGTTATTATTATTTGGTTTTGGCCTTGATTTAATGGAGATTCGGATATCGGAATGCCTACTATTGGGTTTTGATCAAAATTAGAATGTATAGTAAGGTCAGAATTCGGTTGATTTTGTTCTAGTTCGGGTGGTTCGTCTTCATTTACAGTTTCGAGTGTTTCATCATCAGTTTGTACGAGGGTAGAAATGTTGTCAAGTTCGACATCCCGTAATTCATTATGTGAATCATTGATAACTTTCGTGTGGATTTCAATACGAGATAAGGCGTCAACGTTTGTATTTAATTTTCCTTTTTTGTAAATAATATGATAATCATATTCTTCTAGTTTGATTCGCCATCGTAATAATTTTGAATTTGGGTCCTTCATTGAGAAAAGCCACTGAAGTGGTTTATGGTCGGTTATAATGTTGAATTTACGTCCAAAAATATAAGGTCGAAAATATTTCGTGGCCCAAACGATAGATAAAAGCTCCCTTTCAATAACTGAATAATTCCTTTCGGAGTCATTGAGTGTGCGTGAAGCATATGCAACGGGAAGATCACTTCCAATTGGGCCTTGAGATAATACTGCTCCCAGGGCGACGTTGCTAGCATCAGTTGTCAAGTTGAAAGTTTTCGTAAAATCGGGGAATTGTAGAATTGGTTCATTCAAAAGAAGATTCCTACATGTCTCAAAACAAGATAAGAATTCATCATCATGTTTGATCTTGGATCCTTTTTTTAGACATTTAGTTAGTGGTTTTGTTAAATTAGCAAAATTGTCGATGAATTTACGGTAATATCCTAGCAAGCCTAAGAAACCTTTAATTTCTTTCGTGGTTTTTGGGAGAGGATAGTTTTGTATGGCTTTAATCTTGTCTGGATTTGGTTTAACACCCTGTGGGGTAACAATATGGCCTAAAAATGCTACCTCTTTACGCAAGAATTCTGATTTGTCTAACTGAATTTTGAAATTCGACTCTCTGAGCCTGAGAAAAACTGATTTTAAACGTTCGATATGTTCTTGTAAAGATGTCGAAAATATTATTATGTCATCGAGGTAAACCAAACATTTTTCATTTTGGATACCTCTGAGGATGTTGTCCATAATTCTCTGAAACGTTGCGGGTCCATTTTTGACCCCGAATGGCATGCGTAGATATTCAAAATGACCACTTTCCGTGCTGAATGCCGTCTTCTCAATGTCCTTTTCATTCATCTCGATTTGGTGGAATCCGCTAGCCAAATCGAGCGTCGTAAAATATTGACATTTACCTAGTTTGTCGAGCAAATCATTGATATTTGGTAGGGGATATCGGTCGTCTATAGTTTTTTCGTTCAATCTCCTATAGTCGACAACAACCCTCCACTTTTGTTCTCCCGAGGAATCAGCCTTCTTGGGTACGACCCAAATTGGAGATGACCATGGAGAATAACTTTCCCTAATGATGTTTTGGTTAAGCATTTTTGTAATTTGTTTTTCAACTTCCTCCTTGTGGATAAAAGGGTATCTATAAGATTTCGAATATACTGGAATTTCGTCGGAAGTGTTGATGCTATGTTTGATCTTGTTTGAAAATGTCAAAGGTGTTTTATCGTCATAAAATATATCTGAAAAATCCTTGCACAATTTGAGAATTGATGTCCGTTCCTCGTCATTTAAATGATCTGTTCGAATTTTGGAAATATCAAGATTTTGTTTTGGTGTATCGTCAAAATTGTTGAAGTCGATTTTTTTTATTTGGCTTCGATCAAAATGTTCTACTGATATTGGTTCTGAAAGATCTATGCAAATTTGATCGATAGAATTATTCAAAATGGTTGTTAACGCCAATCCATTCTTTGCCAATGTTAGACATTCTGGAATTTCACAATTATGAAATTTTTGATGAGGGATTATTATCTCACCATCATTAATGGATGTTCTGATTTTGATAACCTGCTCAGAACGAGGTTCTATTTTGATAGCATTCAATCCACTTTCTATTTTATAATATAATAGTTCAATTTTCGTATATGGGGTGATCAATAGTCCCTTCTGAAAACACAATTTTGCTTGCAAAATTTTCAAACTATCGATGCCGATTAAACCATCAAAGACATTGTGAAATTTAAATAAAAAAAATTTTAGGAATTGTTTTTCTGGCAATTTGAATATTTTTGAGCATGGAATCATCACACTATGTTGGTGGGCGGATTTTTGAAATACAGTCGAAACTATGAAAGGATCGTTTCTTATTGCAAGAGGGAACAGTTGGTGGGCTAAATTCGGGTCGATGAAAGATTTTGTTGATCCAGAATCTATCAATAATTTTATGTTATATTCCGGAAATATAATGAATGGTAGTTCGCTAGTATTAACATTATTGTATGAGATCACTAGGGGTTTTATGTTTGATCGTCTAATTGGGGAATGTTCTGAAAATTTTTATTGAAATTTTCCCTTCCATCATTTGCAAAATCAGACTGAATTTGATAATACTGTTGATTTTGATAGGGTAATTCGCACACTTGATTTTCGTATTGATAATCTTCGTTATTTTGGGTTATTTCATTACTGTCATAAATCATTGTAGGTTGATTGATTTCCGTGTTATATACCTGTTCAGAATTGAATTGTTTCTGTGATTGTCTTGATGTTGAGGGATGCTGTCTGAAATTTGTTGTATTCCTCGTAGAAATGCTCATTGGCTGAGGAAATGAAGTATGTCTGGTCGATACACTCATTGGTGTAGGGTTTGAAAATTGTCTGTATTGGTTTGGTTTGAAAACATTTTGTTGTTGTTGTTGAGGTTGCTTGAATACTTCAGAATTAGTAAAAACTTTTTGGGGTCGAATGTTCGTTCTTGTTTGAATTGGGATTGGTTGGAAAGGAAAGTTCTGATTTTGGAAGTGATCATTATTATGTGTGTTTCTATCGAATGACATATAATTCTGAGCATGAAATCTATTTTGTTGAGCCATCAACGGTTGTGGCTGATATTGTGGTTTGAAAGAATTAGTTCTGGTTGAATTTTGAAAATATTGAACGTTCTCTTCCTGAATCACAAGTTGTAAGGCTTCATTGAGAGAAGTGGGCCTCATGCAACGAATTGTAGTGCCTAATGGTTCTCTAAGTCCCGACAAAAAGGTTTTCAATGTCAAATTATTATACAATATTTTTTTGGGATTTTTAGAAATTTCATCCTCATGAATTTCCACATAACTACATAGTAAATTTAGAATATTTAGGCATCTCTCATAAAACTGTTGTGGTTTTTCATTCTGCATTTGTTTCATCATAACCAAGTCTCTATTCAGACATGTTTCGTCTCTTTGGTCAGCGAAATTCCTTACTAGAGTGTCTTTTAAATCCTGCCAAGAAGAAACATTCTGAATATTGATAACCAACTTAGCACTTCCCGTTAATTTGGAAATCAAAGAATTCAGCAAATAAGTATTCTGAAAATTATCGGGATTTGTTAAATCATAAAAATTTTTAATCAAACTGTCACATACGGTAATATATCTATTCAAATCATTCGGATTGCCATCGAATGTTGGGACGCAATTCAAATACTCTGGTTTGAATGTTTGAGTCATGGCTATTCGATTATTTATAGAACTATATGAAAAATCGGTCGTATTTGGAATTAAATTACGCGGGGTTTGTGAGTCAGCTAAAGATTCTTCTTCTTCAACAATTGTTAAATTTTTCAGAGCTTGAGTCAAGTTATCGAAATTTGAAACCATTGAATTGTACCTACATAAAATAAACGACGACTATATGCATCATCTATGAGGGTTGCGTCTGGATCGGCGATTTTGTCTTCACCAGGGTCGTTCTCCTCGCAGAAATGGATTAATTTGTTCCAAATCTCGGTGGCTTTGCTGCTGAGGTCTTCTTTACGGATCTGCGATAGATTGGGCTGCCTGAAGTTCGAGGAACCACTCCGTTTCGAATATTCACCAACAGTTTTTCCACAAAATTGTTCGATATCCGGTTAATCGTTGAAACGAAAATTGTACGTTCGATACGAACAATTCCGGATAGCCTAGCCGACTGCGCCAAATAACTTAGGATGCAATATAGTTCGGTTTAAATCAATTTAATTAACAACTACATCAACTATATCATGTGAAATATAGATCTTGACTGACTTTTTTATATTATGGGAAAAAGAATGAAATAAAAATATCTAGCAAAGTTCTTAGAATAAATCTGATACAATATACATCATGTAATCTTCGAAGACGACACCTTCTAACATCGTCGTGCTTCGGTAAAGGTAAATGGACACCAAGGTGGCATTGGCATCATAGTGACGATGTAACAACAGTCACAAAGAATACCTACCTTCTAAGATCGACAGATTTACTGAAAGGGCGATGTAAATTTCGCAGCATCAGTTGGTGAGGGTGGCATAAAAGGTGTCCCAAAAATTTACCCAAGTAATTTTGATAGAAAGCACGGGTTCGTGATTAGAAATTGTAACGTTTCATCCATGAATCACTAGTAAACTAATGCCACCATATTTTGTGTTGTTCTTCCGTTCTAGAAACAGTCAGTTGTCATACTTTTTTTTGCTGGCATCGCACCAAAGACGCGTGAAGCCTCACGTGAATTTTGTTTTTGGTTTCAGAACTGATATTACTCATTATCAGATAAGGAACAGTAGGTATCGAAGATAATTTTCTTGAATTATTTCCTTAATATGACAATCTAGCTCGTGATTAATATATCATCATAGATAAATTGTTTACCAATCATTTTCTACAGGGTGAGTCAAGCGGAACGATCGCGACCAAGTGCATGATTTTTATCAATTTTGCCAGCCAGGTGTATGTAAAACAAGCACGACTACATTTTACGGATAGTTTTACGAGTACAGGCTGCCTCAAAAAACTTTTTTGAGACAGCCTGTACTCGTAAAACTCCAAAAAAGCACCCTTCAGCTTGACTCATCCTGATTTGTATTGTGAATCCTCACTAACCACTAATTCCAGCATCTGTGGGACCAATCGCAGTATCCATCGACGGCCGAGACTTACCCCTTTACGTCGGTGGGGTGCTAAACAACCCTGATTGCTCGAGAACTGTGACTTACGACATCAGACAGTCCGGATTGATAGTGGGCTATGACGAAACAGAAGATGGTCAAGCATACTGGATCGTTCAGTTCGCTTTCGGTGCGGATTGGGGTGAAGATGGTTACGCCAGGATCGCCCGAAACGTCGACAATATGTGTGGCATCGCATCTGAAGCTTATCACGTGACATATTGACATTTTTTTCATTACTGATTCGAGGGATACACATCATGAATTACTATTGCTGATGAAATTTTGAGCGGTGAAGTTTTTATTCGTTCACAAGCATTTTTTTTCATTCATATTTTTTTAATATTAAAAGCGATCCGGTGGCCCTGAATTATTTTATTTCGTGTTTTAGCGTGTGAAGGTCGTGGTTGAAGCAATTTCTCAATTGTAGACTTGTCTCAAGACGATGAAAGATGAGTAGGCTGATCTCAATACCCAAAACATAGTACTAACAATTATTACTTTTTCCAGGTCATCTACTTCACAAGGTTTAATTCGGCTTCACCTTGTAATTAACAATGTGAAGAAATCTCGCAACTTGAATTTGACCAATTTTTTATCTTTCGACTTATTTGAAGTTGCATTTATGTGTTCCGAGTCGATTCAAAATTATTGGTAAGTACCTTGACTATTCAGATCAAATCTGGGTCTTTCTCTGATTGAAACTGTTTATATAATATTCTGCATATTTTTTGGCGAATTAATCTCCCTGTATGATCATTCTACGCTTCTGTTTTCTCCGATGGTGGCGATTGACAATTATTTTTTTAAAATCAACAAAAACAACAAACTATCATCATATTTGAAAATTTTGATAAACAAATGAAGGTACCTTGGTGGAAGAAACAAAGTAGTGTAAGAAAGACGGATGGGTAAATCTGTGGAAATCTTCAGCATCTTCGCCCCCGTCAAAGTTGTCGTCATCATTTTAATCGGGAAAGGGAAATGTAATAAAAAAGTAATCTCAAAAACGCAGCAAAGATTAGGAGATATTGAAAGAACCACTGCTATAAGAGCAGTATGTGCATATTATTCTTGCATCAATGACTCAACGCATTTGCAGTAATGAAGTTTCTATTTCAGTAGTTACATTTTTTGTTTTCTACATTCAGAATATGACGATAGTTTTCGAGCGATCTGTGTGTTTGTGGTAGTGCAGAAGTGTGCTCTTGAAGTATTTCTTTTCGTGTTTTTTCTTAGTTGAACCCGACTCAATTGTAAACTTGTCTTAAGACGGTGAAAGAGGAATAAGCCGATCTCATTATCTGAAACAAAGAATTCACTAAATATTCGTAGTCTTATACCATGTATTAACGCATCGTCGAACTCTAACAAGAGTAAAACATAGAGTCGGAGTTTTTTGCTTCATATCTCCGACATTTTATAGAAGTGGAGTTAATAGAAATGTCCTTCAAGTGGACAACTTACATTCACGAATGAATTCAAAGACATGCTGGTAAATCCTCCAACATCAAGCAGTATGGGCCGTTGGCATCTTTCTCTCATGATCAGTATCATTTTTCTTGTTTTAAAATTGGATTCTTCCCAATTGCTCAAATATAAGGCCCTGTTGAGCTCTTCGTTCTGGAAAATTGCTATCAATTGTTATGTGTGGTATTCTTGCGATTAGCTACCTTATCTTTAATGGCTTCTCCAAACCAGCAGTACCTTATTATTTCTACGATCATACATATCAGAAAAGCAATATTGGTCCCACCATGAGATGTCTGAAAAACAAATATTCTGAAACGGGACAGCTGAACAAGTTCGACTTCAAGCAGTTCTAAACAATGGCTGAAAATTTTCAGTTGCTCCATTTCTACTTCAGAGTTCAGACCACTTCATTTGGTATTCTTACCTTCATTATTTGGAATAATGTTATGCAGATAACAAATATGCTTATGAGGTACTGAATCAGAGCCATGTAACTGGAAAGATTGTTTATCATCGTAATGAACCTAAAAAAAAGTTCTGTTCATACATACAATCCTGTGGATACTGCGAATAATCTTGTACATATACTATAGCAATACGACTTGTGAATAAAAGTTTGCTCTTTTCAACAATAAACAAAGCCAAATCTACTTGAAAAATTATTTTGTTGGACTGTTCACTATTGCTTGTAGAGTCATAAAAGAGAAAGGTATCGTCATTATTATCCCTACCTCAATATGTACAAATGACGAATAATATGAGCTCTGAGAACCTCTTCAGATTCTTGGCAGTTCCCGAAATCTATCCTCTTGAAACTGTTTATTATTATGTCGAACTGGCAGCAAGCAAACGTAGTCATCATCGTGAAAATAGTATCCAAGCAAACAGGGTTGTAGGATGAGAAGCACGTACCGAGAAAATGGCAAACGAAAGTGAAAATGCCCAGATCCAGAGGTTCCCAAATCGGCACGAGTTGTATCTGAGTGTTGAAAATAAAAGGACTGACGCCCAAAAATCCAACGTAGGTGAAAACCGAGACAAAGTGCAAGTTTCTCAAGATTCTGGTCTTCTTAGTCTCGGTCTCGATGATCTCCAAATCCTCTTGGGTGAACGAGTAGAAAACCGGATCTTCGAAGGCTTCCAGCATCTCGTAAAAATACTTCCGCTGGTGGAGAAAAACCAAGAGTTTGCAGAAGAATCTCAAGACGCCGAACCCCAGCATGACTGATTCCACGACTACATCAAAATCGTAAAAATACAAAGCTGCTGTAGAGCTGATCAGCAGGTAAATGATCATTCCTAATGGTATGGTCGGTCGGAAGATTCTCAAGCTGAATAGCCTGGGAAGCCTTTCGGGATGTAGTCCCGAAAAATTCAGAAAGGTTTCTTCTAATTTTATGATGCTTCTGAAGTGGAAATTCTGTAAATGCCAAATATTGTGTAAGCGGACAGTAGTATACACATATACAATCATAGCAGATCAACCTTTCCGTGTGTTTAGTGAGTCCCTCATTTTTGAAACCCAGCTTTGAATTCATATATTTGGAGTTTTGAAAACTATATTCTAAATTGTTCAGAGAATTCACGAATGGGGTTGAAATTACCTACAAGTTACAAATTTTTGGGTACTCGAGATTGCTTTCAAATTGTCTTCTGCACAAATTGAAACTTATTTTTTTAATAATTTCGTGTCACAACTCACCTGTTTATTCAATGATCCTATGGGACAGTCTGAAGACATTTTTTCGAGTTCTTGGCAGCACATAAAATAAATTTAAAGTTTATTTTTGAAATAACTAATTTTTAGGTGTTTTCGACAATAATAATTTTCTCAAGCTACACTTTACCAAATTTTGAAAGCCAATTCACTTTGTATAAATTCCGTTACAAGTAATATAAATAATCATAGGTGTACTCACTATATCGTTCAAGATCAGGATATGTTGTCAAAGAGATAAGTTTCACTGCATGGATCAATGCTAACTCAGTGGAGTAAGATCGTCTTTGTACTGAAGAAAAAAGTGAGTCAAACCAATCACATCACGTGTATTTGAAAATTGGATGGAAAAAACTCGTAGAAAAACTTCAAAGCTCCAAGTTTCAAGACCTCTAATTTCCTGCAATTATTATCCACTTGCACCTATTACGAGCTGACGATAAATATTCTTATAAAAAAATAATAAGAAGGTGTCATTGATTGTTGATATTGCACTGGTTAAAATTCCCTTTACTAACTAGTGTTGAAGGTATTTGTCAACTACGTGGGTAATAATTAATAATAGAAATTGTTATTTTCTTGGTTCAAAGAATGCAATGGCGGCATTCGAGATAAACTATACATCTGGTACATCTAAGAAAGAGATCAACATCATGGTTAGGAAAACTTTGAAGCTGCTCATTATATCAACATACAAAAAAACAACCACCTAAATGATGTTTTTTGTTTTGCATTACACCTGTTGCAACATGAGTAAATATAAAAAATGGAAAAGCCAAAAATTGGACACAAATGTTTTAAAGAGAAAATAGTATATCCAATTAAAATATCAAATATAGTTTGAAATTAATGTCTGGTAGACTAGGAACAGAAAACAACTAACTACTTTCCTGGTGAATACCACGCAGAACATTGAATTATCCCGATCTGATCCCGATGTGAATTTTTCACGTCTTAGGAAGAAAGAAACATTTGCGATCTGCATTGACAGTGTGAATCGTTGCATGGACTACGAGCAGATATGATTCAATGTTCTGCGTGGTATTTACCAAGAAATTAGTTGTTTTCTGCTCGTAGACATTCAATGTTAATTCAACGGATTTGCAGTGCTAAATTTTTATTTGCTCAGTGGTTACATTTTTTATTCCTTTACTTTTCAGATATTTGCGTGAAATGGTGGCCTAATTATATTTTTTCGTGTTTCTTCACATGATATAGTAGTTGGACAAGGCATTTTCTTAATTGTAAACTTGTCTCAAGACGGTGAAAGAAGAGTAAGCCGATCTCATAATCTGAAAAATAATTTTCACAGTATGAATAACATAGAAACGTTTGTACAAAAAAATTCGAACTATGCACATTCTTATCTTTGCAGTGATCTTATTTTCTAGATGAAATTCAATATGGTCTTGGCAATAACTTGAAATAACTTTCAATTTACTTATAGTAGTAATGAGTAGAACCACAGAAAATCCTCTCAAGTGTGGTGAAATTGAAATGAAGTGTCATAAAAGATATAGAATGTGACACGTTGTGAAAGATATGGGAAGTGGCGTAGCTCATAATTCTCTGGCATTCCAAAAAATAGACACGTTGGATTCTGCAATGACATCCTGAAACGTGATTTTTTAACAGGACAAAGGGCTTTGTGATTTCCCGTTCGGAAGAGATCTTCATTCACTTGTGTTCGTAGAACGTAGTAGGTACACTCATCTTCTGAGCATCAAAAAACATTTTTTATAGCACAACATAATTTTGTATACTTGGCACTGGCGTTTTTGCAAACATTGCACTGAATCATTTAAAAGAGAAAAATGACACCAATGCTTTTTTTTGAAGTAGCAATAATTATTTTTTAAATTCCTATTACTTTCTGAGAAAAACGTATATCTTGATTTTTTTTTGTTTAACTCACGGTTTCTGCGGGAGGTCGATGTGTTTAATTATTTTTGAATATGCACATCACGATACTGGATATGCTGAATTTATTCTATTCGGGGGTTTCTCTTCATAGGCGATATATTTTCAAGAGCACGACGTGAACTGAACATCACTTTTTGTTATAATATCCAAGAAAAACCTACGTTCACGAATGAATTCAAAGACATGCTGGTAAAGCCTCCAACATCAAGCAGTATGGGCCGTTGGCATCTTTCTCTCATGATCAGCATCATTTTTCTTGTTTTCAAATTGGATTCTTCCCAGTTGCTCAAATATAAGGCCTTGTTGAGTTCTTCATTCTTGAAAATGTCTATCAATTGTTGAGTGTTGTATTTTTATTATTACCTACCTTATCTTTAATGGCCTCTCCAAACCAGCAGTACCTTATTATTTCTACGATCATACAAACTAGAAAAGCGATATTGGACCCACTATTAGATGTCTGAAAAAGAGAGGTTTTGAAATTGAAACGGGACACCTGAAAATATCAAGCAAGCAACTTCATTTGTTTTTTAAGCAAATCTTACCTTCACTACTTGGAACATGGTAATGCAGATGATAAATATACTTATGATGTACTGAACCAGAGCCATGTATCTAACAAGATTGTTTATTAGGTCAACGAATCTAAAAAAACTCTTATGAAGGTACGACAGCCTATATAAGGAAACAAGAAAATATAATAGTTCGATTTGTCATAGCGTGCTATTCCAAAAATATGTTTTTCTATTTACAACAAAAATCTTCCGGAGAATAAAAAAACATATAGTTAATTAATGATGAATAATCATTTTTTTTGATATATAAGGAACTCAAGAAAGCGAAAGAAGTAAACAATAGCAGATAATTCCAGGACTGCGACAATCCAAGGAACTCAAAGGAAGATCCAAGGCATTGACAAATCTCAGCAAGAAATATCTGAAGACATCAACTGAGAACAGCATTTACAGATTCTATGGGAAAGGCTCAGAACAACTCTATCATAAATCATAATTCAGTGATGCTGTGAATATCCATGGAATACCCTATGGATATCCACAGGACATCCAGAAAACCTTACCTATTCTTCTGGACAATATTTTTTGGATAGCTTTCGGATATCCAAAATATTGGAATTGGACTTTAATAAAAATTTTCGGCAACCGTCCGGAAAGTACGTACTTTCCAGACGATTTTTTTTTGAGAAAGTGGCATTTTTCCGGCCTAGTCCGGGAAGTACGTACTTCGCGGACTAGGCCGGGAAGAATCACATCGTTGTTGTCATTGTAAATATGAAAATCTTAGTAGTATGGTTTTGATAAATGCAGTTGATCATTACCCAAGGTGGATATAGGATGGTGAAACAGCTCTTCAATTGTTTCTGCGAAAAACTTGTAGACCGTTTGAGAAGGTACTAATATTTCCACGACTTGAATGAAGATGGCGGTAAGATCGATTATCGAATAAGATTTCTGTTGCTTACGTATTTCTGTGGTTCGCATCTGACAGACGTGACTTGAAACGGCATCAAACAATATATTTTCTATAAATCTGGAATGAATACTGATATTTTGACTCTTCTCAGTCATTTTTCATCTAGAATAGATGAAAATGATAAAAAGGTGACAGATGCACAGATTCTGTTTTACCGACACAAGGTATGTCGCCATCTCTAATAACTTCAGGAAATATTACTACGGTATGAAATCAAGTAGGCAAAAGTCTACAGTTTATTCTAGTGCTTGTTAATATGAAGCTGTTTCACCATCCTATATCCACCTTGTCATTACCATAGCAGCAAAATAACGACTGACAGCTATCTGACATAAAATTAGCTAACATCTCAATTTTTGAAAGAAATGTGTTTCTTTGATTTGTTATTCTACACGGTTGCCGAAAAAATTGTGTACGCAACACGCCCGAAAACAGTTTTTTTGGACTCGCAGACTTCCAGGACTCGCTACGCTCGTCCTAGAATTTTGTCCACTCATCCAAAAAAACAGTATTTTCCGGACTTGTTACGTAAATTACTATTTTGGTGCTTTATGAGTAATAAGTGGTACGATTTTGCATTTGATGCCATTTCCGGCTATAAAGAAGTTTTCGACACATGAAAATTCAATATAGACTTGAACAAAATTCAAGAAATCATGGAGTTTTTGCCTGAAAATAATCATGATTGACAAGATCGCTTTCTCTACAGGCAAATAATTTGGTTATACAATTGAACCTACATTCAGTAATTATGAAAATCTCCATAAGAATATCCTGGAGCCTGGAAAAGACGTAGAAAATATTTTCCATTTGAACGTTTGTGTGTGTCATAACGATCAATTGATAGGTCCACATATAGATGATACAGACTGCTCAAAAATATCATCGATTTTCGACTGATAACTTAGAGATATTTTTATAATAAAGCTACTCTTGAATTTAAATTCAATAGGCTTCGATTGTTCATACCTCAATATGCGCAAATGGCGAATTATATGCGATCTGAGAACCTCTTCAGATTCTTTGTGGTTCTCAAAATCCATCCTCTTGAAACTGTTTATAATAATGTCGAACTGGCAGCAAGCAAACGTAGTCACCATAGTGTAGATTGTGTCTAAGGAAACGTGGTTGTAGGCTGTGAAGCACGTGGCGAAAAGATGACAAAAGAATGTGAAAATTCCCAAATCCAGAGGTTCCCAAACCGGCACGACTTGTATGCGTGAGTGAAAGATGAAAGGACTGACGCCCAAGAATCCAGCGTATGTGAAAACGGCAACATAGTGCATGGTTCTCAACAACTTGGTCTTCTTAGTCTCGGCCTTGATGTGCTCCAAATCCTCCTGGGTGAACGAGTAGAACACAGGATCTTCGAAGTCGTCCAGCATCTCGTAAAAATACTTTCGCTGGTGGAGGAAAATCAAGAGTTTACAAGTGAATCTCAAGACGCCAAGTCCCAGCATGATTGATTCAGCTACGAGATCGAAATCGTAGAAGTAAAATGCAGCTGCAGAGCTGATCATCAGGTAAACCATGGTTCCCAGTGGTATCATTGGTCTCAAGATTCCCCAGCCGAATAGTTTGGGAATATACTCAGGGTGGAGTCCTGAAAAAGTCAGTGAGCTTTCTTCCAAGTTGATGATGGTTCTGAAGTGGAAATCCTGAAAATGCCAAATGTCGTTTATAGACGGACACAGCATTTGGGCAATATACAGGGTGCCCGTTTTTTGAGCTCAACCATGGGGATCTCAGTTATTATAAGAGTTACGAGGTCGTTTAAATTAGGTCAAAGTTGCGCATTTTTATGCTGAACAATAATTATCTGAAAAGAAATTTTTAGTTTCCGAGTTATCAGAAAAAAGCAAGAGGACTAGAAGTTTTTATTTGGGACGTTCTTCAGGGACTTTTTCACAAGGAATCTAAATCTGTCATCGTATTTTCCAAGGCGTTCTTGATTTCAGAGATACAACATTCAACTTTGGTTTTTCTTATGGTCGCCATATTGGATTTTTGTATTTTTGAAAAGTCTGTTTTTTTTCTGATTACTATGGAGTATCACTCGATATTTTCGAATCTCACCTGCTGGTCAAAATTGGCAAAAAATCGTTTTTGCGAAGAGTACTTTGGAAACAATGCCAAAAACTAACTTCTGATAGTTCAATTGAACTTGGAAGCTTACTTGCATAAAAACCAAGCTTATTTGGAATTAGGAACGACAGTTGAGGTTATAAAAGTTTTTTCTTCGCAAAACAAAACAGTCATAAAAGATGCTCGAATTCTCTTCTAAACACAATTTTATTCTGAATAGCTCAATCGATGGGAATCCACAATTCAAAGAATCAGAGCTTTGAAAAAAGAATACTGTATTATTGTTTATGGGAAATGAAGAAATATTTTTTAAAATTGTTCCCATCGATGATATTGCTGAACTGGGAAGAAGAACGAATTAAATTGTGTCTAAAAGAGAATGGTGGAATATTCGAGCATCTCTTATAACTTTGCGGAGAAAAAACGTAATAGCTTACCTGTTCGTTCCTAACTTTAAAACTTCTCTTTTAAGAAGGTGAGGTTGACAGAAATGTGAACGTTCCACAAAATTGCTGGCCTTATTTTCAAAGCACTCTTCATAAAAATATTTTTTTCTCAATTTTGATCAGCATGTGAGATTCAAACATATCATGTGTCACATCATTGTATTCAGAAAGTGACAGACTTTTCAAAAATGCCAAAACCCAATATGGCGCCTATAAGAAAATCCGAAGTTGACTGTTGTATATCTGACATTTAGAACGCCTTGGAAAATACGATGACAGATTTAGATTCCTTGTGAAAAAGTGCCTCAAGAACTTCCTAGTTAGAAACGTCCAGTTCTCATGGTTTTTGCTTGAAAAAATAAAATCTAATATTGCAAAATTCAGTTTTTTTCCATTAATTCAAAAACTAAAAATGATACATAAAATTTTATTTCACATAATTGTTCAGCATGAAAATGCTCAACTTTGCCCCAATTTAACCAACCTCGTATCTTTTATAAAAACGGGCGCCCTGTATAATTGAAACCTCCAATGAAACTGATATTTTTTGTGTCCCAACTCACCTGCTTATTCAATGTACCTATTGGTAACTCAGAAGACATCTTGTCAAGTCCTCGGCTGCAAGTAAAAGAAAGGAGGTGTCATATCTAATTTTTGAAATATCATCTAAAATTTTCAGTTTCTTCGTTTATATCGTTTGTATGTGATTCTAAAAGATATACCACCTTGTACTTTTTGTTTTGGAAGGAAATGTTGATGGCATCACTATCAAATTCGCACTATATCGAATTTGAGAAGCACATTTATACGATATATCTACTGGTAGGTGCGTACCTATACTCACTGAGATTTATTGAGAAATAGGTAACCTACGTTTTGCTGTATGAAAGCTATATTATTGAGGTATCATCGTTTACGTAATGAAGAAAGAATTGCGTCAAAACACGTAGGTACCTACGTCTATTTAAAAATGAAATTATCAGGAAAAACTCCTGGAAAAACTTCAAAGCTCCACGTTGCGAGACCATTAATTTTCTGCAATTATTATCCAATTGCATCTATATAATGAGCTGACTATGAATATCCACATATGAAATACCTAACTAATAAGAAGGTATTACTGATGATTTATAAATGACACTAATTAAAATTCTCTTTACTGGAAGAGAGACAGAAGTGCTGAAGGTGTTTAGTAGATCAATAACAAAAATCAAAGTTATGCTAATATACATACATTTATTGTTTTTAAGGTTTTCACATTTGCTTAATGAGATCTACACTGTGATGATATCTGCTAAATACTGATGTGCATTCGATACTATACAGAATGTATATACTTTGTATTCGAAATCGTTCAAAAATTAGCTTAATTGTAAACTTGCCTCAGGACGGTGAAAGAAGAGTATGCAGACTTCATTATCTGAAATATAAAAAATGAAATCACAGACAATTCATGGCAATAACGAAAAACTGAGAAACAAGGGAAATATTTAATTTCGAAATGCATCCACATCGTTCAGATTGACATTTCATAAACAACCTCTACACAGGTGATTTGATCGAATTGGGTGGAACTGCTAACTCATCCACCATAATTCTAAAATATTCAACGGTTATTATTTTAACTTTCAAATCTTCCTTATGGTGAATTTATAAACTCAACTAAACTAAGAATTCTATTAACAATTAATAATTAACAACTACATCAACTAAGAAGGTGTTTATAAACATCAATCAAGAATTATGTTTTTTTATTGTTCCGTGCCTGAAATTCACAGCGAAGAAATGGTTCTGTGTTCAAATATGCCTTATGCGCATGCGTTGAATTCATAATTGTTAATTCTTAGTTGAAAAGATGGAAGATGGCCATCTTCTTAGTTGTTAATTATTAATTTAAATGACAGATGAATGTTTATAAAACCTCTATGGGATTTTCCTGTATTCATCTTTCTTAATTCTTGATTGTTAATTTAATTCTTAGTTTAGTTGAGTTTATAAATCCACCATTATTGGAACAGTTGTGTAAATTCCAATTATTATATATCCAAAAAATATCAGTTTTATGAGTCAAAGCTTACATTCACGAATGAATTCAACGTCATGCTGGTGAAGCCTCCTACTTCGAGTCTGATGGGTTTTTTGCATCTCTCCCTGATGATCAGGATCATTTTTCTGATCTTCACGTGAGATTCCTCCCAGTTTGTCAGGTATAAAGTTCTACTGAGATCATCGTTCTGAAAATCAACAATAGTAGTTTAATCTCTTATCTTTTCAATCCTCCTTTATATCCCATGTATGTATATATTGGTTGATTATATAGTAAACCTTATCTTTGATAGCTTCCCCATACCAACAGTATAATATTATCTCGACCATCATACACAGCAGAAAAGCGTAGTTGCTCCCTCCTTGGGGGTTCTGAAAAGCAAGAATTCAGTGAAGGAAAACTACAATTTATACAGGGTAGCTCGAATTGGGAGAAGTGCCGTATTGATTGACCCAATTCTAGCCAGGATTCTCTACTGCGATTATTGCAAAACCAAAATAAAACCAGTAATAGAATTCACAATTGCAATAGTCTACTCAACATGACATTCTTTATTCATTCAACAACCATTTATATAAATAACAAATATATAAATATATATGATAGTATGTAGTCAAGTAAAAAACTATAGGATCACAATAATCAAATTACAGTTTTTCTGGAATAATATAAGGAATAATTTGTGGTTTACTTCATATAGTTGTGAGTTTTTCATGAAATTTTTGATAGGCTCATTGTGGCCATAATTTATCTTGCAATATCTTGGAAATCTCGCTATTGTTTTTGATCTGAATGAATTGATTATATCTGATGATCAAAAATTGATTATATGTATAAATTCTATAAACCTGTATAATGGAAGGTGTTCTTACCTTCATTATTTGAAATAAGGTGACACAAATTGCCATTATACTCATGAGGTACTGAATTAAAGCCATGTAACTGACCAGTTTATTCATTCTCTTAATGAACCTGAAATAATATTCGAAATGAACGTAACATATGTATATGTAAGAACAATTACAGGTGTAGATCCAAAATTCTGAGAGCAGCGCAGGAGTTATCTCAAAATTACTCAAATTACCAGTTCTCGTGAATATTTAGGATTTGCATGTATACTTTGACATTAAAATATCGAAACATTGTCATCTTGTATATTCAAATATCTTTCAATTTCATCGGTAGGCCACAAGGATGAGTGCAAAGGATCTACGTCGCTCATAAAACATAAATAGTATATTATGATACAAGTTTTATAAGACGCTATTTTGTCGCACGCGTTGTTTGGAGTACGACGAGCGAAGCGAGCAGTGCTCCAAGTGAACAAGTGCGACAACGTGTCTTATAAAACGTGTGTAATATGCAATTTTTTCTATTTTGAATTGATTTGAAGAAATAAATTGATTTAATATCGATAAATAACAGAAACATCTTCGATTGGTAACAATGAAGACATTGAAATCTGACGCACAAGCGTACAGTTGAGCGATTTTGATTATTGCAAAACCCAGCGGTGGAAGATTCAATGTTGTTATTGTTTTTATTGGTCAATTTAAATCAAATCACACTCTGAATTGAAATTCACCAATTAAAACATTGAGTTTTTCACTGCTATTATCACCAAATCCAAATCGCTCAGAAGTAAACTGGGCCTAACTCTTCCTGACTTTCATTTGACAGTTCGATTGTACCGAATAATAAAAAATGCGTATCGAAATAGAGGCTATTTCGACACGCATTTGCGTTGCACAATGACTTCATTATACAACCAAAATAGAAAAAATATATTTTGATATAGCCATCAGGCTACAGGACTCACGCAATTCCAAAACATTAATTTCATTTGTATCATATTCTTGTATTCCTTTTACTTTTTTAACAAGTGTGTAATAATAGTTATTTATGATGTAAGTGCTTAAAGTGATATTTTATTTTGTGAGAAGGGAAGTTTGGGACACTTCAGACAAGATGAAATCACTTTTAGCAGGAATATCACGCACTATTTTTTCTACAACTATTGCGGATCAAATTTTGTCCGAAATTTCGGCGGATCCTCTGACCTGGGACAAGCTTCACCAAAATAAATTCTTTTATTTCTGACAGTGACATTATAAGCTTATATCGTCATAGTTACGATATCTATAATGAGGGTCATAACTCCCTTGGGATATTAAGGTTCAAAAACTCCCTCTTACCTTTTACAGGTGAAAATGATACAAGAAATGCTTATAAACGTTTATATGTAATGAAAACTAAGACATATTTTATTTATTCACGTCATTACAAATAATAAATGTACAATTTTCAAATGTTCCCTGAAAATTACTTCCGCCGCTGGAAACAATTTCTTCTTTTTTATGGGTGGTGCTGTTGCTGTTCACTACAGTCGAGGTGCCTGCCTCTTCTGATGGCAAAGTAGACAGCATACGCGCCGTTTTATTTCTCAATTCAATACTGTCCCCCAGATACCCCTTTGCCACCGTGGAACTTCTCCAACCTCCGTGTCTTTTTAAGTTTGTCATTGTTGCTCCTGCATTGGCTAGGGCAGTAGCAGAAGTGCGATGAAGGCAATGTCCCGTATAGGTTAGTGGGTTTGGCAATCCTAAATACATTGCGATTTTGCTGGGAATTTTGCCAAACATATTCTTTCCAATTGGCTGAGTTGTACATTTATTTTGTCGCAAGCTCAAAAAAAATCGTTTTGTACCTTCAGGACGCAAGGACATATAAAGTCTCAATAAAGGCAAAGCAGAGAACTCTTTTTCATCCACAACTGTAAATTTCTTCGATACACCAGTTTTACTTTCCGGTACGTTCACTACCATAACAGTATCTGCTTTACTCATATTTAGAAGTTCCTGAGTTCTGCATCCTCCAAAATAACCCATAATTAGAACAACCTATAACAAATAAAACGAAATAAACAAACGAAAAAGAAAATTATGAGAAAAAAATTACCTTATGCAATAAATGAATTTCATTAGGGGCGTCCTTTAGAAATTTGATGACATCTTTAGGAGATAAGACAGCAGACTTTTTCGGCTTATACCCCTTACTTTTCCGTTTCAAAAAAGCCTCTAGTTCGTTGAACTTGGTGATATCTCTTTTCTCATATATGGTCACCATCGATTTGAGCATTGACCATTTAGTCCATAACGAATTTGGGCTAAACGTTTCTGACTGCAACGAATAAATACAATTATTACCAAATCTACCAGAAAATACTGAAAATACTTTACCAGTTCTTGAAAATATGCCAGAAAGACAGTTTCGTTGGCATCTTTTGACATAACATTTCTCTGTGTCAGCCACTTCAGATATAAGTTGTATTCTTTTTGATATAGGGCTTCACTTTTCGATGGAAGTAATGATTGTCTTGCTTTTTCCGCTTTTTTTATAATATTCTCCATTATATCAGAAAAAGATCGTCGATTTGTGGTAAAAAATAAACACGTTTTTAACGGAAAAACATTGATTAATAAAGAAAGTTTGCTTATAAACATGTAACATAGCGACAACCTAGCAACAACCAACAATGCTACAATCAACGCTACCTAATTCAAATATACCAGAAAGGTTATGAATTTAAACATTTATTGCGTTCTAAATATGGACATATTGTTATGAAAATCGGTCAAAAATAAAATGATCTATGTACCACGGGAATTATAGAGCCTTTATAACCTCTGGCAATTGCTGTCCCTCGGGCCAGAGGCCCTCGGGACGCAAACTTTGCCATCGGTAATTAAGGCCCTCATAATTCCCTTAATACATAAATAACTATTACATCTACCATAGTCATCAGACTGGCCATGGAGTTTCTTATTATAATAATAATTGTAGTTTCACTAATTGTAAGTTTAATTGAATAAACACGTCATTTTCATGTTTTTATATTTTATCGCATCAGTGCTAAAAGTGTCATAAAATGAAATTTCAGACACTGGCAGTATACGTTGAAAATTATACTTTTACTGACGTTTGTAGAAAATATACAAATAGGTTGCCAGAATTCAGTATGGAGCACATCTAGGAGATTCATTTGGCTTATTTATGGTCACTGCAAATTCTGACCTACTTCACCACCCATTTACCAACATTCCTACCTCAGAATATGCAAATGTCTAACGATATTCGCTCTCAGAACCACCTCTGACTCTCCATGTCTACCGAAATCCATCCTCCCCAAACCACTGATGATCACGTCGAACTGGCAACCAGCAAAGGTGCTCATCATCATGAAGACGTTGTCCATGCTGACGTGGTTGAACACTGCAAAGCACAAGCCGTACAGGTGGCACAAGTACGTAATCATACCCAAATCCAACGGCTCCCAGATCAGCACCAGCTGAAACTGCTTGTCAAAGATGAACGGACTGACTGCCAGGAAGGTGGTGTACACCATCACCGAGGAGAAGTGCAGCAGACCCAGGATTCTGGTCTGCTTCGCCTTGGCCCGGAAGTGGGCCAGATCTTCTGGGGTCAGCGAGTAGAATACGGAGTCCTCGAAGTCTGACATCATGCAGCGGAAGGAGTCATTGTGGTAGAGGAAAACGGCGATCTTGCAGAGGAACCTATACGAATGTTTCGACAACTTGAAATTAGCCTAATTTCGAGGTATTATTCGGAATTTGTACTTATTTCGAGTTATCACTCGAAATGAAGCTAATCAACACGAAATTTGCGATAATTAATTGAGCTAATTTCGAGTTGTAACTCGAAATTAAAATCATTTCTGATTTCAAATATACATACATATATCGTTATCTCTAATAGATTTCGAGATATTTGTCGTTGAAATTCAGATTTCATCCGGATTTTCTCTCGAGGAGGAGAAATAAAAAATATTTGTTGTCAACGATTTCATATTGTGTTTCTGCATTGTTTTTCATAATTCTCTAGCAGGAGAACTCAGTTCTCTTGAGGCATGCGCTATATAATTCATATTATGTTTCTCGAAATAAGTTTGTCATCGTTATTTTGAACGGTTTTTTTTGCTTGAGAGAATTTGCCTCATTCAAAAATGTATTGAGCTAATTAACTCGAAATAGAGCTAATTAACACGAAATCAGAACTAATTAATCGAGCTAATTCCGAGTTGTAACACGAAATCAGCTCCAATTTCGAGTTATAACTCAAAATTAAGCTAACCAACACGAAATTAGCACTAATTAATTGAGCTTATTTCGAAATTAGTAATAATATCGAATTATAACTCGAAATTCAGCTAATTAAGACGAAATTAGTTATAATTTCAGGTTATAACTCGAAATGAGGCTGATTAACACGATATTAACACTAATTTATTGATCTAATTTTGAGTTATAACACGGAATAAACACTAATTTCGAGATATAACTTCTAAATTAAGTTTATTAACACGAAATTAGTACTTATTTCAAAATATAACTCGAAATTAAGCTAATCAACATGAAATGAACAATAATTTTGAATTATAACTCGAAATTAAGCTAATTAACACAAAATTAGTACTAATTTCAAGTTATCACTCGAAATTGAGCTAATTAACACGAAATTAGCACTAATTAATCAAGTTAATTTCGAGTTTTAACACGATGACCAGGGAAAATGTTTATAGATCTCTCTCCCCGATATTTTACTGTTCCAAAATGTTCGCTCTATGTACTTTTCGCATTAGCAGCTCTGGCTACGAAAAAAGCATATTGGCCTACGTATATCCAGTATTTTTCCTAACTTTATTCATACATCGATGTTTCAAAGATTTCCCGACTTTGTAGGTGGAAGGTGATTTTTTGTTTGTTGTATTGGATAATGAACACTTATTTCGAATTATAACTCGAAATTAAGCTAATTAACACGAAATTAGTACCAATTTCCAAGTATAACTCGAGATACAGATAATTAACAAGAAATTAGAATTGATCGATTGAGCTAATTTCGAGTTGTAACACGAAATTGGCTCTTATTTCGAGTGATAACTCGAAATTGAGCTAATTAACACGAAATTAGTACTTATTTCAAAATATAATTCGAAATTAAACTAATCAACACGAAATGAACACTAATTCTGAATTGTAACTCTAAATTGAGCTAATTAACACGAAAATAGTACTAATTCCAAGTTATAATTCGAAATTGAGCTAATCATCACGAAATCAGCACTAATTAAGTGAGCTAATTTCGAGTTGTACACGAAATGAACACTAATTTCGAATTATAAGTCGAAATTAAGCTAATTAACACAAAATTAGTACTAATTTCGAGTTATAACTCGAAATTAAGCTAATTAACACGAAATGAACACTAATTTTGAATTATAACTCGAAATTAAGCTAATTAACACGAAATTAGTACCAATTTCAAGTTATAACTCGAAATTTAGCTAATCATCACGAAATCAGCACTAATTAAGTGAGCTAATTTCGAGTTGTACACGAAATGAACACTAATTTCGAATTATAAGTCGAAATTAAGCTAATTAACACGAAATTAGTACTAATTTCGAGTTATAACTCGAAATTAAGCTAATTAACACGAAATGAACACTAATTTCGAGTTGTACACGAAATGAACACTAATTTCGAATAATAACTCGCTTTCGTAGAAACCTCAGCACTCCGAAGCCCAGCATGATGGACTCGACCACAACGTCGAAGTCGTAGTGGAACACCGTCATCGACGTGCTGACTGTCAGGTAGAGGACCATGGCCAGCGATGTCAAGGGCTTCAGAGTGCGCCAGCTGAAGAGCTGCGACAGTTTTTCCGGGTGTAGCCCAGAGAGGTTGAGCACCTTTTCCTCCAGGTAGATGGTGCTTCTGAAGTGGAAATCCTGCGGATGCGAAAACGGTGTCAGGATTCAATAATTTTGATGAAATTGAGATGCTGATGTAAATAAACACAGAGGCTTCAGTATCAACTATAGCTCGTGCATTATTCCATAATATAATAATTCATGTTGAGTTTCAATTCGTTATTCTACTGGAACATTAAAGAATCTAAATAAACAAAGACAATAATCAACATATTAAGTACAGCTTAAGTACAGCTTAAGTACTTGAAGTCTTGAAAATGGTGTATTTTAGTCTCATACACTCTTTTATTTGCTATGAAATAATTCATTGTGGTTCTAAATCCAAAGCACAAGAAATATTTGCCATTCAAAACAAAAGGGTAATTTTGCACTTATCATGCAATCTATATTTTGATGGAAATTTTTGTTGGAACTTACGTATTTTGACCTGAAAATACGAACATATCTCTAGTTTTCGGGATAATCGATGGTTATCAGTTGAAGAAGGTGAAGAAATTTCACCTTCTTCAACTGATAACCATCTTTCTTTTCGACATGTATTGAAGAGAGAGGACACTTATCACTGACTCCTGTTGCTATAAGGCAGCTATGAATCCACCTTTATTCGCTCAAGATTCGCACTGAGGTTTTCAAAATGGCCGTTGTTTGTTTATGTAGCCTAGTTTAAGAAATAATAGGAAAAATACGGAAAAATTACATATTCATGATGTTTTTCTTACACAAAAATAATAATTAACCATGGTAAATGCATGTAAGATGTCCTGGGATCTAAGAAGATACAATACTTGCCCAAAAGTTGCCATACAAAGAAGGTGAAATTTCGAACTTTCTCATCGATTATCTCGAAAACTAGAGATATGTTCACGATAATATTATGAAATTCGTGTTTTTCAGGTCAAAATACGTAAGTACCAACAAAAATTTCCATCAAAATATAGATCGCATGATAAGTGCAACATTACCAAAAAAAGCAGTAAGGTTAATGATGGCGGTAAGCCTGAGAGAACATTGCAAACCACTTTTTGTTAAAATTGGTATAATGACTCTGCCATGTTTGTTTATATACCACTGTGTTATTTATGTGAGGAGAAATATTACAAATATTCCTACTTGTGGACACTTTCATGACTACCGTACTAGAAATAAACATAAAATACAACAACCATCCGGGTTCGATTTGTGTCAAACTCTATAATGCTCTTGATGACAATATCAAATCTGTTCCTAGTTTACATTCCTTTAAAGAAAAGCTGAAAAACCATCTTGTGCTGAAAGCACACTACTCCGTTGACGAATTTCTACAGAAATGAATTTTTCTCACTGATTGTTAAAAAAAAAAGTTGCTTTTAACATGCCTTGTTATAGTAATTTACGTAACAAGTCCGGAAAATACTGTTTTTTTGGATGAGTGGACAAAATTCTAGGACGAGCGTAGCGAGTCCTGGAAGTCTGCGAGTCCAAAAAAACTGTTTTCGGGCGTGTTGCGTACACAATTTTTTCGGCAACCGTGTAGAATAACAAATCAAAAAAAACATTTCTTTATTAGAACAATTCTTATTTATATTAATATTTATATTAAAATTAGAACAATTGTTAATATTGAATGGATTCAATTTGTTTGAAATGCTTGGTATATTTAAGTGCCTTTTGTTGAAGTCAGAACAAGAAGGTAAAGTTTCCGTTTCACATTGATTGTTTTCATCTGATAATTTTTGAATGTTAGCTAATTTTATGTCAGATAGCTGTCAGTCGTTATTTTGCTGCTATGGTAATGATCAACTGCATTTATCAAAACCATACTACCAAGATTTTCATATTTACAATGACAACAACGGTGTGATTCTTCCCGGCCTAGTCCGGGAAGTACGTACTTTCCGGACTAGGCCGGAAAAATGCCACTTTCTCAAAAAAAAATCGTCTGGAAAGTACGTACTTTCCGGACGGTTGCCGAAAAAGTATAGTGTGTGCTATTAAGTGTAATCTGTGTATACGTTTCCGTTTACAAGTACTAATTTTCTGTTCATAAATACTGCTTTTTGCTTTAGACAGTCTAGTTTAATGTTATTGTTGATTAATGTTTGTATTTTTTTCATCATCTGACGTGTTAACTAAGTTATTATGTTTCAATGTAGGCTCATGTATTGTAATTGAACACTTCTTCAACTAATAAATTGATTGGTTGATTGATACTAATATAGGCTAGTAGTCCTAGTTTTCTGCGATTAATCGATGCTTTCGATGATTCCAATTGCAAGATACAAAGTTATATTTAGGTTTTTGTTGCAAGAAAATCACAATGACATTGTCCTGTTTGGCACAGCGAGATAGTTCTATTTCTTGTGCTGTCGGATTTTTTGATAATGTAGGATGTTATTTCATTTTCCTTGATGTTGCCTAATGTATCTACACAGCAAAGCTGTCATTAATTATTAGATAATCTGAGTGGATTATCAAAAAATGTTCAAAATGGCCCATATTCATTCTGCTTGATGATGATATAAGGAAAAAAAATCACTAAAGGCTTACCTGTTTGGTGATTAACATTTTGCTTTCCTTTGGAAACATTCATCCAAGTTGAATTAGATTCACGTCACGTTGAATTCCTGTAAGGCTTTTGAAATAATTTTTCATTTCATCGGTACCTACCTTGTCTACAATTCCCATCACTCATTCATCAGTTGAGACAATGCTGCTTTCAAATAATCATTATTATATTATACTATACGAAATTATGTATCATTAGTATACACATTATATCAATTTCATTATTAATATTTTCTTTGGTAACATTTGGAAAGATTGGATAGTATCTATTACATTTCCAAATAGAATTTTAGATTGAATGAATGGGGGAATTTATTATTGATTGCTCACCTTTCAAATTGAACGAATATATTTGTTATTACATTCTCATTGCTGAATTTTAGTTGAAACAAGTTAGGCAAGCATTTTCTCTAGAAAAATTTGAACCAACTGTGCGAAATCAACTGCTGATATCCTTATAAATAGATATCTAAGAGAGAACTACGAAGTTGCAAGATGCATACTATTAATTTCTCTCAAATATTAACTAATTGCCCCAATTATAAGTTAGCGGTACATTGATTATTCTAATTAGAAGGTTCGTTTTTAGTTATCCTTGGTGATTCACTTTGCAAAATTGAAGATTCTCTTTATTGCAAAGACGTGTGTCTGGAGTTTAGGAAAGTGAAACTGAAAGGCCATTACGAGTTGAAGTGGACTGGAGTGGACAACCACAATTTTGGTATTTTTCAAATATCGAATTGGATGCAAACCACTAGATAATTAGTCACCAGAGCAACAATCTGAAAAATAATAGGTATACATTTAAAATTTATTTTCATTCCGATTTTGTTTAAAAAAAATTACGAAAGCGAAGTTTTTCTCACCTTGTATACCAATGTTTTATTTATCTGGAATAAGTGGCAAGCTGTTATCTCTATTTCCAGAGCCATGATTTGATAAGAAAAGTGTTTCACCTGAAATTCACTCGTTTTATTATCTTTCTTAATTTTTCAGAGATTCAACTGACAAAGTCATTGATTTCTTCAGACATATTCTCGATTTCATGTAAGATAGACCCAGCTGTTTTCGCCTGAAACAATGATAACAATTCATTGACTTTAATTTCCAGAATATTCTTGCTCAAAAAAAAAACACCGTGATCATGTATCCTATAATTACCTCTTTCGAAAGCCAATCACTGACATAAGAGAGAGTTAATATTTGGAAGGAACTCGTCAGTAGAATTCCTACACAAAAATACCGGTAAAGTATGTTTTTCACCCAAGTGTTCATTCCAATGTTTTTCAGAAAATATAGTATGTATACAACGAGAGTCAAAAACGCCTGCAGAATAGTCAGTGCAGCTGGTATTCCAAAAATTGTGTTGAGCTCTTCAGTCAGAAAGTGCAAGTTGTAATATTTTCGACGAAGGTTCTCTAGAATATCAATCAATTTTTCTTCGTTGCACCTAAAAAAATATTTGAATGTGATTCATGGCGATTTTAAGATAATAATATGTACCAAGAATTTGGATCCTCAGACTTTCCCATTTCTACGACATATAGCTTTGTGATTCCCGATTGTTTTTTCCAAATACATGCCACGTTCTCAATCTCCCCATTAATCCATCTAAATCTGTCCCTCATGACTAACATTCCCCCAGAAAATTGCAGAACTACCAGACTGGAGGTGAAAATAGGGAGGGTATAAGTGAGGATCCCATTTAAATTTCCTATCGAAGCCGTTGTGGGGAAAAAACAAATCGCATCTGCCACCAGCAAAGAAAGACAGTAAAGTGTTATAGTCCATGACGAAATCAGGTTGAAGATACGCATTTTTCTGTGACTTATATCGTAGCAGGCGTTCTTGAAGGATATTTTCATTACTTCGTCGAATTCGTGAATCTGGTTGGACCATTTTATCATCTGCAAAACACGTCATTTGAGAGAGGATTTTAGAATGTCTTGCTAAAAATAAAACGCGAAGTTATTTTCCAAAGGCACCAAGCGCTTTTGAGGAACACTCGGTACCTATATGCGAAATGAACAAATCTTTCCTCCATATACTTACACGCTTTGAATATATCATACCACAGATATAAGAAGCTATAGAATTCGAGACGCTCTCCACTGTTTGTATTCTATCCAATACAACAAACAAAAAATCACCTTCCACCTCCAAAGTCGTGAAATCTTTGAAACATTGATATATGAATAAAGTTAGGAAAAATACTGGATATACGTAGGCCAATATACTTTTTTCGTAGCCAGAGCTGCTAACGCGAAAAGTACATAGAGCGAACATTTTGGAACAGTAAAATATCGGGGAGAGAGATCTATAAACATTTTCCCTGGTCATTTTCACATCTAGGTCTAGTGGTTGTTGTTCACGATGTGAAAAAATATATTTCTGGAATGGGCAATTGATTTTGACATTTGTAAGGCGACGGTGATAAATCCTTCTTGTGATCAATAATTCAATAGCCATATTTCGAAGGAAACTCTAGATAAATGATTCGTATTTGTCAGGCTACAATTTGATAAGTGCCACTGCTGAGTTTCCATGCATTATAGTTTCCTATGTACTATGTTAATGCCAAATTTGCAGAAAAATATATGAGTATTTTTTATAATACTTGTCGAAATATCCAACAATCTACTATAAGTAGGTTAGAAAAGTTAAAAATAAACACATATTCCAAGAGTTCGTGATGCAACTTTTATACATATACACATTCATAAGCTATACAGCCTATACTTCATCGTTCAATTATTGGTATCAAAGTTTTAGATGTTTAAGTTTTACTGCTCCGTAAATATATGCCAAATTTGAGTAAAATCGTATGGGCCGTTTCAAAGTAAGAAACTTTGGTACTGAGGTGATTGAATTGTTTTGCCCTGAGAAATATGTGGGTTTTGTGAAGATCTTTCAGGAAGAAAAAGACATAAAATAATGCATCATAGATATATATATATATTTATTCACTCTTGAAAACATATGACAATTAGATCATTCTAGGTAATAATAATTATTATAGGAGGTATACCTAATTCATGAAACAATAACGTAATATATCCTATATACCTATACCTATAAAATCTGATCACTATTAAATACATTCATCATATCTCTCAACGGGAAAAAAATTATTAACAAAGTGTTTATATTGATGTAATACAGCCTGTATCGAATTCTAACCTCCTATCTCTAAGTAGATACCTGATTGATGATTTCCTATAAATCCAGTTGGATACATACGACTAGGTAGTTTGTTATCAATGCAACAACCTGAAACAATCCAAAAGTCTCTGTTGACATATTGTCTTAGGGCCGGTTTATCAATGGAGCGTTATCCCGAGGGGTTAGCTGACCCAGGGTTAACTTTATCCAAGAGCTAATTTCCCGTTTGATTTTGAAAGCATTTAATCCCACCTCGAAGTGAATAAACATTTCATCCCGGAGTTAGCTGTTAACCTTGGGTTATATTAACCTAACCCTGCATTGATAAACCGGCCCTTAGTGGAACAATAAGGACCATATATACCTTATATATCAAAGGTCTGTCTATTGTGAACAAGTTGCAAGCTGTTATTTGCGTCTTCAATTCCAATGTTTGATAAGAAAAATGCTGCACCTGGATAGAGCAAATGAGTTAATTTCCATTAATTAAGATCCCTTGATTCCGAGACAATACTCACGAAGTCATTGATATCTTCGGATGTACTCTCAATCTGGTGTAGAATCGCTTCAGTCCGTTTCGCCTAGAAAAAAACATAAGCCCGTTTGTATTAATATTTTCGTCAGATATGAATTTCTTTCATGAATAAATTCAAATATCCTGTTCGTATTACCTCTGAAGACAAAAAGGAACTTGTATATGATATAGTCGATAATTTGATGGCGTTTAAAGATACCATGCTTCCACCGAACCATCTAAATAGAAGAGCTTTATACCAGGATCTCTTTTTTGGTCTGATCAAATACAAAATGTACACCAACAAGCTGAGGAAGCATTGCAGAATCATCAGAACCGATGATACTGCAAAAATAGCGTTGAGCTCTTCTGTCAAACTGTGGATGTCGTAGTATTTGATCCGTAGTTTTTCCAGAACGTCGATAAACGCTTCTTCGTTTGATCTTGAACGAATATGGTTAGTAACCATCAAGACATGGTGGATATAGGATGGTGAAACAGCTCTTCAATTGTTTCTGCGAAAAACTTGTAGACCGTTTGAGAAGGTACTAATATTTCCACGACTTGAAAGAAGATGGCGGTAAGATCGATTATCGAAGAAGATTTCTGTTGCTTACGTATTTCTGTGGTTCACATCTGACAGACCTGACTTGAAACGACATTAGAACAATATATTTTCGATAAATCTGGAATGAATATTGATATTTTGACTCTGCTCAGTCATTTTTCATCTAGAACAGGTGAAACTGATATAAAGATGACAGATGCACAGTTTCTTCAGGAAATATTACTACGGTATGAAATTAAGTAGGCAAAGATCTACAGTTTATTCTAGTGCTTGTTAATAGGAAGCTGTGTTTCACCATCCTATATCCACCTTGCATCAAGAGGTCTTCTCAGTTGCTGATATCACTGACAGTCTGACAGTGTTAAATTTCCTCACCTCCAATTCGAATCCTCAAAGCCTCGTACGAAATCCTTCCTCCTAATTCTGGAATTCTTTTTCCAAGTCCGCACCAATACGCTGAGTTCTTCGTTGATCCATCTGAACCTTTCTTTCATAATCAGCATGGATGCTGAAAATTGCAGTATCATGAAACTCGATACGAAAGAAGGAACGGTGTAAGTAACCACGCCGTTCGAATATCCCAGGCTGATATTCCTAGGAAGATAGCCAAAGAGGTCTATGACGAAGATGAAAGAGCAGTGGATGAATGCATAACAGGAGGAGATAATGCCAAAAGTACGTATTTTCTTATGGCTTCCGTTATAATCCACGTTTTTGAATTGCGCTCTCATCAGTTCATCGAATGCATGTACTTTATTGGTCCAAGCTATGATCTATAAACAGCAAAGACTGATTAACCTGTGCCACTATCAACAAATCAGGGATTATTACCTTGTTCGAGTAGATATTAGCACAGAAGTAGATGACAATAGTGGCGAAAATGCTTTCAGATGTTTGAACTATGTCCAAAATGATGAACAATTTACTGCCTTTCCGCTTTTTGTAGTATATCGTCTCGACGGAGGTGTGAAAGAAGAAAACAAATGCGCAGCATATAGGGTAGAAAAGCCCCAGGAAACTCCTCCGGACCCCATCTCGACTAACGGAAACGCTAGAAACTGCTGTTAGTTTCGAGAAAAAATAAATCGGAGACAGAGAACTATAAACATTGTCGCTCTCGAACATGGTAAGATTAATATCACTGGCACTGCAGGGGTTTTCCCATGCATTTTAGCTTCCTGGAAAATATATATTTCCAGCGACGTTGATGGGTAGGCGATAAATCCGGAGCGAGGTATTAATCATCGCATCTATAATTCAGAAGTCTTCAGGCGAAAGAAACAATCAACATGTCAAGGAAACAAAAATTATCGTGTATATGAACGACTGCCCACACACTTCAGAGCCATTAAGTCCAAAAACCGGATGCACCTACCTACATTGAATATTCTTGATAGGGCCTTTGTTGAATTTTTAAAGACATTTTGGCAACCTATACTTTTCATCATATTTTGGGATTTTAACTTAACCAAAAATGTTTCCTCGCTTATTTTGTCAAATAAAGATTTCGATAATCTAACGCAGTGTTTTTCAATCTGTGGGCATTACTAGGAGGATCGCCGGATAAAAGAAAAAGTCGAGGAGATTCATACACAACAATAACACAATTTCATTTTCTTGTTTATTTTTCAGAAGTTCATCAAATTGTGGTGCTATTTTTGAAACGTTAATAATTAAATCGTTTCCAAATTGCTGTATATTTCTCTTTTTAATTGAAGGAAATGTCAGTTCACATAAGTAGATATGAATTGGCGAATGGCACTAATAATTTAAGAGCTTCCCTTGCCATCTCTGGATATTCGTGTTTTTTTTTAATCCAAAATACGTCGACACTTTGTGAATATCAGCGGCTAAATCAATCTTTGTGGTGACATCAGCCAGGTCTATCGAATTTTCCCAAAAAGGGTTTGAAATCCATCTACGCCCATTGTCAGCTTCAGAGTGCAAGTCTGGAAAGTATGCCAAAAGTTTCTCTTGCAAATTATGCAAGCTCTCTATCATGCAAGGAATGTGAGTTGACTCTGCAAAACTTTGGTCTGTTGCATTATCTTCAATAATCTTGTGAACAAAGATTCAACGTATATGTAGTCATTGAATTAAATTATTTTTTTGCCTTTCTATGACACAGAAGGTCGCCAGAATATTTCAACCTGTAAAGGTGTCGCGAAATCAAAAATATTGAAAAACACTGATCTAACGTGAAATGAGAAACAATTATTAAAGTAATGAGGCTCACCTAGGTTTTATTGGGCCGTCCAATCTAGATGGAATTTTCTACCGGTAGGCCTATACCTTATCAACAGCGAATCATTTTCATCTTCACGTAACCCACTAATCCTTAACAGATCACCACGTTGTTTTATAGTTCCATTTATTCTCAAAACTTAGTATAATATTAACGAATTATCTATAATTCGAAATAGTAGGAATATAGGTAGTTAGAAAACAAAGGAATTTGTTTCGTTCTATAGCGTCTATGAACTTAATGGGCACCACACCAACGTTGAAATAACGTTATTGTCAAATGTTTTCCAATAAAACATCGGTAAAGTGTTCTTTATAAACATTGATTCAACGAACTAATGTCACACGCAAAATTATTTTTTTACCAAATTGACAAATAGAAATAAACGTTATTTGGAATCGTAGTTCCATTTCATCTTCGTTTTTGATCAACATTAATAAAATGTTAAATAATGACCACTTTCACTACGGTAATAATCAAGATTTTTCAGGGTTTATTTAACGTTTTAGCATTATTATTACGTCAACGTAGAATTCTTGTCAACAATTAGCTAACTTTTTCAAAACTTAACTTAAATAAACTTCCCAAGATTGATGATTGTTGGAAATGATAGAAAAAAACCTGAACATCTGTTGCTGTGTGTTGAATATTTTGAAAATCTTCAATAATTCTTATAGGAGTGTAATCGTTACCTACGAGATAAAGTAACGGTGTGATGCATTTATACAGGGCTATTCAAATTCGAGTCTATGCATGGGGATTTCGATAACGGTAAGAGATAGAGGGTTGGTTAAATGGGGGCAAAGTAGCGTATTTCAGAGGTTAATTATATGGATGAAAAAAATCTGACCTAGCTTCTTCAGTCCTGGAGTTATACAGGAAAAATCGAAAATTTCCAAATTTTTGTTTTGCCTATATCTTTTTATTTTACGAAGATTTTTTCAAAATTTTGCCACTTCACCATAGCAACTTTATGTAGCCTTTCCAAATATCTGAATAAAAATTATATACAGGGTATCGTATAAATTGGGCCACCCTCAGCTTTTATTATTCAAATACGGACCTGTATTTTTTATTGCATTTTTTTGAATGCCAAGAGTCATGTTCCATATTGATGTAGTATTTACATCTGAATTACAGAGTGTTTTGGATATATTGAACTATTTCCAGTAAAATTTCAACATTTTTTTTTGAATTTTTTCTGTATAACTCCAGAACTGAAGAAGCTAGGTCAGATTTTTTTCATCCATATAATTACTCTCTGAAATACGCTACTTTGCCACAATTTAACCGACCCTCCATCTCTTAACGTAATCGAAATCCGCATGCATAGTCTCGAATTTGAATAGCCCTGTATATGAAGTCCCGAATAGGTCGCAATTGAAAAAAAATTATTTGTATCTCACCCAGTGAAAATGGAACACCCTATATGGCGTTAATTAATTATTATCTTATGAAACTCTACAAGTTAATGATAATGATATGAAAAATGAACAAACATACGAATAATATAATTTGTAAAGGCTTTTTATTTAACAAACATGAAAAATATAACACATTTATTTTTTTGTATTCATTACATATGAAAATATTGTCGTTAGTAGCAAAAATCCCAACCAAACCTTAAAAAATTCTTCAAGGTGAAAAAAAACCCACTCCACTTTTATTGACAACTTCCCAACAATAATTCTATAGCGATTACAATAATAACACAACTAATTGTCCCCTTCTGCACAATAAATCTACCCTGTCACGGGGTAAACAGCCCCATTGGCTATTCCGCACCGGTTGCTCGCATCCCTCACCAACCTCATGTAGCCCCTTTCGCCCCAAGCGGGGCCCCAGGAGTTCTTGATCAGCCAGTAGGCCTTGCCGCAGTGTTCGCCGTATCCCACTATTAGCACCCCATGGTTGGGGATGGTGGAGGAGCAGAGTCGGTGGTTGAAAATTCCACCCCCGTAGAGGTGGAAGAAGGTGGCGTCTAAGGAGGCCGATATGGGGCCGATGGTAGCTGTAAAAATCATCGATGGTGTTCGGGATGATATCCGTTTCATGTCCATTTCATGTCCAACAACACCCCACCCCCACCCCGACAGCAGACGGATATCCATTGGATGTCCGATGGATATCCATTCGGGATATTTTGGGTGTCTGAAGGCCACCGTTTCGTACGTCCTTAGGATATCCTTCATTGATGTCCAATGGATATCCTATAGATATTTTTATGGACGTTCAAAAATATTCAACATTGACATTTATGTACAATATAATGATATCAACAATACGTGGGTGGATCATTAATGAAAAAATCTGACATGAAAATTATTGGACACTCGATGTGCTACTCTTTGATTGAGATTATTCTCGAGTGAATTTCGAATCTGGGGCACATATCATTATTTAGTATCTTATTTAAATGAATCACCCTGTATGTTATTTCATTTCATGAACCTGCTTCATGTAGTGTATAGGCTCTTTCTCAAAAAGCTCTGAATAAGGATCAATCAGGACAAATCTATCACAAATAAATAGTTCTGTCACTGAGTGTCGTCAATAGTCACAGATTTTATAATGTTTTCATTATAAACTGTGACTGAACGACTGTATAAACTGCATAAACGTTTATCCCGATTTGATTTGGACCCAAATTGGACGTCCATATACAGTATGGTGGAAATGTATGGAATAAATTCATTATGAATTTTGAGGGAAATCCTGAGGCAGGTCGATTTTTATTTTCAAATTGACATATCTTGATATACATACGGAGTTTGTGACGTCATCCGCGTAGTTGTGGTGACGTCATCGATTATTTTTTTATATAGGAAGACACCCTGTTCAATTTTTTTTCTGGAAGGTATATCTATTGTCTATCTGACCATATACTAATATTAGGAAAATAAAGTGATACAGGGTGGGAAAAATTTATTTTATATTCACAACCTCATTATGCTATCAATGTACACAATTACCTAAATAGGTCGGAGAGGGTAAACCGAATGGCCAACTAGATCTCCTAATTCAACTCCTCTCGATTTTTTCCTCTGAGTTTATCTGAAGAGCAAAGTTTATGTAAGAAGCCGGAAAGATCAGATAATTTGAAAGACCGAATACGAGTGAATATTTCACAAATATATTCAGAAACGATAGCACAGTTCGAGAATGATTTGTTTTCTGTCTATTACATTGTATTCTTGCAGAATTTGATTATTTATTGTAACGATTTCCGTTGTAAATATAAAATAATTAATATTTTTTCTCACCCTGTATTACTTTACTTTCCTAATATTAGTATACCGTCAGATAGACAATGAATATACCTTCCGAAAAAAAATATACGGGGAATGTCCCAATTTAAAAAATAATCGATGACGTCACCACAACTACGTGGATGACGTCACATACTCCGTATGTATATCAAGAGATGTCAATTTCAAAATAAAAATCGACCTGTCTCAGGATTTTCCTTGAAATTCATATACGTTAGAGATAAGGAATTTATTCCAAACATTTCCACCATACTGTATAGGATCTCTGGTGTTGTAAAGTTTGGGAATAATTTCGAAAGTTACTAATATTATTCCTACTGAGTTTTATTTCAGTTATTTAATATTATTTTATTCATATTACCTGTTTCACTTACGTTGATTTTCATTCATTTATATTGCATTTCATTCACAATGTATTATATTTATTTTGTAAACCCACCTTAATATTGTATACCTATTTATACATCTTTTTTGTAAATTTTATATATCTTGAATAAGTTTCTTGACCACATTTCCATATTCCTGAAAATAGGCATCACCAGCGTAAAGTGAAGAAAACAGACCATTTTGGCTTTCACGGTATATTTCGAAAATGGTTGGGATGCCAATAATAGTGGTATGACATGAATAAATTGATTTTTAACCAAAATTTATCTATTTTAAGGAGATTATTGATCCCAGGTTTCACATTTTAATTTCATTTTGGCACATTTTGAAGAAAAATCCATTCATACAGGGTGATCCACATGTGAGTTAACGATTGGAATAAAATATAGGGTATTTCATTCTGGAAATAGCAACCGTCTTTGTGCTGAACCTTGTATATACATAATAGCTAAAAAAGTATATATTCGTGGCTATTGTTATGAAAATATACTACTTTACCAATTGCAGCTTTCAAATCTTTCTCGTGTTTTGGTACCCGTTTGTACCCTTTAACTTTGATCAAACTCTTGGAACCAACGGCACGACATTTTCTTTTCATGCCCTCATAAGGATACTCTTTTTCCGACTCTATGCCGTGATCCTTCACATATTCGAAAGCAAAGTTCATGAGACCACCTCTTAGGCAACCCCCATTGCCGTAGCTTGCAGAACAGTCTAGAAGCTGTTGCTCGCTCAACGCGATCAATTTTTGATTCTTGATGGCGTTTTGGCCCTCCAGGGCTCCAGTCTACAATAATTTATTTTAGTTTCACAATAAAAATTTTATCGAATTTTTTACTAACAGCACTGAAAGCCCAGCAAGATCCACAATGGCCTTGATTTTTCACCTCTGAAACCGCCCCCAATGACCGCCAGTCTAGGGAATCTGGAACGCTGCTCAAATTGTCGTGAGATTCCAATAATTCTACTTCCAATAGTCCCTCAAAGGTGGGCATAGTTTGTGCTCCTAAAATCAACTTCCGACGGAATTCTTGTTCTGACAAATCTGCGTTTGGCGTGACTTTTAGAAAGTACGATTCCTCGCCTTTCTCGTATCTTTCATTGTGGTTTTTGATTTTGATCAAGTTTTCTTGGAAAGTTTTGAATCGAATTTTTTCATCCAGGAAGTTTCTGTATGATTTTCCGTGATCCTCCTACAAAATATAATATTGTCTACTCATCATATATTGGTCAATCAAAACTATAGAGAGAATCCATAAATATATATATCCTACTTTGAATAAATTAAACTATCACATCAAGAAATTAATTCTCTAAAGAAGTACTTACGACTTTAACGTCATTTTCATAGCTTGTTAAATTTTTCTCTGGTTTTTCATTAGAATATATAATTGACAATAAGGATGTGATAGACGAGTAGATTTTGCATTAGGTGCACATTTATATAATACAGAGATAAGTTACTATAATACTTACCTTGAATACTTGCCACAAATCTTTATCAGTAAAAGCATCCACAGCAAAAATAAAGTTGATGAAAAACAATAAGCAGACTGCTGTTGGTGCATTCATCTTGAAGAACATACAGCTGAAATTTTGAATAAAATATTCCTTTCACTTTCTAAAGCTCAACCGTAGTTAGTCGATGCTACAGAAAAAAATTATCTTCGAATAGGACTGAAATTAATGAGTATATATATTCCTATAGTAGTATCAGTGAACTATATTGAAGCCATTAATTATTATAAACTCATTCACAATTGAAAAATTCCTATGAGATGTTCACAGGAATCATTATCTTCATTAAATTATTGAAATAAAGACTTCAATAAAATAAATAAAATATGCATGAGTGAGAATGAGAAAGAATTCAGTTTGAAAAAAAATGCGAGTAGCCATTTGGCATGCCAAGTAGTTTATTTGCGGTGACGAATCGCATCAGTAGATAATAAAAATAGATAGGTACATTATTGGTAGTTATTCACAATAAAGAAAAATAGATATTGCTGTCATGTTATACTTACTAGCTCTAATTTCAGTCACTTTCACTCCAAAGTGTTCTGTATTTGAGGAAATCATCTTTTATATCAATACAATAAGAGAGTTGAGCAATTTATAGATAGTCATTTAAATTTTCTTTATTTGGGAATCACAATTGTTCATTCATTTTTTTATACAAATTCAGTTTCTACATCATACATCAACAAACACTGTTCTAGGAAAACAAGTTTGATGATAGAATTATGATTGAAACATTACAATAACAGAATATAGGTATTAGAATCATTTCTGTCTTTATTACAATTTTACTGATATTTTATCTATATGCTATAAGCTGACATTCTGTCTCTTTTACTGAAATGTGTGCAGCTAGATCTGCAAAATAGTGGTTTGCCATATAAAATACACATTCAACTTTAAAGATTTTTATTATATTTTGAACATTTCTTATGCCAATACAATAATCACATAGAAACTGTACCTACACCAGACCACAGATAAAAAAATTCTCAATATATAATACCATTATCTGAGTTTGAAAAAAGTGTCTTTGTAGTATCTCAACTCCACCACACTTTCCTTTATGTCTTGTAAGGCTCTGTGACTATACTTCTTTTCTGGGGCAGCATTGAAGATTTTGGGATTCCACCTTCTACATATTTCCTTGATTGTAGATACATCTATAATTCTTCATGGAGAAGATTCAGATATGAAGTGATGAAAATGGTACACAGTATGCTCACCTATAATGAATGAAATCATGCACTTTAGGCATATGTTTCAATAAAAACAGCCTATCCATATAGACACTATTTCCAGCTAGGGGACATTCCTTCTCACCAACATATTTTCTCAAAAATTCCAACACAGAAGATTCAGCTTGTTTTAAGCTGATGCTACTCTTCAAGCAAGCATCTGTTAGTCCAGTCTGCAAAGAATTACATTTAGAAAGGACTAGATACTCAATATCATGTATTGACTAGTGAATATTTTAATGATTGTACAAATAAAAATGTCCAGAAATCCAGTAAATGGACCTTAATGCTGAAAATACCACCTCTTTAAAAGAACTGTCAACATGAATCTACCATACCTACTTTTCCATGTTGTTTTATGCACCACTCATTCATATTTTCCAAAATACTTTTATCTTGATTTATTATAATGTCAGGTCCTTCTGCAACCACATTCAAATTTGAATCAGTCACAAGGCAGGCTATTTCCATAATTTTGTCGTCATCTACATTTAAACCAGTCATCTGAAAAATAAATATACCTATTAAGACTACTCCGAGGACTACTCATCACAATCAGGAATCAGGATTTCTATCCTTAATTTACCTACCTCCATATCTATCCATACTATCCTATTCACTCCTAGATCGAGAGATCCAGTTGGACTTATTGGAACTTTTCCACCGACACTTGAACTCGTGGAAGACCTTTTTCCACTCATTATAACTAAAAATGTATGGTGAAGATATTCTTGATACCCTTCAAAATCAAGAATCCACTACTTACTAGAAGGTGGACATTTTGGTAACAAGGTGACCCTTCTGAGAAGTGATCTCAGCATTGTTTAAAATAATTATTCGAAATATCCATTCAATCTCAATTCAAACATCCAAAACTCCAAATCTGTGCCATAACCCAACTTCCTAGGTTCCTAGGCTAGGCGCGTTGCGTGATTCTTCTTTTCTGTTTCTGATCGCCAGCGCCACACTGACTGCCGACTGATTTGAACATGGAACCAACTGTTGACTAGTGTTGACTGAACTAATTAACAAAATTATTAAAATCGATTGTATTGTCTAACTTCGACATGATAATTCGTTTATGAAGCCATTTTATTTAAATATGAAATTATTTCAGATTATCACTAATAATCTTATTGTAGTTCAAACAAAAAGTAGGAAAGAATACTGTAATGAAAAAACATATCAAAATTTTAGGCACGCATGGTCGTGGTCGTGCGCAGTCGCTTTTTATTATTGAAAACACGTGTGGTTGTGGTCGGATTGGATGTACATATTTTCGAGTTTTTTTAATATTTAAAAGTCTGTTGGTGAGTATAGTTGATATTTGAATCTATTTTCTTTCCAGTGAAAAGATTTTTTCTCGAAAACGTAGAATCATTTGTGCTGTCATTTCATCATTGGAATCTTGGAGTGATTTTTATTTTTAATTCATGCCCTGAAATGTCCACAGTTCTCACAAAATCTTGGAAATAATGTCGAAAATCAGCAAAAAGGGGAGAAATCCTGGAGCAGTAGACAACTGGCTAGATACACTTGGATTATATAGAAAAAACGTTGCTTATGATGAAACGTGCTTATTCAGAGCAGTCAGTGAACAGGTGGTTTTTCTCTACACATGAAAAAATCGACTAAAATGATGTTTTTCCTTTGTTTCAGCTATTTGACTGTCAAGTATATCATGAAAGGGTACGCAAAGAATGTATACTGTATGCCAGAGAAAACTATGAACAGTTTGCAGACTTGGTATCTTCAGAAACAGAGTGGAATGATCACCTCAGTAATTTAGAGAAACACATGGTATTTTGTGGAGATGTAGAGCTGAACATCATCAGCAAAAAATACAAGTGAGTCTAAATAGTAGAAGATTAATGTTTTCCAATGAATCATGTTGTCCTTGTAGTAGAGATGTGATATTATTTGATGCTTCCAAGCAACATGTAGTCGATTTTACAAAGAGACACCTTCCAAATGTATTCCTTCTTTGCCTGATGGACAGAGATCATTTTGATGTGGTGTATAAGCGTGAACATATCACTTCAGCTGGTTTTTGTCAATGTATGTATCAACTGGGAAGTCAATTCATAATCTGTGCTGCTGTAATCTCATCAGTTTCTAACACACTTCCACTCTAGGAATGATGCAAAATGTGTCCTGAATTTTCAATACTGTAGACTAAAATATGTAGATTTTTTGATGCATCAGATTTCATGAATTGCACTTCATTATTATATTGATTGTAGCTGACTAGTAAATATTTTAGCTATAGTTTACAAGATATTATATGAGAATGTTTTTAAAATACCTGATGTGGATGAAATAGTCAACAACATGCTATATGACAAGAACATCCTTACTCCATGTGAGGTTCAGACAGATAGAAATGAAAAATTTCCTGACTGTAATGAGTCTGTAGAAAAAGATTCTCCATTTGAGTCTGATGAGAAATCAACCAATATTGCTCCTTTTCCTTTCAAAGTGGCCAAAGCTTTGGATCCTAACATTTACAGAAATATAGAGTATGATTCTTGGGGAGAATTGAGGAGGGGTAAGTTCTCTACTGAAGTTTTTTTTCTGTTGTTCAACATTGCACTTTTTTCTCAGAGATGCGACTAGGAGAGTGGTACTATGGTGATGACAAATTAATTCTTGGAACAAAATGCATATACAAGGACCCTGATAGTATTAAAAAATATGATTGTTACATTCAAGAAATCTTGGAAGAGCAAAAAAAATGTGTTATATTTCTCACAAAAGTAGCAGAAAAGAAAACAGTAGATTATGCAAGCTTATCACCAGAGGATGATGCTAAACCATGGCCTCTACCTTACCGGTAATTATCGATATAAAAGTTGTGTTTTATTTTCTTGCCTCTCTATGGCTAAAAATAATCTTTTTTGTTCTGTTGGTGATTTTGAAGGTTTATGAAAAACTGTGTGATAAGTAATTCCACCACAAATACTCCTGCAGTAGAAAAAGCTCTGAAGCCGAAAAGAAAGTATAAGGACAAAAAGCGGACAAAAAGTGAGAGTAGTATAATTTCTTCAAATGTTCAGATCAAATCAGAAGTTGAAAATGTGGAGGACTATGTTGGAATACCACTGGTGAGTGAGTTACAAAATTGCATCATACCAAGTAATTTTCTATCTATAGAGTATAAAATCACTTAAATCACTTGAACCTAATCAAATGATTGTTGAATCAATTATTGAACGAAAAAATTGTCTCCTAGTTTTTCATGGGGTGACTATGAGAACATTGAATATTATGTGATTCATCAAGTAATGATATCAAAAACATATTTTTTCCACAAACGGTTAACAAAGTATAGCCTTTGACGCATTCAAATCTCAACAAGCTCACGAACGCAAACAAACAAAATAAACAAAAAACGTCAATTTTGTGTCGAGATTCGACAGCGTCAAAGACTACTTTGTTATTGTAAAAGTTATATTATGTGTGTCTTCGATTTTTCCCCGAAGATATGATCCAAATAAGTTGTATTTCGATATCACAACACACTACCCATATTTCAGCAAATGCAGAACTCCCCACCCTACTGCCACCCCGAAACCCCCTCGGACCCCCAAACGGAGCCCGCCCAATCAACGCAGGAGCCCACCAGCCAACCGGAGGCCGAGCCTTCGGCCCACCCCCACCACCGTCTGCAGCAGCAGCAACAGCCGTTCGAGGCCGCCCAATGGCAGCCCTATCTCACCACGGTGCCCGACCAGTTCGTGTGGCCGCAGAGTCCGGCGGTGCCCCAGAGTGTGTTCAGCTTCAAGCCGATGGTGGCGTCGGCGCCTGTCACACCCAATGTTGTGCCCTATCACGGTGGGTTCGCGCGATGCGATGCGTTTTTGCCGCGCCGAGCATGGGTGCTTGCATGGCAAATGATATTTGTTGGGTTGCTTTGCCACAGTGAGCATTCTGATGCTCAAGGCGGTAGAAAAAACTTCTTGCCATATCTAGGCATTCGGGCACAGAACACATCAACAATCAGCAATAACTTGATGTAGAAACGGTGTTGTCGGTCATGCTTTCGATAATGAGTGTTTTCAAGGCCTGTCTTCCTCAATATGATGTCTTATCACTTCTGATCGACTGTTTTACGATTTATTTGCCTCCATGGATGCTTGCAGGACAAATAATGATATTTGTTGCCATATCTAGGCATTCTGAGCATGGTTGCTTATTATTTTTGCATTCGTTTCATCATTGAATTAAAGATGAAACAAGAGATTAAATTTTATTCAATCATTTTAAATCTGCTCGCACATGAATAATCAAAATGTGAATCGTTTCATGTTGCTAAAACCAGTTAAACGCCACCTATTTTTGCCTCCTGTAGCACGAGTGCTGAGTTAAACGCCACCTATTTTTGCCTCCTGTAGCACGAGTGCTGAGAAACGCCACCAATTTTTGCCTCCTGTAGCACGAGTGCTGAGAAACGCCACCAATTTTTGCCTTCTGTAGCACGAGTGCTGAGTTAAACGCTACCAATTTTTGTCTCCTGTAGCACGAGTGCTGAGTTAAACGCCACCTATTTTTGCCTCCTGTAGCACGAGTGCTGAGTTGAACGCCACCAAGTTTTGCCTCCTGTAGCACGAGTGCTGAGTTAAACGCCACCAAATTTTGCCTCCTGTAGCACGAGTGCTCGGGGTGGCAAACTGGCCCTTTGGCCCCCAAGACCATAACCCATACTGTCCACAGACCCCAACTACCCGTACTACTACAACTACCACGTCGAGCCGTTCCCGGCGTACCCCCAGTGGTCGTCGCCGCCGCCCTTCGAGCTGCAGCCGCCCCCGCCGCCCAAGAACGAGGTCGACAAGCCGGAGCCGCCCAGGGCGGCGCCCCAGCCGCCCAGGGCGGCGCCCCAGCCGCCCGCCGAGCGGGTGGGCGGCGAGTCGGCCGCCCACCGCGACTCGGGCGGCTGCGCGCCCGCCCACGAGCGTCCGCCCCCACTGACGTTCGCGCCGCCCAGCCCCAGCGTGGAGGTGTACCCGCAGATGGTGCCGATGCACCCGGGTAGGATTTTCTGAATTTAAATGTCTATGGAAATGAATGAAATATGCCACTGTTTTCATCAAAAGAAAACTGGGAGTGCTATGAAAGTTTTATTTTCGACAATGTTCGTTTCACAAAAAAGTGGGACAGTAATGTGAAAACCGCAACTCTTTCTCCAGAGAGTAGTAGCAACTGAAAATATGATTTTTCTCCAAATAAAGCACTTAAGAGCTGACACATTTCTCAAATTCGATTGAAAAATGCGAGGAACATTTTCCGTTTCAATTTAATTTCGAGACACTCCATATTTTGGAAAAGGTTCATGATTTTCTGATCTTGACATATGTTTATGTATAGTTTTTTTTCCATAATGGCCCCAAGAGTAAAGCTAACTTTTCGTGCTTTCATGCAATTTATTCAATAATGACATTAATTTTTTATTTTTGAGTTTTAAGTAGGGGTGGACTATAATGATTTGGAAATATCGATTATCAGAATTCATCGATATTATAGATATCGATATAAATCGTTATTATCGGAATTATCGATGTTTTCGATATTATCGATTATTTTTTCAACTGAATTACCAATGTAGTTGATAAATCTATGTTTTTAATCCTTCACAAGCTAGTGAGACCAAGAATTCGAATAATTTCTTGTATTGTGTACGTGAAAATGGAAAAACTATTGATACATGACCAAAAATTATCGATATTATCGATAATTTTGCCCACCCCTAGAGTTCAGATATTTGAAAAAATGTTGAAATATGTTTCATGTAATATATTTGATAATGACTTTTTTATTTTTGAGTGTAGAAACATTTTTTTTTCCACCACGTACAAGCAGTATTTGTTGCTTCTGTGGGGCTTTCAAAGAAACACCCCGTATAAATCACGTTCGTTTGCGCCCTCCACAGGCACCCCGGTGTTGTACGCCGCCGGCCCCCCCGAAATGACGGAGGTGGTGATGCCGCCCACCCCCATAATGTACACCCCCCACATGGAGATCCCCTACATGCCGCCCAGTCCGTTCATCTACCCCCCCACACCGCCGCCTACGTGGTACCCCGCGGGGGTCACCCCCCAGGGGTTCTTCTTTCCCTCCAGGCACACTTGAGGGGGTTGACTGCCTTGATAATTGTATTTTTTGTTTTGTGTTTGCATACAGCGTGTTACAAAAGTAAGGATGACGCTTATCTGAATTTGATGAAATTTTGAACACTCGAGTATGAAATTATGCAGGATCCAATGGCGAGTGTCGCATTGCCGTTTAACACCCTATATTTCATTACATTGCCGGAATCTGTGTAAAATTCTGAATAATTTCTGTTGACAGCAAAATAAAATGTATTGAAATATTGGGTGTTCCATGGATGAAAAAATATTTGTCTTTAATAAACTTGGCAGCAATACGGAATTCGCCATTGTTTTGATTTCACAAATATCATTAAATTTGGGTATGTATATCTGGTAATTTCCTTAGTTTTGTTACATGTTGTACTTATATGTAGTTCGTTTTCAGAAATGAACAAAAGTAATAACATTTTCAGATGTAAATAATACTGAGGGAATGATAATACAAAAGATAACATTTATTGGGAAATATTTTCCCATTGAGTAAGTGTTTTATGTAAGTTTATAAATTCACGCAATCAGTATTATTTTAGTGTGAACATTCATTATTCTATTTATTTTGCCAATATTATTGTTTCGTCCTTACTTGTAGAGATCTAGAAGAAAATGTATTTTTTCATAATAGATAATATTTTTTTCATTTTGGATTTATAGCTAGCTGAATTTCGGGTTTTGACTAGTAATTATTGTTTGAAAAATCTGGCAATTATTTCAAGTTTTCTGATTATTAAAATATCAATAGTTTTTGAAATATTGTTCAATATATTTGATTATTTTGAATTGCTGTTGAAGACTAGGCTAGAATTTTCAATAACAATATCAAAATGAATCAACATTTGACTGATACCAAAATGTATTATATACATAATCTTTTATCGAAAAGATAAGTTTTTATAGTTGATTTAAGTTTTCTCAGAGTTATTATTTTATTTTACAAATTGTAAACTGTTGACTGTTATGGTTCAAATGAACTACTTGTGCCTTGAAGGAAAATAAGTTCCCATGTTTTGAACAGGATTTTCTCAATATATAATACTTTCACACAACTGATAAAAACCAATTTCCTAAGGCATGGGGGCTATGATCCTGTTTAATGGACATGTATTTTTCTTATTACATGGCTGTGACAGAAGTGCCTGAGTTGAAAACTCAACATTTACGTAATATGTTCATGATTTTTTAGCATAATGTTATATTTACGTGAAAATTGTTTTTCTTAAACTCTATATACTTTGTTAGTGTTTATCCAGGCTTTATTTCATACCAAAAAATCTCGAAATGTTGCGAGAATACACCAATATTTTGTGTTATTGACTGATGATATTAGATAATAGGTTTTGTTCTTTCTTTTAGTTTAGAAGAATTCTATTTCGTTTTTTTATTGTTTAGAGTTTATAATTTTTTTGAGTTTATATACATTTTGTAATAAAATATGACAATGATTCCTCATAGATTTCTTCAACACCACTATCTTATCGCATTACCAACTTACCGGAAATTATTGGTTCGTTATACCGGAAGTTGTCTAGCAGATGAAGTGATTTTTCTCAATTTTATCACAACGTACCAAAAATCGTTTCGTTATTCTGGAAGTTTTCCAGTGGATTATAAATAATAAGTATGGAGAACGGTAAGGGTTTTATACCGATCGAAGACAATTGTTTGGAGGAGGAGCGGAGCGACGACTAGAAGAGAAGAATTATATAATATTACTATGAATGACATCCAACAAACCGATGGTTTAATGATTGTAAAATTACCCAATACAAAAACGAACATCCAGCGTAATTTTACAGTCGTTAATAAACCAGACGATAAAATTCCATGTTTAGAAATTCTGCAAAAGTATATAAAACTTTGTCCATTACAAGTAAAATCAAATCATTTGTTCTTAAGATACGCCAAAGAAAAATGTTGTACTCAAGTAATAGGGAAAGGGACAATCGGGGGCTGGCCTTCTCGAATTGCCAAATTCTTAAATTTGCCTAATCCCGAGAACTATAATAATAATAATAAATCGACTTTATTCATCTTCAAATACAATATAGCTGAAAAAAAAAGAAGATGAATAGGCGGAGTATCAGCATGTGCTGTTTTTCAACTCAACCTTAACATAAGAAAAAAAAAATGAGAAAATGAAACATACATTGTTTCGTAAAGTAATAAACTACAGGTAAACAAATGAGCTCGCTCCGAAATTCGTTTTCACCATATAGAAAGCTAGGGTCATAATTCATTTAATTATCCATTTATTCTCTAATGAGTTTGGCTTTCAACTTTTTTTTTAAGTTCGAAAGAGTATAAGAATTGAAGTCACTGGGCAGTTGATTGTATAACTGTGGAGCATTATATGAAAAACTGCGAGTGAAGGGAGCAGAGCGATGTTTCGGAATAACTAGTAGATTATTATTACGAGTTTCAAACCCATTTAAATTGGAGAAAGTAGTGAGTTTGTTAAAAAGGTATTCTGGTATTTTTAAGATTAGGATTTTATGTGTAAGAGTTAAGAGATGCAGCTTTCTGAGGTTCTCAAGTATGAGCCAACCAGAGCTTTTCATTTTAGCTGTGATATGATCGTATTTCCGGATGCCATAACAAAGTCTCAGACATGAATTTTGTATACGTTGTAGGTGGTGGTGTGCATCAGACTGTAAGAGAGCAGGTCCGTAGATACTATCACAGTATGAAATTTTTGAAAAAATCAGCGACTCGCACAGTTTTATTTTCAATTCTGTAGAAAGTATATCTCGATTTGGATACAGCTGCCTTATAGTGTTATATGAACTTTGGCATATATAGCTTACATGTCTCGTGAATCTCAATTCTGAATCGAAGTAAACTCCAAGATTCTTACTTTCGTCCAGTAACGGTAATATATTATTCCCGATCTGTACTTCAAAACTAAACTGGCCATTCGTTCAGGAGGACATCAGCAACGCTTTTGGCTAATAAAGGTGTTGGCGTTCATCTACAGTGGCAGAAAGCCATGTAGAAGATTCTCTTCAAAATAAAATAGATTTTGCCGAAAAAATATTGTGCAATACTAGTAATACTACTAATGTATGCGATTCTGCAGGAGTTTCTGTTAGAAGTGAAACCACAGCCCAAACAAGTGGGATTTCATTAATTAATTTAACAAATCGTACCATAAGTTTCAGTATTAATAAATAATTCGTTAGTTTTCTTTATTCTTTCAAAAAATAAATTAAAATTAAGAGATTTTTTAACTCGACGGTAAGTGAATCACTTACCGTCGAGTTGGATTACTTACCGTCGAGTTGCTAGTAAATGTCACCTACTGACGTAAAATCTGTCACGGTAAACAGTCAAAAATGATCAATCGTGCAAAAAAGTTATTGGGTTGAGGTTGGCATGAAACATCAAAAAACCATTACGTTTAAGATCATTTTAATGAGAAATAATTAAATACAAGATGGTTAAGAGAAAGCACTCGTGAGAAATGGAGTCGCGTCGTGACGAATGTTATGATGAAAGGAAAACCTCGAAGAGAAGAAGAAAACCTACGACTCATCGTCGCTGCCCTTGGGTGCCCTCGCCTTGGGCCCACCAGCCCTTTTGGCCATGATGATCTGGTCGACCCGCAGAACGGTGGCTGCCGCGCCGACGGCGTACTTAAGCGCCCAGTACTTGCACCTGTAGCACAACATTCAATAGTCAAGATATGATTTCTTCCATCGAGAAATCTCAAACGAAATTGCTACCAAATCTGAGCTTTGAGGGCTAATTATTTGAAAGAGTCAAGCTCAGCTGATGTGAGAGTAATCTTTGGTATTAAATAAGTTTTATCCGAATTGATGCTGTGTAGAGTCATTGTCGATGTAAAATCTAAATGAACACCTAGTAGGCGGTATAATATTGTCTGTTCACTGGAAAAAAATGACATAATTTTTTCTTTAAAGGAAGAGACATCTTCTGATAAAAAAGTATCATACTGTCAATTGTTCAATATCTATGATTTATTGATCATGAAACAGAAAAAAAAAAACATCGTCAGTCAGTCTATAAAAAATGTGTAATGTCACAAAGTAGAAAGATTGTGTTCAAAATTGAGAAACTAATTTTTTTATGTGATTTCAACAGAGTAAAGTGTGTAAATTCTATGAGTGAATTTCTTGCTATACATAATATCCTGCTAGATATATATTTTGTTTGATATCATTTATTATTGTAATGTGTAATATCTTGGAAATTGTATCAATTGTAAAATTGTCATGTGATTAGTGTTTAGCTAAATAAACGATGCATCTACAATCCCCAACATAGAACACTCCACAGATAGAATGAAATGTTCCACAATGACGGATTATTAACATCTGGTAATATCACCATAGAAAAAATGATGGATGCGGGGACAGATTTCGAATGTTATGATAGCATTGCAAATATACAGGGTCACTCACTGTCGATGGTACCTTAGACGTTTACGGAGAAAAAAACGTAGGATTATTCTGAAAATTTGGTTTTGTTCTATCGATCTAAAATATTTTGAGCATTGCGGCGTTGCCGCTTCTATCAAAAAGTAGCAACAACTTTATTTCAAAGGGAATAGAGGGTGATGCAAAACTCAAAATTTTGAACCACCCGTATTTGTTTCAATTAAATATCAATCGATAGTAAATGTAAAGTTGAGATAGGGACATGTAAGCCGTTTTGAGCAAGAATGGATAGTTTCGGCACAAAAAATTCCTAAATTTGAAAAATCTCGATTTTTCACACCCTATATCTCTGTAATCTTTCTCGCTATACCCCAAGTATGATAGATCGACAAAATCAGCTCTTCAGGAAGAATCTAAAAATGAAATAAAATGCAGGGTGTTCCATTTGAAATAACAAAGTTGTTGCTACTTTTTGATAGAAGCGGCAATGCCGCTACGCTGAAAGTATTTTAGATCGATAGAACAAAACTGATTACCCAATAAACCAAATTTTCAGAATAATCCTACGTCCCGTTCTCCGTAAACGTCTAAGGTACCATCGACCGTGAGTGACCCTGTATAGAAGTCTGATGATATCAAACGCCACAGGTGAACGAAATTTTTCAAAATAAAATTAATAAAAAGCTGTCTTCGTTCAACAATATCACAGAACCATTTAAATTCATTGTCGATAATGGCGATTGAAAATGATGTGTTGAAAAAGGTCAACATCCAAGATGATTTTAACGATTTTGTATCTAAAAAAGTAAAAAGTTACAAGAATTGCTTTTTAAACTTATATTGTATCTACTTCACAAAAATATTTTCTTTGGTTGTGAAAATATTGTTGTGATCAAAATCATTTCATTAGATGAAATCAAAAAGCAGGAGTCGATCCGATCGACTCGACTTTGGTAATAGAAAAAATATATTTTGAAAAGTAAGAAAACGGTAAAGGAAAGGGGCCCCGCCTAGGGGCCCCGATAGGGTTAATCCGGCCCTGCTCGAATCGAAATCTGAACAAACACAAACGAATTGGATGATTCATCATTTTTATGAAGGAACATGAGAATAGTGCGCAAAACATCAATAATTGCCTTGACAATCTGTCAAATGGTCATCTATCTTGGGAGCCGAACTGACCTCGTGGTTTCCAATGGGCTATAAGAGTTTTCATTTCATCTGTGGAGTGTTTTCAATGATCCTCAAACCCCCACTCACCGATACAAATCCAAGATATCCATGGCGATAGCGTCGCACACCCCATGTCCGGCGTCGTCGACGTCGACGCCGGCGGACGTGTCACCCGCCCGGTGCGCCGTCATCAGCTTCTCGAGCACGCCGGCAGAGCGCAGGCCGCTGTTGTCTGCCAGTGCGCGCGGGAACGCCTCGAGGGCGGCAGCGAACTTGCGCACCGCGTACTGCTCGATGCCGGGCAGTGTGTCGGCGTACTGGAGCAGTTGGGTGGCAAGGGCGGCCTCAGTGGCACCGGCGCCAGCCACGAAGCGACCGTCGCGCGACATGCACTGCAAAAGGGTGGTTATTTCATGTATTCGTTTTTCTATGAACGTCTGTATTAGCACAGATTAGAAAACCTTACAGATGAGACACTCCGCCCATTTTGTTTGATGTACCGACATCCGTTTTCATTGACCTCGGACCTTTAAATTCGGCGCATTGCAGTTGCCGGATTGTTGTTGTCACCGCTAGAACTACTGATGTGCAATGTTGCCATTTTAATGCATAATATACAACAATATAAAAGGTATCAGGAATAAGAATTCCTCGATGTATTCTGAATGAAACTAGCTAAAGGATGTTATGCACTTAGAGTCATATCTAAGGAACTCGACCCGACCATTGCAAGAACAACATATTTTGCAGTTATAGAGTCACACCTGAGATATGGGATCTGCTACTGGGGAAACTCCGACAAAGCATCAATCAATATGATATTTAAGCTCCAAAAAAGAGCTGTCCGGTATGTTTGTAGGGCTGGCTTCAGAGATTCATGTCGTCCACTATTCAAATCACATAGAATAATGACCCTTACCTGCATATTCATACTAGAGACGGTGTGTTTGATGTTTAAAAAACATAAGTTAAATAGAAACACCATAAGAAGCCCTCGTTTCCTGACTAGACAGATGGGTAATTTGGATCTTCCTAAGCCCAACACTACACAAGTTAAGAATTCACTGATTTATAACTCAAAAAAAGTTTTCAATCATTTACCTCAGAATATCAAGAATCTAAATTCAGAAAGAAAAATTAGGAAAAGTGTCAAAGAGTTACTGTTTGATAAGGCATACTACACTTTGGATGAGTTTTTTAACGATTCGCTTTAAGTGTAAAACTAATGCTTTGTCTTTGTTGTCTTGTATTTACCTTATAGTTTTATATAGTAGACTAATGAGCGCCTTGGACGCATGTTTTTACTTCTTGTTTTTACTTTTTGTTATACTTGTTTTTACTTTTTTTGTGATTTATTTGTTTATATACACCTTAAGAAGGGGTTAACCTTTACAAACATGTCAGAGTATATTTGCGGTGTAAAGGGGGAAGTAAAAATCTCGAGCGAAAGGGGCGGAGACCAATGTCGAACAAAAAACGCTAAGCGCTGTTGGCGTCTCACTCCAACTCAGTGTCGCGTAAATTCGTAGTAAATAGTCTTGCCCTGGTCGAGTGGTCGCTCGGAATCTGTGGCTCGGGATGGCTCGGGTCTGCGGCCGTCGGCCGGCCGTTACAATTCTCAGAATAGGCCTCCGGCTTTTCATCACTCATCAGTATATTTTGAACTTACTGTGTCTATGAGGATAATTTGATATGATATGGGAAATATAAAAAAACTTGTCGAAACAGATGAAACCCTTTCGAATATCAAAAACAGTAACACAAAAACGTCTACACGAGCTAAATTGAAACTTATAAATACACAAATTAGAAAATGTCTCTCGGTCGTGGGAGAAATGGGACTTTCGATTGGACAAAAGAGAAAATTTCAAGCAAAAATTGGTGAGCTAAAACGGGTTAGATTTCTCATTCCAAAAATAAATCGGGGGCATGTAGGTTCAGGATTGAGAATTCAGACAGGGCTCGTTATCAATTTGAATCACGATGAAATTGAATGCTTTCTCATTGATGCATCGTATGATGAATATGGACACAGAATAAAAAATGCTGTTTATGGAGAAACTATACTGAACATTTTTATACACAACAAAATATATCGAAATATTCTTCTTCGATAGGTATGAATGAATGACATTTTTCAAGGTATTCAGTATATATCTTTACTGAACTTGAAAACTCGAAAACTCACATGATATATTTGAAAACAAAATTTACAAATAACATCCTATTTGTCTCTTATATTTTGACCCTTACCTACAGCATCAAGTATACGAGGTGGAAAAAACATTGAATATAAAAGTTGTAGGGTTTCATCGGTCCTATATTTTATCACTTCCAAAACGAACAAATGCGAATCGCAATTTTTTTTTCAAATGGATCACCCCCGGTAATAGGTTTATAGTCAGAAGTCCACTTGTTTGTTTTATCTTCTGGTTTCCATGGTATATTGTATCCATATGCAAGGAAAGGATCAAATCAAAATTTCATTGGAAATTTTCATTCAATATTGGAATTGAAATAAGTGGAAAGCGGCTTGAGAAAAAAAAAAGTATTTCATTCTGGTTGAAAAAAAACTGTATTTTTTTCAATTTTGCGAATCGCATTTGTTTGTTTTGGATGTGCCAAAAGATAGTACCGATGAAACAGCCCGAAGGTAGTACAGAAATATCTCTTATTTCCATATTACTCTCGTATCTACTGGTCAACTATTTCAGGCAGCAAATATTTCATGTAAAAATCTACTAATTTTGATTCCATCTTATCTTGCCAAAATCTATCATTACGATGAATTTTTTTAATTTTTATTACTTTATTTGTCCATACCGCGAAATAACCTGCATGAAATTTCGAAAAAAAAAAGTCGATGGCGACCCTCGAATGACGAAACGTCGTATTAAAAATTCTATACTGCTAAGTTATAGAGCATGAAATACAGTTTCAAGAAAATGTCTGCTCTTTTCGTATCTATTAAAATAAAGCCAATAAAAAATTAAAATCTAAAATCTAAAATTTGTATTTCTTTGCGGCTCATTGTTGCGCACATGAATACACAACTTTTTCTTGATTCAACCGATCCTGTATCTCTAACCGTTATCGAATTCCCAATGTAGGGCTTCGAATATGGGACACCCTGTACATCGATTCCAATTATTTCTTATAAAAACATTCGAAAATATTTACGTACCTTATCAATCTCAATATCTTTTTTTCGACTGACAATTTCCTCACAGAAAGTCTTTTACGATGTTTATCGCCAGTTCGATAATTTGAACTCGACATGCTTGATCACAATAATAATACTAGTTCACAAACTAACAATAGTGTCACCATCTGAATGCAATCGCAAACTATGATACATGCATATCTGGACGGCCCTTTGATGTGCACATAGCGCCTGCCGCCGCCGTTCGCAAAAAATGTTTACGTTTTCTTTCACCTAATTAGTCTTATTCGAGAATGCAATGAATCCTTTTCGCAACTTCCATTGATATCATCACATGTGCTAAAATTATTGGAATAGCTTCAGTGCTATTTTTGGTTTTTATGAATGAAAATACGATTCATTCATAAATTCATAGTATCCATGTAAAAGTGCTTATTTGGTGCGAGGGCGCTCGAATCAGTCATGAAAAATGCTCCGTAATTGAGTCTGCAGGGGTTCAGCAAAAATCATTTTTGAGCTAGTAATTATTGATGGATCGCGATAATTTTTTTTTTCAATAGAGACAATTGTATGATTGAGGCATCTCTCGGAGTACTTTTTCGAAATACGATATATCTTGTGAGATAAAAAATAGTGAATATGGGAGAAATTTCGCAACTTTTTTACTAGTTTTTTTTCAAAAAATCAAAAAAGTACTACGAGAGATGCCTAGATCCAACCTTCCTCAAGCAGAAAGTGAAAAAAAAATTCGATTTTTTTCAGCGAGGTCCGAGTAATATGATTTTTGCCATTCCTTGTTTCACAAAGTTTTACCATCAATCCCAAATAAGGTTAACCCCCTCTTAATCTTATCTCATCTCATTTGTCTCGACTAATTTTATACTTCCACTTTTATACTTTACTTGTATTTTGTACTTTCATTAGTTTAATGATTATTTATGACACTTTGTCAATAAGAAGTTATTCTTAGACAATAAAGTATCTATCTATCTATCTATCGAAGTTTCATATGAAATTCGAATATTTCGAATTTAGCCCATTCATTGTCACCAGGAAAAATAAAACACCATTCAACTATCTGATGATGTATTGTACAAACAAATACACAAAATATGACACATCTTTTATGTTACATAGAGTATTCTGAATTTGAAAAGCAAATCAGGAAGATATATTTGAGAAAAAAATTAATACAAAGCGAATTTATATATTGTTTGGTGAGGTAGGTATAAGTTTTATGAAAAATACCTCGAACTTTGAGTAAGAATAAAAAAAGTGCTACTTTTATCTTGAAACTAGAAATGTGATATAGCATAAAATGGTAATATTCTCATAGAAATGGAAAATTTTGATTAAAGTCAATAATAGGTATCTCAATATAGAATTCAAAAACAATGTAATTTTATATTTTCCAATTTATTTGAAGATGATTTGCAATCTTTATACACACAGTGATGTTTGCCACTGGGAGGTGCTCCTTCTCTCTTCGATTCACTCATTGTTAATTCAACACTTGTTTTTTTTATGAACCACAATTCTACAGTCAGAAACAGATCACTTTTCAAAACACACACACTACACAAAGTCTCTGATCTTAAACTAACTCTACTATAAAGTAGCAGCTACTTTGATTTTTCATAATGCAACATTGATCTATCATACTTGGGGTCTTTATCGAACGATTACAGAGATCTAGGGTGTGAAAAATCGAGATTTTTCAACTTTGGGAATTTTTTGTGTCGAAACTATCCACTATTGCTCAAAACGGCTTACATGTTCCTATCTTAACTTTCCATTTACTATCGATTGATATTTAATTGAAACAATTACAGGGTGGTTTAGAATTCTAAATTTTGAATCAAACCAATAATTTTGTTACATTATATGGCTTGTGGTGAGAATATGATCATCTCCACAAAAGAAATTCTAAGTAGACAATTCATAAGAAAACTAAAATAAAAGCATGTCTTTGAAAGTTTTTCAACTATTCATTTATTTTTATTGTCTTATTTCTGATGAACATGTTTGATTGTTCTGAATTTTGAATCAAATCAGAATATAAACACAAAACTCATCTGTCGTCTTGGAGCCGCCATTTTGGAGCCGTCATTTTGTTTTTTATCGAACACGTCACCGGAATTATGAACGTCTACCAAATTTTAAGAAATGGACTACTAAAGTGGGCCATAATTCAGTTGCACGTTTTGACCTAAACACACCTAAACTAACAGGCAATTGAAAGTTAAATAAAACCTTGCAGAAACCCTGAAAAAGCTCTGAATGTTTGTAAAAGTAATAATCTTCTGGCACATGAAATGTCTATTTTTGATTATTCATTCTAAAAAAAACATCACACTATTATAAAGTATTCAAATCAATCATGAAAACATCAAAAGAATTTCCTTGTTACTGCTAATTAACACACCAAGTTCTGTCAAAATCTGCGGGAAATTAAAAAAAAAAGGGAACACCCTATGTGTAAATTCACATCCAAGATGTTCAACCAGTTTTGTTTTTGGTATGTCCCCCTTAATAATGCATCAAATGATGAATTTAATTGGATCTTCAAAATAAATTCAAATTGTAAAATTGGTAATTGTGTTGAATTATTTGTATTGCCTCAGACTTTAATGCTAGTTCAAATATCCCAAAGATTATATCACATAAAAAATATTGGTTTGACTTTAGATGCCAAAAATGGACCAGATAAAGAACATCTCATGGATATCTTTTTAATGAACAAGTTGAATGTTCATTTTGGAGATCTGCAAGATATCTTTTGGACATAAATTGCATGTCCATAATCCATCCATAAAAGGATCAATGTAATTAAACATGTATGGTCTGTGTGGGTATAAATAAATAAATATACATTGGATGTCCAAAGAAACAACACCAAACATTTCTCACCTTGAAAGTATTGACACCATCATCTATGGCTCTCTCAATGTCATCCATGTAGTTGTCAGTGGCTCCCCTAACCACAATGGTGGCAATCCTGGATTCTGTTCCAAGAAGTCTGAAGGCCACAATTGGTGTGTCCCCAAGTTCTTCTACACAAACCATATCTGCATAACCAATTTCTTGGGGAGTAGGGGCAGTCAGTCTTGGCAAAACTGTACCACCAACCTAAAAACCATCAAAAAAAGCATAAACATTTATTTTTGTAAGTTTCCTTACACAAAAATCTTCACCACTCTTGTTTTAGTGTGATGATAAAAATTGACAATGTGAGAAGTCATGCATTTTGAGTTATTTGGTTACAAGTAGTTTCATCATTCCTTTGTTACTTACAGTTTTGCTGAGTCTTCTCAAATCAAATTTTGAGTTCAATCTGACAGCCATAATACCATATTTATGCAAATAATGCATAGCCATATCTCCAAATTTAGCACCAGCTACTATAACTTTAACCCCTGTGTCAGCAATAGCTTTAATTTGGAGTTCTAACAGATCCTCTTCACCTTTGCTGAAGTTCATCAATTCATCAGCAGTTTTGATCAAAACAGTACCTGTAGAAGAAACATTTTCAATCACTAAAGAAGTTCATTGATTGTTTTCATCATCACCTTTGGTTTCTGTTTGCAATATGTCAACAGCACAGCTGAACAAAGCTATTTTGGCTTTCTCCACTTTTGTAATTTCACCTTCTACTTGTCTTTTGAAAACCATTCCTTGCACTACTTGGCTACTGTTCAAACCAGAACCCAAAACCTTGCACACTCTGACATTGTCCACATTAAAAGTGGTTTGTTCTGGTATAATGGAAACACAAGCCTTTGCTACCAGAGAAGCTAAAAAATCTTCATTTCCATACTGCTTGGATTGGATGGAGGTTTTTATTCCTTTGATGACTTCTGGAATGTCACGGCAATCTTTTATTTCTTTGCAAACCAGGGTAGGGAGTATTTCAAGGCACTTTTCCAATGCAGTTTCATATCCTTCAGCTACTTCTATAGGGGTAACACCCAATCTTATCAATTCCTCAGAGCATTCTGTAATAAAGGCATGCATATTAGACCACCACAAATATGCTGTGATAATTATATAAAACTTTATTCTTACCTAGTAGTGCTCCAGCAAAAATGATAACAAAGTTGGTTCCATCTCCTACTTCAGAGTCCTGCATTTGACTGCCCATTATCATGAGTTTTGCCGCTGGGTGCTCCACGTCTAGCTCTCTGATGATTGTTGCAGCATCACTAGTAACAAACTGCTTTTCTATGTGGTTGATGACCATTTTGTTCATGCCATTGGGACCATACGCAGATCTAACGGTTTGTGCGAATTCTTTACAGGCTATTATGTTTCTGATTACTGCTTCTTCTAATCCAGAATAGTGCTAAAAGGTGGGTAGTGAAATTTTATTGTAGAACCGGTGTGGGCGCATGAATCACATGTCAATAAATGAAATGCAATCTTTTCTTTTTTTAGGCTTACCCTGGCACCTTCTTTCATCATTTGGGCAAAGCCAGGAGCTTTGGGTACGTGAAGAGCCATTTTTTATGGATTTTTGGAGTATTTCTTTGGAAAAACTGCTTCAAATAAACCTCAAAATACGCAATCAGCACGAGAACTGAGAAAGATTGAAATGAAGTTTCGAAGTTTGTGTTTGTCTTGTCTGATTTTTCTGAAGACTTTGACTTGACATATGTCAGTTCTGTCAGTGACACTGACAAGTGAAATATTGATCGTCTTCTAACCTCTTTGCTTTCAACACGTTCTTCCTCCACAACATACAGTCTCTGGTTTGTGGTTCAAGTGAATTCGATAGAATAGAGAAGAGGAATCGAAATTGAACCATTTTGAATTCAAAAGTTTTTTCGCTTCTTCGTAACAGTGATTCGAATTAAAAATACGGTATTATTGTGATGAAAAAATTATGTGAGTAAATGTATTCCTTCCCAGGATTGTTCGTATAAGGTAAGACTAATGTTTTCGTTGTGAATGACTTATTTTATCATTTCTATTTTCAGTGCAATATGGAGTCATCAAAATGGCGTCGTTATGCTCGTCTAGAATTTTGTTTCCGTCACTGCTGAGCTCTGTTCATGTGAGTATAATCATGTATGTTTCGTATATTCTTAAATATTTGATATATCAAGTACAACATCAGAGATGCACCTCTCCTCACTGATCAGAGTTAATAATTAGGTATTGATTTATTTACACCTCATTCAGAAATCAGAAGTCATGAACGTTTTTTTTTAATTTCATTCGAAAGTACCTGATATTCATCATATTGTACATACTGACGATAATAATAAAACATAACAATCATTTCATATATAATTTATTTGAAGCACCATAATTCATGCAAAATTAATTCAGTCATACAAATATATCCAGAGATGTAATCCGAAAATAAGTACCTACCTAAAAGATTACAGTAGCGTTTTAGGAAGAAATCATGCCCGTTTCATCTTACATCATAATATGGAAGGGAAAATTCAACACTCCTGCCATTTCAAATAGTCATCTTACAATATAAATAGTAGGTTTTATCAAATATATAAAAGTATAAAATAATACAAAACTTGGCATTGGATTGAGCCCCAAAATGACAAGCAAGAGTGCTTTCAAGCACTCTTTTCTTGGTCGATGGTTTCCTTGGTAGGCAGAGGGTTCTTTTCTTGGGTCTCAGCATGTTTCAACTTGGTATTGTCGAAATTCTCGATACCCGATATCAATTGTCTTTGCCCCTTTTCCTGTTCAATTACTGAAAACAAACAAATATTCAATGTTTCAAAGGCAACTTGAGGAAACGTTTATGTACACAAATCACCATTTGTACCCAGAGGTACATACAGGTAAAATATGGTTTCAGTTATTTGAATATGAAATACATATTTTGAACACGCTTCTCTTCAACTGAACCTCTTTTTATGAATCCAAATTTCAATAATATTCCTCCCAAAAAAAGAACATCAAGAATCCACAAACACATTAAATAATGTTATATCGCCAAAACACAGGTTTTTAATCCCATACATATTCAATGTTTTCATCATTCCTTCAATTTTAAAAAATTCGGGGCCAAGTATATTCAGCTATAATGTAAACTATTTTCGAGTTTTCTTATGTGACACCTTACCTTGTTGGTCTGGTAATATAACTTTTTCTGCAGTTTCTGCATGCTTCATTGTGGTTTTGTCGAATTTTTCTACACCATTCAGGAGGGTTTGATGGGTTTTTTCTTGCTTTACAACTGTCAAGCAAAGCAAAAATCATGCAATAACGAATAATTCAAAGCACTCAGCATGCAAAATCAAATTAGCACGTTGGTATTTTTAATGCTTACAAAACTCAACTTAAAAACGTGGTACATATTCAAACAATGTAGATAATAAATAATATGAGAATAATTTATTCATCAAATTGAGATTATTACAAACGTCATGCCACATTATTTCTAAACACATAATATATCATGCATAAAAAAATATGTACCTCAATGCATACCTAAAATTATGTTTTGAAAACGTTTCAGTCCATTAAATCCGATTTTTTTTTTGGAAATTAAATCGGTACTTGAGCAGTTAATGGACTGAAGTGCTGATATAATTTCTGAATTTTTATTATATACTTATGCAGGCAAGCTTCAGCAAAATTATATTATTGAATTTATGCTATTCAAATCAAAATAAGGCTTTGTCAATGACATTCTTCCATTCCTACGAATTGTTTATGTCCCGTTGGAATTGAAGAAACCTAACAATTACGATTCAGAACAATGTTAGGAAGCATTTTTAAAATAAACATAATGAGTAATGCATTTCATGCCTACCTTCTTTGTCTGGAAGCGGATTTTTCTCCTGAGTCAGGGTGTGTTTCAGTTTACTGGTGTCAAAACGTTCAATTCCTTCGATAAGGGCTTTCTCAGTTTTTTCAGCAGCCACATCTACAACAACAAAACATAATATTACAGAATGACTGTTGAAATATAGCTGAAATTGGCGTGGTAAGCAGTAGTTACTCTGTACAGTTTTATTCGGTCAGCTGTTGATGGTTGGATTTCGTTAGTATTATTTTGTTCTAATAACTACATTGGTTCCCATATAGTAACTATAAGGAGAACACATGTTTGTCATTATAAATACTGCGGCAATAATTAATACAAAATGTTTTTAGCGCAAGCCTTATCAATATTTTATCGTGTTTATGAAAATAATAATGAGTGGCAATGGTGAAGCTTGTTTTTTATTTGTGGAATGTACATAAAGGGCTCTGTATATAGGCAGCCACGATTGTTTACATTGTGGATATAAAGGCTCAATTGATATTTTCCAAAGGCCATTTACATCCCACATACAGTCTCAGACGACTATATATGCTTGTTATTTTCGTGAGATAGAAGTACTATTCATCACATTTCTGAAATGAGCAGAATGAGACATCAAATGGAAAGAAGGAAAACAATAAGTTTTCTTGTCTACAGGAATAACAACACTAACATGTTCGGCTCTATTCTATTTTATATTCTATATATATCTTCAAACAGAACATGGGATTCAAGATGGTGGAAGTTTCAAAAACGTAATTTTGGTAGCTAGTGGAATATAATATAGGTTATAGAACATATAAAACTTTACTTTTGCTCTCCATTTCCGAATGAATCATTTAGAGATTTTTTTGAGTTAGGAAAAACGCATTATTGTAAGATTAGCAAAGGCACAATTAGTAGCATTAAACAAAAGAACGTGAAGATAAGTATGGAGCAAAGTCTACAAGTGGAGAAAACTCTAAATAAAATGAGTTTTTATCGAATTTGCTATATACTTTTCTACGCATTCTATTCAATTATTACAGGGTGATATCTATTTTGAGTGTTATTATCACACGAGATCAATAATTAGTGCTCGAAATTTTCGTTACCAGTAAAAACGATCACCCTGTATATGTTATTATTAGATGAAACCCTGTGAGAATGCCAGCCACACGTCTATAGTGAGCCGAAAACGGCCAACTTTTACCTTGTGCGTTAGGTAAAACAATCTTCTCTTTGGTATCGGTCCGTTTGAGGGTGGAGGGTTGGAAACTTTCCACCCCGTCCATGAGGGCGTTATGCGTGCGCTCCTGCGCTACGTCTACAGAAAAGACGGCGACATGCAAAAAGGTGAGAGTAGTGACAGGTCCAGGTGACAGAATATTGAGAATAGTTACAACATGTTGTGGTAGAATCAATTAATAGGACAAATAAAAGCATGTTAACAGGACAGTAAGAATGGAATGTGAAAGAGAAGAAGAAATAGTAGTAGAGGGAGATTAGTAGGAGTAGCAGTATGGTAGAAAAAAATGAGAAGAGTTACAAGGTATAACCACGGTATAACAAACATGTGATAGAATAGGTAGAATGAGAAGAGTAAGAATAGTAACAGATGGTGTAACAACGACGAGTGTAACAATATGTGGGTGAGAACGAGAAAAGTAAGAATAGTTAACAGTTGAAAGAGTGCTGAAAATTGGTTACAGTAAAAGTGAAATAGTAACAACAGATGACATGATAGTAGAAATAATGAAACTTGGTATAGCAATCAAGGAGAATATAGTAACAATAGTAACATGTGAAAGAACAGTAGGAATAGTAAAATCGAAACAACAAATTGGTGAGGATATAGTTATAACAAGGGAGAGAAAACTAGGTACGGTGATAACAGTACAACGATACTAACATTTGGTATATAGCATTGAGAATAGTAACATGATAGCATAATTAGTAACAAAGGGCGTCATGTAGTGAAACTAATAACGTTTAATTATTATATAAGCTAACCAGAATTTCTCTTTGTAGTGATAAATCCTGTTATACATTATACAATTCAGAATATTTCGCTTCATTTAATTTTTTTGAAGGCTAGTTTCTGGAAAGATAATATTTGAAATGTATTAAAAACTATACATATTTTAATGTTGCATTAGTTCGTTGAAGTGGGTAGCACTCAAAAAAGTGAAACGCCTGCCTTGTACTTGATCAATTTGTATCGACATTTGCTCAATATTATATTATGTCGACTTTATTGATAATTAATTAGTTGTTAATCGTGGGCTAGCAGAATTTTGCGTTCAATTCCAAAGCCCACGTTAGCATTGTAATGTGGGACACCTGCATTTTTCATTACTCATAATTTTATATTCAATGTCCGTAATCAATACATATTTTGAATTCCAACAATAACAAATTATAACAATTGTTTTGATACTATGAACAAAATATCATATTATTTTTATGGCCTTATTTTTGTGATGACAGCTATATGCATCTAGAATATATTTCACTAGATTATATACAGGGTGTTCCTGTTTACCCTCATTACATAGCTATCTATACAGGTTGTCTTATAAAAAACAACCGAAGATTTCAACTGTCGATAATATTGTCGATTAAAAAAATGCACTAGTAGATAAGATTTACAGTGAAACAACCGGTATATTCTGACCTGAGGTCATTCCTCGGTGTTTCATCATTACATTAGAATGTAAAACAACGTATATGCGATCTTAGCCTTAGTTTATTTCGACCGACTAGACTACAACCATAAAAGGAACTACTGCTGAATAATACTGTAATGGCACACTTGGACCTGTCATTATAAGTGTTACAATGTGAATAGATGATGATGATATAATCATATCTCATGAAAGCGTCGGTACTGTAGATGTATTGATTGATGTAAATCAGAACATGAAATCATTGAAGCTTTCTCGAGTTTGATATGTGTGTGTCATATTTGTTTGGAAGTATGAAAGTCAGAACAGGCGCAATCATTAGTCTGAAAATCTCCCCGTATGTTCGTAAGGAGGGTTTATCCACAGGGGAATTTCTCGTACACCTTGTAGGAAATTTTATGAATGAAATGAAACAGAAAAAGGAATTTTTTGTACACTATTTCAGACTGTGGTTAACCCCTCGGTTCGTAACGAAACACTTCTGGACCATAGTTAATTATTATGAAACAATCTAACATTGAATCTTCAAATATACCAGATATTTCAAGCAATTCAGTTTCCTGTGATATTGGTTATTGTGTCCGCATTTCAAGATAACTTTAAATAAAAACTACCCATGTGCTGTGACCGGTAGAAAGTAGTATGCATCATATGGAAAATTGTTTTATTGATACATTTATACAAATGTCGATGTGTGCAATCGCTTCTACATCAAAAAAAAACCCAAAAAACGTGCATTATCAACTTTTTGCGTTTTCGGCGAGAAATTAAAAAAATCGTAAATTATGTCCCAAAGCACATTTATCCGAGAAGTTATCGAAAAATGTCACCAAAAAAACTGTTCAGAACCAGATTTTATAGCTATCTATCTTGGAAATACATCGGAGATTGGAGAATTTTTGTCATAAAAATCCTACATTTCTGAACAAGAAATTCATTAGTGAAGCCATCAACCATAATATCCTGAATATTATTTTGTAAAAATTATCAAGCTAGAGCTATTCCTATATTTTATTCGGAAACAATTTTGAATATGTAAATTTGTCATGTGTTCAGCTGCTTATCATTAGTTCTTGTTATGTCAAAAATTAAATCAGTCTTTTGTTTAATGAAAAATTCATATTAACATTGTGTAGATAAATGGACCGTTATTGATGATAAACAGTATCGGGATTGTAATGTCCTGGACACATTTCTCCGAATATAAATTACTGTGGATAAACTAATGAAGATTTCTGTCAGAAATGTGTTTTTTCATATAAAACTATTTTTTCGGCAACCGTCCGGAAAGTACGTACTTTCCAGACGATTTTTTTTTGAGAATGTGGCATTTTTCCGGCCTAGTCCGGGAAGTACGTACTTCCCGGACTAGGCCGGGAAGAATCACATCGTTGTTGTCATTGTAAATATGAAAATCTTGGTAGTATGGTTTTGATAAATGCAGTTGATCATTACCATAGCAGCAAAATAACGACTGACAGCTATCTGACATAAAATTAGCTAACATTCAAAAATTATTAGATGAAAACAATCAATGTGAAACGGAAACTTTACCTTCTTGTTCTGACTTCAACAAAAGGCACTTAAATATACCAAGCATTTCAAGCAAATTGAATCCATTCAATATTAACAATTGTTCTAATTTTAATATAAATATTAATATAAATAAGAATTGAAATGTTCGAAATTTTGTTCTAATAAAGAAATGTGTTTCTTTGATTTGTTATTCTACACGGTTGCCGAAAAAATTGTGTACGCAACACGCCCGAAAACAGATTTTTTTGGACTCGCAGACTTCCAGGACTCGCTACGCTCGTCCTAGAATTTTGTCCACTCATCCAAAAAAACAGTATTTTCCGGACTTGTTACGTAAATTACTACTTATAGCAAGAAATCGATTTTTATTTTATCATCTCAGATTTTTTCGAAACTCGAACTAACCTATTAAATGATATTTTTCTATTTTTTTTTTAAATAAGTGTGTTCCGAGTCATATTTTATGAATTTTTAAAATATCCGTCAACGACGTACACACGTGTACAAAGTCTTTTGGGGTTTCTTTCGATGCAGAAGTGATTGCATTCATCGACATTTGTCCAAATTTATTAATAAACAAAATTCCCCTATGATGCGTACTTTCTGTCGGACACGAAATATTCACTCGGAGATACAATAGTTCTCGCAGATACTATTTAAAATTAATATTTTGAGCACAGCCACAGTTGAAATACTTTCTTCAATAATTAATGAAACCCTGGAATAACAACTCGCTCCTGTTGAAAGAACAGTCTCTGATGACAAACGAACAGGCCTGGCGTGCTATTCTCGAAATCATACGTAGCCGATTTTCGTACGAATTTTGACATATTGCGCATGGTTCTGACAAGTTTGTATTCTCGAACCGTCTGTCGTAGTTCGTATACGAAAAATCTTATACGTTTGGACGCGTGTGTGTACGAAATTGAATATTTTCATACGAATTTCAGCCGCTGACAGTGACATAATATAAGAAAATTGTATTTGGTTCCAGTTTTGATGTAGATTTTCGAGTATTTATTATTGTTCTGATTGATATTTGTCCTGTGGAGTTGTAAAATGGCCCATTTTCATCATCTGATACATTTCTTTATAAAATATATATTATCTCCTATATAATGTGGTCCTGCGAATCCCAAATAAGTTTGCACTATGGAAGAAAATATTCTGTGATCTGTTGGGGTAGGTACCTATATCAAATGTTTCTCATTGCCTTTTGCCACTTATTCCAATCCTTTTTTGTTCCCGGCATATTATTCAATGTTTCTGATGATGCTAGGATTCCCATGAACCTCTCGCTTCTTTAAGTGATACCTTTCATTTGTGAACTTCCCTTGATGATTTTTCAATACTCCACCAACTCCGCTCTCTGTTCCGGAGTTGTGAAACTCATATAAAGTTCTCAAAGAAGTAAACTATCCGCCAAAATATTATGACTAAAACTAGTGGAGTTCATTTTTTTCCTAGAAATATTCTCTCGATATGGTTGGGAACACTGGTAGCTGTGCAATGTTGTCATATTTTTCGTGCTCCCGCTTCAAAAAGTTCGTATGGATATTTCGTATGTTCTACTTCGGAGTTCGAGAATGCACTTGTATTGACGTACAATGTCATTCGTATACGCGAGAAAGTCACATGACTTCGAGAATAGCTCCCCTGTGCCAGATCTATTAATAACCCCGAAAGACTATTTTTCACTGAATCCCCTTCAACACCCAAAAAGACCCCAACCCAAAACGACTCTCCCGGCGCATTCCATTCCGCTAGGGGCGCAGCAGCAGCTGTTCCCACTCGAATCTCCCCAAAATAGCCCCCCCCCCCCATCCCCATCATCGGAAATAGCTCACCTTCCGCCGAGGGCAGCACCACCTTCTCCACGGTGTCGGCGTTCTTGAGGTTGCTCGACTTGAAGCCCTCCAACTCGCTCTTGAAGTCGCCCGCGACCTTGGGCAGGTCCTTGAGGGCAGGGGGGGCGGGGGCGGCTGGTACTTTGCACGACATCTGCGGAAAGAGATGGTTTGCATTTTTTTTTTTTTGATGAAATTAACGTGCAAAATATTTTTTCTATTTTGGTTGTATAATGAAGTCATTGTGCAACGCAAATGCGTGTCGAAAAAGCCTCTATTTCGATACGCACTTTTTATTATTCGGTGGTTGGTACAATCGAACTGTCAAATGAAAGTCAGAAGAGTTAGGCCCAGTTTACTTCTGAGCGATTTTCCAGTTGTATTTCAGAAATCATCAAGTTTATTTCAGAAAGCGTCAATTGAATTTCAGAATTGTCACTTGTATTTCAGAAAGTATCAATTGTATTTCAGAATAGTGAGTTGAATTTCAGAAATCGTCAAATGTATTTCAGAATAGTCAGTTCAATATCAGAAAGCATCAAATGTATTTCAGAATAGTAAGTTCAATATCAGAAAGCGTCAAATGTATTTCAGAATAGTCAATTGAATTTCAGAATTCGTATCACCTGTATACAAATGATATATTCTGAAATTCAAATGACGAATTCTGAATTTCAATTGACTTTTCTGAAATACAATTGACGCTCTCTGAAATTAAACTCACAATTCTGAAATACAATTGATGGTTTCTGAAATCGAACTCGCTATTCTGAAATACATTTGACGCTTTCTGAAATTCAATTCACTATTCTGAAATACAATTGATACTTTCTGAAATACAAGTGACTATTCTGAAATTCAATTGACGCTTTCTGAAATATAACTGGAAAAGGTGAAGCAGTGACAAACGCAATGTTTTTATTGGTAAATTTCAATTCAGGATGTGATTTTATTTAAATTAACCAATAAAAACAATAACAACATTGCATTTTCCAACGCTGGTACCGCAAAAATCAAAATCGCTCAACACTAAACTGGGCTTCACGCTTATTTCAATGTCATTTTTCTGCCATTTATCGATACTAAATCAATGTTTTTCAGTAAAATACTTCTTATGCAAAGTAAAAAAAATTGTATATGACACACGTTTTATAAGACATGTTGTCGCACTTGTTTCCTTGGAGCACTCCTTGCTTTGCTCGTCGTACTCCAAACAACGCGTGCGATAAAATAGCGTTCTTATAAAACTTGTATCATAATGAACTATTTTACACGAATATACATGATGAGTTTGTTTCTATGATGATGTTTTACGTTTATTTAATTTAGTGAATTAGCATTACCCTTGTTTGATTATCTGCCTTGTCACTTGCAATTTCGAATTAATTTCACCCACAATCACGAAACTCACCATCTCAGATGTAGACGAAGAAGAAAATAATCTTTATTGGACATTAAATAACAAATATCTTATGCCAAATGGCTAACGACCGAAGTTTTTCTGCCATTATACTTTCAATGATTTTGACATTATTAAAAAAATGTGAAACTTTCCAAGTTTTAACAATGAATATTCAGTCACCTGCGCATTATTCAATTAGCCTAGCTCTGATTGAGGGAATCATATGGACTGAGATCTGGAAATTTTCGTTTGGGTGGATCACCATTTCAATTTCATGAAATTTAACTTGAAATACTTGATCTGCGATTCCGAATTCCCCAACAAACTTAATTTCAATCAGATCGGAATATAATTACAAAACTCGTCCGCCATTTTGGAGCATCCATCTTGAAGTTATGATTTTAGACAGAATAATCATAATCTCCGACCCCGAAAATCCCCAAATACCAATTTTGAATCGAATTCGTTTGAGTCGATTCTGTTATTTTATAGCTACACCTCGTATATGGTGACCAGGAATCAATTCAACCGTTCCCTAATCGATCTTAGTTGTTATTTCTTTAAGTATTTCAAATTATTGTGATGAATGTACAGTTATTTAAGAGTATCGAACCAAATATGACTTTTTTAAAGACAGTTTAAAATACCTTTCATTAAATTTCAACCCTTTGCGCTCCCGTTGTAGCAAAACTTTTTTATGAAAAGTGTGCCCATAGATATAGGATATTGAAGTAAATAAAACCGGAGAGTAAAAACAATAATTATTACATGTCGAAGTTTTCACACAAGAATTCGTAAGGATTTTGTGTTGAAAAGTAAGGATATTGTATGCACAAATATTTTAAAAAGGAAACAGTCTTTCTCTTATGTGGATATGTTTGTTAGGTACCTAAAAAGTTATACGTCAACATTTCAAATAAAGGAATTTTTTGATGATGTGAAACTTTCATAGCACACTTTTCATGATAATGTTTCGCTACCAGGGGGGTGCGAAAAGTAATAAATGCAATTAAATCTCAATCTCAGCTGCCGTAATTATCCAACAAAGTTAAAAATGATCAAAATTTAAGATTTCTACATTTCAACATGATGTTAGACACCGGATATCATTACTTTTCGGTTTAAAAATATTCGAATAATTTTTTTCGTTATATTCGGTAATTCTTATGTGGCCGAATGAATTATTGATGATGTGGTATAAAATTCCAAGTAACTAGCGGTTTCTTGGCCGGGTGCTCAGCAGACCGGAAGGCACACTTACTTCCTCTAGAACAGGATGAGTCAAATTACTATTAGACAGACAGACTAGTGAATAAGTGCTAATGAATGAGAGTTAATAGCCGAAAACAATCATTATATCATCCGAGATGGTATATAATGGTAAAGAATTTTTGAATATCACAAATGGAAATAGGTATACGCGAGATAAGTCATATCGAGCTGGGCTAATGTAAAACATTCCGGTTTATCTAAATACCTAGACGGATTACAAAACTGAAACTCTTGAACGGATGAATCATTCAGATTAAACGAACTCTTGCGTCTGTCTCCTTGAATTAAGATAATTTTAATACTTTAATAGCTCTACCAAGATGAATCCAATACATTTTAATTAATAATGTCTATGAGCCACATATTCACACTTCAAGCTTCATATTTCGACCCCATCAGACTTAAAAATATTATTTTTCTATTTTGGTTGTATAATGAAGTCATTGTGCAACGCAAATGCGTGTCGAAATAGCCTCTATTTCGATACGCATTTTTTATTATTCGGATATTGGTACAATCGAACTGTCAAATGAAAGTCAGAAGAGTTAGGCCCAGTTCACTTTCGAGCGATTTGGATTTGGTGATATCGGCAGTGAAAAACTCAATGTTTAAATTGGTAAATTTCAATTCAGAGACTAATTTGATTTAAATTGATCAATGAAAACAATAACAACATTGAATTTTTCACCGCTGGTATTGCAATAATCAAAATCGCTCAACTGTAAACTGGGCTTTACGCTTGTGCGTCAGATTTTGATTATTTCAATGTCATCATTGTTACCAATCAAAGATGTTTCTGTTATTTATCGATATTGAATCCATTTTTTTCTTCAAATCAATTCAAAATAGAAAAAATTGCATATGACACACGTTTTATAAGACACGTTGTCGCACTTGTTCACTTGGAGCACTCATCGCTTAGCTCGTCGTACTCCAAACAACGCGTGCGACAAAATAATGACGTCACATCCATACGACATTTCATACAAGAAAAAAAAAATAAATAAACACCTCATATTTTTAGATTTTCGAATGCAAATTAGTTGATTGTTCTAGCTGCGATGGTTTTCGATGTATATTGATATTTAAAAATGCATTATTCTGTAACCATATCAGAGAAATAAGTACATATTTGAAATAAAATAAAAATATATTGGTAGTTATTGAATCTACTAACATTGTTTTCCAGTTTTTTGCAAATATCTCGGAGGTTGGGGGTTGGACATAGAAATAATGATTAAAAATCCTAGATAATAGACCAGCTATTGGCCGACTGATCACCTTTTCGTGGACATCCTGTATGTTACAGTCTCGCCATCAAACGCGATGCCATTTTTGGGCGATAACTTTCTCATATTTGCCCGAATTGGTCCTGATATGAACGAGATGCATTCGAGATTCGAGAATAACAGTTTTGTCGTGAGGTCAAACAAGAGTCAAATTATTTGCGACCAAACACCAACCAATAAGGAGAAACAACTTGGGATGAATCATGTCTCGAAAGCGTTTCGAATGACGCCGAATAATAGTATCAAGTGGAGATTAGGCATGTACAAGGTGCATACAAAATTATGATATAGATATTTCATAGTGAAATAATGATTCATTCCATTTCTTGGAAATATTGATCTTTTTTTCACCAGTCATCATAAGAACATATACTGTTTATATTGTTACCAGATTATATTGTGAAATGTTCATCTTTTAATAGGAATATTGCATACAAAATAGTATATTATGATACAAATTTTATAAGACGCTATTTTGTCGCACGCGTTGTTTGGACGAGCAAAGCGAGGAGTGCTCCAAGTGAACAAGTGCGACAACGTGTCTTATAAAACGTGTGTCATATGCAATTTTTTCTATTTTGAATTGATTTGAAGAAAAAAATGGATTTGATATCGATAAATAACAGAAACATCTTCGATTGGTAACAATGATGACATTGAAATAATTAAAATCTGACGCACACGCGTAAAGCCCAGTTTACAGTTGAGCGATTTTGATTATTGCAATACCAGCGGTGAAAAATTCAATGTTGTTATTGTTTTTATTGGTCAATTTGAATCAAATTACACTCTGAATTGAAATTTACCAATTAAAACATTGAGTTTTTCACTGCTAATATCAACAAATCCAAATCGCTTAGAAGTAAACTGGGCCTAACTCTTCTGACTTTCATTTGACAGTTCGATTGTACCAATCTCCGAATAATAAAAAATGCGTATCGAAATAGAGGCTATTTCGACACGCATTTGCGTTGCACAATGACTTCATTATACAACCAAAATAGAAAAATAAACAAATAGGTAAATAAAAAATTAGGTAAATAAAAAATACAAGAATAATTATTGATATCATGAAAACTTGAAATTTCACAATGACAACTATACACATTTGTTCTTATGAAATAATATGTTATGTGTTCCCAATGTCGAAGGTTTATTTATAGTATTTCAGCACAAACTATCAATAAACAATGAGTCATTATTAAAGAATGTATCAATAGATATTAAATATTTTCTGATGGATCACAAACTGTAAAAAATATAATGCGCATGAGAGTCATGTTCTTTGCGTTATGCTGTACCTACTTATATTGAAATGATAATGAACTGAACATTACAATGTACGTGTCATCAGAAATTTGCAGCAGATGGCGAATCTGCATAATTTATTGTGTGTCAGTTGGTTAATATGATGAGACAATCGAAATAGATTGAAATTTTTTTTCAATTTACAGTAATCAAACCATAAATGGTACCTATATTAGAGAAGTATCTAGAGAACGGAAATAAGCGAAGTTTAAAAATTTTGACACATTATTATTGGATGCTGGGAAATATTTTTAATTTCAAATGAATCCATTTCCTTCATTATTAATAATGGAAATAAAAAGTTTGGCATGATGTCAAGTATTATCTTCGATTATCGTTTACCTATATTTTACTCAATAAAAGTAGAAATTATACTTTGAAAATAATCTTGAAAAAAATTAAAAAAAGTCCGAACTGCATATATTCAGATTGGATCAATAAAACATTTTTCTCATCTAATCATTTATTCGTGCATAAGCTTATATCGTCATTTTTCAATCCGGATGCGGATGATATTCTTATCATTATTCATTCATTCATCACGAAGTATAAATCAGTATCAGGATCAACCACAACCAGAATTATTCTTAGAGAAAATTTAGATACGTATTTCAATAATGTAGAGTGACAACAAGAGTTGAATATTATCGTGGTTTAAGATACTGCATTGTCTTATCAAAATTTACCGGAATTGCTTTAAAACGCGTGCACCCAGTATAAACTGGCCGTACAGAAAAACTTTCTTCTCTTATTACTGAATGCTTACTACAAGCACAGACGAGTTACATGCGGATCATACGGCGATTTTTCAATAGCAATTTCGCATATATGGCTTTGGAGATTAACCTACTTCTTATTTTTCCACATACAGTAACTTGCTCGCCTCATGTCGTCAGTGGCGTCGGTACAAGAATTTTGAAAGGATTTTCGAAAAGTTATACGCGGTCGAATTTGGCTAGGAAATATTGACGGTATTTTCAACAGTCCAACTTCAAGAAATATCAGTTAATTTCCTTTTTTCCATAAACTTTGACGAAACATTTTTGGACTATAGTTTTTAGTTTTAGTGATTCAACCATTCGTTGGAAAATGCTTTTGACTGCCAAAATAACTGAAAACTATAATTATTGATTGATGAGTAGGTCGCGCTGGCTTTTCCTAATCATTTTCATATCATTGAATAAACATATTTGGTTTCTACAGTACAACCAAGGTGGATATAGGATGGTGAAACAGCTCTTCAATTGTTTCTGCGAAAAACTTGTAGACCGTTTGAGAAGATAGTAATATTTCAGCTACTTGAATGAAGATGGCGGTAAGATCGATTATCGAAGAAGATTTCTGTTGCTTACGTACTTCTGTGGTTCACATCTGACAGACGTGACTTGAAACGACATTAAAACAATATATTTTCGATAAATCTGGATTGAATATTGATATTTTGACTCTTCTCAATCATTTTTCATCTAGAACAGATGAAACTGATAAAAGTATGACAGATGCACAGATTCTGTTTTACCGACACAAGGTATGTCGCCATCTCTGATAATTTCAGGAAATATTACTACGGTGTGAAATCAAGTAGGCAAAGGTCTACAGTTTATTCTAGTGCTTGTTAATAGGAAGCTGTTTCACCATCCTATATCCACCTTGAGTACAACCATTGTCGTTCTAAATGGAAAACTAGTAGGCTGGAACTATACTTGTCAGTTCACTCAAGTCCCAAACGTCTGCCACGTTGAGGTCGCTACCTTACAGAAACGTCATGATGCTCATTTTTTTCAGTTTTTTCACTGTCAGTAACTCAATTTTAGGTTGAAGTTATGTTCTTCTTTTTTTTTGACTTCAGCATATATTGTATGTAACTATCATAATCTGACAGGTATTTTTACTTTTTATACAAATTTCTACTCGAAAAGGTACAATAACATTTTTTTAGGAACAATAATAAGGCATATTCCAAGGAAAATTTTTGGAGGTACTCACGTATTTATGCCTCCCAGAACAAGAATCCGAAACGATTGTTTCGTAAATATACACCCAACATTTGACATCTTAAAATTCTTCTACTAAAAACACAAAATTCGTCCTTCTTTTAATTAGAACACCACACATTCTCACATTTACTTATCTTCAACACTTTTCAGCGAAAGAATTCAATATTTTTCAAAAAATGTACCGTTCTTCGGAAACACTAGACTTTGATCAACTTGACACTGTCACAAAGTTCAGCTCCCATCATGCTCGGTTCTCGATGGTTTTGGTAAATTTTTTTGAATTTTTCCAAACATACTAGTTTATTCTGCTGAAATATGTTGAAAACAAGTGTGAATGTAAGTGTGTGTGGTGTTTAAGTTCGAAGAAGGATTAATTTTTGTGTGCTTTCTTCAGTGGGTATGAATTATGCGTGGAGCAAATATACAACTCAACGTGAGTGATTAAAATTATATTAACTTGTACATTCGATATGCCAATACATTCACTTGCCTTGCATTTGAGTTTCTCACAATGTTTTTTCTGCTTCCTGATTCCCAGATCAATGATATCAAACAATTCTGTGCTTGAAACAGGAGATTCGCTGTGCTAAAAGGAGCGCGTAATTCAAAATGTAAATAAATCGTTAGGTTACGACCGGTTTGACACTTCCAAGTTCAAAATAGTTCACGGTTATTATGAGATGTCACTGCCTTACAGAAAAAGTGACGTCATTTTTTCAGTGAACAAACAATATTATACCGTCTACTAGGTGTTCATTACGCTACCTAGCGGTGACTCGTGAACTACTCGTAGTGGGATAACCACTGAACTCTCTGAGGGATAACCCACAGATAAACTTAACCTTTGTTCTGTTTATGTTCGCTTCTGATGTGAAAGGTGTATTTCCAGCAGTTTTTCGAGAGATGTTCTGGTGGAATACATGTGAAATTTCTCGTTTCAGTTATTGTGTGGTGGCAACGACACCTATGTCACAATGACACAAATATCAAAAATATGAAAACAAAACAAAAACGATACCACTTCGAGAAGTTCGAGTTTTTACCATGAGATAGTGATACCGTGTTATTTTCTATCGCGAATGGTACAACGAATGCAGTCACTGATTAATTTGAGAAGATGTCACTGCTCGCTTGACAAAGAACTCAAAAAGCAACTCGAAATCGTTTCTGTACGTGTGAATTTCATGTACTTTTTCATAAAATTGGGCATAAATTAATTGAAAATCATATTTATCTTTCTACCGTATCATTTGTGGTGCATCAGAATTTTGCTATCATTACTTCTTAACTAAAAAAGCATTGCTTGAACATTTATCCAGCCTTCCTGTCAACACAATATTCACTTTCACTATGAACGATGGTGGTTTATGGGATTTTACGGCTGTCTGGTAGTTCATCGGAATTTTAATTGGAAAGGCTCATTTGGAATTCTGTGGTGCAGACTGCATAAGATTTTTTTTGTCTATATATAGAAGACATTGCTTAGGTTACTGAATAAAAATGAGTAGGCTCGAAACCTTCTTTGTTCGAGGTGAATCCTAATTTTCAACATGGAAAATAATAGTAATTTACGTAACAAGTCCGGAAAATACTGTTTTTTTGGATGAGTGGACAAAATTCTAGGACGAGCGTAGCGAGTCCTGGAAGTCTGCGAGTCCAAAAAAACTGTTTTCGGGCGTGTTGCGTACACAATTTTTTCGGCAACCGTGTAGAATAACAAATCAAAGAAACACATTTCTTTATTAGAACAAAATTTCGAACATTTCAATTCTTATTTATATTAATATTTATATTAAAATTAAAACAATTGTTAATATTGAATGGATTCAATTTGTTTGAAATGCTTGGTATATTTAAGTGCCTTTTGTTGAAGTCAGAACAAGAAGGTAAAGTTTCCGTTTCACATTGATTGTTTTCATCTGATAATTTTTGAATGTTAGCTAATTTTATGTCAGATAGCTGTCAGTCGTTATTTTGCTGCTATGGTAATGATCAACTGCATTTATCAAAACCATACTACCAAGATTTTCATAATTAGGTACAATGACAACAACGATGTGATTCTTCCCGGCCTAGTCCGGGAAGTACGTACTTCCCGGACTAGGCCGGAAAAATGCCACTTTCTCAAAAAAAAATCGTCTGGAAAGTAGGTACTTTCCGGACGGTTGCCGAAAAATAGTTTTGACCGCTCGAAGTCAAAAGGGCTCCGTGTAGACGAATAATCTGTTCGAAGTTCATTTTCGCGACTTCCCCTGTAAAGTCTGGGGGTTAGGATAAATAAGGATAACAAAGCCGACTAGATCGATATTTGATATCCCCAAATGTGCAGGGAAGGTGAAAGCTGACGCATATGGCTGCCCTTGACTTTCCTGTCCCTGATGTAGAATGAAAATGGCAGCTGACCATACAGGGTGACTCACGGTCGATGGTATGTCTGAGTGGAATGTTGAAAAGCAAACGAAGTGCCTTGAGGATATTTATGAATATTGCAAGCACCTGCTATGCATCCCGTGTCCGGTTCAACAAAGACAGTGTTTAGTTTCAATTTGCGTTGTTTTTTTCTTGAATAACTAGGAGGATGAGCTTGAGGTAGGTGGAAAAAATTCTTGTGCGCACTTTCGTAAATTTTTAGCGCTCCTCGAAAATGACCTACAGGCAAATATATTGAATTTGTTGAGTTCAAATGTTCTGAAAGTTTGCAAAAAAAAAAAATCATCATAGGAAGTAGTAACAATGATCAAAATCTCCTTTGATGGGTCGAGGAAATTTTAGAATGACAAATGCTGCATTTTTCATGGAATAAGCTGATTGTTTTGCCTCAGAAAAACATTGTTGAAATATTTCAAATGCTGCCACTTCAGTTGAAGAAACCAAATTAAATAATGGAAAAATCGAATATCTATCGCATGTTTAAAGAAACTTTGCTTATTTTTTCTCTGAAAATTACGATCGGAAAAAATTGCGGTTCTAGTTCGATATGATGAGAAGAAAGCTGCATCAGAAAATCAACCGTTTTGGGAGTATGACTTTGTTTTGTTGTATTGTTGTTATGAGAAATTTCAGACAAGGAAACATAAATTCAAGTAGCAGACATCATACACCTTATTTTTAGACCCGTTTTCAATCCCTAATTTTCCAACATTTTCTTATGCCTACCTATAGATACGCCACTGAGAATGAACAGTTAGAACGTTAGCAAGGAATCTGTGCAAATAAACAATTCGGCAATTTCTGCGTTTCCTTTTATCCGATATAAATTTTCAAGAATAACATAATTTATTTCTGAGAAGAATTGAGGAAAATATTGATGTTTTAATTTTTTTTTATTTTGGAACAATGAAAAATATTTTGGTACATTTTTTCCAAAAATATAAAATTCCCGTTGGAAATTTATTTTCATAATTCCAGCGAGTAACTATACCTTCATCAAGCATATATTTTTTAAGGCGGTCTCCGCCGTCTACGAAATTATCGATGAATCATTTCTTTTTGAATAAAATTCGACTGCTTTTTGGGAGTTTCCACAAAAACATTTCAACAAAATATTATGTATCGGATCTGAATCTGCTACCCAAGCATCGAAAAGAAACAGTGGGAGACAAAATATTATTTCAACAACTCGTTTAAAACCAAACCTTTTTTCAGTTCCACGTATAAAAACTTCAGAAGTCAACCCCACCCAAAAATGTGAAAAGCAAGTACGACGCCTGGAATTCCAGATATAACAAAGAGTTTATGAATTGAAAATACCAGAATTTCAACGTTTCTTACCTTTGATATGCTGTTGAGGTAAAAATGAACTTTTCGCAATATAACTGTACAAAAACTTTACCGGTATCACAGCTGATTCAGCTCTGTCAACACTTTGCAGCGCTCGATGTGTAAATGAAATGAATGAATATCAACAGAAATGTACGGCTGACGGGCCGAGAACAGAAGCGCATTCTGTATATTCGCTGGGCGGTGTTGCCGTTCCAACAAAAAATATTATAAACTACGATTTTGGAGAATCCATTATGTAAACTGAATTTTGTAAAAAAAAATTATAGAGGAGCATAAAAAAAACAATATGAGTGCTCTACGTTCATACTTATATTTGATAATGCAAGAGAATCAGTTCGCTTTCAATAATATACCAATTCATGATAAAAGCGAGCGATTTTTCAATAATTTTGCTCACTTGCGTCACTTTGCTAACCGGTTGTCGAAAAATAAATTTTCTCCTGAAAAATGTCACAACTGGACCTCAAAAGAATTTGATTGTAACACGGAATACCTTATAAAATTGTAGTACAAATCTTTGAATTACCTTTTTATCAACGAAAACTTGAAATTCAGTTCACTTGCTCATACAATGGTCAACGATTTTTGGAATTAATGACTATTTCATGAACAAAAACTCGAAATAAAATCCTTCTGCTTAAATGGCATTCTATATTTCTACCAATCCACGTGGCTAACTTTTTAGGTGATATCACGTTACACAAAATAAATGAAATTATTTCATCCAGAAGTAGAATTCATGCATAACTGCTTGTTTGCAACGTATTTACTGGAAATCCATCACACATAATGCTGTAGGGCCAAAGGTTTTCAGGTAAAAATCTAAAAAATGGGCCGCATAATATGTTTGAGTGAAGGTAGGTCAGAGCAAGTTTAACTGGTTGCCTCAAGAGACTTTGTTCCCTAGAAACATTTCACTATTCCATAATACAAGCATATTCCATATTTGCACCTTTATTGTTTTACTATTCAAACAACAATTGAAATATTTTTCTTCGATGTTCATCATGGAATACCTCGCGTTCTTGTCTCTGGTACCAAGAATATCGTTCTTTGAAAACCTAGAGACTCAAAATAGTATACAAGTTTAATAAAACGCAATTTTGTCACACGCGTTGTTTGGATTACGACTAGCAAAAAGCGAGGAATTCTCAAAGGGAACAGAACAAGTGCGACAACGTGTCCTATATAAAACATGTGTAGAGAACAATGTTTTCTATTTAGCATCAATTTGAAGTCTTTTATTGAAATAAGTTGATTTAATATCGACAGAGATAAGTAACCCACTAACAAGATGTGCACGTCAATGCTAAAATTTGGCAATATATTTTTCATGCTTTTGGAATCAACCACAAGATGGAACTAGTGGTTGATTCCAAAGAGTGAACATAGCTTTTTCAGCTGCCATATCTGGCTGCCATGTTCAAGGTCAGATTTTTCTGTCTTTTTCTTCATCAGTTTGTCTTTGTCTTTTGTATTCAACTGTCTTCCACTTTGTTTATTTTTTTGATTTTTATCGACTTTGTACGGTGGAAATTTGTTCCCGGCGTTCTCGTGAATATTGTAGTTTCACATCAGAATTTCATTCATATCTTTATCAAAGTACTATTGAACAATATGAAATACTCCAGTTGCATTTATTATTGAGAAATGCAGTGACAGTGGCAATGTCATGATCAGGAAATAAAATTTGCGAGTACTTGAACTGTGAAAGAACATGTCGCCGAAATGAGGATTTCGTTTCCCAATCAAAGATTTTCTTCGAACAAAAAATTGGATCGTTAATTATTCAGGTACACTCACTATGCTCTGAGTGATATACTTGATTATTCTTTTTCTGTTACAGGAGATGTTGAGCTAATAGATTCGAGTTGGGTAGAACTGTACAAAGGGCTAGTTTGAGAATATCATTTCACTGAGGATAATAATACATTGCTCAGTAATAGATTGAATATCCAAAGCACCTATGAGAACATTTTCAAGACCATCAGTATGAAAAAAAAAACGTAAATAAATTGATGAGCAGAGGGACAGAAATGCATCAGCCAATGTATCTTCAACTAGTTATCATTATTAAATAATTACCACTTCCAATGTGTTGTTGAATATTGTATGAAAATAACGGAAAATAATCACTGACAATTCAATATTTATTCATACAACAGTAAAAGATATTTTTCATAATCAATTGATATTATTACATTGCTCGTTTTTTTTTTCAAATTGTATGATCAAAAGATCCCTAATGAGGATAGATATAGAAAGAAATAAAAAGTGGAAACCCAATTTCAAAGGCAAACAGCCTCTTCATACTAAAGTGGCAACTGAAATTATGATCATGGCACCATACCAACAAATTCCTGAATTTGATTTTTTCAGTAGTTATTTCATTTGAATCTGCTTCAAAGGCACATCGCGCATCTTCAATGCAGAGCACTTTCTTCCAATCTTCAAGTTATTATCTACACATGTCTTATGTGTTAATTTTGTTTAGACCAGGATGAATAGTTGATAGTGATTCATATTTTCTCACCATATAAATGAAACCTCTGTTATCATTTATCAAACAAAACTTCTCTTTTCTCCTTAAGAAAATGAATAATAAATATAAAAAACCACAGAGTAAAACGTGAAGTGAACAAATCAACTCCAGTACTGTAACACACTGTAATGTAATCTAAGTTCGTGAAAGTTCGTAATTTGAATTAGCTGCGAAACGCTAACTTCATATCAACAAAAATTGAGATTCATGCGTTAAACGCCATCTGTGATAATACGTTGAAACGAAAATCAATCACGTGACTATATTTCCAAATCTTCTATAAGACGTGCACATCTTGTTATTACTTATCTCTGATATCGATAAATAACAGAAACATATTCGATTGGTTACAATGATGACATTGAAATATTTGAAATCTGACGCGCAAGCGTAAAGCCTAGTTTACCTACTGTTGAGCGATTTTGATTTTTGCGATACCAGCGGTGAAAAATACAATGTTTTTATTGAGTTTTTCACTGCTAATATCATCAAATCCAAATCGCTCAGAAGTAAACTGGGCCTAACTCTTTCTGACTTCCATTGGACAGTTCGATTGTACCAATAATGGAATAATAAAAAATGAGTATCGAAATAAAGGTTATGTTGATACGCTGTTGCGTTTCATAATGACTTCATTATATTACATTTAAATATTCGAAATCTGACGTACAAGCGTAAAGCTCATCAGTTTACTGCTGTGTGATTTTGATTATTGCAATATCAGCGGTGGAAAATTCAATGTTGTTTTATTGATCAATTTGAATCAAATTACACTCTGAATTGAAATTTACCAATTAAAACATTGAGTTTTGCACTGCAAGCATCAACAAATCCAAAATCGTAAGTAAACTGGGCTTTACTCTTCTGAGTTATAGTACCAACCTCCAAATAATAAAAAAATGCGTATCGAAAAAGCGGCTATGTCGATACGCATTTGCGTTTAATAATGACTTCATTATAGAACCAAAATGGGAAAAAAGACATTTCGTCCGGAGACGTGGCAACAGCGCATCGTTACGGACCGTACGAGGGGCGAGAGATCGCCGCAGGATTCCGAGCCGTACGCGCCTTGTGCGTAACGGTGAAATTCGCTCGATATCGATCCACGTCTGTCGGTCCCCGTTTCATCGAATCATTTCGGTCCTCCGCTTCGAAATCGAGTGGGGAAATTCGATTAGAATCGGGAATGCGAGTGACTCATTCCGGCATGGAATCGCTAAAATAAGCAGGCAAATTGGTGGCTACGCCTTTGTATGTTGTTCTTGAGTGTGTTCACCCCCGGCTTGAGTTGTTTGTACAGTTTATAATAAGTACCTATGGTAGAAAAATTCGATATAAATAGGTACACATTTCGAATCTTTCTGAAGACGAAAATAAGTGAAAATACTCAGATTCTCTTATACCTAATTATTATATTCATTCTCAAATGCAGCCTTGCCAAGTTTTGAATAATCTAGTCGAAAACATACTCTTTTGAAACTGTGTATTTTTACAATTAAGCAATTGTTGGCTCGAATCCTTTTCGAATTCAATGGGTAGTTTGATGTTGGACTAGTTTATCCTATCTTATCTTAATTTTACGATTAAATAATGCATTGTTAGCTCGAATCCTTTTCGAATTCAATGGGTAGTTTGATGTTGGACTAGTTTATCCTATCTTATCTTAATTTTACGATTAAATAATGCAGGGCATCCAAACTATTTGTTCAAAGATCTGAAATGCGTTTTTGATGTAAATCCCCCTCCTATGTAATTCAATAATTCATTTACCCCATTCATTAGTTCCTTTTGCGAGGGTGATCTTTTTATCTTTGTTGTATACGTTATATATGTGATAAATTAATTTGATGACCATATATCATATTCAATTTGACCCTACATAGTCAATTTTGAGTTTGATGATGCTTTGAAGCTTACCAACGTTCAATCAACCCAAAAAAAAATTATCAATGCATTAGCATGCAAGATTATTTTTCTATCCCACGTAAGAGTAGTTTCACCATCTCTCGACATTTTTTTCGGTTGTTTCCATTTTGTATTTTCCATACGCCACTCACTACACACAAATAAAAGATCTAGATAGTGAGGAAATTATTTTATTCAGAATTAACGGACAAACAGGTTATTGTATTGCACAAAAGAAAATAACACCAATTTGGAATCTTCAAACTGCAGTAAGAAAATCACTACTGGAGTATATTTTGTTATGACCTTGAACATAAAAAAACATCCAGAGTTCAAAAGCGAACATATGGTTTTTCTAACAATTTGTTAGAAATGATACGTTTTTCGCTGTGTATATTTCATAAATACATGATTTTTAAGGTAGTTTTCAACTTGTTAAATTTTCCTCAATATATTATTATAACTTGAAGTTTCTTTGTGCATATTAGATTAGATCCATATTTTAATATGTGGAAAAGATATAGGTATATATTTTTTTTTGTTACACAGAAAAGCTCCCTTTAACCAATTTTCATTTGAAGGCGAGAGCGCATTAAGGCATTTCAAAAATTTAAGAGTCTTTCAGACATTGAAACTGCAACGGATATATATACGAAGAAAAATTATTTCCCACTAAAACTTTTGTTAATAAAAAATAAAATTATACAGAGCGAGAATATGTCAATCTATTAAATACCTTTGGTTCAGTCTTATCCATTTGAGAATCTGTATGAATTCAACAAGAACAAAAACATTTGTACTGTTCATCCGAATTATAACGTTTGAAGATCAAATTGATGTGATCAAATTACCTCACATTGAACTGAAATAATCATTGAATTGCTGAATTCATACAGCCTATCGACCCTTAAATTTTTGAAGTGCAAAAAGCCATTGAATACCAGTTTTCAATTTGAATTAAATGCTACCAATATATATAATCTTATTTACATAAATCTCCGCTCACAGGTTAACAAATTAAACCGAATAGAAAGTGCAACTCGTCAGACTCGTGAAGGGAAAATGACTGTTTTATGTTGATAACAATAATAAACAGAGTTGCACCTTCTCATTCTTAAAATTTGGCATTCAATGGCTTTTCTTTAAAAGCATCGACGATATTTTCGATCTACCTGAAATACCCTTCAACGTTTCAAGCAAACAAGAAAAGAAAATATCAGTCGCGAGACGTCGTATTCACTAAAATTCGGGAATAAATTAGGTAAATTTCTTCTGTACACCTAGTTGAGAAAGGAAATAATAATAATAATTATATATTAAAACATCTTCCAGGGTGCATGTACACCCTTGAAAGCCTAACCACACATTCGAAGAGTAGGAAAGATAATTTTCCTAACGTTCATAAGCTACTTACTTATCCAGACAAGTGAAAACAGTTTATATTATTTATGAGTTAATCAAGAACTAATTCCAAATTTGTCATATTTTTACGACACAACCTCAAGTGAAATAAGCAACATTTTGAAAATAATATTGGAATGTCTTCTACCAAACCCGTTCACATTAGATGTATAATAATACCGAAAATGGAAATAATTTCTCCTATTCACAAAGCGGGATCAAAATTAGATAAAAACTCATCTAATTTCCCGTTAACAATACGTTTCATTGATTAACATAGAGAGCCAATAGGTGGATAATAATATATGTGGAATACCTCAGGGCTCAGTATTAGGGCTATAGTTATATTCTTCACACCCCCTGACCCTAAAAAGGCAAAACTACACAGTCGCAAATGACACGATTCTCGCCAATGTAGAAACAGATCTGAAAGAACTGGAAAGTAAACACAATGAATATAATCAATTAACGATTATAGTGTAAACATTGAAAACTAATATCTTGGTCTAGTTGTGGATGATAAATTAAATTGACAGAAAAATTGCAGTTATACTTTCTATTTCAAGTATTTAAAAAAAAATCACAACTTCCCTTATTTTTGAAGACCTGACTTCGGATTCTCTGACCTTGCCAGCAGAAATTCTATTCAGTTTGTATTTGTTAAATTATTCAACGATAGAAACAGAATGTTTAGGCAACATTTTATATTAAGAAAATTTTCACAAAAAATCCCTATCATAATGTAGACCTTGTTTTTGTTATCCTGTAATATTTAGTTTTCTACCAGACTTCAGTTTGTATCAATCAACCTTTGTAGGCTAGTACTTCAAGATATTTAGCTTTTAACCCAGATATCCCTAACGTCCTTATAGAAGGACACCACATTATAAAATTTTTTGGTACGCCCCTGGATCATATTGCGACTGCGCGATGCGTAAATATGAATCTAGATACTTACTGCTTATGTTATATTTGACCAGTCGACCAGTCTGCTCATAGATGCATTGGAGTCAGTTTTGTTTATAGACAAATTTTCGAGAAAATGAGTGAAATCCAACTAATGTTTTTTATTCCTCATTTCCATATGTGGAATGTTGAATACTACCACACGTCGTGACTCATTTATCTCAAGCTTGAAAAATGCATGGAATTGCTTCTAAAAATGGAGGTAATCATTACCGTCCTATATGTAGAACGTCAGGAGTATCCAATATTATAATTAATTCAGATCACAGATTATCCATGATTTTGTTATTGATTTTTTCCTTGTTATTCTAGAGGTTTTTCGTTGCACAAGGCGCTGGCAATGATAGAGGAAGATGATTTCCCTCATTCTTCAGCAGATATCATCATGCTTCCACCAGATGACGGAGCTGAGACTGAGGAAGATTCTGGAGATGAAGATGTGATGTCACCTGATAACCTACCTCCCTCACAACTTCAAACTCCAGCAGAGGTGCAGGTACCTTTTCAAATAGATGATTCAGACTCAGATGATGATAATATTCCTCTATCGAGGTTTGTCACGAAGCCCAAATGTTCGAATTCGAAATCTGCTAAAGTTTTCAATTGGACGGATTCTCATTTGACTGATTCTTATCAATCTGAGCCATTTGAGGAATTCGAACCAGAAAATGATGATGAGCAATCTCCAATTTCGTTATTCCACAGCCTTTTTGATGAAAATATATTCGATATGTTGACGAATCAATCAAATGCGTATGCGGCAATGAAGAATATGAACTGTAAACCAATAACTGTAGCAGAAATGAAGAGTTTCATTGGAATACTTATACTGAGTGGATATTTACCATACCCTAGGAGAAAAATGTTTTGGGAGAAAGACAAAGATGTCCATAACCAATTAGTATCTGAAGCTCTTTCTAGAGATAGGTTCGACTACATTATGAAAGTTTTTCATATTGCCGATAATAATAACCTAAATCCAGATGATAAATTCTCGAAATTACGACCTCTTTTCACATCCCTCGGTATTAATTTCTTGAAGTTTGCACCACATAAGGAACATCACAGTGTAGATGAAGCGATGGTTCCATATTTTGGACGGCATGGTGCAAAACAATTCATCAGAGGTAAGCCTATACGATGGGGATACAAGCTTTGGGTAGGCTGTACAAGAAATGGATACATACATTGGTTCGAACCATACCAGGGAGCTTTGACTCATGTGTCAACAGAATATAAAGAACTGGGAGTCGGTGCTGGACTAGTGCTTACTTATGTAAATTCCCTCAGAAGTCGGTGGCCCAATAGTAAATTCCATATCTTCTTTGATAACTTTTTCTCGGGTATGGCACTGTTTGAAAAATTGTCAGAAATTGGTATTCGGGGAACTGGTACAATACGGAGTAATAGAATTATAAAGAATCCTCTTAAATCTAGTGCTGAAATGAAGAAGTCTGCAAGAGGATCACATGACTACAAGACAGACCTTGATAAGAATCTAACAGTCCTATGTTGGAATGACAACAGTGTGGTCTCCTTAGCATCGAATGCAGTTGGTGTCAATCCTATCCGTTTGGTGAAAAGGTATTCCCAACAGGAAAAAAAATCAATACAAGTTCCACAGCCGTTCATGATAAAACTGTATAACGAGAACAAGGGGGGTGTTGACAGGAGTGATCAGAACATATCACTATACCGCACTGGAATTAAAGGCAAGAAATGGTATTTCTGTATGTTCGCCCACTGTACATATTGATATGGCAATACAAAATGCGTGGCAACTCAGTCGCCTCATGGAACACGAAAAACATTTGGACCATTTAGCATTTCGCAGGAGAATCGCTACTTCCCTGCTACAAACCAACAAGAATAGTACATTATATACCGCGGGACTGAAGTAGTAAATTATGGCCCTCCCTGCGGTCGGGCCATAAACTTTACCTTCAGGATTAAATGTACTTCAGTCGCAAGGTATATACGATACTTTTCGTACTTCCGGTATGATTTTATTAATTATTTCAATAATTTCAATCAGTTTTTTCTCTCTTCAACTCATTTAATAAACTGTCTTTAAAATAAGTTACCATAGTAACATTGCGTTGTGACAGTTATAATTTAGAAACATTGTCATTACTAGTGTCATTGTAAAGAAACATTGTTATTGATAATTATTGGTATCATGAGTGAAGAAGGTGTATCTGATATTGATAAAAGAGCAGCCGAAGTAGGTGAAGAATTGTTACCACCGAAATCTAGAAAACTATACGAGCAGCAGTACGATGCTTTTAAAAAGTGGTGCCGCTTAAAAAATGTGAGACAACCTACTGAAAATGCGCTATTAGTCTACTTCGATGATAAATCAAAAGCGGTTTGTGCCTCAACTCTCTGAGACTGGTCAATATGACGAACTGTCACAATATTAATTTGAATATTAACGTTAATTACCATTCTAATTAATTATATTTTTCAATAAAATATCCCTTAAATTCGTTTGTTTGTGATTTAATCGTTCCGGGAGTTTCGTCAATATTTAATCCCGGAGGGATTAAATGTGACACTTTAGTACCTGTCACAAGGGAGTGAAGTTGTCACTTTAGGCCCGGAAGTACGAAAAATCAATTCATATTCAGTTGGTCGCCCTAGCCAACGGGAAAATATTGATTCGCGGTATGACGGAATCAACCATTATGTGATCCCACAAGATAAACAAACCAGATGCCGTCACTGTCATCTGAAAACCACCACCAGGTGTGTGAAACGTGCAATTGGACTTCACGTCAAATGTTTTTTGAATTATCACACAAAATTTTAATCATAGTCATAAATCCTCCTGACGTCCTTTATAAAGGACGGTCGTTTATATGTTGTTTATGTTCGATTTTTCCATAGTGACTGTCAGACTTCATTTGTTGGATTGAAATAAAGTAGTAGACAAGAAATCTTGTTTTTTAATCGAATTTCTCATGGTTCAGGAATAAGTGGGTTAACAAGATTATTGTTCCTGAAAATTGGGATTGGAGTAAAAATGTGTCAGATTTGGATAACTCGTTTTGTTCTATTTACCTAATCATCAGCAATAAATATGATATGTGGTGAAGATAGAAAAAAGGAGAACAACACTTCAACTTGAAAGTGGGTCGATGAAACAAGCTAAAATTCCCTAAAGTAGCAGACGATTGAACATACAATAATTACATCTGCTTGGATTCAGTGTGCAAAATGAAAGGCGTTAGGTTGCAAGTGAATATGCTGCACCGATTTTGCGTCATTCTGACCACTTTTCCCATGTTAATCTCCATAGGAAAATCTAGGGTCCAACGAAGCGAAATCGATTCTTTAAAGGTCAAACGCCGAGAGAACTCTAACCGCAGAAACGGATGAGGCCGCTTCAGAGTTCTTCAACCACGCGGCGAAAACGTGAAACACTCGTTAAAAGTGCGTGAAAGAAGAACTCTGAAGCATATATATAATAACAACTATATGGATAACACCTATTCTTCTCTTCACGCGAAAATGAAGCCAGTTTTTGAAAAACAAAAAACTGTCTGGTTTGCTAATGATGAATTGTGCGCATGCGCGGGTTTTGACGAGTTGAAATCCACTGACGTTTTCAGAATTTCAAAGGTTAGGTATGTTTGTTGACTCTAATTATGTAAAAGAGCGTTAATATAGTTATTAATGTACTTACTGAGTGTTTACAGAAGTGATTAGTGAGTGATAACAGTGATTGATCAAAAATTAGACTACCGAATCTTGTTCCGATGACTTTATCGTCACAGGTTTCTATGCAAATCGCAAGTATCGCTTTGTAGATCACATCCATTTCTGCATCTATCATTAACTATTATCTAAAATCGTCCAACAATCCATCGATAAATGAATATTTGAAAAATATATGTCATGATAAAATAAAAACATCGAATTGAAGGTTACGTGACACATTGATTTTTAATATTTGTCATACGTTTGTCGCTCACTAGAAAGCTGCTACTCTGCTCCATGATGAAAACGAATGTCGATTCTTAATTCAAACTTGCGCATGCGCAAATTCGCGATTTGTCCCGCAGACTGTCATTTGTTTTATTTTTCGGCTACAGCTCTGGTATCCATCATGTTACCTATACTATATAGTTATTATTAGATATATGCTCTGAAGTCGCTCTATCAGTTTCTGCGGTTAGAGCTCTCTCGACGTTTGACCTTGAAAGAGCCAATCTCGTTATGTGGACTCTTCTTATGAAAATTAACATGGGAAAAGTGGTCAAAATGGCGCAGAACCGGTGCAGCACTTATCCATACTCTTAGACCATACACTAGATAGACTCGGTATCGAGGGCGATTTGTTTTGTAACTGAGGGGGGAAACAAAATTTGACATGGTACGAGTTTTCCTATTGGCCAATTCTGACATTGACGTATGGAGGCATTTGTTTACATTTTGCATATGTGGAGAATTTCTCGTGTTTTTATTTATTTTTCAATGTTATTTGTGTTGGAAATGATTATTTCTTGAGTGTATTCAAGAGGAAAGGACTATGGCAAAATCTTGTGGAATTTGTGTTAACAAAAATAACAAAACGTCGCAGGAATGATTCATTTGTAAGTATTCCATAGGCGTAGATGCAAAGTAGCTGTAGGAATGATCCATATTGAAAACATTTTGAATGGGAATATTTTTCGAATATAATATTTACCAAACTTTACCATTTTAAACATTTTTTAGATTTCCAAATAACATATAAATATGGATGCAGTTGTGTCGAGTAGTTTCAGGATAGAAACATAGGAAAAACATACATAATTTTATGATATGATCACTGCCCTACTGCAGATATTTGTTGAGAAAGCTTTTCTAATAGTGACAGATAATAGTTTCTTCAGGAAAACTTAAGAATATCCACAGAAATTATTGAAGCATGAATCATTTGCACTTGGAAAATATGAACACCATTTTTGTTCATCAGGAAACCTTCACCCCATAGTTTTGCCATTCATTACATCTGATGATCATGTAAAGTCCTTTAAAAACTCTTTGACATTTTCAGGTTTCCAAAAGGTTGGTCAATCAAAAAAGAGAAGCTATAGCTGGGCTGAGCAGGCCAAACAGAAATTTGACAGAAAAGTTTAAAACTGCATACAAAAGGTTCTTCTATCTTAGAGAAATTAATCAAAGTTTGGGCATTTACAGTTTATACTACACATATTAAATCAATTTGTTCAATTCACAGATTCATCGGTATGTATATTGTATGTATAAATATATTTTATTGTATCAAATGTGTATTATTCAAACTCTTCTCTCATCTTGCAAACTAATGATGTGCTTGTATATTATTTATTGTTTTCTGTAACGAAATATATTATTTATAGAATTCAACAGCAACTACACTATTTGTAAAATGGAAAAGAATGAGCTTTATATTCAAATCAACTTTTTCATGATGTTTGTTAAACATTTGTTGGAATTCTCACTCAGCTTTTGCGGGAATTGAAAACCAAACCGAAAATATGCTTGAGAGTACATCAATTTTTTCATATTTGGAATTCCTAAAAAAAGCACGTCCCTGGACTCTCGGTTCAACGATCGTCTCACCTCCCCGAAAATGCCATAGTCAGCGCCCCCTACCTTTACCAAACATTGCATAAGGTACATACCGCGTCTATCTAGTGTATGGTCTAAGTCCATACTCATCGAACGTGTTTCCTACTCCACTCACTACGAGGTGAAAATCCTGACAACCTTGTTGACCGACCGGTTGCATATGGGACACCGCTTGATGGTGTGCAACGTCCGCTTGGCGCACCTGTAGCAGCAGCACTGGTGCGCCACGTTGGTGTGCAGGAAGATGCTGTCCTTGGGCGCGCTGTTGCAAAAGATGCACAACTCGGGCCCCTCGGCGCCCGAAGACCGCTCCGTCGCGGTCGAGCTGAAGGAGCCGCCGCCGCCGCCCCCAGCGCTGCCGCCCTCCGAGCCGAGGTCGAGGGCGAGCGTCTTTGGCCGCTCCGGACGCGGTTTCTTCGTCACTTCGAAGTCCGAGAGGCTGCTCTCGGAGGGGTCTCGCTTGCGTTTGGATGAGGGTTGAGGGGTGGGTGCCTGCGGCTCCGAGATGGTTGCCGCTTCGCTCGGTGTCGGTTTGGTCGGGGTGCCTTCTTTTCGTTTTCAAAATATTTAGTGTGGATTTTTGCAGCTCCATTCAACATTCATCATTGAACAATTAACATTTAATGAAAGTGTCACCATCTTTTATGCAGATAAATCAAGAGGAAAGAGTAAGCAAGCACATAAATATGAGATTTCTGTCATTTAGAATAACCTTTCATTTTTCATGTACAATAGGGTTGTAAACTATTTTTCAAAAATTATATATGTGAAACCCGGGTCCCCAGAGAATACGTCGATGTTTTTTTGAAATTTTTATTTTCAAGGGTTTTTCCAAAATCGGCATTCAAAAATCGAAAATTCTCCACCTTTTTCTGAAAATGTGACGTCACCTGGTAGGTTGGTTTAGGTTCTGTTCCATTAATCGAAGTGGAAGAAGAATTGACAATATCTGTCATCTTTGACAGATGGCGGTAAAAAATTACTGGGCGATTTTAATTATTCCTGCGAAAATATATTCGGATGATTAAAGGTAAGTTACTATTGAGTTTTATTTCATTGTTCAGCATTCATTATACTCTTCACTGACCACTATTCAAAGACTTGTGCTTCATGTAGCAACACAAATGTGGATTTTCGAAATACATATTCCTACTCCAAGTGCTAATATGAGACAAACTTGGTGTTTTGCAGTAGGAAAACAAATATCATCAGCTACATCTACAAGTAATTGCTGTGAAGATAATTTTGATCTAAGTTAAAATTCTTATCCTTATTCTTTGAATCTATGTACATGAACATCATGAGAACCTGTGGTGTGAGCACAAAGTATTTTAGTAATGAATAAGCTAATAAACCAAATCTTTATTGTCATGCACTGTAAATAATAAATGTATTTTCCTAAATCCTCAATTAGTCTCAGTACATAAAGATTTCTTCTTTACATTATATTGTGAATATGTAATAATAATATCAACTTGTGTTGTTTATTAAATATATTATCAGATGTACCACTACACTTACCTACTTTTCCCAGAAAATAAAGTTATTAATTGAATTAATTCTTTATTTTTATTTCTCTATTTTATAGTCTCTTTATTGAGTTCAATCGTCTCATTGACTTTGCTGAGGTGTTATTGAAAATCCTATAGAAATATTATTAACTCATATAAAATACCTGACTTGCGTTATATAGATGATAAACAATCAATTAATGCGCCCTTTTGAATATTTTGAATTAGTTTTGTAATTGAAAAAAATTTGAATGAAAAATTGACATATTGTCATCTGACTTATCTGCCATCACTATTATGTCAAAAAATTCTTCTTCCCTATTATTTTCGATATTTTTACGATACCATCCAGATCTACCAGGTGACGTCAGCAGAAATATGGTGCTGTCAAATAATTATTTTTGATTTCGATTTTCTCGAGCATAAAAGAATATTCCGATTTAATTTTGATGGCATATCGGTAGTAGTTTAGTGAGGTATCGGAAAACGACCATCAATTCTGCTAAAGCTTTAGAGGTTTATGACCCTATTGTACTTTTACCCAAATAGCAGTAAGACAGTGTATTCAACATATTCACTTTTATTTTGGGAAAAATCGGGTAGTTTATTATCAGACAACAGAAATATAATGAATACATCAGACGGACCAAACCGCGTTCATCTGCGTACTTGCTGCACACTTGACGAAAGTCCGGTACATTTAATATAAAAAAGTTGGCCGACTTCGTAATTGTTAAATAATTGCATTAATGATATCATTGTCAACTCAAGTCCAACTTATAATTATTTATAATCGTTCATTGATAAATATTAAATGGTTTTGCATCCATCCACTCTTAGAAAAATATGAATTTTAAACAGTCAGATACAACAATGTTTAAACGAAGTAGAACAAAATACCGGCAAGAAAACCGAAAATATCTGATTATTTTATGGAGTAAACTTAAAAGTGCGTTCTCATTCTAATTTGTCACCAATTTAATTTTTAAACAAGGATAAAAAATAATTCAACATTATTGTCATTGGCACTTTTTATGACAGAGAATTGCACTATTAAAGTGATAATCTGACGTTTCAGCTCAGGGCTTTTTCAAATATGGTTTTTTTATTGATTTTTTTGAGATCTTTCTGTCAGCAGTGAATCTTTCCCGAAGTAGAATTTGCGACGTCGTAACCGACTGGAAAAATGCCAAATGTTTTTGGTTTTCTTCTGAAAAATTTTTCAGTTCTTATTTTTTACTCTTCCTATCGATGATTCCAACTTTGCCCATCGTGTAAAGTATCTGTGGATTCTTTTCAACATGTCATTACCAATTTTCTGAACTTTGATCAGTTTATAAGAATAAATTGGGAATTATTGATGCTTCTTAGAATGGCGATTGGAATATTTCAAATCCATTCCATTTTCAATCATATCTCGATTGAACTCATCATATTATATGAAACATATTTGTTTCACATTTTATATTATGATATATATCTAGGGATTGCAAATTTACCGAATTTTAATTTACCGGTAATTCGGTAAATTATTTTAAAAATTACCGATTTACCGGTATTTACCGGTTTTTTCCGACATAAAAAAATAACACAGAAATAAGTCACAAAATAAATAACCAAACTTTAATTCTTGTTAAATAATAACAACAGAAAAGTAAAACTCTAGGTAAACTTAAAAAAAACTAATATACCTAACTTAAAAACTAATAACAGGCTCTAAAACATTCGACATAGCAATTTCAATAAAAAAATATCTATCGTTTCTTACTTCTCCAACGACTCTTTCGATTTTTTTTGTTTGATAAAAAAGGCCCTGAGAAAACACAGCTTATCAATACTATTATCACTTAGCCGCGACCTAATCTTAGTACAAATTGTTCCTGCCGCAGAAAAGGCTCTTTCGGACTCCACACTAGTAGGCCGAGTTGTCATGAGTGCTGCGAAAGCCATTTTTAGGTATTTCCCCTGAATTCCTTCCTTCCGAAAATATTGCATTTCTGTTTTCACACATTGATGAACACTGTTAGGCTTCTGCTGTCTTCTAATTGAAAGAGTACTGTTTATATCAATTTTTTTTCTTATCGCTAGTTGAAGTTTCTCTTTAATCGACAATGCAGCATTAACCGATTTTGATGTTGATGGGTCCAAAACCCGACTGAGGGGGATGTTTTCCTCATCAGAATCAGAGGAATCATCGAGGTCAATGCTATTTGTATTTTCTGATGACCTGCGTTCCTGTTCAATCTTTGTTTACGATTCATCCCTTCCTCGCTGCGCATTCATCACAGAAACAACGGATCCGCGCTGTTGTCAGCTTGGCATTTTTTACCGAAATTACCGGTAAAAAATGTCGATTTCTCGTCGGTAATTTAAAGAACTTTTAAGGCGGTAAATCGGTAAACCGGTAAATCGGTAAACCGGTAGTGCAATCCCTATATATATCATAAAATAATTTTTTCGGAAATCTATAAAAGACTAGATGTCAGTACTCAATCGCATTTTGTTTAGTATGTGTGAACGAGGTTTTTTACTTGCTACGTCATTAGAATGGTGAAGGCGTTGGTTTTTTATTTTTTCTGGGCCCGAATTTGATAGCACATAAAAATAAAAAAATACGTATGAGATGATAATGTTTGAACTTTATGGATAAATTGAGTTAACACCATTCAACTAGTATTTTGACGTTTTTGTATTAGCCCTCTGTTATTTCCAGTAAATCTTTCTCTTTTTGGGTTGAATTCTTTCCACTCAGCATTCAGTAGTGGGTGGGCATTTTTCGGGTTAAATAACTTACAATAATAATAGTTTTCTGCTCATCTAGCACAGATGAAGCAACATTTTGTGCAACCGAAACCGTGACAATAATTCATTGAAGACACTTTCAAAACATCAATAAACCGGAATTAATTCCTCCCCCCCCCCCCCAATTGCTATTCGCAATATCGTAAACGCACCTGGCCTGAGATGCTCGTCCGGCACGATGATCTGGTCCAGGCCCAGCGGCGGGCACTCCTGGCTGGATCCGATCCCTGAGTCCTGGCTCAGGCCGCTCAGGCAGGAGCGCAGCGTGTCCAGTTTGACTGGCGGCTCTGATTTCTTCTTCGTCGTCTTCCTTGTCTTCTTGTTGCCCTTCGGCCGGGGCGGGAAGAATTTTTTGCGATCCTGGATGGATCAGAGAGGTGTTTTTATTGAAGATAAAAGTTTTCATGGGCGTTTTTATTATGACTGCTGAGTGGGGTTATTGAATGAATTTTCCATGATACACACACTCTCACACGAATATATCATTTGCTTCATGATTAGTTGTTATAATTTTCATAGGATTGATCACATTAACGGGAAAAAAAATTACAGTTTAGAACTTTTATATCAGAAAAACTGCATGACAAGAAAGAATGCCACCAGTTAAAAGAATAGTGCAATGATGTTATAAGTGATTCAGAATGCCAGTTATGTAGGCTGTCTCGAAAAAACGCCGTGAGCAATACCTTAGCTTAAAAAAGAAATAAACAGAATGGGTGGTTTTGAAAACACAATTGTATCAATGTAAATTTCGTACAACAATTGAAAGAATAATAAACAACATTTAACATATCACAAATGGATGATCCAGTAACAGTTTATGATAAAATTTGTAAAATATTCCTTCAAGATTTTTAATTCAAGACAATATTGCATCAAAATTTAATGACATTAAAATGGAATTATAAAAATTCGTAATGAGAACTTATGATTGAATAAATTTTATTTTCCATATCAAGTAAGATAACTTCATTACTGTTTGCCAGAGGTAAAAAGATATCTAACTTTTCAGTCAATAATTGATGATATTTTTAAGCAATGATTGTACCATCCCAAAAAAGTTGATTATCCTCCAGGTTTCTGTAGTTGTTGAGAAAAAAAAATTAAAAAAAAAACATTGAATTATTATTCGGTTTTCCAAACCACACAGTTTGTTTTTCAGCATCTGACAAATAATAATTTATGTACAGTTCATGTGTGAACAGTTCCTCTCAACTAACATGATAGTCTATGGTATGATAGACAGATTTTCAACATAAAGTCTCTCAAGATATTCCATCAATTTGATTTTTGTTGCCTGACCCCAAGTTTTCAGTTTATTTCAATGTACAATGTTAAAAAGTTTGTGATATGCCTCAAGATCTTTTTAATTGACAAAATAGAATAATTCTGAAGAGGAACTATAAACACCCTGTGTAAATAATGTCCTTGTTTGAGATTTTATTTCATAATGGGAAAAAACCACGAGTTAATAAAAAACTTTCCACAGTTGAATTTGAACTTAATGTAATGATAATAAAACCTTGAAATAACATTTTCATTGAACTTATTCAATACCCAATCAAAGACACTATTATTCACCTGTCCCATTTACTCACTCTTGTAATTTGGAAAAACGCACCTTATGGCATGAAATGCAAAGAGGGAAACATTTGTAAGTCTTGCGCATCTTGCATTGCCTGCAGCTCTGCTGAACCATAAAACAAAACAATTGAATACTCGCTCTGGTGTTACGGCTTACATCGAACGATGTCGCCTTAACCTCAAAAAATCTTGTTTGGTAACACTGCAATACTCCAAATCATACTCAAACGACGACCAGCAAAGATTGTTCTCAGAAAATTCTCTAAAACCTACTAGATTAGATGACAACTTTTTTCAATAACAGCCATTCCTACACTATTTATAATAACCCCTCAAGAGAAGAATCTTTAAATATAGGGCTCCAAGTTTAAAAAAAGGTACCATCATCACTATAGTTACTCAAATTTGGGGTAATGTGAATTAAATAAAAAAACAAATCTTACCACAATCAGGAACAGAGAAAAATCCGAAGAAATAGTATTAAAAAGTTGCTTGTTACCAGAACACTCTGCTTTTCTACAATCTTCATACCAAATACAATCTTCACACCAACATTCTAACAAAATTCTGCTCTACTTGAATGCATCCTTCTGAGAAGCTCATACTTGGTTCTTTGAATACAGTCAATGCACACACAACACAAAAAACTTTCCAACACTTATCAAAATCATCATTTTAGAATTATCAGTTTATCAAATATCACCAAAAATTTGCATGATTTCAAACAACATATTAATGTAAAAGGATTTTCAATGTCTCTTTTAATATGTTGCCTAATATCTGACTGATAGGAACAACAAATTTTGAAAAAATACAGATTTCTTCTCATGATTTTATGGAGCTGAATATCATTGAAAATGCCGAAATAAACGACCGACCCAATTCCAATGATTGAAAAATCGAAATTAATTCTTTGTCACATAATTTCCAGAACACTCTGTATAAGAGAAACAATGATTTCTTTTATGGTTCATTTTATGGACTTTTCCCAGAATAGGTTTGGGTATTACAAAGGATGGCATAATAAAATGATTCCCACATTATGATTCACCCCAATTCAAATGGTAATCACATCAAAAACATGGGGGATTACTCACGGACTTTGCTCGACCATTTTGTGCTTGCATCAGACAAGTTTCAACTTGTTTTTGCATGACACACATCTTGCAATTTATTGCAAATCACCATGTGGATGTAATTACTTCCAAAAGTGATATTTTGAAGAAAAAAAAACTACAGTAGATTCATTATCAATCCATATCACTTTACCAGATAGAATTTTTAGAGTGAAATAATATTAATGGGAAATTCAAAATAATTTCCACAAGTAAATTCTGTGAAGTTCTTTTCATAACAGAAGGTTCAAGAGGGGATATCAATAGATAAAAGTTATTTTTGGATAACAATTTGGAAAAATTTCCCAGAAATGTTGCTCTGCCAGTCAGATATGTCATGCAAATCTAGGGCTTTTCTGGAACAGATATATACCTGGAAGCATTTTTCACAATATCGGTAGAGGGGATTGTCATTTTCCGATTTGCATTGAACACATCTGCTGAAGCCGGACCGGGTGACGAAAGAATCATCGAGGGAACTATTGTCCGACTCCTCGCAATCCGTTATCCACTTTTCTAATGAAGAATCGCAAATAGCTTCCACTGCTGCTGCCAGAAACATATGATCCTGTAAACATAAGAGATCAATGTTACACGAAAATATATGTTGAATTTTTTACAAACAGCAAAGTAGTTGGGGAATTATTAGATTTATAACATGAAATTCATCAGAATTTCCAGAATGTGATGAAATTGACTAAAGTGAATTTTTCATTCTCAAAATTCTTTGAAACTGCTTCAAATCCAACAAATGAAAATACCTATAACCAAAAAACTACAAAATATTTGAGAAAAACCAAATATGTACTAAGTTGCAATCTTTAGTGGAAATTCCAATAATGAAGCATTTTATCAAGCCACAGTCTCCACTCTCCACTTTTTCTTTGACTTCCTTAATACATTCTAGCATTATGTGAACTGATTGGGTACAGTTGATTCTTGATTTAGAGATTTCAGTTCAGATTTCCTTGTGAAATTGAAATTTGTTGTAAAAAATTATGATGGTTCAACCCTACACACCCTTATGAAAATGGTTTTAGCTAAGGATTTGTGACTGTTGAACATTATTGAATCAGGATGATTTTCTATTTGGAATCAATTTTGCTACTTCAAACACAATGCAGAATTATGATGACACTTCTTAAGTATTGCTTTTCAAACTTCTATAATGAATTCTCATGGGAGATTTTTACTGGTGGATTCTTTAGTCTTTTGCATAAGAATTCTAGAGTTTAACTATTGATTAGATGACCTCATAACTTGAATTCATCCAGATATTTTACTGTTTACATGTTGTAGATGAGTATACACTAAGTCATCATAATGATTATGTTGGTGATATGACTGATAACTCATCAATATTTGATGATCATATCAACTCAAATTACTGTTGTTCTTATCATAATGTCCTCATGTGGTTTTGGAAACCAAATAAAAAGTTTAACATACTACAGCATGCTATTTGAATCATTGAAAACAAATTTTGACACTAGATCTATGGGTTTTACTCACCTCTGACCCACTTGAAGTAACTTCTTGACTACCCACATCACTTCCAGACAAACTAGCAACTTCATATTCAAAGAGCTCATATTCATCTTGATCACTGATATCAGTTTTAGTATCTGTATCAGTTGTATCCCTACATATGTCTGAAAATAATGGATTAAATAGCTGCCACACACTGTGGAGTATGTAGCCTACCAGTTTCCCTATCTTGTAAACTGTAAACACTCTCTGTATCTTCTTCAGAAGCTTTTGAACTTTCACTTTCTAGTCTGTAATAGTAGTTGCGAGGCCTTTTTCTATCCATTTGGGATAGCTGGTTTTCTTTGCCGTGCCTCTTTCTCCAGGATGCTAAAAAAATGCCAATAGTATGTGCCATAAAACTACATGACCGGAATATGACCGGAATTAAAAAACATCTGCTCTAACTGCCATGCATACATGTGATTGTTTATGTTCAAGATCCTTTATGAATGAGGTGACCTCCGACTGATAAAAAGTACCCAAGCATAAAATAGAAGCCATACATTAAATACTAACCAGTATTTGCTTCCACTGTTGCCGACATATTGACTAGAAAAATGTATTATGGAATCTATACTCGTCCGTATTTGCTATCTTGTAAATCTCTATACGCGCACAAACTTGTGTTTAGTTCTACGAAAACACGAAGATACGCAACGTTCCGGAAACTCCCTTGCCCAAGAGCTTTCAATCAACCAACCAATCAACCTATTTTCTGAAATGCGCATGATCGAGTAAACAGCCGATTGCCGATTGATTGACATCACAACAATTGACATTTCTTGATCTGAAAGTTCTGTTCTGTGGTGCTGAAAGCTGAAGAGTGAAGTTTGAAGTTCCATGTCAGATTAGATTAGAAAAGATTTTCATAATTTCATAACTGACAGCCATGTTTTTTCTAGTTTTTACTATTTTCAAATCGATGAAAAACTGATGAGAGGAAAAATTTAATTAACATGCCGTTAGGAAATTTGCGTGAGCCATGGAATCAGCACACCGAAACAGAGGTTAGCAGTTGACTCGTTCTTGTTTTTCCAAATTTTTACTGTCCCTCAGTATATCTCCCTTCAATAAAACCTGTTGTTCTTCACGTTATAGTTATTTATTTATTTACTCATTCATATAATTATCCATTACCATACCATACGCGTAGGTGAAATTATTTGTCTCTCTTATTTTGCAGCTTTCGGAGTATCCAGGTCGCTAAGAATAGTGTCTGTATGTAAAGGGGTTATGTTTTTAGGCAACTTTTTTGTTGTGGCGTTAGGAGCATTGCAAATTGCATGAACAACTAATGTAATAACTGGCCAATCCATTTTACAAGCGATCATATTGTGCACTAATCTAATTCATGAACATGCTTAAAGTGGGTGGCACACAATAGACATAAGCTTATTCTAGTTTATACTTGAGTTTATATGTTGTTAGACACTCAGTGATATTCAGATTTTATAACATCATCATGAATCTCCCAAATAAGAAACAAACATGCACATTTTTTATTGATACTGTGAAATATTTTAAAACAGCTGTTGTTTGGTTGATTCCTTTTTATTTAAATGAAAAATGCACTTCAGGTTCTGGAAATGAATTTATCAGCAAATCGCGAGATTTTCTAAAAGTATTGACTTAATTTTGTGGTAAAATTTCTTCTCCAATTTTTTGGTAGATAATTTTTATAAAAGCTACAACTTGTGAAATAAATATTAAATTGTAATTGGACATGATACTTTTATTTCACAGGGAAGAAACCCAATTTTTTATTAACTCCAATATTTTTTGTGTAACTTTTTATCTTTCCAAATCAATATTTTCAATTATTTCTCGGCCATTTTTTCATTCAATAACTAATATATTTGATTCTTTCAGTCTCAATCTGGTGATCATGATGAACAGACTGGTAATGAAGAAGCTGGCCTTGCAGAAGGGGAACATGAAATAGAATTGGAAGAGGTGAGAATCAAGAAAAATATCATTCACTTGGGTATTGCAAGGAGGATATGGTATCAGCCAATTATTTAAAAGCTGATAATTATTTCCCAAAGCACTGTCACTTTCAACTAATGATCATGCTTATGCTAATTAACTAAACTGATGTAATGGGCTATTTATCATTTCTAGAACTATGCCAATTGAAGTTCCATTATTCATAATCTGACTTAGTGTAATTTGGCTCACAAACAATAATTGAAATAATGTTGGGTCATGCAGTTTATAAAAATAATTGCAATAATGTTTTTTGTCATATAAAACATTCAACAACTTGCTTCAATTATCATTCACCTTGCAGGTTGTTAGAAATGGACATGAGAAAGCAGATCCCTCCCAATTTGAATTACTCAAAGTCCTTGGTGAAGGCTCTTTTGGTAAAGTTTTTCTTGCCCGTAAAGTTGTAGGACTGGATGCTGGGGTATTGTATGCCATGAAGGTAGGTGTTGATTTTAATTTCAATTTTCAACCACTACATTATTTAGGAATTGTCAATGGTTGTTTGGTAGGTACTGAAAAAGGCTACCCTGAGGATAAGGGATCGCCACAGAACCAAGATGGAGAGAAATATTCTTGTTGATGTTGAGCATCCCTTCATTGTCAAGTTGCATTATGCTTTCCAAACTGAGGGAAAACTGTATTTGGTATTGGATTTTCTCAGGGGCGGCGATCTTTTCTCAAGACTGAGCAAGGAGGTGAGAGTTTAACACAGAGAGTGTTACTGATTTGGGCTCCCAAGCAATCTTTGCTCTCCTTTTTAGGTTATGTTCACAGAGGAAGACGTGAAATTTTATCTGGCCGAGTTGGCTTTGGCATTGAACCACCTGCACTCAATCGGAATTATTTACAGAGATTTGAAGCCGGAAAATGTGTTGTTGGATGCGGATGGGCACATAGCTTTGACGGATTTCGGACTGTCCAAGTTGCCTTTGGAAGAGGGAAAAACCTACAGTTTTTGTGGGACCGTAAGTGCTTTGTACTTTTGTACAGTTTTCCAATATTGATATTTTTATTTTTTCATAAAGTTTACACAAAATCATAATTCACGTATTAATTCATTTTTCTTTGCCATAAAATTTGAATCCGCAAAATGATTTTGTGAAAATAGTTTTGGCTCCTCCACCATTCTAACACAGCAAGTGAAATTAAAAACAAAATTTCTTCACATTCCTCGATTGATTTTGGGTTTAAAGCAAGGGATGTCTATAATCTGGAAGTAATATGTTTGTTTCAATATTTGCTGTAGCACTTATTTACTTTATTGAACAATAATTCTTGCATTTTTTTATTTTTTTTATTTTAGTTTCTTTTATTTTAAATTTTAGATTATGTTGAAAAACTATTAGAAAGCATTTTCCCTGAATAAAAACATGAAAAACAAATTGTGCCGTACGTCGTTTCATACGCAATAAAAAAATACTATGTCATACATGGTGTATTTTTTTTGTGCCTTATAAAAAAACAAAGTTGATGATGGTTTCTTCTCGAAACGTTGTACGGAGATTTTGTGAACGCCAGTTTGTAGAGCTGAAAAAGTGACAATGAGAAAATGCCTTTGGTGTTTTCAAAACTTCTCAAATAACTTCAGAAAGAAATGTTAACCAAACCGTTAAATTCAGTTTTTTTAGAATATCTCTGGGAGTTAAAAACATTTTTGGGATATTTCAACATCTATTTATTAACCCCTTAATTGCGCAACTTTTTGCCTATTTGACCTACTGTGTAACTCTTAAAATTACCAAGATCTTCATGCTGTTTATCCTTATTTTGAGCACAGTGTAGAATGGATAATATGACATGCATAAAATATATTTGTAATGATATAATCAATGACTTAAAGCCTGGTTCATGCTCATACGAACATCGGAAAATGTTTGCGAATAAAATGGCAGCTGAGAAGAAATATCGCAATAAAGTTGAAATATTTGAACTTTTTTCCGGATTTTTCATGTTATCAGACGTGGAAGGATATACGACAAGATGATGTCATTTTAATGTCTCGCTGAATTGTAGTTTCAGGAAGGCGTTAATTCGAACATTACACAACTAATCTAAAACTAGTGATGTAAATGAAATCTTGTTTTTGTTGAAAAAGTACAAAGTAAACACGTTTTTTTTCAAAAAGTTGTGTTTTTTCACAATGAAATACACAAAAATCATCTCAATAAAACATATATTTCCGCTAAAAAAATACATATAGGTACATAACAAAAAACTAATAAACTTGTGTAAGATGAATAATAGAGAGCAGCTTTCAGTTAGATTTTTCTGATTCTGAACAATCCGTTGTGTCGGTGTCATGGCCCGAAAAGCTCTCCGGCGAAAATTTTTACATATATTAGGCGCAATCTGCGCACGCAATCACTGCGTGTTCACAGTCGTACAGTTGCCACATAAGTAATGCGCTGTGAAAATGTGCCGTGTGAAAAAAAACGTGTTTTGTTGTTTTTTTCAAATATAAAAGACGGTTTTTTTACATCACTAAGGAAAACTCATGAATGCACGTTATTCGGCCACCATATTTGAAGTACAAGCACTGACATCCACGTGCCCCCCCTCCTCTCCCCCCCCAGGCACGGGCGGACTAACTGACGGCGGGGCCCTGGGCTATTGATCGAACAACTTTGAACGCTACCCAGTTCATATTTTTTTTTGAGTCGTCATGTCGGATGTATAATATATAAATGTTATAATTTTTTTTATTTATATTTCGTGAAAAAAAAACGGAAATGAAAAATAAATACAAAATTCAACGACACACTTTGAATTGTTGGAATTTTTGGAGGCTAATTTATTACCTTATTGCCGAATTTTTGCGCTATTTTTTCGAAAAATCGTGGATTCCTTGAGCTGGCGAAACCACTCCTAGAAACATTTGTTTTCGAAGAATGTGATTACACCATAACTTTATGCTTTTTTGATGTGACTCTCACGTTAGCCTAACATGGCCGAATTTTCTCTTTCGTCTTGAAAAAAAAATACAGACTGTGTTTTTCAGGTATGTGCTATCTGAATCGAATATCGAAGACATAATAATCATAATAATTATTCCACCCTATCCCTTTTTTTTTCTACTTTTTTTAATCGCGGGTTTTGCGAGTGGTTTTGCTAGCTTGACCGTTGAGCATAACATAAAATAGAAATTTCATTGAAAATCTGAATAATTTGAGGCTCATTAACGGCTCTAATTTCAACCTATTACCAAATGTTCTGCCTTCTGAAAACAAGGGTAAAATATTCAGAGATAGAATAAAATGGGAGCCTCTATGAACTATGGTGTATTCATCAGGTTTTTCAAAAACTTCCTTTTCTATGTTTGGTTCTGTAGTGTTATAAAGTGGTTCTGCTTTCAATACTTGGGATTTGCTTTGAACACAAACCTTTATATTGCCTCATTATGAGTTAACGATTTGGTATTGACAAAATTGAGAACTAGTCCTACCTGTCTTTCCCTCGGTCTTCCCTCTTTGTAGTCCTATACCGGGTGTCCCATTGAGCCTATCGACCGGATTTATCCCAGAAACTATTGGTCCCACAGTTTTCAATCATAAAAACGGCCGTTCCGCTTCGCAACTTGTTATGAGTATTCAGTTTCATCATTGATATGCATTGGAGCATTTTTTAAAATAACAGGTGTTCTGAGTATCTGCCTTCTTCTCGAAGTATATTGATTCATCAAGTGTCTTTACCTTATTCAATTCATTTTGAAAAATACTTAATCTGTCTGTCTCTCTATCATCAAGAACTCTCAATATTATCAAAGTTTCTATAAATATAGCAGAGCTGACGCTGAATCAGAACAAAAATATTAATATTATAATAACAATATCAATTTCTATTCATTATTATACAAAAGTGCAGTAGCAATTGGAATAAACAGTTCATTTCATATTTTTGGGGCCCCTGCAGAATCCGGGGCCCTGTGCTTGAGCCCCTATAGCCCCCCTCCCTATATCCGCCCCTGCCCCCCAGGTGGAGTACATGGCGCCGGAGGTGGTGAACCGCAAAGGCCACACCTTCGCCGCCGACTGGTGGTCCTTCGGCGTGCTGATGTTCGAGATGTTGACGGGCGCGCTGCCCTTCCAGGGCGCCAACCGTCGCGACACCATGGCGCAGATCCTCAAGGCGAAGCTGACGATGCCGAGCGACCTGAGCGGCGAGGCGCAGGCGCTGCTGCGCGTCCTCTTCAAGCGCAACCCGGCCAATCGGTTGGGCGCCGGCGCCGGCGGTGTCGGTGATCTCAAGCGGCACGAGTTTTTTGCGACCATTGATTTTGACGCGCTGGCTGGGAGGCGGGTGAGGCCGCCCTTTCAGCCGACGGTTAGTGGGCCCGAGGATGCCCACTTTGATGCCGAGTTTACCAGCAAGACGCCGCGGGATTCGCCCGGGGTGCCTGCCAGCGCCAACGCGCACGAGCTCTTCAGGGGGTGAGCATCATATATCTGATAATAACTATATAGGTAACATGATGGATACCAGAGCTGAAGCCGGAAAATAAAACAAATGACAGTCTGCGAGACAAATCGCGAATATGCGCATGCGCAAGTTTGAATTAAGAATCGACATTCGTTTTCATCATGGAGGAGAGTAGCAGCTTTCTAGTGAGCGACAAACGTATGACAAATATTAAAAATCAATCAAATGTGTCACGTAACCTTCAACTCGATGTTTTTATTTTATCATGACATATATTTTTCAAATATTCATTTATCGATGGATTGTTGGACGATTTTAGATAATAGTTGATGATAGATGCAGAGATGGATGTGATCTACAAAGCGATACTTGCGATTTGCTGAGAAACCTGTGACGATAAAGTCATCGGAACAAGATTCGTGGGCTAATTTTTGATCAATCACTGTTATCACTCACTAATCACTTCTGTAAACAATCAGTAAGTACATTAATAACTATATTAACGCTCTTTTACATAATTTGTGTTAACAAATATACCTAACCTATGAAATTCTGAAAACGTCAGTGGATTTCAACTCGTCAAAACCCGCGCATGCGCACAATTCATCATTAGCAAGCCAGACAGTCTTTTGTTTTTCCAAAACTGGCTTCATTTTCGCGTGAAGAAAAGAATAGGTGTTATCCATATAGTTGTTATTATATATATGGTGAGCATGCGTCTCAGACTGTGATAAACTTATACTTTATCTCAGGTTCTCTACTATGGATATTTGAAATAAAACATCTCAAATATGAATATCTTCTTCTATGCTTCAACATATGCCTTGACTTTCTGAATTATTTCTGGATCATTTGTCTCATTATTGAATTCAATTCTTAATGTTGTCAACTCTACCTTTATCCTATCTAATTCCTGAAGCTTATGATCTATCACTCCCAAATTTACACGTCTCTCTCGATTATCTTTTCCTAAATTTCTATGAAAAGTTCCTCATATAAATACTTGAATAAATCTACTTTGCTCATTGGCGAAAAAACTCAGATAAAATTTCAATGAGAAAAAGAATTATTACTACTATAGGTACTTATAACTACATACGAACTTCACAAAATGTATTCCCATTTCTTTAATATCCAGGGTCCATGGTCGCTGCTTCCTGTAGTAGCTGGACCTCAAGCTGAAAAGCCTGAGTCTTGTAGTTGTAGACTCGCCGCACACTGTCGTATTATACCACCAACTCCTGGCTCCTCACGATCTCTCTTCTGATTTTCTTCTCCAACGATTTCTTGCACTTTCTTCCGAGAAACATGCTGAACGCCAGAATAAAACAGACGAATGCCACTATGCCTAGTACTTCGTAGACGGAGAAGCTGCTTTTTCCATCACTAGCTGTCACACCACCACTGTTTCCTGCTTGGCTTATGATTGTCTCTTCCTTGGTTTGTGTTGTTCCCATTTTGGAATATTTTACTTTATTTCGAACCACGAATTGCTATAGATAGATAGATAGATAATATATTTATTTCAACAGAGTTGTGGTCTGGGAAATACGTCATTGAGTTACAAAACACCATACATGAAATACATAAAATACATACGATACATACCAGTACAAGACAATGCTGATGCAAAGAAAAAGTTTCCAAAAGTACTTTCGGTTTGTTTGCTGCCCTCACAAAATTCAACGTCTAGTTCAATAATGGAATTAATGAAGAATGTTGAATAGCGAATTTTAAATTTCTCTCTTCAATATATCTCAAAAAAAAAGGATAAAAATACACTGAGCGCATATGAACTCAACTCACATATAAACTTTCCCAAAAAATATCCAATAGTTTGAAACCAATTTTTGTGGAAACCACTTGTTTGATTAGCATTTCATATTGTATACTAACGGTATTCTGGGTAATTCTTCCGTTAGGTGGCGATGTCTTATTTTTTCAAAATTTTTGGCTTTACTTACGTATTTTGGCCACCTGATCACGAATCTGAAAACCAAATTATGCGGAAACCAATACTTTTCGAGATATTCGCAAAATAAAACCTTCATCATCCTTCTTTTGCTATTGTGCTCGCGGAAAATAGATACCATATTCATTATAATTCAGTAACAGAAAAACAAAACGAGATTGCTAAAATTTTATATTACCTTAAATATTTATGTAGTTTTTTAAATAACGGCCATGATAGCTGTCAACAGAGACAACACTGGCAATGTTGCCAGTGGTCGTCCGTTCACGCGAGGGAATTCTCATTCAATATATATCTGTCCTTCTTTTCGTCACGAAGTAGAGATAGAAAGAAATACTGAAAGCTCCACGAGAAAATTTGTGCTGAGGTTTGTCACCAATGTAACCTTTTGTCATGGAAGATGTTAATATGAGCATTGATAATAATTTAATAAATAGAATGCCGTTTCTTATGAAATATTACTTTATAGTTAATAAGGAAGGTATATAGCTCTTCAAACAACAATTAAAGAAGGATGATAAAGGTTGAATCACTGGATTAGTGTTGCTAAATAATAGGGTTATAATGACTTTATTTTGCGAATATCTCGAAAAGTATTGGTTTCCGCACAATTTGGTTTTCAGATTCGTTATTAGGAGGCCAAAATACGTGAGTAAAGCCTTATTTTTTTAAAAAATAAGACATCGCCACCTAACGGAAGAATTACTGTATTCTGATGAAAAAATCTATTTTTCACAAACACCGGGTATAAAAGTGATACCGTATTTTTTTCATAAAATTTCTAATATCCTGTAGAGTTGAACAGTTGCAATATCAAGTTAGAATTGAATTCACACTTCAAACTCATCTTTTTTCTACATTTTGTTTTTTTATTCACTCCGTTATCTTTCTTATTACACGAGAAACAACATTTTATATGATTTTATGCTTTTTATTGATGCTAGATAATGCCAGAAATATATGAATTTCTCGAGTTGTGAGAAATTATCTAAAATAAGTCGAAATCGCTATTATGGTATGGCCAGTTCGAAGTCCGGACTTAATTTCCATAGAGAACCTTTGAGACACTCTTGGTAGGAGATTACAAGAGGAACGAAACGTGAAAATTTTGGAAGACGTACGTCAGAGATTTATTCGAATATGGTAAGAATTTGACCAAAATAAGATCATAACATAAAGGTCTTTGATTTTGAGTTTGGGCAGTCGTTATCAAGAAGTTATTCGTTCCAGAGGTGGAAATACTCGTTTCTGTTTTGTTACATTTTGTATACACTTTTCTTGTTGATAATTTGCAATAAAATTATGTTCTCTTATACAATGTTGAATCACATGTAATAAAAAAGATAACGAAGTGAATAAAAAAATAAAATGTAAAAAAGTATGAGGCTAAAGTGTGACTTCAGTTATTACTGTTCAGCTCTACAAGGTATAACAAATTTATGAAAAAAACACGCTATAATTGCTAAACGCGGTATTCGTAAAAAAGAGATTTCAAGAATGAATAAAATTGTTATTAGAGAAAAAAAACGTTCAAATTGGACAAGTGGTTTGGACAAAAAATCATTTCAAACTTTTTGTTACTTTTTGGGAGTGTATTATTTCCTTTCAAAAATTCTCTAGCCTTGAGATGATCAATAATAGGTAAATAGTACTGAATAGAGCGTATTTTAGGAAAGTAGTATTTTCTTGACAGTTGCAATAAATAATCCCCTATTCGGTTCAAAAGTACTGCAACGACAGCGCTGTCCACAGATAGAATGTAATATCTCATAATGGCGGCTGGTACATCGAACAGCGCCACCATGTGTTTCGAAAGCCGAACTAGAGCGTAGCAGAAAATTCAAAATGTATTTAGATTTCTAAATTCAAATTCACATAGAGACATACAAAGCACAAAATTGATGAAGTAGAAAAATTCCTTTTTCAGATTCAGTTTCGTGGCGCCCTGCCTGCTGGAAAACGACGCCGCGCCGACAAAGATGGAGACGCCGTCGAACTCGGTGAGGACGTGCGACCGCAACTTCTTCGACGACTACATCCTGTTGGACGCCATCGGCGGCGGCAGCTACAGCATCTGCAAGCTGGCCAAGCACAAAGCGACCGGCCAACAATACGCCGTCAAGGTAGAATTGCAGATTAGAAAACCTTACAGATGAGACACTCCGCCCATTTTGTTTGATGTACCGACATCCGTTTTCGTCGACCTCGGACCTTTAAATTTTGCGCGTCGCAGGTGCCGGATAGTCGTTGTCACCGCTGGAACTACTGATGTGCAATGTTGCCATTTTAATGCATAATATACAACAATATAGAAGGTTACCTACTTCTGAGTGATTTATTATGAATATGTTGTCATCAGAGATTAGTTTCTATCAGGAATAAGATGGATTCCTCGATATATTCTGAATGAAGTTTCATATGAAATTCGAATATTTCGAATTTAGCCCATTCATTGCCACCAGGAAAAATGAAACACTATTCAATTATCTGACGGTGTAATGTATAAACAAATACACAAAATATGGCACATCTTTTATGTTACATAGAGTATTCTGAATTTGAAAAGCAAATCAGGAAGATATATTTGAGAAAAAAATTAATACAAAGCGAATTTATATATTGTTTGGTGAGGTAGGTACAAGTTTTATGAAAAATACCTCGAACTTTGAGTAAGAATACAAAAAGTGTTACTTTCATCTTGAAACTTGAAATGTGATGTAGCAGAAAATGTTAATATTCTCATGGAAATGGAAAATTTTGATTAAAGTCAATAATAGGTATCTCAATATAGGTTTCGAAAACAATGTAATTTTATATTCTCCAATTTATTTGAAGATGATTTGCAATCTTTATACACACAGTGATGTTTGCCACTGGGAGGTGCACCTTCTCTCTTTGATTCACTCATTGTTAATTCAACACTTGTTTTTTGTCTGAACCACAATTCTACAGTCAGGAACAGATCACTTTTCAAAACACACACACAACACAAAGTATCTGATCTAAAACTAACATGCATTCAATTGTCATTGTTACTTTCATTTGAAAGAGTAAGGTACCAGAAATGAGTACCTACCTTGGGATTACTAGCAAACAGGCCATCAGTTATCTCAGATTATAATATATCCTATAATCTAAAGCTAATAAACTTTGAAATAAATATATATTGTAGGTACCTAGGTAACAGGTTGTTCATCTTTGCTCGTGATGTGATTATCCTCAAAACCTTTATTACATTTCCTATTGAATTATGGTTTATGGAAAATAAAATATGTTGCACATTGTGAGAACATCCGAAATATTGGACCGTGAATCGTGTGAAACGAAAACATTTGTAACATAACCAACAAAATGATGACAAAGATGTATTCGATGTAAACCAAACACGCGATCAATATTTTAGCGCCTGCGCAAATCTATGACTGGCCCTTTAAATTAAGCGCTTTCGACATCTCACTCTAATTTTATTCGCTCTGTCTGACTGTTTCATCTGTAAGGTTCTCTAATCTGTGGTAGAATACGATCGATTTTCATTACCGATTAATTTCGTCCCTAGAATATTGAGCTTAACGCATCATAGGGTCGAGGGTGAGCCGCTGACGTCACATGCTAGACTGGATAATTGGTGGAACCGCAGGGAAAATTGTAGGGACCATTGATAACTTCGACAATCAGTACCCCTTCCTTCGCACCAAGGTGGATATAGGATGGTGAAACAGCTCTTCAATTGTTTCTGCGAAAAACTTGTAGACCGTTTGAGAAGGTAGTAATATTTCCACGACTTGAATGAAGATGGCGGTGAGATCGATTATCGAAGAAGATTTCTGTTGCTTACGTATTTCTGTGTTTCGCATCTGACAGACGTGACTTGAAACGGCATTAAAACAATATATTTTCGATAAATCTTGAATGAATATTGATATTTTGACTCTTCTCAATCATTTTTCATCTAGAACAGATGAAACTGATAAAAGTATGGCAGATGCACAGTTTCTGTTTTACCGACACAAGGTATGTCGCCATCTCTGTTAATTTCAGGAAATATTACTACGGTATGAAATCAAGTAGGCAAAGGTCTACAGTTTATTCCAGTGCTTGTTAATAGGAAACTGTTTCACCATCCTATAGCCACCTTGCTTCGCACGTACAAATTGACAACACAAGGCTACTTGGATATGAAGGTTATTTCGAATTTCACCCATTATCCTTTATCGCCATTAATCGCGCAATCCAAAAAAAAACAGGAGAAAAATAATAATGACATTAAGAGGGGCGTTTCACAAGAACCGTCAAACAGACCTTTTTTTGTTGATACTCTTCTGCCAAACGATGAGTCCAATCGCAAAAACTATTATATTTTCGTGAAGAAGAAAGTTCAACCGAAGTTAAGACAACTTTTGGAATCGTAACTCGTTAGTTGAAGAGATATATCGACGATCGAAAAATGTAAACATTGAACATTTTTCGTCACAGAATGTGATATTTTATCCTCTCCTACCTTACATATTGGGCTATGTCCTGCCTGAATATTTAGTTTCAAAATGTAATAATTCCAGAGATATGAGCAAAACAGATGGCGGAATGGCGGATCGGTGAATGACATGATAAACTACAGTTGAGTACAGTGTTCTGCAACGACAACTAAGACGTCAAATCTATGTTGGTACTCCTAATTTGCTTCAATTGTTTCCAAACAAATTAGTTTTCCATGTTTACTCAGTTTAGTCTCCATAGAGATTTTTTGAACTCGATTATCTCATTTTATAGTGGAAAAGTAACATATTTCGATACAATTTATGAAAAATAGAACCTAGTAGTTCATATTAGAAAAATAGAAACAGATGAGAAACGCAAAAAAATTTGAATTATGCTGAAATTTTTTGAGGTAATGTTATTTTCAGTGTTTACTTTCGGGGTCCTTCGACTGAGTTTTTTATCAATATATCAGTATAGTGATAATAATGAGTAAAAAATAAGTTATCTGCAATAATGTATTTCTTCAAAGACGAGGAGAAACTGGTATCCAGGGGTGAACAGGCCATGGTGAGAACATGGTATATTTGATCATTAGATCATTGTATTTGATGCTGGTCTCAAGATTTTAATGAGGTTGATCGTTGATCCATGCTAATATTCATAATAAAACATAAAGTAGAGGTGAGCTAAAATATATAATAGTATATAAGATAAATTGAAGGTTTTGAAATATTTGTTGTAGATCAACTTCACCAGTAGTGATTGAATGAGTTCCTGTTCAAGAGGATATATTCTTGGCCATCATATGGCAGCTCTAGCAATATTTGCATACTATAATGTACAAATTGAAAGCTTGTATACTAGGAGTGATAAAGAAAATGCATCCTCAACATCTGAAAAGGAATCAGTCACACAAATGTAAAATTATATATATTATAATATAAAATAAAGTGAATATCGATCAACATCACACTATCAATATCAATTCAAGGCAAATTCATATACCAACACAATAAAAGGTATAACACACAGCACAGTGTGCGCTATGGAAAAGAGTAGATGGATCATTGTATAAAAAATGATCTGTTGAAATCTGCTATGACTAACGAAGATTAATGGTTATAAAGAAATCTGTAGTACTTTCTCGATTCTGAATTTTTATTATGATATGTTCACACTATGGACATCTATCGGAAATTTCAGCAGCACTGCTGAATCCCTGCTCTTAAACGATAAATATTAGTGCGTCCATTTCAAATGTAAAGTGCACAATGCCGTACTTTTTCTGGATGATATTATTGCAGCCACCAACATCATCTCTAATTTTCATCCAAGTTCCAAATAACGAAAAAATGTGTTTTATGACATTTTCATACATAGCTGTTGGAAAAAAATTCAAGGCACTCTGTTGATGACACCTGCTAGTTTCCCACCCAACTCTCTCGGGTTGATCGAAAGATGAGGTCGTTCTTCTTTCAGGTGGTGTACAAATCCTTTTTTGACTGTAGAGAAGAAGTGGAGATTTTGCAGAGGTACAGCAAACACCCGGGAATAGTGACACTGAAGGGCGTCTATGAAGACGAGACGAAAGTATACATGGTGCAACAGTTTCTCAGGGGAGGAGATTTGCTGGATCACGTCATGGCCAAGGTAATGGGACATTCTAGACGCACAGCAGGAAACTAATATTCGCGAAAATCACGGAGTGGGCGGCCTCTGGTGTCAAATTTTCTAAGCCTTCCGAGGGTGATCAACAAAGCAATTTAGCATTGTATAGCATAGGCTTTCGTATTATTTTTAATGAAATTGAATTGTTTTGAATAGTTTTCGGACTTGTTTCGTGCTTATCAGCTAGTAACTAATATTATTGAAACATGTATCGCTAAAATAAATAATTTTGATGGAAAATTGATTAGTTATGCTGACGATACAGCAATTGTTTTCACGGGTGAAACATGGGAGGAAATTCATAAAAAAAACAGAAAATAATTTGAAATATATAAAAACATGGTTAGATCATAACTTGTTAAGCTTAAACATCAGCAAAACTAAGTATATAACCTTTTCTCCCAAAATAACAGATCAGCCCACATCGGAAATTAAACTTCATAACCCCAAATGTAATCTTACAGAATGCAATTGCCCGTTTTTAGAGAAAGTAAAAACTATAAAATACTTAGGTATCATGTTTGACCAACACATAAGATGGACGGAGCAAATAAACTTTCTTATCAAACGACTGCGTTACATAATGCATAAATTTTACAATACCAGAGATATTTTGAACAGGCAAACTCTTTTAATGTTATATAAATCACTAGTGGAATCTATATTGACCTACTGTATAACTATTTGGGGAGGAACTTTCTCAACCACGCTCCAAAATTTGCAAACTGTCCAAAATACGCTAATTAAAATAATATTCCATAAAGACAGACAGCATTCAACTAATTCTCTCTACGAAGAAACTAAGTTACTCAAAATACGACAGATCTTTATCCGCCAGTGCCTCCTGAAATTTTTTTCTGATCAAAAAAACTATAAGACAATAGTCACACAAACAAGATCTGCTACCAATCTTGATATATATAGGTGTAACTTTAGGAAAACTCTAACACAAAAATCGTACTTTTACTACGGACCAAAACTATTCAACTTACTTCCAGTACATATAAAACAAATCAGAAAGAAACATATTTTCAAAAAGGAAATAAATAAGCTACTATCAGAATGCCCTAATAAATTTGAGATAATTTTTTGACCACACAATCCTTCTACTTCATATCGTTTTGTTTCCACAAGTATCAATATTGTAATTAATGTTTCTTTTTAGGTAAATCAATCCCGGTTCCATATATTATTGTTTACTATTCATACCAAGATCACGAAATGTTGCTTCCGCCCTTTTCACTCTTCAGGCTTGCCCTTCAAATTCAAATTCTCTGTATCGTCCTTCAATAGGCAAAAATATACTCGCGATTTGGTGCTTCTATAGGACCTCAACAGTACAGGAACTCGTTCCTAGGTTCGGTTCTATCAGTGACCACCATCCAATTTTAAGAATATCAATTTATGTTAAATGAATCTTTATAGCGAGTAGGTGATGTGAATGAAATGTGAAATGTAAAGGTATGGGTATAGAAATAAATTTGATTGATTTTTGATGTAGCAAGTTCAAAAGGTCGTAAAGACGAAATCGACAAAGATTTGTTCAGTATTTCAGCGTTCCTCCTACCGTACAGACATCGTTCCTTTGGCACAAAATCCTGAATTTCCTTTCAGGATTGTGTGAAAAATGGATGATCACGTTGAAAAAAGGAGAACTTATCACCACAATCATTTACGTTTGTAGTAAGCACTTCCTATTGAACTGGATTTCTCAAGTAAATGCGAAGGTATGTCTTTCAGGTTAAATCAAACAAATAAACCTTGATTTTACTTTAGGACCATCAAGGAGAATTAAACCAAGAGATAGGCTCAAAAAGAATGCAATTCCTTCAATAAACATCTGGAAGTCATCACATGCAAACTTCAAGAGTGAGGGCAATGTGGGCTGAATGAAATCAAATCTTTATTCAAAATGAATAAGCTTTGAATTGAATAAAGTATCAATTGAAATAAATAAATTTGAATGACTGCTAGACCACAAGGTCTCATACTTTTTAAGTTATTGGAACATTCCTACTCATCTATATTATATAATTATTTTTATATGAATTATCATGTTATTGTTAATATGAAAATAATAACTTGTGTTGCCTATTCAAGATAGGTAGGTATCTCAATATAAGCACCCCTATACTTACTTCTCTCAGAAGTTAATTGACTACTATTCTTTGTTTTTATTTTGCTAATCATCTATTTTTGGGTTAGGATAAAATTATTACAGGTTTACAGATAAATTCACACTTCCACTGCTAATTTTTTCATGGAACTATTTTAATTTCATATTAGAGCTACCCTATAGCTGAAGTTTGTGAACAGGAGTTCATTTATATGTGTTCGAGTATGTGTTTGACATCTATCCCACAAAGTATGTGACCAGCTTTGAACAATGCTTTTCGCTATGTTAAGGGTTTCTTCTTATCTCCAATATACTCTAGATACTTATTTCAATCTTGGCCATTCTTGAAATAAAGATAAATCATTGAAATACAAATACCTTAGTAGCCCCATTGATTTTGCAGAGGTGGTGTGAAAAGCCTATAAAAACATAATAAATCCACGAAACTCACATAAAATACCTGTTTTGAATTCTATAAACGATAATCTATCGATAGCGCCCATTTCGGATACTCAAGATTATTTATTTCTTCCCTAAAATTCGAATTGAAAATTGACATATATTACCATTGAAAACATATGCCAAATGTTTGTTGATCAGCCTCATGTCAAATTTTTGACATTTCTCGAGCGCCATCTGTTGGTTCGTGATTTTCGCGAATAGAGTTTGTGTATACATTTTCAGGCTTGTCTATCAGAACAAGAAGCGGCGGCCATACTGAAAACGTTGGCTTCGACTCTGGCCTATCTGCACGAAAACGGCGTTGTGCATAGGGATTTGAAGCCGGAAAATATTTTATTTGCCTCCGAAGATTCGTCTCCGGAAAGTGTAACAATCTGTGATATGGGCTTTGCCAAACAGGTGAGCAAAAGTCACACGTTGGGCGCCAATTTTGTAACGAATATTTTTTATCATAAACCGATTTTTTTTTCGTTTCAGTTGCGGGCGGAAAACGGCCTGCTGATGACGCCCTGCTACACGGCCAACTTCGTGGCGCCGGAGGTGCTGAAACGGCAGGGCTACGACGCCGCTTGCGACATTTGGTCGCTGGGCGTCGTCCTCTACATTATGCTGTCGGGCAGAAGTCCGTTCAGCAACAGGTCCACGGACAGCCCGCAAAAGATCCTGCAAAGGATCGGCTCCGGCAAGCTGGACCTGCAGGTGAGTTTTCTTTTTCATATAACTTCCTTCGGTGTGGTTCCGGGACATTTTCGGCAGCGGAATCGAAAAGGTTTTCCTGCATCCTAAACCTCCTCGCCTCATTTCCTTCTACGATAACCAACTGTTGAGGATGGAAAGCTGAACAAAAATGATTTTTTTTTCAAACCGTTTAATTACGAAGTGGCCTTCGACGCTTTTGAATATCAACACAAAATTGACGTTTTCTGAGGAATGTCATTGAGTGAAAATATTGGAAAAACCCTCGCCCCTACCATAGGTTTATTATTGAAAACGATTTCCTTATACTCTTGCTTGATGCACAAATGTGATGAAATATCTGATGTAGCTCCTGATATAGCAGTAACTGCGAAAATTTTAACTCACCTCCTACCATTTGAATTATAATGTATTCATGACAATCGAAGAAGGTAAATTAGTATTCAGAAAACTTGTTACTGGCTTATTTTGGAGAAAAATTTTATATTTACAACATCATTATGCTATCAATGTACGCAATTACCTAGATAGGTTGGAGAGGGTCAATCGAATGGCCAACTAGATCTCCTGATTCAACTCCTCCCGATTTTTTCCTCTGAGGTTATCTGTAGAGCTAAGTTTATGTAGGAAGCCGGAAAGATCAGATAATTTGAAAGAACGAATACGAGTGAATATTTCACAAATATATTCAGAAACGATAGCATAGTTCAAGAATGATTTGTTTTCTGTATATCACATTGTATTCTTGCAGAAAGTCACGAATTTGATTATTCATTGTAACGATTTCCGTTGTAAATATGAAATAATTAATAACTTTTTCTCACTCTATATTACTTTATTGTCCTAATATTAGTATACGGTCAGATAGACAATGAATATACCTTCCAGAAAAAAATTTGAACAGGGTGTCTTCCAATTTAAAAAAATAATCGATGACGTCACCACAACTACGTGGATGACGTCACAAACTCCATATGTATATCAAGAGATGTCAATTTGAAAATAAAAATCGACCTGTCTCAGGATTTCCCTCAAAATACTGTATGTGATACATAGATAAATATGTATTGGAACTACGTTTATAGAAAAAATCTTGTGTGTATTTCAAAGACTAAAAAACGAGTATCAAAACACTGGTTATTTCGACACGCATTTGCGTTTCATAACGGCTTCATTATAAAACCAAAATTTGCGGTTCAGTGCGTGTTTGTGACAAGCTTTGAAGGACGTGGTCAAGTTTGAACGGAAGAAATAGTAGTGTAAGGCCAGCATCATCAACAGTGACCTTAATTGTGCCTCTAAACCAGTTCCTCCTTCCCAAGTTCCCGTCATCGCAAATATCTTCACAACGCTGAAGAGTCCAGCAAGGCTCAAGATAAGTTCCAAGCAAGGTGGATATAGGATGGTGAAACAGCTCTTCAATTGTTTCTGCGAAAAACTTGTAGACCGTTTGAGAAGGTACTAATATTTCAGCTACTTGAATGAAGATGGCGGTAAGATCGATTATCGATGAAGATTTCTGTTGCTTACGTATTTCTGTGGTTCACATCTGACAGACGTGACTTGAAACGACATTAAAACAATATATTTTCGATAAATTTGGAATGAATATTGATATTTTGACTCTTCTCAGTCATTTTTCATCTAGAGCAGATGAAACTGATAAAAGTATGACAGAAGCACAGTTTCTGTTTTACCGACACAAGGTATGTCGCCATCTCTGTTAATTTTAGGAAATATTACTACGGTATGAAATCAAGTAGGCAAAGGTCTACAATTTATTCTAGTGCTTGTTAATAGGAACTAGGAAGCTGTTTCACCATCCTATATCCACCTTGCTTATAACCAAGGTGGATATAGGATGGTGAAACAGCTCTTCAATTGTTTCTGCGAAAAACTTGTAGACCGTTTGAGAAGGTACTAATATTTCCACGACTTGAATGAAGATGGCGGTAAGATCGATTATCGAAGAATATTTCTGTTGCTTACGTATTTCTGTGGTTCGCATCTGACAGACGTGACTTGAAACGGCATTAAAACAATATATTTTCGATAAATCTGGATCGAAAATTTATATTTTGACTCTTCTCAATCATTTTTCATCTAGAACAGATGAAACTGATAAAAGTATGACAGATACACAGTTTCTGTTTTACCGACACAAGGTATGTCGCCATCTCTGTTAATTTTAGGAAATATTACTACGGTATGAAATCAAGTAGGCAAAGGTCTACAATTTATTCTAGTGCTTGTTAATAGGAACTAGGAAGCTGTTTCACCATCCTATATCCACCTTGCTTATAACCAAGGTGGATATAGGATGGTGAAACAGCTCTTCAATTGTTTCTGCGAAAAACTTGTAGACCGTTTGAGAAGGTACTAATATTTCCACGACTTGAATGAAGATGGCGGTAAGATCGATTATCGAAGAATATTTCTGTTGCTTACGTATTTCTGTGGTTCACATCTGACAGACGTGACTTGAAACGGCACTAAAACAATATTCATTTTCTCCTTACTTGTAGAGCCACAGCTGGTCGAATATCTCGACGGAGGCGAAGCTGCTGGTGACCGAGATGCTGCACACGGCGCCCCAGCGTCGCCCCACGGCCGCCCAGCTGGTGAAGCACCAGTGGGTGGCGTCGCGGTCGACGGCGTACCGGCCGCCGCCGCCCGAAGCCGTCAGGGGGGCGGTGAGGCAGCAGGAGCCGCCCGCGGGCAAGGAGCACCTCAAGGAGACCGTCGCGGCCACGTTCAGGGCCATTGCGACTTCGCCGCAGGTGAGTGGGGGAAGGGGGCAAGGAGAAATGGGCAGTCGGCGGTTGCACTGTCAATGGAAATGTCAATACATTCATTTTTTTTTATTGTATCCGTCAACTGTCATTTCTCTCACCAATTGTTATTCAATCTGTCAACTGTCATGCATCGACACCTACATTCAATTCAACGTAGTTTCATTCGATGGTTTATGATTGCTGCGAGGAAAGATTCAATATCGTTTCCAACTCGAGAATACACCGAATAACATTCACTCAAATATAATTGTCAACTGTCATTTAATTAATGTCAAACTTGTCAATTGTCCCTCATACAAACGATGTTAAAGTCAATCGGTTATGATTTCAGCGAGGAGATGAAAGTTTCATTGTTATTTCTAACAAAAATACACTAAATAACCTCATTTAATTCATACCTATCAACTGACATTCCGTTTGTCAACTGTCATTTCATCTTTCGAAACATGCGGCAAAGAGAAACCAGTCAATTTCAATTAAATTTTCATATATGCTTCATTTTATGGATATAAACTCTTCAAACAATTTTCAATTAGTGGATCTTTTATGAAGATAAACTTCTAAAAGAGTTATTTTCACGGTATTTAACTCTTTGAAGGGCAGTGGTTCGTATAGTGTGCCACTTTGAATTTCTGCTGTGTGCGCGGTGGTACAGAAAGTATACCACCATTGTATGATGAGTTTACCCTCATGGCCACCTAGCGAATGTTTGAGTTATCTGTCTAGTCGAAGCTTCGGTTCGGTCCCTCTCTCAGAGATAGCGGAACATGCGATATTTGGCATAATTCCACGTCTGTTCACAATTCATGACCGCGCTTTCAGATTTCGGAGATAGCTATGGTAGCAAGCGATGAAAAAGATATTTTTGAATGCCTTTTGTCAGAAATTCGTAATAAAGGTGAGTTTTTCGTATGGGAGCATGTATACTTCATTAAATCAAGAAAAATCACCTTCTTGAATTTTTTTCCGGCAATTTTCTTATGGTTCAAAAGTTGTACCACCGCGCACAAAGGTAATTTATCATTATTTTCATTTTGTGAATCATAACTCGAAAAATGTTTCGAAAAGCAAATACTTATCATTTAGGTTGGTGGATATGACTGAGAAAGAGTTCTGTGACTCAATCAATGCAAAAGATGATGATGAAAGCATTGAAACCATATCATCAGGTGGAAAATCAGTCGTAGATGACTTGGAAAGTGGAGATGAAGATAATATAATTGGTTGTGAACTGGTTGATTCAGTCGTCATGAAATCAGAACACCTTTCAAGATGAGTTATCAGAAGATGAGTCTTACAACGAAATGGATGCCTGTTCCTCTGAGCCGTTCACAAAATCATTAGAAAAAATTGTAAGAAATAAACCAGTAGGTACCGCAAATCAATGGGATATGGCAAATGGTTTCTTACAAAGGCCGCTAATTCCATTCACAAGTCATTCAGGGATTGTTTAATTCATCACTGAAATAGGTTATTTATTCCCTGGTGAACTTTGACTGATGACTTTTTGTATTTATACATACATAATGGGCGGTGGTACACTACATAATCCACCTGTTTTTTCAAAATTATGCATTCCTATTTATTTTATTGTTACTTATTAGTATTAAGTTATAAACATATACAGGCTAGAATGGATCAAAGTTGATTTTTCCATTTCATGCCCACTTAGGGTGATTTAATTTGAAATGTTCTGCCCCTCAAAGAGTTAAGTAATATTCAAAGCATGAGGTGCAATAATCGCAATGCCAATTGTCATGTTACAAACACTTAAAACTTTTCAAATCGAGAAAAACATCGTTGATGAGTATAAAAGCCGAAAACATCGACGGGAGTAGAAGAAGAAAATTTTCCGAAATCGTTCATGTATATAACTGTCGCGCATTCATCAAAAAAAATGTTAATCTGCGAGATTGACATCGTTGATCTCTTTATGTCATGATAGTGACACCTGACATTGCATCATTTGAAACGTTACTTTAATGCTAGAGCTTTCGAAATTTTCAATGAAATAGAATTTTGAGACCTATTACTTATGTTTCCAAACGTGTTTTGTAATCGTGCTCCAAAGCTTCAGTGAAAATCTCATTGAATATCTTATCTATTACTACAGGTTTACCGCCATTTCAACTGTCAAATGTCATTACATGTGTCAACTGTTGTTTCATCTGTCAACTGTCATTATATGTATCAACTTTCAGTACATTCATCAGCTGTCATTAAAACATGACGTGCATTCAATTTCCGTGGCATATGTCGGTTTTTTCTGTTGTAGGTCGCCCATTTGGGACCGGTGGCGATGTCCGAACTGGCCAGACGAAGGTTCAGAGACAAGGCGCTCAACAGATTGCAAGATGAAGCGAGAAAGGGGTACTGAGCCATTCTTGTATATTATTATCACGTTCGGAATGGGAAAGGCCCACGTAGATTGATCTGGAAGCTGGAGGATATACACGGGCGGTCGATTATTTTTGGATGGTTTATAGGGGTGTAGGGGACTCATGCTACGTTGTGGATATTTTTTTATGATGGATTTTATCATTGAAAATATTGTGATTATATTTGGAATTGCCGTTAGAGGCGGTTGAAATTTGAAAAGGGACAGATGGGTTCTAATAATGTGAATTCAAATTGATCTACCTTTGATTGAAATATCTTATTTTTCATTTCATTCATTCACGGGAAACCCCAATGAAAAAAAAATATAAACATTTGATCTAATGATGTGAATATTCTTAAGACTAATAATATCATGTCAATGAAATAAATATACATTTATGATAAATTCTAATACATAATATACGTCAAGTCATAGTTTTAAAAAGGTTTTCAAAACTGCCGATTGATACATGGAAAATACCTATCTCGCTTTCATTAATAATTCTAAATGTTCTCTCGATAGATGTGTATTGACCATAATTCGTAGATTGATGCGATATTGAAAGATATTATATTTCTCAAAGTTCTGTTAGGTATGTTAAAATTAAATCAACTCTAACAAATTGGGACACACAATAATTCCCTTTATTGATTTTCCAAAGTTTGCTTTATCAGTTCATTTAGTTTGAAATAATAATCATGATTATCTGCAACAAATATAAGCATAGAACCTTAGGAAATTATTTTGAACTTTCCAAAAGTATACTTGTAGATTTAGTAAACTGTATGGATATAATCTAGTCGAGTTTTTTTCTAAGGCTGTTATTTGTAAATCATTGGACTTGTTAGTGAATATCGTTTAGACATAAAATCATGTTGATCTAATACTGTAGAAAAAATCTCCACATCCGAACATGCGCCAATACACTCCAAACTAAGTAATAACAATCATTTCAGACACCTGAGAGTAGCGATTAGCTGAAAAGAGTAGCGTTACCTTGTACTGTATTTTTCGAGAAACCTTTCCTATCTTGATGATGGGTCATCTCATAAAGTAAGTGTTGAACTATTGTGTAATTTTGACTATTGTCGTTCGGATGTCATCATAGATGAAGGGGCGTCATCTTGATATTGATAATCTGAGTGAAATTTTGGTCAAATTAGTACAAACTTTTGTCTATCGGTATCTTAGTATTCAGTTGTTTTGTGTACAGCGGGTGAAACAACATCAAAGTATACAAATTAACTTGAATATGGATATTTTTTCACCCACTGTGCATGCCGTTTATATGCCTCGGTTGTTGTTGTTTTCATTTAAAGAAAAGTCTAGAATTTTGAATTTGTTGTCCATATTTTCAAGATGATATATGGCGTGTCCAGGATAGCTTAAACCCAGTTACTGTCATGAAATGTTAATATACAGTGTGTCCAATTTCCGAAAACTAAATGGGATACACTAATAAATAGTAGGATAACAATTTGTTTAAAAAACAAAGTGGGATCGGGTTTTTTTTTCCTTTCAATCTTGAGGATCCGCTATAATACCACAAGGCATTTTCTATTTCACGAATTTTGGTTCGCCAAATTTCATGATATTTACCCTGGACCTGCATATTTCACTTTTGCTCTTTTATATTATGCCTAGCATGTATACTGTTTTTATGTTAGTGCTAATTTTCCTGATGTTTGTTGAAAATGAGTCAATTTTATGAATATTGCGATATGTTGCCATATTATATAGTAAGTACCAGATATTTATTTTTCACCAGCCACTCACAACTATCATGTAATATTACAAAGGGTATCTACAAAGACACTACATCTTCGTAAATGATATAGCTTTCAATTCGAAACATTTCATGATAGTTGTTGAGAAATTATAGTATATACTCTCGGATCACGTCCTTCTTGAGAATAATGAGCTAGCTTATTATAAAACTTCTGAATTTGTCGGATTTTATGGCTCGTTGAACGTAACTGAGAAATGTTTATTATTTTAAAAATGCTCTGAAATCAGACGAGTTATCAGAATTTCCTGAAATCCTGCATATCAATGTTAGTTTGAGGAAACTTTACTAAACATTCTTCGATCAAAATAATTCTGAAAATGGTAAAATGGTACTTCTCGAGTATAATGAAGGGAAATTTTTATTGGAATGAAAAATAATTGAAATTATTTTGATTGATTCCAGCTATGAATGTTATGGCTCCTTAAACATAGTTTGTTACAGTTTTAAAATTGTTGAAACAATAATCCTATATCTAGTATTTTCATATTGCCACCTTTCACAATTTGCTATTCCTAGCTGATATACAGTGCTTGTCTGAAACTTTCAGACTGACACTGTATCAGCCCATTCATCTGAGATCTGATTATGTATACTTCTCTTCTACACTTGTACTCAATGTTGACAATAAATTAGAATTCAAATTCCCTCATGTATACAGAATGATAATTAGAACTTCAAGTGATTTTTGGAAAGTAAATGATGAATGAATTATTTTCTAGGCTGTATATTCGGTTGATAATACATATTCTGAAGTCATGGCTGCTTGAATTCCATATGAGTTTCAACATTTTCCTATTTTGATATTTTTCAATTTCACCATTCAACCCAACTTGAAATCGAAATTTCATAAAGAAGGCGAAGAATAAATGGTAATGTGAACATTTATTTGGGAAATCACTTGAAAAACTAGAATAACACCGAAAAACTTTGTCTATAGATAAAAAGTTCAGTTTATTTCGGCGAATACATTAGTCAAGTCCTACTTTACAGGTTTTGTTGAGTGTTATTCTGAATCACCCAAAATATTTTGTTGACAGAGAAAAGTTGATATTTTTTATAAACTCCTATTGTGTGCAATTTCATTTATTTATTAATTATTTTACTCTTTGTGATTCAATCCATTCCCATTGTCTATGCTTTGGCTATGTATATGTGCTTTAAATTCGAACTATTGATAGGTCGTGTTCATTTATACCTATAACCAGTCAATAAATACATACATATTTTTGTTCCGACGTTCTGTTTGATTCAAAAGGACCAATCTGATTTGCCACCGCTTCAACCCTCAGAAATATTATGAAACCATCATCGTAAGACACAAATATGAGACATTCGTTTAGAATGTTAAATTTCTGAAAAACTAGAATTGGTGTTCTAGTGAAATTATACATATAGTACCTACGAATAACATTCACTATATAGTATATAACAAACACTAGACAGAATAGTACAAAATAAGATTCACCAGAGTGTTATAACGAACACTAGACGGAATATAATTAGTATATGTATATTTTTATTTATATTTAGTACTCATTGTGATTCATATACGATCCGATACTATAATGTATATTAACACTAACTCAATTGGACATGAGACACAACACCAAACTCTTCACCAAACGCCGCTCTCGATGATACTTCCTACTCTATAACCATGAAAAAACATTGCTAAAAAATGAATGAGGATATTAAATGTAATTTTTATTTTGAGAGAAAACAGTGGCGTATTATGTTTTTCTCCAAAAATATTCAATGCAAAATCCGTACGGACGAAAATAGAGAGGAAATGAAAATGTTTCCAAGTACATCAGGAAATGCACCTTGATGCATAGAAGACATGTACCAAATTTCATGAAGATGTCTACAATATTATCTCAGTTTTTATAAAAAAAAACTGTTTTTTTTTTCAAACTACATCAGGCTGTATCTCAAAAGTTGAAACTTTTAGGACATACGTTCATAGGAAGTTTTCTTTTAAATGAGTTGAAGAATCACCCCCTCAAATATTAGCATGTCTTTGAGGAACATCCTGTATATGGATACAATATGTATAGGAGCAAAACAATGCTTCTAGAAATATCACTTCTTTTCTTGAATATTCGAGAAATTTGAAGAAATATCGGCTACGGCATTACATTATCCACTGATTATGTCGGCGTCCGATGCTATCGCGAAGCCATAAACATACGGCCATTTTTTTTGTATCAGTCTGCCGCGCCGCAGAGATATAAAGGTTCCCGTTTTCTCGGAACACAATTCCTAACAATATATGTATCCAAAAAATCCAAGTTCTGTAAAACTTGGGAGATTCGTTTCTGGAGTGTTTCTTTCTTCTGCCTTATGATGTCGCCACTTCCAATTGTCTGTTGGAACGCGGCTCTGTGCGGTCAAATAGACGCGACGAAAATGCATTGGGACAGGCAACGCTTCGAGTGGAGATCTTACGGTCTCTACTCGGATAACTACCCTGCACTGATGAGGGCCAATAAGCCCGAAACCGGTCTGTAGGTTGTTAGGCGTGCCTGTCCCGATGTGAATTTGTCACGTCTTAGGAAGAAAGAAACATTTGCGATCTCCATTCACAGTGTGAATCGTTGCATGGACTACGAGCAGATATAATTCAATGTTCTGCGTGGTATTTACCAGGAAAGTAGTTGTTTTCTGCTCGTAGTCTATCAGACACTTATTTCAAACTACGTTTGATATTTTTAATTGGATAGACTATTTTCTCTTTAAAAAAAATATATATAATAATAATAATAATAATATTTATTGAGCTGTACTGAAAAGAAAACAGGTACAGCACAAGAGGTGGGAATTCGGCTGTAGAGCCGTTCTTCCATTCCCCCTTAATATACATAAAAAGAAATAAAGTTGTTCAATTACAGAATCTTATAAATCTAATTAAATATTTCTACACTATAATACACACAAATAGAGATACAAGCAGTACATAAACATGGTTTCAACTTTGTTGACATTGTTTCAATAGTAGTGTTTCTTTCAATTCTTTTCTGAATAACGAAAATGGAGTATTCACCAGCCTTATGTAGAGATTCAATAGTCTAGGTGCATTATATGAGAAGCTACCCTCGAACTTTTTTGTGGAATGCTGAGGAATTGTGAAACTATTAATCCTGACATTAACATTGTGTACTAAGGATCTTCTTATCAATAAACTATGTAGGTATGTTGGAATTTTAGAGAGAAGCAGTTTGTGCAAGAGAGAAAGATATAAATATGTTACCCGACTATCGATTTTTAGTAGGTTTAATCTGATGAAATGCGGGGTTACATGATTCCTATATGGGATATTATATGCGATTCTCAAACAGGCATTCTGTATTTTTTGAAGCTTATCCCGATTGAAGGAGGTTACAAAATAATAATAAACCATGCAGCAGTAATCAATGTGTGGAAATATCAGTGATTTCATCAATTTCAATTTGATATTTTCATTCAATTGATGCTTCAGATGATACAAAGACTTCAACTTGAAAAAAGATATTTTAGTTATATGTTTCACATGTTTGTTGAAATTGAAAGAAGAATCAAAGTATACCCCAAGGTTTTTGGCTGAGGAGACCCATGATATCTAAACAACAGAGAGATTCTCTATGTTTTCCTGGGCCAATACAAAGTGCAACACTTTTGTTAGGGTTAATCCTTAAACCATTTTTAGCGCACCAAATATGTATTTGATTCAAATCTGTGTTGATAACATTGATATTATTCTCCCTGTTTAACTCACATGCCAGATATACCTGCATATCATCCGCATATAGGTGAATTTTTGATGAAAGTATTGCATTGGGCAAATCAAATGTGAACACAGAGAATAACAGCGGACCCAGTACACTGCCTTGGGGAACCCCAGAGGATGTAGTTCGGTGATCAGAGATCAGATCATTATTGATTTTAACTCTTTGCAATCGGCCATATAGATAGATTCACCAAATCAAATGCTTTGATCCAGTAATATCAAGATTGTACTTTGTGACTTATCTAGTGCTGTAGCAATATCATCCGCTACTTTCAACAAGGCTGTGTTAGTGCTGAATCTCTGCCTAAATCCTGATTGGACGGCTGGTAGCAATTCGTTGTCATTTAAGTGTATCCACTAAGTGCCAACACAGGCTCTCCGTGGACATCGCTAGTCCCCAACAACTGACTCTATATCAAGAAGTTATCATAATCAATTTCTCATAAAACTCCTCCCGCGTACTCTCGCCGAAACAATTAAGGTGTAGGGCGCCCAACAAAGTGGTGGTGCATTTAGGAATACTAGCAAACTCTCGGGCCGTGATTTACGCGGCCTAATCCATTATTTATCAAAAGCTAGAGTGTCGCGATGAACGCAAAACACGCCTAAATTATTCAGCCCCTCGGGGCGGTAGGAATAGTTTTGCTTCGGGGGGGGATTATGCCGCCGCCCCCTTTTCTCGACAGGTAAGTAGCTTAAAGTTGGAAGTCGGCGAAGTTCGTTTCGCGCTCTGATTTGTGGGTGAGTGCGACGAAATTTATGGGAGTTTTAACTGTGGTTAAGGCATACTCGGGAATTGTCGAATGTGAGCCGTTTCAGCGGCCCGAGTTCCGACAAATTGGGATTGGGTGCCCGAAAATGGAAAAGGAAGTGAAAAAAGTATGAGCCAAAAAAATGTACGAAAAAAAAAACCAGGCGACTTTATGAGTCTGCTCACGGACTGTATCTCAGAGACAGAGAGGAGTGTGAGAGGACTGCTAGAGGCACCTTTAACTGACATCTGACATTTGATGACATTTCATTCAAATGTCAATATGTCGAATGAACTACAGAAAAAATACGATACAAATTTCAAAAGCTTGTTTAGAAAAACATAATTCGAACACAAAAGGCAAGAAAGCATAAAAACATTATCCAGCAGAGATTAAACATGAAAAATCCTGCAAGATGTGAATTCAACTAAACTCTGTCCTTGTATATTAACAATTTTCGTTACATGGATATAATTCAATGTTCTGCGTGGTATCAGCCAGGAAAGTGGTTGTTTTCTGCTCGTAGTCTACGAGTCATTCAAACCTTGTATATTGATTTGGACAAAAAGTTGAAATGTATTTTTTTCATTTATTGATACTTCATGACTTTTCATTTTGTAGGAAACACACTTATTATGAAGTCACAAGAGAAAGGGTTTCTTTTCATAGATAACCCCATTTTCGAATGAGATTCAGTGAATTATAGAGAATTTGAAATAACTTGGTACGAGAAGAAACTTGAATTATATTAAAAAATGTCACTGTCGAAAACAAGTCGAATAGTGACACCAAACTCTTTGCCAAACGCCGATCTCAATTTCCTGAGAAGAAAACGATACTCCATGCTCGATATTTAATACATGACTGACTGCTCGTATGTAAACCACTTTTTCCTTGGAACAAAAAACTTATCTCTTACCGCACCAAACGATAAGCTTTGTCAACAGTGGAATGAATATACGGTGTGATTCACAGTATTATTATATAATAATCAATACATTTGAGCCATTCATTTGAAGTTACTTTTATAAAATAAAACTCGTTTTTTTACGAGCTGTTTAGATTCTTATTCATTTTGGAACAAATCTGATCTCTTGATTTGCTTTCAGTCGACGACGTAATTTTGAATCGTAGTCTTGCGACTTGGTCTTTCTTACCCAACCAGGATTCTATTTATCCAAATAGTGTTAGAACCATACCAAATCGTACTTAATTAGATTTTATTGTACGAAGCACTTCTATTGTTAAATATCAATAACTAGTTCATCTTATCGCTTCCAACTTTCTTCGCCTAATATCGAGGAAGTATTTTTTTTGAGCTGATTTGTATAGAATTGGATTCTCCGATTCCGTTGGGAATAACAAAATATGGAACGTAAACTGTTTCCTGATTCGATTTAGCCTCGTATGCAAAGCGCATTCCCTCTGCGGGACACACGGGGCATACTTCAAAGTCGAACGACGTCTTATATATTGCGTTACGTTTTCCGGAAAATGCGGATGAGAGCGAATATGAAAGGCTTTTTATTAGATCACAGTCTATTTGTGATACAGCTCATGACCCATCAGGTTTGTTTACGTTCGAAAACACACCGGATGAAAAGTGGCGGAAGAGATTTTCCCTGGAAAAGTCGCATTTAAATCAATTCTAAACGAACATGAAACGTATAAATATCATTTTTGCCCTTGAATCAAGCTTTTGTTCGAGTGTTCTACAAGTGGGAAAATAAAATTTCAAGTGAATTTCCTCTTAATCACTGAAGATATATTATTCTCGCGACAAGCTTTTTCATTTTATATAAAATTGTATAATGTAACAAAATTATTGATTGGATTTGCTCTAAAGTGTATAATCTTCTTTTTATTGTAAGGAAGAAGAGATATATTTATGTATTTATCCATTGACCTACAGATATGAAACACAGGTTTCCAAACGACAAATGTTTATTTAGCATAAGTTGCGTACGTAATGAAACATAATAACATTAACTCAACTGGACACGAAACTCTTCGCCAAACGCCGCTCTCAAAAAAAAATTATCATCTCTTACGATAAGCTTTGTCACCAGTGGAATGAATCAACGGATTAACATGACTATACAGTGTGATTCTTACATTAGAACACTAAAGCTTCTTTTCGAAAAAGTTTTTTAAATATTAATTTGTTTACTAGATTTTGCTGGACTTGATTGATATCAATTTTGAATCGAACCGGATCATATAATCACATCACTCATCCAACATCTTGAATTTTTATAGAAAATTCATTATTTCCGACCTCAAAAACACCCGCATACCAATTTAGAATTGAAGTGGACAATAACCAGACAACTAATCTACTATTTGAAATTTATGAATTTTCATACCTCAAAAACTCCCGCATACCAATTTTGAATAGAATCTTATTATAGTCAAACAACTCAATTTTAACAAAAAAAAATAATTATCGATCTCGAAAACCACTGCATACCAATTTTGCATCTAAATATCGGACCATAATCACAAAACTGGTCTGCCATCGTGAATTTATGAAGTTTATTCATGATTCTTTACAGATAGTAATTGAACAAGTGGTCACTATTTTTTGATAATTTTCACTAGTGGCACGAATCTTTGTTGCTTTGGAAATCTCACGAGTGAGATTTCTCAATAGTAAAATTGAAAAAATATATACACGAATTTATTTAGGCGTGATTATTTTTTATACTATTATATCCGTGAGTGATTTTCACAATGGAGACGCTGAATTTGAAATGTTTTTATTGAGACAACCATGTCAATGATATATTCATTCAAACGAATACTACTACACCTTTTCCAGTTGTATTTCAGAAACCATCAAGTTTATTTCAGAAAGCGTCAATTGAATTTCAGAATAGTGAGTTGAATTTCAGAAAGCTTCAAATGTATTTCAGAATTGCGAGTTTAATTTCAGAAAGCGTCAATTGTATTTCAGAATAGTAAGTTCAATATCAGAAAGCGTCAAATGTATTTCAGAATATTCAATTGAATTTCAGAATTCGTATCATCTGTATACGAATGTTCTATTCTGAAATTCAAATAATGACGAATTCTGAAATTCAATTGACTATTCTGAAATACATTGGACGCTTTCTGATATTGAACTGCCTCTTCTGAAATACAATTGATGCATGCTTTCTGAAATTAAACTCGCAATTCTGAAATACATTTGACGCTTTCTGATATTGAACTTACTATTCTGAAATACAATTGATACATTCTGAAATACAAGTGACTATTCTGAAATAAACTTGACGCTTTCTGAAATACAACTGGAAAAAGTGTAGTGATAGAAATTTCGCCATAAGATTGTCGATTTATTTGATAACGAAACTGCGTTTTTGAATTATGACATAAAAGACAGACTCTTGAGATAAATCCAATGACAATTGGAATTTCATCATATTATTTCAGTGAAAGGTAACAAATATGAAATTCGGCAGAATTAGCGTGATTATCCGAACTTGATCAGACAGTTTCTGTGCCTATGGTCGATTTGAAAAAAATATTATTATTATTATTCAACCACGAGGCATCAATCTAACCTGATATCGAAGTTGTCTTTGCTTATGGATAAGACACAGTCCAAAACCGATAGCTCCTCCTGCCTCCTTTCTCTCCCACCGCCGATAATCTGTCACAACTGACTGGTTCGGAACACTCGCGACCTAATTCGTGGAAAACGAAATTCGAGCACGGTAATTGGCGGATCCATTCCGCAGGGCACAATAATGGCATCCGGAAAGAGAGAGGGATCAAATTCTATCTAGGAGCGCGCGTCTCATTACCCCGCATAGCCCGCAAAATACAACATAGATTCCCTTCGCCCGATTTCCAATTTCCATTCTATTAGCTGAGTTGATGGCTTCGCGCGCTAATCCACAAGGGGTGAGTCGGCGGGGGGTGCAGAAATATCATAACTCGGGGTTTTCGATCATGAGAAGAGCGGAACTCGCAAGTCCCGAGGTTCGTTTGTAGTGGTGCAGTAATGTGTGGTGATTAAATTCGGGAGTTCAAGTTCAGCGAGTTTGATCATCGATAAAGACCACGTGAAAGAGGAAATTCAAGTTTCCTACGTGAGCAAATACTGCTGCGAAAATGCTATTTTAGACTAGACATTTCGAGGGGAACAAAGAAAATCCACTGATTGAATCATTATAAATTTTAATATAAAAAATGAAAATAAACTCTATATATCAAAATGCTACAATAATGTGATAAAAAAACATGTACTTCTTTGAGATGTCAGCATTCTCTAATAGTATATATATGGAATTCTGGAAAAACAAATCAAGAAAATATGCTTCTTAACTAATAGGTTTCGGGCAATTATGTAAAAAGCATTTTTGACACGAAATATAAAAAATAAAATAATATAAAAAATACCTGATAGAACAATTCGAAAGAAACGAAAACGTGCGCTCAGTTGTCTTACAAAACATACTCAAATCTTAAAATAGTACCCACCTTCTCGATCACCCGGTACATAAGGAATGTGTTTTATACTGATGATTGGTAACAAAAAATAAGCTCGCCAACATTGAAATCGCAATTGGTCCTCAAAGTTGAACAAAAGTCCGATCCCGAAAAATCAATTCTTGACGACGTTAATTCTAAATGAAATATCCCCCTTGATGAATACCTCCAACTGCTCCAGCGTTGCAACGAGATACCTGCCGCGATTTTGCAGAATGAACTTTTTGGGGACCAGAGGGGATACATTTCCCATCAGGAAGAACCTAGAGTAAAGTACAGAACAGTTAGAATTGAGATATTCAATCATGACATTGAAATTTTCATTCACCTAACACTCTGCCACTCCTGAATCTCAAAATAAATTTTATAGATAGATAAAAGCAGAAATTGGATATTCAAGGAGTTTAAGATATCTTCATACCTCAGACGAATAAAAAACATAGACTGGTGTTTTCTATCCTTTTCATGATGCCAACACGACTGGCAAACCTTCTTCGATAAGAATCTATCGTTCGGGCCTCGTCGGACCAACTCGCCGTTTTTCGTGTTCCGAACGATTTTCTCAGATTGTTTACGATTCATGACGTGGTCATTCGTGTTGTCGTATTACCGTTCTCTTAGCGTTGATTTGTGCATTTTTCATCGATTAATTCTATGTATTTTATTGGTCTGAGCTTCATACCAAGAGTATGTATAATTTTGTCATATTTAGTTCATGATGGAACTCATTACCGCTCCTATGGCAGCCAAACTTTGAGATATGGGTTATAAAAATTAAATTTTCTTCTTGCAAATATCACTCAAATCACGAATATATGTCGATGATCAAAAGAAAATCACTCTTGAGGCTCATGAAATAAAGCCATAAAAATATAAGATGAGACATGCAAATGACTCATAGGTAAACAGAGTTCAACATAATTTCTTGGTGCAGTATGATTCAATGAATGCAATTTTTAGGAACTAGTCAATTATCTTATCAAGATTGTGACTACTTTACTGTCCTGTCCAACCACAATATTTTGGGATTTTTTCATGATTCAAATAGACATACCTCTTTTTCTCTCCGGACATATCGATGACATCCACTTCGAATTTGTAGTTTTTGTTTTCGCTGGCAGGTCCTACCAGTTGCACCGCCCAGTAGAATTTCTCCGTGCGGTACTGGAAGTAAATTTTGAAGAGCTTTCCAAATGAAGACACTAGTTTGATTTCTTCGCGGGTTTCTTCTACGGCGAAAGGCACTTGCATTTTGGCCACTTTCAGGATGTTATCGTCGTGGTTGTTTTCCACATGTTCGATAACCTAGAATAATATTGTCCAACTTTGTTGGTAGTTTTCTAAAGGACGAGTTTTTTAGTAGTCATTTTGCAATGGGTATTTCTCAGAAGTACCACACTCCTATAACTTTTTTGTTTCTGCTACAAGTGAAATTCGGTGGGTGAGTAAATGCATTTATTGACGTATTCAATTGTTTTCTATCACTTTAGGTTTGACCGTGAATTAATCTTACTCTCTTATTTATACCTACACACTAATCTTCACTTGTTTATCTGTAGAAACAAGAGTTATTATAGGGATTAGCCACTTTTGCGAAAAAACCCGGTATGAATGCTTCCAATATAACTGAAATTGTTTGAGAGAAATTAAACTTGTTTCAAAAAACATTTTCAACAATCAACTGATTCATTTATTTTTTGCTAAACATGTTCTATTGATACTGATTTTGAATCAATCGATCCACTATCACAAAACTTGCCCGACACCTCGAAACCGCCATATTGAATTTATGAATTTCAATATGAACATTTATAATCCCCGACCTCAAAAACCTCACACACCAATTTTGTATTGAATTAAACCATAATCACAAAACTCGTCCGACATCTTGGAGACTCCATCTTGAATTTATTGAACTTGCAAGATTTGAAATGAAAGCTAGACGGCTAGAATTAGGAACTAATATTTTGTAGGTTCTTGTACATTCTTATACACAAGGAATATTTATGTCAAATTGTATTGATGTATAGTGGTTTCTAGAGTTTTTATGGGTTATCCTAAAACAAGAACTATAACAGATGAAGCAAAGTCAGTAATGAAATATGAATAATGCATAACTTTTGTTTAGTAAAGCAGAATCTGTAACTGACACAAAAGCGCATTGACATCACCACAAACACCATTTTGCTTTTTCAATTAAGTAAACAATTTTCGTTTCATAACTTTCCATAACATAATGAATAATATCCGTGATAACTGGAAGAGAACAAAATTGTCGCTTCTTTTATACATCGAAATAAAAAGCCGCCACATTGTGCATACCCTCAAAAATATAATGTGTTATCGGTCAAATTGAATCGCGGAAAAACCGCCACCTACCTTTGCGCTGCTCGCCTTCCACTCGCACCCCACCTCCTCCTTGAGCGGACACTCGTAGGGGCCGAACTCGCAACTGCCCTCGTGCGCCCCCACGCGGTCGGACCTGGCGGCGTAGCTGCATCCCGCGCGGTGGTATTTGCACGGGTACACCATCAGCTGGGCGAGTCGCTCGAGCGAGAAGTTTTGCGTGTCCTGAAAGGCGCCCTTGCAGGTGGGGCAGGCGCCGCCCGAGTCGCGCACGCGCGCCTTGCACCGCGCGCAGATGCTGTGGCCGCGCAGGCACTGGTAGATGGGCGGCAGCATGTACTCGAGGCATATCGGGCACTCGAGTTCGGAGAGCATCGGCCACTGTACTTCGGGGTTCTTTGGGTGGTCCTCTGAGGGCTGGAGGGTGGGCGAACGGTAGAGGGTGGGTTTGATTAGGGAGGATGGAAATTGCGCGGTTTTTTGATAGAAGTTTGTCTGATCTTCGTTTTTATCTTTTTCCGATGCTATCTCAAGAGTTAGAGTCGATTGGATGAGATGGAATTTGCGCAGTTGCAAGATTTTTTCAATGGTTTTGGTACAAGTTTATCGTCTATTTTCGAAATATTTCGTTATTTGAAAGTTGAAAAGTAGATTCAGTTAGATGAAAATCGCATATTTTGAGTTTTCACGCGGTTTTGGCAGACATTTATCACCCTTTCTTTCATTTTACATATATTTTCCTTCAATCCTCATCTTCAACTATCCCAAAAGTTAGAAATTTAATTGACTTAGATGAGTTGCTATGCTAAGTTACAAGATGTTTTCAATGGTTTTGGTCAATTGACCCTTCCCAGAATAGAAAGTTATCATGGCGGATTTTGACATTTGACAGATTTAGGGAAAAATTTGACAATTGACAGATGACAAAATAAGTGTTTCATGTCAAAATTAAATTAAAATGTGAACACATCCAAATTCTAGAATAATGTCATCTTTATTTGTGCCTTTAAATTCTAAGAAATATCTATTCGATATTTTGGAATTTGGATTCGTTTCCATTTCAATTCAATTTTGACATGGAACACTTATTTTCTCAACTGTCAAGCGTCAAGTTTTTCCCCAGATTTTTTCCTAAATCCGTCAAATGTCAAAATCCGCCATGATAACTTTCTATTCTGGGAAGGGTCAATTGAATCAGATGAAATTTACAAAAATTCAGGAACTTTCACAAAGAACTGTACAAAAGTTCATTATTTATCTTCTCTTCTAACATATTTGGAGAAAATATATTTTAGATAAGCAATGTTTCTCATTGACATTTTTTGAAGAAATCAAAGCTAATAATATAATAATTATGTTGAATTGATGACAGAAAAATGTATCAGATGAATATAATGAGTTACAAAGTACTCAGAATCAATTCTGCATTTTTTTTGTGGTTTGGCATCAAAACAAGAGTTTTTTTTTGCCACAGACTTTTCTTTAATTGCTTATATTGTTATTTTTTCTTTAGACATAAATTCCAAAATTGTTCTGTAAATATCTTCCTTGAACGTGCTCAACAGAATAGTGACATTTGTTGGCAGTTGGACACCTTGGGTGACTAATTTATTCAAAAATTCTGATCAATGTGTATTATGGAGATTACATTGAGTACCTTGTGATGATAGAAATATTGTGAGCTATAACATCTGATCACAGCTTAGATAATACAGTTCTCTAATCTGTGATCTGATGAGTCATAATAATAAACAAGTAATGGAGACATAAGAAACCTGCAATCTTTGTCTTCTTAAACATTCATGAGCCCTGGTAATTCAATTACAAGACAACCCCTATAGGGCAACCAAGCATTTGAATATTACAATTTTTTGAGGAAAGATTTAGTAATTCAGTAAATAATATCTTCTCACCTCAGACTTGGAATTATTTTTTTCAATATCTTCTTCCCTGCTTTCAATAATCTCAATATTCACAATAATTCCAGCAGGGTCATGCAAGCGCTCTTTGAGAAAATCCATGGTCAGTTTGGTGATATAATTTGGTTTGGTTGCTTTCTCTGGAGACCTGAGACAAAAGGCAGTTCATGAATTTGACTTGTTTTTCCTAAGATTTTTTGAGAAATAAGTACTTTACCTGTAGGAGTAATCTTTGTCCCCACTACTCTCAAATTTCAAATAGTACATGTAGTTTTTAGAGTTCTCACTGGCCTTCAGATGCTCAACTGACCAGAAACACAGTCCCCTACGTGCATCTATTTCCTTTTTAACAATAAATAATTCTTCCAACTTGCAGAGGAGCATATTCTCTTCTATAGTATTCAGGAAGCTCAAATCAAATGGTTGATTGGACAATACCAAATCATTGTGTTTTTCCTGAAATCATCCACAACCAATAAAGTTGACCATTAATGTAAGTAAAAAACAATTTACTTGGAAATGTGTCAGCAGGTCGCTTCCTGTAGCCCCACGTAGAGCCCCCTTCCAATCGCACCTGGAGTAATTCTTGGTGGGGCACTCGTATTTCCTATGGACGCAGCAGCTCTCGTGCTGTGCCATGCTGGCGGGCGCCAGAATCTGCTTGCATCCGTCGTACATGCAGGGAAAAACAAGGTATTGCGCGATGTTTTCGAAGGGTTCATCCCGGAGGTAAATGCCGGGCTCCGGTATGGAGCACCTGCCGCAAATGCCGCCCGAGCTGTCGGTTTTCGTGTGGACAGGGAACACCGAGAGATATTTTTTGCATCCGAGGCACTTCATTTTTTCCATCACCTCAGCAGGGATGTGAAGCTTCGACATGATGGGATGTTGTGAATTTTAGCACGAAATAGAACTATTATTATTTGTGTCTGGATTCTGGAAAACTATGATGTGTCGTCTCGGATTTTCTGCTACTGCTACTACTGCATTACTGCAACTAGTGCTCATAAAATGTGAAAACCGAAGCACAGTACCTGATTCATGGGAATCCCAGCCCAGTTTCAAAAACTCACAACACAAAACAAATTCACATGTGAACGGGCTGCCAAAAAACTGGCTTCAATCAAGTTGACCTAAAACCTAACCTATATAGAGTTCAGTGGCCCATGGTCAAGACACAGAACATGTCTGTTCTGTGGTCAAGATCCGGCATCCTATGTCCTGTACTTCCTGTAGTAATTTTTAGGTCTCTCATCTCTCGGTCTCTGTGCTAGTGTGGTCGTACGTCGTACTACTTGATCACGTGGTACAACACAAAAGGTTCTTTCGTCAGTTTCGTCTGCTTTTCGGTGTCGTGTAATCTACACCATTACACCGGATGATTTTCAGTGCAGTTAACTTAATGTTATTCATTCTACACCTTGCGAAACGAATGCTCAAAAGCGGTGCAAAATACACGAGGTGTAGGAGAGTGCTACACTTTGCATATAAATGAAAGGGGCTATTTGGACAAAAATAAAAACGACCAATCCCCAGTGGTTCACCTTGCCAGTTGCCACAGAGAGTAGGTGGTCTGTGGACCTTGCATCGAGTATCCACCATTACTCCATCCATACCCCTCACTTCTTTTTCATCCTTCCTATACTCTTTTGGGTCTTTTGGCAGAGTGCGGTGGGAGCGTACCATCTCAACCTCATAATAATCTTGATAATGATGGAAATAAGACCTCTTTAATATCCTTGGATAACTACATCATTCTTGAATAACAGGTTTCCATAAGGATGTCAGTGCCCTCGCTGCAATGTGATCCACGTAATTGACATCACCGCGTTGGTTGCAAGCACTAAGTCCACGCTCTGACGTCATGTCTGAGATGACAGATTGAGTAGATTGAGCCATCATCCGTTTGGGATTTCCTGCTTTTGACAGTTTTGAGTTTGAAGTTTTGAGTTTTGACGTAGTTTGAGTTTGTGGTGACTGGTGACAGTGGTGACACTACTGAGTACTGACACTTGGTGTTGACGTTGACTTGTAGAATCGCCTTGTTTAATTGTTTATCATCAAATTATCAGATAACGATTTTTATTTTGATCTCAAGGCCATTGAAAAATTAAAAATTTGTAATTGTGTCGATGTTTTCTAAGTGAGCGAGGTGCGAGTGTTTGTTCAGATTTTGACTTTCGAGGGATTCCATTGGATTTCATATTGATTGAGGTAAGCCATAGAGAAACATTGTTGTTTCTCTATGAGGTAATCTATTGTGTATTTAAATTCTTCATAGGCGCCACAGGAAAAAACTACCTATACTTATCTGTGAATGATATGTGAATCACTGATGAATTGCCATTTCATAATTTACATATAGTTGCAGCTTTATTATGCCTACATACCCCATTTTATTAGTTGTAAGCATGTGGCAAGTATAGTATTGTTAACACTGCGTTTTGCAGGTAATCTTTATGAGAATACTAGAATGACCTTTGTTCAGTCAGAGTCCCTATCGAAACTATTATGCAGTACATGCAACAAATATCTATCGCATTTTCCTATCCATACAACCACCAGTGGATCTACTTGTGGTCGGTGCCATCCTCCCAATGATGCCATACACAATGAGGCCTACGAAAGTCTTGCAGAGAAACAGAAGTTTCCCTGTACCCACAACTCAAATGGGTGCCTGGAAAACCTATTTCCCAAGAATATCCCCCAGCATGAAAGACACTGTAGTTACCGAAAAGTTGATTGTCCCATCATTACTGAGCTGAGTTGCCAATGGAAAGGGTTCACCAAAGATTTGCTCCAGCACTTTGAAGAGAAACACCCCACTTTCTTGTTGAGTGAAGGGAATTTTGAGGTGGACTTTGTCAATAGCCACAATGAGAATTATCTGCTGCCTTATGGTGAAAGTTTGTATATTGTAAATAGATCTAATGATTCCAAGACTGGTGTTTTCTCTTGTACTGTCACTTATGAGGGCACTGATGCTGTAGTGGATGAATATTCTTATAAAATTGTGCTGAAGAGTGGCAGTGGGCTACATACTCATGATGTTTGCAACAAACTAGGAGACGTGACAGATATCAACAAAAATATAATCAGCAGCATTTTGGATGATCCTGTGTCAATAGTAGCCAGGATTGAGATATTCAAGCCAGAAACTACAGAACAGGAAATGGAGGAAGTTGATAACACCATACAGTGGGATTTCTTGAGGGAATTGGAATGTTTGGTATGTAATAATACTTTATTTTTATAAATAATCCTTACATCCTTGTGGCACTTGAAATATTTTCATTTTTTATATTTTACCTAGATATAATGATCAATGGTTCATCTCATTCAAATTATGTGTTCAAAATGTTCTCCCTCATTCTCTTAGTTGTTGAAAATGTTCCTCGGGATATCTGGACCAATATTGAAGCAACAAACTGATGCTTTCAGCTCTTTGAAATACCTAAACATGCAGAAATCCAAAGGAGTCAAATCTGGATACTAAAGAAGCTACCAAAGCCACACATTTGTTTGGAGCCAATTTGAAAAAAAAATTTGAAGATCTATGCATTCATATTTTAGGAATTTATCTTTGAGATTAAAATCAGTTAGAGTTGAGCTTCTTCACATGATATATGATTTCTTTGGATTATCCTATTGAGAACTCATAATTGTTAGGTTATTCAAGCATCAAAAGGATATATTTTCAATCAAGTCTTTATTTATCAAGTATAGTGACCTTGAAACTGGTTTTGGTTCTTTATTGAAAATCCATTCTTTATTTTGCAGGAATATGTATACAGTGTCCTTCATGAAGTCCGCATCATATGGGGAAAACTTTTATTAATGATTTATTTTGAAATTCGACTTGGGCGTTAAGTTGTGTTTTAAAAAATATGAAAAATGACCTACTCGGATGTGGTCACGTGACTTTCGCTACCTGTCAAAAGTAATATTTTTTCAAAGTAATCGCTGAAAATAGGCTTATTCATTGGAATTTCAAAAAATTTCAAGGAAAAAAGTTGTTTACACCTACATATCAAATTTGAACGTTCTATTGCAACTTTCACTTCTTGCCATTTTTTTGATAATTACAAAATTTCTGGAACATTAAAAAATTCGTAACTTCGACAAAACTGTTTTACACCAGTAGCTCTAATATGCGACTAACTTTCAATCACGAATCATACAAAAAAATATGTTTTTCTCAAGAAAATGAGAATTACTTGTTAACATTTCTGTTATTTTTTATGCAAAGTTGACGTATCTTCAAGCATGTAGGATAAGAATTCATTTGAGTGAATTTTTTCAGTAGGTCATTTTTCATATTTTCCAAAGCACAACTTAACGCCCAAGTCGAATTTCAAAATAAATCATTAATAAAAGTTTTTCCATATGATGCGGACTTTATGAAGGACACTGTATGTTATAATTTCCGGCCTTTATAATAGACTGTAGAATATCATTGCTTTGTTGCCTATTCAATAATCATTCAGAACACCTTGAATAATTCATACTTCAGAAAGATGGTTTCCCTAAGATTTTTTTCTCTCAACTTTCACATCAATAGATTGTGCGCCTGCGTGAATCGTGAATTTAACGGCGCCTTTATATTTACTCCTCATATTCATTTCTTGTTTTTTTTTATTTCAACATCATCTATTTGTAGTATATTTTCCAGTGTTGAAATCAGTTTGAAATCTTTATATTTTATTTAGACCCCACATCTCAATGTCTTCTTTAATTTCTTGCTGTTGCCACTCATACATCATCATTATGTTCATGAATTGAGAGACCAATAAATTATCTAATAAATATGCATTATGCACCAGATAAGTTCCAATAGTTATGATCATATATTAATTGAAAAAATATGCATATACATCCGGTAAACCCGCCTTGAGAAAAAGAAGGCATCAATGTAGCAGTGAACCAGCTCAAACGAAATGCCTTCCAGGTGTGCATGGAATACATGGTCCCGCCGATCTTCCAGTGCATCACGGGCCACAGCATCTGCAAGGGCTGCAAGGGCATGGTGAAGGAGTGCCCGACCTGCAAGGGCGACATCGGCAACACCCAGAACTTTGCCCTCGCCCAACTCGTCAGCTTCATCGATTACCCGTGCAAGCACGACAGGTGCAGGTTCAAGGCCAAACCGGCGGAGATCAAGAAGCACGAGGCCACCTGCAAGTTCGCCACTCTCGAGTGCCCCCTCAAAGACCACCTGGGCTGCGAGGCGCTTTTGATGCACACGGAGATCTACCAGCACCTCAGGGGGCAGCACTATGAGAGTCTGCTAGAGATCGACACGGTGTGCGAGCCTTTTGACGAGGAGCAGCCGGTGGAGGAGTGCTACGTGGTGAGGTACGACGAGAGGTGTTTCAGGCTGTTCTTCTCCTACGACCTCGATAGCCTGTCGTGGGTGCTGCAGCTGATTGGTCCGGCCGAGGAGAGTTCCCAGTATTGTTTCGATGTTGATTTGCTCGATAGTACTGGCGCCGGCAATAGGGCGTACTACAGGGTGCCTTGTGCTTCGCTGACGGATCCGGTGGAGGAACAAGGCATTGCCTGGTCGCTGGTAGATGTCAGACATCTTATCACCACTGAGTTGCGGTACAGGGTTCACGTTTCCAAGTGTAAGCAGTGAAATGCGTTTTTGTCTGCGGTTTTTTATATAAGTTTACTGTGTTTGAGGCATTTTTTTCTTCAGATGATAACATTTGGGGGATATTTGTTGTGAGATCTCATTGAGAATCTTTCAATTTGAAGGAAACTTTTGATGAGTTTTGTATACCGAACTGATCACATTAATGACACTTGTAGGCCTCCCCAAACCAACGCAAAACATTTGTAGCAGTCGCGACGACGAAAGTCATTATTAGTTCTTGCATTCGAGGATGAACTAAATTCAAGGTTTGTATTTTACTACCTCATGTATGATTATTATATGAATACTATTTTCCGAGAAAATTTTTTTTAGGAGGAAGAAGAGGTAGTGAGTTTTATGAAATACATTTAGAACGGAACACTTTGCCCTTCTTCCTCACATTTTTGTAATCATCATTTGACAGGTCAAACGTAATAGGGTAATCTTTGACTAATTCATTGATTGGGTTCTCTGATTTCGCCACCTTGCAGTCGATGACTGCGATAAAAAATGTGTGCGAATGTTTTGCGTTGGTTTGGGAATGCCTTTATTGTCAGGTTGACTCATTATTTCAACAATGAATTAAGAATACTGATGTGTATCTGATTTATATCTTATAATATTTTTATACTTATACATACAAAGATAATCTTCCATTTATGAATTTAATGGAACCTAATGTGTGATGAGCATTAAACAATTTATTGTTTTTGCATGATCCAAAGTTAGTCTGGAAAACGTCTATTAAAATTATTCTTGATGAAAGTATTTTTATCTGTTTTTATCCCACTAGCACAGATTCCACTACCCAGTGCTGTGGACATAATTTTGTTCCTTCATAAGTTTCTACGATCCATTAATTCAACCCTGTGTGATTTTGGAAAGTTAACAAATTATATCCGAGCACATTTGCAAATTTTCATTTCCCCCCTAAAAAATCTACTCAATAAAACTCGAACATTGATGATTTTATAGAATAACGTCGAAACAGGTGGTTCAAGAATCAGTAAAATTCTGCCAGGATTTTCTTATACTCTAAAGAAGAATATATTTACATCTCCAAGGGGGTTGAATAGGGGATGAAGCATTGAAATTGGGTATTTTTATGCGCTTATTTGAAGATTTTGCTGTCTCAGTTGACTTCAAACATTCCTTAGATGAGTTAACCAACCGAACCAGAAACTGGTCATGATAATTGATTGATGAAAAAAAAAATAGAATCGGAATTATTTTCTCAAACGTATGTTCAAAATTTCAAAAACGAACGTTTTTATCATCACCTTGTCTACGTGCAGATAAGAACGAGTTTTTTTTCTCGCAAAAAACTCGTTCCTACCGATTATGTATCGTGCCATAGATAGACGAAGAGTGCTTAGGCCTGGCGATTTGACCATTGACACAAACGTGCGGCAATTGTTTTTTATTCGACGCCATTACGCGATGAACGCTGTGCGGCTTGCCTGGTCGCTTTTCCGTACTTTTTCCGCATTTTTCTTCGAGAAAACGCGTGAAAATATCTCGCTTCGGGATCGGAGTGTGTATTTCGCGGTATTGTGGGTAGTGCGCTGCATTTTCAGTGGGGATGCACTCGCGAAACTGGGTCAATTCGTGTGCTCTATTTGGGGAACTGCATTCGCCATCAACTTCGACTTGCTGCAGGTTTGGGAATCATCGGCTAGTTTGTGGACTGAAAATACGGTTTTCGGATTTTCTTTAGTGAAGTGGTTTTTGCTGTTTTGTTTTCAATCGGATCGAAGGTAAGTCTTTCTATGGTTCATTTATTACTTATATTTGCGGACGGATTTCGATAAGTTCAAAGTACAAAGGCAATGTACCTACCTATATAATTTTACAGTTGGTAGCTGCCAAGAGGGCATTACTTGGTACTTTTTTAGGTACTATCCATATTTACAAAAAATACTATTTTACATTCCTGTATGGGTTCTACAATTTTCTTCTGTGAACATTCCCATCAGTTTTATATTGTAGGAATATTAGATTACTATGAAATGTGAATCCTTTTCTGAAGGAGAAGTTCCGAAGATAATCTACATAAAATGCATAACATAAAACAATGTCTGAACATATATATCTGCTAAGTAGGCATTCTAATTAAATCTAAATTATTCACAATCTTTATTAATAAAATATCCCTATTGAAATCATTCATATTGTTAATTGCTAGGGCATCATTCATGGTTGTGTTGACCATGTTTTTATTTTTAATGGGTTCCTGGATTAAGTCAGTTCAGTCCATTGTTTGGTCATTTGGGTAGATTTATCAACAGTTTCCTTGTGATATTTTATTTATACCACCTGCAAAATCACAACAAATATAACTATTATTGACAAATCAATTGAAATATAGGTAAAACTTCGTTTATCGCACTCCTATGAGTTCAGAAAAAATTTGTGTAGGAACTTACGTATTTTGACTTCCTGATCACGAATCTGAAGTCGAAACGCGGCGATTTCGAATATTTTCGGAGATACGGTCCCATTTTGTCTCAAAATTGTACCATTAGACATCTCAAATTTCTGTTATTGAAAACACACAAAATTCACCATTATTTGAACCAAAACATCACACATGCTTACATTTACTTGTTTCCCTTACTTTATTGCAGAAAAAAACTGCTATTTTCACAATAATTCACCCTTTTTTTAAACGTAAACAAAACAACCTTTTATCACTGATCTTCTGGTTATTTTTATTTGAGATGTTGGCAGTGGTCTTACCATGAGCCAAACAATCACGTTGCCAACATCATAAATACAAATTACCAGAAAATCTATGTTAAAAGGTTGTTTTGTTTACATTTCAAAGAAGGGTAAATTTTTTGAAAAATAATTGTTTTTTCTGCTGAGAAGTGATGGAAACAAGTAAATATATGCGTGTATAATGTTTTGGTTCAAATAAGGGTGAATTTTGTGTATTCCTAATAGCAGAAATTTGACATGTCAAATGGTGCATTTTTGAGACAAAATGAGGCCGTATCTCCAAAAATACTTGAGACCGCCGCGTTTTGATTTGATTCGTGATCAGGAGGTAAAAATACTTAAGTTCCACCACAAATTTTTCCGAACTCATAGGAGTGCGAATAACGAAGTTTTACTTAATATATATCTACTATTCGAAAAGATTGCTATATTCATATACATGGTGAAACAATATTGCTTTTCATTTATATAGAGATACATGAAATATTTTGACAGAAACTGTATAGGTTCTTCTTAGCTATATTTTACATGTTTTTTTGTTAATTTATTGAAATCGATAGTGTTTCCGCTTGTACCAGAAAGAGTCCAATTATTTCAACATACAGTATATGTGAATGATGAAACCATATGAAACCCTCCAATCAGGATTGATGAAAGTGCTGAAAATGCACCTACCGGCTTATATGTATAATATTGTTAAATAACTTTTTTCGTCAAATTATGGTCACAGGTTTAAAGACACTTCAATGAGGCTCGTTGAACATCAAAAAAATATATGGTCATGTCGAACAATAATTATTGTAATTGTGATATAAACTGCCACCAGTCGCGATTGAACCACCAATATTAATAATCATCTTTTAGGGGGCAAAAAAGGATCAAATTTTCTTAGGATCCGTGATCAGAATCTTCAATTTACTGCTGGTATAAATATACCTTTTTTATGAAAAATTTATTTCCTGAATAATCCGAATCTGTATCACTTTATCATGCAAGCATCCGCCTCGTATTTTCTGTAATTTTTGAGGAAAAATTATGAAACTCTTAAGACCCGAAAAAATATACCGGGTGCTTCCATGAAAAGTGAGACAAATTCGAATTTGATCAGAAAGGAATAATTAGGTTTTCAAAAATAATTTTTACTTTGTTATAAAGTAGTTGCGTATATATTTTCCTCTTCAAAATGATTCAGTGGAAATTCTGTACCAACGCCTAATGTTGTACAGCATAAAATGCTTTTTGATGCATAGAAATCTATGGGGTCTAACCAATACACAATGTATTATTATAAATCAAAACTTACATTTTAGAGAGATTCCATAGACGTACTTACATCATTTTCGAACTGGATCGAAGACTTTCTTCACAAGGACTGAAGGAGGACTAGCAATTTATTTATCTTATATGTATCTATTATTGGTATAAAATGATAATTGACATGACCACATCTGAATAATCATCAATTTGTTATGATTCACGTGAATCATTCATTATTGAATTCTCGCAGGATGCATGCATAGCATGTGATTTCCAGAAAATTACTCAGCTAATAAAGCTTTGTACAGGGTGTTAAAATAGGCGTTGCTCAATTTTTTCTTGTGCGATCTTCACAACTTTTTTCGAAGCAAATCAGCAGAATTTTTAGTCCTCCTTTTGTTTCTCAGATTTGAGGCGAAATTGAAGATTCACACTTTTCTAGGTTCACACCACTAGCATCAGGAGTAAAATGGGAACTTTATTCTATTTCTTATTATTTCGATCTTTATTCCTTAATATTTATCCAGAATGTATCAATGAGTGACTACAAAATGAATGATCTTTTTTGAGTTTCTTCCTGGATCAGGTTTTTTATCGATTTAAAGTGTGGACTTGACCGATGATTGTTTTAAATGGAAGCAGTTGTCATATCTGATTACATCTGAAAGGTATTTTAATCTTCCACTTAGCGACAAAAATACATTGAAAATTCCCTAATAGCAAAAGTCAAACTTCATTTTTTATAAATAAAAAGTGGAAACCTTTTTTAAATAATAATTTTGTTTCTTTCCCATGGATTTGTCTTCCTCAATATCAATATTCTTCCAGCTGATTTCGATGACATTTCCTTTAGTTTCCCCTTTAATGCCCCCATTTCGTGGAAAATACATCACCTATTGTTCTATCAACTGAATTCTCACCATCTGAAAAATTTTAGCATATTCGCTCGAGCCCGAACTCGATCAGTATTAATCCATTTTCCAGCAGGATATATAGGGCACGTGTTCGCATCTGTTTCGCGGGTCCCCTGGAGATAAAACAGTCGAAATCTGTATGTCGTATTACATGTCCTATGTGAAATCTCAGGGGCGTACTTGGGAAAGGGAATCAGCGACTCGTTCACTCATTTTCACACAGCATCCAAGTTCATTCCATTATTGAAACGCATCAAAGTACTCCTGTCAGACCAGTTATCAAAAAAAAAGATGAAGTAATATCACAGGAGAGTGTGGTATTCGATAGATTATCTCTTGATATCAATTACTAAAGCGTTTGGCATATATATTGTATAGATTTCTCGAAAACTTATGATGCGTCAGACCAAGAAAATACGTTGTCATATGTGGTTGTCATTCAGTAAACAAATTTATAGCGAATTTCTCTCGCTGGAATGATAAGAAGGTAGTACTAAAAAGTACCCCTAGCACCTCCCGTTTCCAACGCCCCTGGACAACATTTTGGAATGTTCCTAAAATTTTTGAATTTGGCATAAAAAAGTTAGGTACATAGACAAAATTTATTTCATCTCGAAGGGTTTCGAAAATATTTACAAAAATCTTCATCTCGGGCTCACCTTCAAATGCCTATAACTCTTTAGGGGGGCATTTTTTTGACCCATCTTTATGTAAACTTTTCTTACTATTTTTGTTCGTAGAATCTGCAGCTGCAATCTTTGTAATTTTTGGACACCCTGTATAAGCGTTTCGACACCTATAATTCATATTTATTTGATTTTTCAAGTCTTTTCGGATTATAAGGAGAATACGTATCACTTTGGAGACTTGTATTCACTGTTCCAGTTTGACGGACATTCAGGAATTTATGTGTTTTTTCTTATTTTTTCATCATTCATGTCATTCTATCCAGGTTTTTCCAAATAGTTAAATTAGGATATACATATATTGTTTGCTCATTAGTAGAGAGAGCACAATCCCAGCGGAGGCTTTTCGGCCGCCGCTGACAATCAGGTGTGGGATTGTCGCCCGCCGAGTGGGACAAAATCGGGGACGTCGGGGCGTGCATATATCGGGGCCAAATGAACGTTATTTACTGGATCACGTCGACACGTCACAAGCTTCATTACTTGTCAGCGGCACGTCGGAGGCCCGCCGGGACCCGATTGGGATTATGCATTCCAATTTCTGAGAGACGCGTATAGTTGCCGAATTGCCGGCGCCGAAAATTGACAGACGAATTAGTTTCCGGTCGCGGGTTTCCGGCAAGACGTTCGTCCGCGTATTTGCCCGTGACAAGTGACAAGGGCTGAGGATGAAGCCTGGTCGTGCAGAGCCGTTCTGAGACATATTTGGTGTCCGTGTGCTATTAAAGAAGTTTCGGAATGAGAAAAGTCAATCTTATTAACAATGCACAAATAAAAACATGAAATTCATACACAATATAGATAACCCTCACGAAAAATATCAAAAGTAAGCAAAAAAAACTTTTTAAAATGTTCAAATCGAATATTTAGCATACCGGTCGATGATATCAGACGTTTTGGGTCAGGAAAGTTCCCTTATTATAGACTTTTCCTAGCTCAACACTTCTGCATTTTTTTTAGGTGACGATTTAAAATAAATCATCAATTCACAAATACCTTCTCTGATGGATAGAATCCCATTGAACAAATCTTATTTTCATTCAGTTAACCTAATTTCCTGATTAATTCTTTCAAGCATCTCCATATCATGACCCAGTAAAGTCAGTTGTGGCTCATACCTAAAGGACAAATTTCATGAAATTTTGAAATGTATAGAAATTTTACTCAGCCTATACAAAGGATTTTAAGAAAAATTTCACTATATTGTTATGTAAAATATGGTATTGATATTTCTCCCATTTACAAATGAACAACCTTTATGAAAGTCTGATTGACCTAACCTGGCAACCTTTGATTTTCATTTATTTTCTTTGCTATTTTAAACATTTTCAAGAATTTCCAAGTTTCTATCAGATAAAACTTCTTTACAGGTATGATGGCTAGAGTAATAAAAGTTTTTTCACGTTATACGAACACTATTTTACGTTCTCTCTAGTAGTTCAGGTTTGATTATACATAATGAAAAACTGATAAAATATCTATACTCGAGAAAGATGATAGATGGCATCGGAATGTTTTCGAGATATTTTTTCCTTTAGTTGCCGATAATCTCATGTAGGAACGTAAAATTTAGCACGCATTGTATTTAATTACCTATAGATGAAGCTCTCGCAATTTCAAATGATAAATCTGAAACGACTCCAAAGTCTGACACGTCAAAAGATTTCTTGCAGATGTGCAGAACATTTGAATATAGCCTGCGGTGGTTTGTTTATAACTTCGTGAATTCGAATCGGGGAGAAACGCCTAAAGTTTATATACAAGCGCCGTTTTGTCTTTACACTTTCGGATTTATTTTACGGTTCAGCCAAAGAACAGACGCGACCATGGCGGAAAGCGCATTCTCGATCCTTTACGGTGTCACCTAAATCAGGATTTACTCCTCACTAAAATCCTTATCTAATGTCGCGCAATGGTCCATAAAAATTTGCCGTAGCACTGGAACAAACATGGCAGTGCTTAATTGCAAGATGAACTTTCGAGGTATTTATAGGACGCCTTTTACAGATTTTGCTTTTCTTGTTTTCTTTAGTAACGCGTTGTTGATTCATTTACTTTTTACATTTATTTTCTTGCGTTAATATATCACCTTGCACCCTGTAGTGCTTCGGCAACAAGCAATCCACAAATAATTGTATCCTTTATGTGAGAAAAATATCACTTAAAAATAATTTCACAATTAGCGACAATATACAGGGTGTCCCCTCTCAATTGGAAAAAACTTCTGGGGCATATTGAGGAACCATAGACAAGCAGTTTGAGATAAGAGACTGATGTCCGGAAGTGCATGGTTTTCAAAATACAGGGTGTCAAAGTTTTTTTCAAAAAACTTTTTTTTATTAATATTTCAAAGACACGTTAACCGATTTTCTTGAAATTTGCTAGTGATGTAAGCTTTAATAAGACGCTCAGTTAGCACTAATAAAATGTTAATTATGACTTCCAGTGGCGCCCCGGGGGACAGTGTCACGAATAAAAATGACAAAAAATGTACGCTGCTGACTTTTTTTAAAAATTTTATATAATTTTTAGAAAGTCAGTTAAAAATACAACTTTTTTGTCACTTGATATTTTTTCGTATCTCTCTCCGTTTTCGAGAAAAATTTTTTATTAAAAACTTTATTGAAATGTTCATTATTATTAGAAAGAAAAACAAGGAGGCTTTTTTACAAATAATTTATTATTAATTAGTGGAGCAAATGCTCAAAGTGTCCACCATGCATTTCGATGCATTTTCTGCACCTGTCGAGCCAGGATTCGCGCACCCGAGCAAACACGCCTGGATTGTTCGCGATAAATTCCGCTGCCACCACAACTCTAGCAACTAGGTCTTCCATGGTCGGCACAGGAGTTGCATAGATCAACCGTTCCATTTCGCCTCAAAGAAAAAAGTCCAGGGGGGCCAAGTCCGGCGACCTTGCTGGCCAAGGGACGGGACCACCTCTACCAATCCACCTGTTGTTGTAGGTTTGGTCGAGGTAACCTCTCACGGTGCGCGCAAAATGCGCTGGACAACCATCGTGTTGGAACCAGGCCTCTCTACGCAACTGGAGGGGTACATCTTCCAGCAGCTCGGGCAGAATATCTCGCAAAAAAACTAGATAGTTATTCCCGTTGAGGTGATCAGGTAGAACGTACGGCCCAATCAAATGGTCGCCAAGAATACCTGCCCAAACATTAACACCAAACTTCTGCTGATATCCTCTGATGTGCGTAGCATGGGGATTTTGTTCGCTCCACTCGTGGTTATTACGAGGATTGAATGTCCCCTCGCGCGAAAATCCTTTTTCATCGCTCGTGAAGATTATACTTAAAAAATCAGCGTTTTCATCCGCTTGACGGAGCAACCACTCGCAGAACTCGAGCCGCCGAGGAGCGTCGTCAGGCAGTAGATGCTGCACCTTTTGCAGTTTAAATGGATAGAGATCGTGGATTTTCAATACTCGATGGACAGTATTTTTGCTGCAATCAAGTTGCGACGCAATCAGACGAGTGCTAGTGTTGGGCTCATTCTGAATGCGTGCCATGACTTCAGCGGATTTTATCGCGAACAATCCAGGCGTGTTTGCTCGGGTGCGCGAATCCTGGCTCGACAGGTGCAGAAAATGCATCGAAATGCATGGTGGACACTTTGAGCATTTGCTCCACTAATTAATAATAAATTATTTATAAAAAAGGCTCCTTGTTTTTCTTTCTAATAATAATGAACCTTTCAATAAAGTTTTTAATAAAAATTTTTTCTCGAAAACGGAGAGAGATACGAAAAAATATCAAGTGACAAAAAAGTTGTATTTTTAACTGAGCTTTCTAAAAAATATATAAAAATTTTAAAAAAAGTCAGCAGCGTACATTTTTTGTCATTTTTATTCGTGACACTGTCCCCCGGGGCGCCACTGGAAGTCATAATTAACATTTAATTAGTGCTAACTGAGCGTCTTATTAAAGCTTACATCACTAGCAAATTTCAAGAAAATCGGTAAACGTGTCTTTGAAATATTAATAAAAAAAAGTTTTTTGAAAAAAACTTTGACACCCTGTATTTTGAAAACCATGCACTTCCGGACATCAGTCTCTTATCTCAAACTGCTTGTCTATGGTTCCTCAATATGCCCCAGAAGTTTTTTCCAATTGAGAGGGGACACCCTGTATATACCTTATGTCGTCCTTATTCTCTGACATTCCCTTTTCCCTTATAATAGTTATTGAAAACGTCTTGTGTTATTTTTATTTCAGTAAAATTAATCATAGTGTGCTAGTGCAGCTTTGTGATATTTTCTTGAACACGCTTTTTCCACAGGAAAATAAATAGTTTGGTCATGGCTTTTGCAGCCAGGAAAATCCTAGAAAAGGCGTAGAAAAATGAATGTATCGAGAAATGCATTAAATAAAATGGAAAGGAGTTGAGTATGTTGAAAAACCATTAAATATTCGAAAAAAATATATATATGTATTGGAAAAAGTTGTAAATATTGCGGCTTTCTTCAATATATTCAATACCTACACATATTTGAGAAAATAATCATTATATTTTTCGATGTGACAAAGATTCGGTCAGTTATACTGAATAATGGGAAAAAAGTGTCTAGAAATTTCAGATATACCAGATTTTTCATGTCGATTTCAGATCTACCAGACTTCCATGTCGATTTCGGATTGACCAGACTTTCATGTCGATTGCGGATCGACCAGTCTTCCATGTCGATTTCATATCTACCAGATTTTCATGTCGATTTGAGATCGACCAGTTTTCCATGTAGATTGCGGATCGACCAGACTTCCATGTTGATTTCGGATCGACCAGACTTCCATGTCTATTTCAGATCTACCAGATTTTCATGTCGATTTCAGATTTATCAGTTTGCCATGTCGATTTCGGATCGACCAGACTTCCATGTCAATTTCGGATCGACCATAGATTTCAGATACCGATCGTCTTCGCTGTTATTGAAAATATTTCATTTTGGGACCCCCTTAGCATATCAGTTTTCTTTCAGCTTATTGGAAAAGTGAAAACTGTCTCTTACGCACAATCAAGTGGCGTAGACAGGTTTTCGAAATGAGCTGTCATTATTTATATATAACCCAAAGTTATGTTTTCTCAAATAGAACACTCTGTATTCAATATTTGAAACACAAGTGCTTCGCGGATAATTTCACTTTTTATAGCTAGTCAAGACAAATAAAACTCGAATAGTTCGTTCTTATGAAAATTCCGTTAAAACGAGTATTTACGCATGCAAAAATGCAGTTTCGATGTGCCCGTTTTTTCAAAATTTACATTTGGGGGTTTCGAACCATGAAGAACAATAATATGAGGTTAGAGAGAATTTTAAGTTGTCTGTGATGCCGAAACATGGATCAAATTTACAAGGTAACAAAATTTTTAACGAGAAAAGTCACAACGGATTTACTAGTTTTCATACATGCAGAACCAAACCGTCATTGGAGATTTTTAGAGATTTGAATAACAATTTTTTTCCATCCTTTATGACGACGACGTTATTTAATTGAATACCGTCGTCAATAATGTATTGCTCTCTCAGTATTCGGAGATTTTGTTGAATGGCGGGTTAAAATGTCATATGTTTACAGAGGGTTTCGAATTCTATCTAAAAAATTGAGAACATGTGATGAATTTATGAAATAAACAATGTCATCAGATACTCTTGAAACATAAAAGGGTCATCTTGAAAACTGTTTTAATTGTGGAAATCTAACTATGTATTAGGGAAAAACCCTACATCTTTCCTTTGGTTGATTTGTGTTCTCATTGTAGAACATTCGATAGCAGAATCGCGATACATGAATAATTCATCCCGACATAATTCCTCAAAATTGATAGATATGTGAGTTTCCACTTACCGCAAACCGAAACGTCAAAGTGCAGATCGTAAACTCAGCGTGTATGTTAATGTTTGGCTGGGCTCGGCATAAACCCTGAATATTCATTCCGCGACAATTAAAATATTTTAATGAGACGATATGGCGGTTGGCGGTGCAACAAAACTTGAGTTTGTTTCGTGCGAAAGTTCATAAATGGAGTGCGTGTTATTGTATAATTATTCAAATTCACTTCCCATTCGATTGTGCTGTGGGATATTATGAATAACCCCTTCGCATCTGAATACTCATTCAAATGATGTTCTCTTCTCCAGCCGCCCTTCGTTTCGGTTCATCGGTGTTCCCTTTGAAGGCGTTTTGTACACCATTTTCCTGGGAATTCACCACAAATATTTTCTAGCTAATCAGATGTATCGATTATTTGATCATCATACATTTCAATGTAGTTCACCAAATGTAATAAATTTATAAATCCTTTCAGAGTGTGCTCCGATCGTAGGTATTTCTTCTTCAAAGGCTATACTTATTGCTTAAATCGTGAGAATTGCGAAATTTTGATGATTTTTCTTCACATATTTGAATAGTATAAATTTTTGGCTGACGAAGACGATTTCTCACCCCACACAATTTGTTCAGAAATAGTACTTTAACTTGAATTTCTGATGTGAGTTATGTGTCATAACTTTTCGCGACTATTATCATTTTATAAATTCTGACTGTTAAAATAATCAGATGATCACTTCCATTTCTGAGTGATTTTTCCTCAGATCTTTTTCTGGTAATTTTCAACTTTTTCTCCTTTGATTATTTGGTCTTGTCAGTTAGCTGATGATGGGGGATTGATTCATCAACTCGAATTTTTCGTAGTGGAATTAAACCTAAAGTTTCCTCCAACTCATTATGACGCTTATGGTATACTATTAGAAAATTAAATAGCTGTCGAGAATGCGATAAAACCTTCGTTTTCAGGCGACTCCTCGTTGAGTTGTCACTCGTTAATTTGTCACTCGTTAATTACGTTGCTTGTGTCGCAAATGACGTGATATATGCAAATCGGGTGCCTCATTTACCCTTATATATTTCGGCCCCTTTCTCTCCTCTTTACGTTTTGTATTGTAGGTATAGCGGATAGGTGGGTCGGCTGGGATGTATCTATATGCATATACCCAGTCACAGAGCGGATTTCTCAATCCGAATAGACCCCAACATGGTTCTTCCATTTCCATATAATCGTCATATCCGCGCTTTGCTCCACAGAAATCTGGTTGACTGGGTAGATTCCCCTTATTCATTTAGCTGACTTTGATTTGAGATCTCTAGAATCAATATGGATGATTTCCTCTTGACGAGATGACAGCCGCTGTCAGAGCATAATATGTTCAATCACTTTTTAGTGATAGATATCTGCGAATTTAGTGACATATTTCTCATGATTAGTCGTGGAGAAACGAGTGCAGAAAATGTACTTTTTTCCTATACGACCATAAATATTTTCATTTCGCGGGAAGTCATGTCAAAGATGTAACTTGAGCGTCCTCTATAATTTCAGCAATTTGAGATTGCTTACTGTGTATTTCCATATTTTAGGTACTGATTGAAAACTTTTTCGACAACTCCAGTTGCGAATTACTGAACAGTTTCATTGATATTTAACACCACAGTCCGACACGAATGTCACGAATGAGAAAGTTTTTCGAAATATCATCTTCTATGCGTTGTCGTCAGTGGGTGATTACGCAACCAGGAATACATGGCTGCATATTGACATCAATCGAGAAATATAAGTTGGTGCGTTATCTCTAATGTGAAAAGTGGAAACTTATTCTTCTCTTCAATAGCATGTTGTGGATGAAGTTATATTCATGGCAATCAATAATTAGAATTGTAGTAGAAATAGTTCCAGACTTATTTATATCAAAATGAAGTAGAGGTTATGTCTCATTGAAATTCGAAAAGCGGCATAAAATGAAAGAGAGAACAACTAACATACATAATTATTTTTATTCATATATAACTACATGCGAGCGTGCGTTCTTTTTTTATTTCAACATTCTTTCGAATGACAAGGCCATGGTCATATGAGCTACTTTTTACCAAAGCACCCTGGAGTCACGCAAACTCTTTGAAAAAGTTTTTATATTGACTTTTTTCTCATTATATTGTCTTTTACCTCATTATATTGACTTTTTTCTCATTATATTGACTTTTTTCCTATTATAATGGCTTTTAGGTTTTTATATGATTATCTGTCTCCAGATTTTCTAGGTTTCTATTATAATATCCCAAACTTCTGGCAATGAATATACATTTTTTTCTATAGAGTCCAATAATTATCTTCACCGTTGATGACCCAATGAATATGCAAGTCAAATCTCTACTTCCATCAGGAGAAAAACCGTAGGAAATTCAAGTAACTATTAATAATAATTCAAACCAAACTAGTCATTATAATGAGAAAAAAGTCAATATAATGTGAAAATAGTATATTATGATACAAGTTCTATAAGACGCGTTGTTTGGAGTACGACGAGCGAAGCGAAGTGTCTTATAAAAGTGTGTCATATGTAATTTTTTCTATTTTGAATTGATTTGAAAAAAAAATGGATTCAATATCGATAAATTACAGACGCACAAGCGTAAAGCTCAGTTTACAGTTGAGCGATTTTGATTTTTGCAATACCAGCGGTGAAAAATTCAAAGTTTTGTGATTGTTTTTATCGGTCAATTTAAATCAAATTACACTTTGAATTGAAATTCACCAATAATAACGTTGAGTTTTTCACTGCTTATATAACCAAATCTAAATCGGCCAGAAGTAAACTGGGCCTAACTCTTCTGACTTTCATTTGACAGTTCGATTGTACCAACCTCCGAATAATAAAAAATGCGTATCGAAATAGAGTCTATTTCGACACACATTTGCGTTGCACAATGACTTCATTATACAACCAAAATAGAAAAAAGTAATTATAATGAGAAAAAAGACATTACAATCAGTTTTGCTTTCGTAACTTTCCAAACAACGAAACAGTGTGCTTACTTACGTTTCCATACGTGGTCGTAGGAAAAATAGTAAAAATACTATCAGCCTATAACAACCTCGGAATGGACCAAGCCAAGTCGCTGCATGAAGGCGGATGCACACGAGCGACGTCGTACGTCCAACGTCCAACCAGTTCCAACCGGTCGAACATGTTCGCCGAGGTTGCGGCGGCGTTGCCGCATCGCCAACCATATCTGACTCGCGGATTTCACGCTCCCGTAGAGGGCACTCGGCCCGATTCATTCCTTAATGGAATCATCTCGATGATGGGATGTTTGTTTTTCCACGGCAAACTGAGTGTTACGGGATATTTCCTAGGCGGGAGAGAGTGTTCCGCACACATCACACAGGAGGGGGTTTCTGAGTCGGGAGGTTTGATTAGCCCGCGCTTTTCTTTGCTCTCCGTTATTGATATAATTAATTTGCGAATGGGTTGTGAGACGGAAATGCTGGATTTTGTTTCGCATGGTCGCAAGTTGTTGCGTAGGTACTCGAGAATTCCTTCCTCAAACGTCGATTGCTGTTGACATCTCTTGCCTCAATAGATAATATTGGAGTTTGCGAAATTGGGAGAAGTGCTGCTGGGCTAACCATACACACCAATATTTTATCGCAGTTGATTAGATGGATGGTGAAAGTAAGACCTGGTGGTCCCACTAATCCATTGTTTCTGCAGAAAAATTCTTGATTTGAAGAACCAATTGAAACTCTAAAAAGATTTCGATACTCTCTTGCCTGCCTATGACCGCCTACTTAGTTGCAAAGCAACCCTCGAAGTCTCATTGAGACTTGTGTGAGTAAGGAAGGTGGGGATCTTAGCTTTTTAAGTGTCATCCTAAGCACTACTCGTCTGGCTATCGTTGAGAGTCCGAAGGATTGAAATCTAGGTACCAAGAATGTTCGGTTGGTCATCTATCTCCTCCCGCTAAACGATGCTACAGAAATAAATAACATTTTAAATAGCTATATAATATAATGTAATCATATATACTCATCTCATTGTGGACTGTAGAGGGTTCGTTAAGGCTGTGTAGCCTCTCAAGCACCTCGACCTATCAGATCTTTTGTGCATAACCCTTAATCTATTCGAGGCCCGGGATTCCGAGACTTCGTGCAAAGTTTATCAGTTTCCTGATATCGGAGGGCTCTAAGAAGGCCTCTTGCAGAAGAGCGCTGGGCATTCGTAAAGCAAATGTTCAGCAGTAGGGAAATATTTTCCAAAATCTTTAGCTGTCTAATCCGATTTTCTGATTGTCTAGCTCAGTCTGAAGGTACTGATTGCTGAATCGTTCATTACACACAGGTGCAATGGTGGAAGGACTGGAAGGTTCAGCATTTCCTTTAAGACTGCAGTAGGGCACGTGAATATTGTCTACAATACATATATCTGTTATTAAATTTTTATGTCGTTCAATAAGAGGAAATACATCTTATCATTATTATCGAAGGTATCATACAGATGTTTTGTATTAAATGGTCTATTAAATCCTGATCCTGTAATTATCCCGCGTATTCTCATTGCCTTTTGTTTCGAGCCATATCCAGACAGTCAGAGAGAACCCTTTTATCATCAACCTGCCGATTCCATTCGCTTCGTACACGTCAGAAAATAAATCGAAATCCCTGATAACCATCCATAGTGGAGCCTCTTGAGGGGATTTCCCTTCAGGGAAGCAAAATCCAAAAATTTGCTAGCATATGCAGCATATGAAGCAAAATTTGATATTACTGTTGAAAGACAAATTATGGGTAATCAATTAAACTATCGATGCTTTAAGAAATGTCAATTTTCATACCGTTTGTACGGTTTTTCTATATTTTATCGAATTGAGGATTAACATGTTCCAGATGATGGTGCCCTTTAAGTGCGAAGGCACGACTCTCTCATACTTAACCGGCTAGCTCTAGAGGATGAATGAACGCGGAGTAGTCTTTCATTGGGGCGTAATTAAAACCCTTGTTGATTGGAGCAGACGCAGGTTTATTTATCTTGTCATGGCAACAAACGGTCGATTATGAGAACGGGAATGTTTAATCGAACCCTTAGTAATCAATCTCAGCACACCTTATTTCCATAAATGAAAAAGGAATCCTTGATATGTTTTCTAATGGTCGAAATTAGTTGAACCTATGATTCTATGTTTTTACAATTCGTTTTCTATTAACTCCGGTTTGACCGGAATTTACCCTTATTTCCCTACTTCAAATGGGACACCCGCAATATTTTTTTTTCAGGAGAACATTACATTGTGAGAATATTCACATCCCATGTGTATACCTTTTGGTTTATTAAACCCTTTGTGCTAAATAATTACGATTTTGTAAATTCTGACTGAACCTGTAAAACAATACTTTTTCTTAGCATTTTTTAAATCCAAAATTTCAGGTAGGAAACTTAATAGTTTTCATTATTGCAGTTTTGGTTAAATGAGAAAAAACTTGCACACTATGAGGATCATCTCCCATTTTCGAAATATTAAAAAAAAAAATCAGATTTCGCAATTTTCGTTTTTATTTTCATTTTCTGGAAAAATATTGTGCACTTTATAATTGAAACTTTTCGAGCTTTAAAAATGGCGTTAACGGATTTCGAGTCCATGTGTCGTCCTTGAGAAATCATCAGTATTGATTTTTCTTATGGTAAAAACAAAAATATATTTTGTATCTTCAAGTCCCTCACATTTGATGCAGAAAAGGCTGCAAAACTTTTATAATTTCTAAGATAACTTGATTGCCAACATTGATTATTCATTGTTATGATTTCCAGTCTGCATGAAATTAATTTTTTCTATTTTAGTTGTATAATGAAGTCATTGTGCAACGCAAATGCGTATCGAAATAGCCTCTATTTCGATACGCACTTTTTATTATTCGATGGTTGGTACAATCGAACTGTCAAATGAAAGTCAGAAGATTTAGGCCCAGTTTACTTCTGAGCGATTTGGATTTGGTGTTATTAGCATTGAAAAACTCAATATTTTAATTGGTAAATTTCAATTCAGAGTGTAATTTTATTTGAATTGACCAATAAAAACAATAACAACATTGAATTTTTCACCGCTGGTATATTGAAATAATCAAAATCGTTCAACTGTAAACTGGGCTTTACGCTTGTGCGTCAGATTTTAATTATTTCAATGTCATCATCGTTACCAATCGAAGATGTTTCTGTAATTTATCGATACTAAATATTTTTTTTCAATAAAAGGAGCAAATCAATTCAAAATAGAAAAAATTGCATATGACACACGTTTTATAAGACATATGTTGTCTCACTTGTTCACTTGGAGCACTCCTCGCTTCGCTCGTCGTACTCCAAACAACGCATGTGACAAAATAGCGTCTTATAAAACTTGTATCATAATATACTATTTCATAATCCCTCCTGCCGAATTTTTGCAACCTGGAAACGCATATCCGACAAAAATGCTCATCGGCCTTTTCATATGCAACCCGCAAAACACCTAATCTCTCGGAATTCGGGTCATGCCTTTCGAATCTCGACGGCCTAACATGCGGAAAGTCGTCGCTTTCCATTTTCCCTGCGATTCAATCAGACCCCCATTCTATTTTCCGGAGACGACATCTCTCACTCGATATCCACGCACTTATTATTATTCCCTGCGTCGAGAGCGTTCTCTTCCGCCAACCTCGCCAGGGTCTTTTCTAATTCAGCCGCCCAAGAGTAATGTATCTATCTATCTGCTCGGAGATTATGGAGATGCCTGTCGATTTTTTTTTCTATTCGAACCGCACATTCCCGGCAGCTATGACGACGACTTTCGCTTCATTGGGGAGGGGGGGGGGATTTATTTCAGATGAATTTGGGTCAATAACTAGTTCTGAAGAGCCATGATATGCGTGAAGAAGAACATATTTTGAATATGCAACATCAAATGAGAGAGAGACAGAGATAGAAACAGAGAGATGGACAGAGTGGTGGACAGAGAGATGGATAGAGAGATGGACAGGGAGATAGACAAATAAGAGATGGACAGGGAGATATAATGTTTTCTCTGCGATCAATAGATTCTGAGAAAAACGATAAAAACCACCGTGGTAGTGGCGAAACATATTGAACTTGGATATATTTCTGGTAAATCTTCGTTTATCGCATTACTATGAAATTTGAAAAAAAAAATGTGTGGAACATATGTATTTTGACTTCCTGATCACGAATCTGAAGTCAAAACGCGGCGATTTCAAATATTTTCGGAGATACGGCCCCATTTTGTCTCAAAAATGCACCATTAGACTTCTCAAATTTCTGTTATTGAAAACACATAAAATTCACCATTTTTTGAACCAAAACATCACACACGCTTACATTTACTTGTTTCTCTTACTATTTTGCAGAAAAAACTGTGGTTTTCACAATAATTCACCCTTCTTCAAAACGTAAACAAAACAACCTTTTATCACTGATCTTCTGGTTATTTTTATTCAAGATGTTGGCAACACCTTATCATAAGCCAAACGATTACGTTGCCAACATCATAAATACAAATAACCAGAAACTCAGTGTAAAAAGGTTGTTTTGTTTAGATTTCAAAGAAGGGTGATTTTTTTGAAAAATAATAGTTTTTTCTGCTTAAGTGTGTAGGAAACAAGTAAATGTATGCGTGTATAGTGTTTTGGTTCAAAGAAGGGTGAATTTTGTGTGTTTCTAATAGCAAAAATTTGACATGTCAAATGGTGCATTTTTGAGACAAAATGGGACCGTATCATTGAAAAAATTTGAGTCCGCCTCTTTTTGACTTCAGTCCCATAAAATTTTTTTCAAATGCTTCAGACGAAGATTTACCCTATTTTTCAATTCGGCTAATTTAGGACTAATATTTTTTGAAAATTCTAAGCTCATTTTCTACCTTCTACTATCAGACTTTCAATGGAAGTGTATTTAAAAAAATATCCCTAACTGCAGGTATGGTTATTAATGACGAACAATACCGTAAATGGTCAAGTGTCCCTTCACCAATTTCAATAAAATTAGGACACCAAACAAAACTTACGCTTATCAACATCCCAGTGAAATGATTGCAATTACAAGACATGTGGATACGATCCTTAGAATTCGTGATCAATGTATGTTTCATTTAAGCCTCAGATTGACTGATTTTTCAGCGATTCGGCTAAACAATCATCGAACTCGACGACGATACGACGTCTTGGTTCGTGTTCACCCATACGCGAACCGATTCGCACCCACGTCAAACTCCTGACAGACGCATTCTCGAGGATTAAGAAAGGCCCCACCCCCCCTGTTCCCTTTCCCCCCCCCCCACCCCGATTAGACGTAATAGTTTGTGCTGACTCTGTTCCGGAATCTCGTGTTTGTGCCGCTGCCAAACACCGAGATCCGTAAACACATTAGCCTGCTCTCTGTGCTTACGTACTGGAAATTAATTTGCATGTCTTAGGGCAGGATTGCCTTTTCGGGGTCTTACTTGCTCATATTTGCTCATATGCAGGATGGGGCGGTGAGAACTGTACAAATCAGTGCATTTTTTGTGCCGGGAACACTGGGACCGAATTACATTTTTGGCGAGGAATTTCGAAATAAATATGATAGAATGGAAATCATTTTCAATTTATTTATAATTCATATTCCTGAAGTTGCGAAAATTCATGCGAATCCGTGAAAATCACCTTCTTATCCAAGGATTATAATTCAATAATAATAATAATAATATTTATTTCTTTGGTTGAAAAGTACAGTTGAAAAAAATCAATGCACAATAAACAAAGAAAATGTCAAGTCCAGAAGTAAAAATAGCAAACTATGCATACAAAAAACGTGTAGGTACATGTAAATAACTACATATACCCATATTATAAAAGTCAATCGAAATAATAAAACAAAACACTTAAGAGTAAACAGTACAACCAAACCTGCTAAAGCTGAAGATCTCATGTAAGTTGATCAGTGAATTCTTGAATTGTGTAACAAGTCCTTTGAAGTAAAATTTTTTTCAGATGCATTTTGAATACATGAATATTTGGGGAATTCTTAAGAGTTATTGGAAGCATATTGTATAATTTACACCCACTGTACTCTACGCTTTTTTCATACAAAGAAGTTCTATGAGCGTTTGTTAAGATTAGATCTCTAGAACGAGTATTGTGGTTATGTGATGGACGATAGGACTGAAAAATGGATTTATTTCTGAAAACGTATGCACTAGCCTCTAGTATATAGGTGCTGGCAACTGTAAGAATTTTCAGCTGTTTGAAGGCATCTCTACATGAATCACGGTACCCTAGCTTGGCAATTATTCTAACTGCGTATTTCTGGAGGAGAAATATTCTTTGGACAGAAGCACTCATACCCCAGTTGAGAATACCATATCGGAGGTGTGAATGGAAGTTAGGTACAATGTTAAGAGTATACTAGGGCTGCAGTGATTTGACATGAATCTAATAGAATAGCAGCTTTTCTTCAGTTTAGTACATAATGCATCAATATGATGATTCCATATTAATTTTTTGTCTAGAGCAATTCCTAGCATACTTACAGTTTCTACTGGACTAATTGATTTTTCACTATTTTCATATAGTATCACATTCGATTCCCTTTGACCGCGTCTGCTAAACAGTATGGTGTTAGTTTTAGATTTGTTGAGTTTCAAGTTGTTCTTTTCAGCCCACAATATGATTTTATTATATATATCCTCAGCAGTTTTTTGGAGTGCAGCCATGTTGTCTTCAACAATCAAAATATTTGTGTCGTCAGCATAACTTGTGACAAAAGCCGAGTTTGTTTTGCTTATGAATGAAATCAGATCATTGGCAAATAGCAAGAAAAAGAAGGGGCCTAAATTCGAACCCTGAGGAACTCCCTGCATAATATCATAGTCATCGCCCATGCATTGACCAATTCTCACTTTTTTCCTCCTACCTATAAGATACGATCTTACCAAATCATGTGGTACCCCTCTTACACCTGATATATAAAGCTTTGATAGTAGCAGTTCATGGTCCACACAATCAAAAGCACGTGAGAAATCTATAAAAAGGCCCATAACACATTTTTTCTTGTCGAGAGCATTAACAATTCTTGACTGGAATTCACATAGGGCTGACTCTGTACTCTTGGATTTAGTGAAACCGTGCTGTGAGGATGGCAATAATTTGTTAATTGCAAAAGTATCTTCACATTGTGAAAAACTACCTATGTAACTTGCTTCCATCGCTTTTCCATTAATGTAAACGAAATAAATATGGTAGTAATTGTATGTATAGATGTATACAGCCTTCTGAATGAATTCGAGTTCTATTAAAATAACACTCTATGCGAATTATACCAAGTAGAGAGTGTCCCAAATTCGCGGGCAAACATGGATAACTCGGTAACAGTAGAGATACAGGGTAGTATCGGTTGAATTAGGTTAAAGTTGTGTATTCATATGCGCAACAATATGCTGCGAAGAAATATTTGAAAATATCTTTGGTTTCTGAAATATTTTTGAATAATCAAATTTTGGATATTTTTTTTGGCTTTGTTTCAATACTATAGAAAACAACAAGACAATTTCTTGCAGGTGTTTCTCCTGCTCTATAACTTGGCGATATTGAATTTGTAATACGGCTTTTTGTCATTGGAGGGCCGCCATCAACATTTTTTTCCTCTAGATTTTTTTTCATTAATTTCACTCAGCTGGCGAACCTGAATTGCAGTTTCAAAATTCCGAAAAGTACGATTAGTTGATGAGAACTAGCTGAAAGATAGTTCATATTTTTTTTGTATCTATATTGATGAATCCAATAAAAATTACAGCTAAAAACCAATAATAATATTTTCCTGTTTCTCTTATAAATGTTTCATCATAAAACATAAATTTCACTATGAGTAGGTACCTCGTTTATTTGAAATGAATCAATGTGATATGAATAAGGAAAACAGTTTAACACGAAACTAATTTTGGGGGTGGCTTTTTCTACCCTTTGAAATCTTAACAGAACACCACCAAACTATTTATTGACTGCCCTCTAGATCAGAGAAAATGTCCGCTGAATTTAATTTTTATACGTTCCATATTTCGGTGATTATTTTTGAAAAAAAGGTTAATATTGCCGTTAGGTTAGGGTGGTCGAAATTTTTGGCTGTACTTACGTATTTTGGCTTCCTGAACTCGAATTTGAAAACCAAATAGTGGGGAAACCAATACTTTTCGAGATATTCGCAAAATGAATTCACTAATTCCCTATTATTACTACACTTATTCAAAGATTTTACCCTTATCATCCTTCTTTCATTGTTGTTTGACGAACTATATCCTTTCCTTCTTTAATATAAAGTGATTTTTCATGAGAGACGGCATTCTATCAATTATTTTAACCATTGTTATCGAAGCTCATATGAACATCATCCATGATGAAAGGTGACAATGGTGACAAACCTCAACAAAAATGTGTTTGTGAAGCATTTAATATTCCTATATAAAATTTAAGGAAACTCGTTCTGTTTTTCTGATAAAGGAATTAAAGTGAAATATGTGAGTTCAGCCAAAAATTTTGAAAAGATTCGACATCGCCACCTAACGGAAAAATTATCAACATATCTTATAAGTAGGTATCACGAAAGTTAGACATAAGTACTGTGAAGTTTTGTGGTAAAACGAAGAGAAATACTTAATGAGCAACTCGATGAGCAATAAGCATAGAAAAAAAGTGTGTCTGGACTTCAATCGGGTATGTTGAGATCCCCTTCGACGGGGTTCAAGGCAGCGGTCAGCTGACCTGGTGCATCGTTGGTGGCGGCGCAAAACCTGAACTGGCCCACGTGACAAATGGCCGCCAACAGGGGGATGATGGTCTTGACAATTTCGCACACCTTGTCGACGGCCGCGGTGATTTTCGAGGCGTGCGCCCCCATTGCGTTGCCCACGGTGCTGGCCACTTGGCCGAAACGCACCAACTGACGACGCTGGAAATAATAATACACAGGGGGTCCTGAAATAATGCGTTCTACACTCGAATGTACGAAAAAAAGTGTCAATATGGTTTTGCTACGACCATCACGTATGAATACAGCTTAAGCCTAAGGCATCATTTTTTCTACTTGGAAAGTAGCTCATGTCACCATGGCATTGTTATTCGAAAGAAAAAAGCACACGTGTTGATATGAAAAAAATAAAACGCACGCTCGCATTAGTTGGTATTTACGTACTCACTATCATCATAAGCGCTTTTCTGAAAGTGAAAATAGTCTATATCCAATTAGAAATATCGAACATGGTTTGAAAATTAATGTCTGATAGACTACGAGCAGAAAACAACTACTTTCCTGGTAAATACCACGCAGAACATTGAATTATATCTGCTCGTAGTCCATGCAACGATTCACACTATGAATGCAGATCGCAAATGTTTCTTTCTTCCTAAGACGTGGCATATCGCACAATCATATTTCGAAAGTACCAATCCGACCTAGTACACTAACCGTTTTTTCCTCAGAGCTTCGTGAAATATTTCGAATCATCGAAAACGTGGGAAATTTTTTTAATGACCTCCACGTACATACTATCACGAAAAATAATGTGTTTTCTTTGCGGTGACACACGTATCTATTTTTCATTTCCGTTAGATTCGTTATTTCAGACTGAAGCACAAAATATGAGTCGTTCTTATATACAGGTTGTTTCATTATAAATATGGGACGCACTTATATAGGTGATAGACTAGCGTCTTAAGAAATTGATTGAGAGTTCCTATAAACATATGCCCATCATGACTCTTCCTTCTAGAGTTACAGGGAGTTGTAATTTCAAGTTTATTTTTGTTTTTTATTTATAGCTTCTCTAGTTTTAGGTCCAAGTACCTATGGTGTACCTACTTGTTGAGTGAAAAGTGTCACAATGAGATTTGGACAAATGTATATGGAGTTTTTTCATTTTTCTCCTTTCATGCATAGCCGAAATTTGAAAACACGAATTACAAAATTCATTTTGAATTTTTTTCGGTTTTAACGGTCCTATATGCGAAAAAATTACAAGATAACAAAAGGGTTGTAAAAAAACAAGAATTGCATCTTATTTCAGGGTGAAAAAAAGGGATGAGACCCTTTAAAAAAATATATCTCGATCTAGATTCTCAAAACAGTTGATGCCCTCTATAGTGTAATCTGTATTCTGAATTTGAGCTGAACATCTTCAAAGAGCTATAAGGAAAATATATTGCAGAAATTTTCAAATTTCAACAGCTTCCAATTAGGAAATGAAAAAGTTCTGAACACAATATATTCATAGGAACTTTTATTTTTTTATTGAGACAGTCTATCACCCCTCCTAGAAATGCGTCCCACAGTATATTTCAATTTCTCAACACAACTGTCACAAATCATAACCATATTTACGAAATTCTGCGCAGTTGTTATGGTCATGAGATCGTTTGGTTTCAAAACATCAATCAACGGTTTTTGTTAAACTTTGAACTTTTGGTATTATTATTGATGTACTTACTTTGAGGGACATATTCAACTGGAGCAATGTATCTTGATTTTCTACGTAATGATTCACCTTATTATTGCAAAAATTTTCCATTAATTTTCGAAACAGAATGAAATACCATCATGAACTAACCATTCTTTTGGACACCCCGTGGATACGCCTGTGTTACGACTCACCATGAATCCAGGTTCTTCTTCTTCTTCGGCATCAACTGCAGATTTGGAATCAGATTCTCGCCAATGAGTTACTATCACATCACTGTGAAAATCATTTTTCACGGATTTCGAATCCGCTCCCCGTAGGATCAAGCAAAAACTTGCTGCGAAAAAGAGTGGAACGAAAAGTTTTCCAATCAACATGTTTGGTTGATGATGGAACAGTGCAAGATAGAATATCAAATTGTGACTTGCCAATTCCCGGACGTGGTGGTTGCACTTCCTGAGTATTTATACAGGGTGAACGGTGAAATGGTTGGTTGGTCTATGGTCTCAGAGAGCTTGTTTCACAGATTCATTTGTAGGAATTTGCAAAAGTCCTACCAACACTTTGTAGATTCAACTTCACAGTTAAATTTCGGATATTTTCATTTTGCTGATTGTCCAGAGTCTATAGTTTCAGGCTGTTTATTCAAATGCATTTTTTCACTATTAGATGCAAAGTCATTACTCAAGAAACCATCAAACTCATATTTCGAGTGATAATTTTGATAAAAACTGTTATTTTTGACTGGTATAGCGGTCATGTTTCATTTTACTTGAAGCTATAAACTCGACATCAGTCTCAAAATGAATTGTATCATAATAAGCCATCTTTTCTAACGGCACATTTTAAGTCGTTGCTTTTGATGTTCTCAAAGGTGGGAATCGTCTTTTGACTGTTGTGAATGTCATACACATTCTTTGCATGAAGGTACAGTCGTGCAAGTCAATGAAAGGATAATGGGAGAGGAAATAGGTATTGGAATTTTTCTCAAAAGTTTGGAGTAGGACACAATACTACTGCTTAACGATGTGTTATAGAGAGGTAACCTCCTGTCCCGGCAACAGTTTTGCGGATTATAGTACACTTTATACCACTTTCTCCTCTAGAACCCCTATATTATTCAGTGAAGGTACTGTGAATGAAAATCTGGCTGAAATTTAAAAGTAGGAATCTGCTAATCTAGTACATTTCAATGCAACCCAGACTCGTATTACTCAACATACATGGAACATTGGTTCATTGCAAAAACTGATTCACAAAAACTTGTGTTTCTGTTTCGTTTCAAGAGCTACTTCAAATGTCAAAAGAATACAGTTTTTTATTTTTCTATTGGTACATAAACGTTTTGATATTAGCATCATCGAACTGACTATTATTTTCCAATTCTCACATCAACATCTCCAACGTAATAAGGGTTAACCATGTCCTTCTCGGCTGAGTTAGCGTAGACCCCCTCATCGAGTTTCTTATTGTTGGTGTTGGTGCCCTTTGGGACCTGGGGACAGATTATATTCTTATTATACTTTCTTACACACACGTTATTGTATATTTACAGGGTGGACCAATTTATAACGGCAGGACTTGAAATAATTACATTTTCTCATTACACTTATATCAGAGAAAGCTTCTTTTTCGAGATGTAGGGTATATTAGTTTTTTCACCTTATGAATCCGGTGAGTCCTACCATATCTAGGGACTTGTGAGGATCCTGTGGCTTGTGGATACCTTCTTGCTTGTGGATACTGTGGTGCTTGTGGATACTGTGGTGCTTGTGGATACCCTCTTGCTTGTGGATACTGTGGTGCTTGTGGATAATATGCCGCTTCTTCCGTATATGATGGTTGGGGATATGGGAAAGAAACTGGGTGATATGGATAAGGCATTTGGGGATATGTGTAAATAATTTGGGGACGAGGTCTATCACCGCCTTGTAATATCTTACGCTAGAACAATAAAGGTTACTCAGGATATATACTATGAAGTTGTAGATCCATGTTATGTTAATTTTTTATCGGTTGCAATGATTTGAAAGCTGGATTTATATGGTTTTACCTCCTACCCATCATTTCCTACTTTGATTACCTACGCACCTACTTTTCGACTTTTCGACAGAAAAAATCAATACACAACTACTTTATTATAATTGCAAATTATCCAAATTATTTTTTTCATAATATCTCGATTTATAACACTTATTTACATGACAGTTTTGTGGCTATGATCATGGAAAGGTGCATATGAACAGTCAAACAAATAATTTTTATCTGAAGTACACTAATTCACTTATGATTTTTCAACATTCACAAATCTCTTCATAATGAATTTTCGACTTCTGCTATGTCACCGATGATTTTTGGCGTATCGGCTTAGAAACAATAGAAAGCTATATTTGAACAAGCTATACGAAACACTTACAATTAAATCTTCAAGGCATGGTGCACACTCACTATGCATTATTGAACAATATAACAGGACTAAAACAAATTTGAAATCACTCATACTGATCTGAAATCTTTGTAGAAATGAATTTTTCTGACATGCGTACAGTTTTATAGAGGGATCAATCATATTGATCTGACCTTGTTATGTATACAGTTCACGCTGAAATTGCAAAATCACTTTACCCAATGATGGTAGGTACTACGGAAAATTCCGTACATTTTTGTATCGTTTTGTTTTTTTGAATCATATGACATAATATTTGGTCGTGATAGATTCTGCAGTACCGTTTTCCATATTATGATAAATATTGAAGAATAAAAAAATAAAAAAATAAACATTGCAGATTTCATGGAGCATATCGACATGAGAATTTTAATTTTTCTGTCTGTCAGTTTTTTGCAGCTTGGTAAAGTGTCACCAATGAAAAAGTTTCAGTAGTGGTGAAAATGTTGCACTTGAAACATCAATCATTTGGGATTTTTATCGCTAAAAACAATAGTCTATTTCCGAAATTTGGATAAACCGTCATTTCATTGACGACGAAAATAATGAGACGGAAATATACGGTCATAAAGAGTAATGGTACGACCTCTTTTCCCTATCAAGATCTTTGGTTTGTTCAATTCCCAACTACATGATTGAAGCTATGGGAGTGAAAAGAACTGAGTCAAAAATTGACGTTTCCAAGGTATTTTCCTAATCTTGATTTTTAATTCGAAAAATTTGGGTGATAAATTTCCATTTGCCCACCTTGTAAATGCTGTGAGACTAGCCGCCAGTATCCCAATCATTTATATATTATATAAAAAATATCCAAACGCATAAATTCATCCTCTGAATCTCGAGAGGAAATGTTCAAAAACCGGTAAAAATAATTTTAATTTTCGTACCTATACATAAACGTGTTTTTCTATTTTGGTTCTATAATGAAATCGTTATGAAACGCAAATACGTATCGAAATAGCCTCTGTTTCGAAACGCATTTTTTATTATTCGGAGATTGGCACAATCGAACTGTCAAATGAAAGTCAGAAAAGTTAGGCGCAGTTTACTTTTGATCGATTTGGATTTGGTGATATTAGCAGTGAAAAACTCAATGTTTTAATTGGTAAATTTCAATTCAGAGTGTAATTTGATTTAAATTTACCAATAAAAAACAATAACAACATTGATTTTTTCACCGCTGGTATTGCAATAATCAAAATCGCTCAACTGTAAACTGGGCTTTACGCTTGTGCGACCAATCGAAGATGTTTCTGTTATTTATCGATATTAAATCCATTTTTTTCTTCAAATCAATTCAAAATAGAAAAAATTGTATATGCCACACGTTTTATAAGACACGTTGTCGCACTTGTTCACTTGGAGCACTCCTCGCTTTGCTCGTCCAAACAACGCGTGCGACAAAATAGCGTCTTATAAAACTTGTATCATAATATACTATTTTCTATTTTGGTTCTATAATGAAGTCGTTATGAAACGCAAATGCGTATCGGAATAGCCTCTGTTTCGAAACGCATTTTTTATTATTCAGAGATTGGTACAATCGAACTGTCAAATGAAAGTCGAAGACTTAGGCTTACTTTTGAACGATTTTGAATTTGGTGATGCTAGCAACATTGCATTTTTCACCGCTGGTATCGTAAAAATGAATATCGCTCAGCAATAAACTGGGCTTTACGCTTGTGCATCAGATTTTAAATATTTCAATGTCATCATTGTCAACAATCTATATTGAATCAATTTGTTTTCAATAAAAGCCTTAAAATTAATGCAAAATAGAAGAAATTGTATATTACACACGTTTTATAAGATACGTTGTCGCACTTGTTCCCAAACATCTCGTGCTACAAAACAGCGTCTTATAAAACTTGTATCATAAAATACTATATAATATTAGACCAATAATTGTTACAAAAATATTTGTTCGGATAAACACAATCAAGTAGATGAACCTTTATCCATGTATATTAGCTTATCACCATCATAACATATCAAATCTATTCGCTATCCCAACATGAACATCATCGGTGGTCAACTCTTTTTCTTTTTCACCCCCATCATAAGCATCCTCCTCGGCTTCGTTATTAGTATCGACCAAGACCGAACCTCCATTCAAATCATTTTGTTCATCCTCCGGCTCGTTTTCGTCTGATGCGACGGTGAATTCTTCACTGTTTTTGGATGCGGAAGGTCGGTTACTTTCATCAAAGTCTCCTTGCTCTTGCTCATTGGTGTTGGAGATGTCGTTGGGGCTTGGGAAGTCGTACGTTGGGACCTGGGGAACAGAACAGGGCATTGTTTGTATACAGGGTGCGAATCTTGAAGTGGAATCCTTCTTAATTTTTTTTTCGTTTTTGAATATATGAAAAAATGTTGAGCGAATGAAATGAGTCGAATTTTGTTTTACATATACAGGGTGTATCTAAATAACACCGAAAAAATTAAAGGGGTGATTCTGTGATGAAAATTAATGTGAGTGTTTGGTATAAAATTTTTTGAAAAAACCCTCCCCGGAAAAGTTACACCCCTTCGAAAATTAAAAAAAAAAATGGTTTTTCTTTTTTATTTTCCCTGTATATCAAGCTAAAGACACGAAACTTGGTAACCATTATCTGTCAATAAGAGTACACTTTTTGAAATTATTTCAACCCTGAAGTATGCTTAGAAGGGGTTGATTATTTCAACCCCTAAGATATTTTTTCTTACAACTTTTTTTGTAGATGAAAAGCCCAATTCATTGACTAACTTTTTTAACTCTACAAGTTTTTTTTCGAAAACTTGAGCATTTATGAGAAAAAAATAAATAAGCTCATGTGAAATAGCATTTTATTAAACAACAGCCAACAAAATTATGATTATGATTATGAGACTTCTACAACTAAAAACAAAAGTGAACAAAAACCTGTCGAATATCGACAATACAATAATTATAATAAATGTTGAAAATGACCGCCTCCAGCTTCAATACAAGCATCTACCCTTTTCCTCATATATACAGGGAAAATAAAAGAGAAAAACCATTTTTTTTTTAATTTTCGAAGGGGTGTAACTTTTCCGGGGAGGGTTTTTTCAAAAAATTTTATACCAAACACACATTAATTTTCATCACAGAATCACCCCTTTAATTTTTTCGGTGTTATTTAGATACACCCTGTATAATTTGATATACAGGATCTTTCATTTTCCCGTGATGAACACCATCTTTGATTATTCAAATATAACGCAAGGTATGTATATTTTTTCAACATAGATATAATCCAATGTTCTGAGTTGCATTAACCAGGAAAGTAGATGTATTCTTTTAGTTGTCAAAATTTTTTTAATAACCTGAATCTTTATTGATGAATTGTTATAACGGTTGAGTTTTCTCATTTTTTCAAAGCCCACTCACTATATTTTCATCTACATTATGTGATTTAAATGATCCATGAAACGCTATTCCGATAAATTTTGTCAAACAAAAACTCAGTTATTTTCTATCCAAATATGCAAATTGTTAATAGCAATGAAATGAGAAAAGAAATTTATCTCGACCTGATACACATGGTTCTATTTGAAAAACCAAAATTGATGTTCATTTCGGGAAAATTTCATTCAACTTTTTTATTCAGCAATTTTTCTTATTTTCATAAACAAAAAAATTGGAGGGGGTTCTATATCCACAGGCGCACCCTGTACTCTCGAATAATTTTCAGTATTTGGATACCGAGTATTTATACACGTATTCGTATTTATATTCGCGAATATTTATTTCAAGATATTTATTACTGCGAGTATTCGCAAAAAGTTCCGAGAAGCATCTGAGTATTTAAGTTGGAAACATTTTGGTGTGAAAAATGAATAAATGCTTTCGAAGTAGGCATATGAATATCAAAAAAATTTCTGATAACACGACGCAATCATCGAACAATGCAATGTAAAAACTGACAATATTCGAAATATATATAATTTATTTTTTTTGCTATTTGTTATTACATGAAGAAGAGGAACCATGATCTGAAATCTGGATACCCACTGCATGTGGTATATTCTAGTCAAGGTGGATATAGGATGGTGAAACAGCTTCCTATTAAAAAGCACTAGAATAAACTGTAGACCTTCGCCTACTTGATTTCATACCGTAGTAATATTTCCTGAAATTAACAGAGATGGCGACATACCTTGTGTCGGTAAAACAGAATCTGTGCATCTGTCACCTTTTTATCAGTTTCATCTACTTTAGATGAAAAATGACTGAGAAGAGTCGATATATCGATAATTATTCCAGATTCACTGAAAATATTGTGTTTTGATGTCATTTCAACTCATGTCTGTCAGATGCGAACCACAGAAATACATGAGCAACAGAAATCTTCATCGATAATCGATCTCACCGCCATCTTCATTCAAGTCGTGGAAATATTAGTACCTTCTCAAACGGTCTACAAGTTTTTCGCAGAAACAATTGAAGAGCTGTTTCACCATCCTATATCCACTTTGATTCTAGTATATTAATACTTGTGAATACTAATGAATGTTACCATTTTTTTTGGTAATGTGTTTCAAATGTTATATTCAGAATATTCCTCATCCAGACGTGTCAGATTTATTGAAATTGCGTTGGTTGAGGAACATTTGCACCTGTACGTATTTAAATATGTGAGATCTATCAGCATTTTTTATAATCTCTTCCAAATATTTATTTTAGACTTTCTAAATATATAACAGAAGAGTTGATTTTATATTCTTTTCCTTTTTTTGGTTCTATAATTAAGTCATTATGAAACGCAAATGCGTATCGAAATAGTCTGTATTTTTTATTATTCGGAGATTGCAATCGAACTTTCGAAGAGTTAGGCCAAGCTTACATCTGAGTGATTGAGCGATTTTGGATTTGGTGATTCCAGCAGTGAAAAACTCATTTTTATTGAACAATTTCAATTTAGCGTGTGATTTGATTCAAATCGACCAATGAAAACAATAACAACATTGCATTTTTCACCCATGGTATAGTATAAATCAAAATCGTTGAATAGTAAACTGAGCTTTACGCTGGTGCGTCAGATTTAAATTGTTACCAATCGATAATATTTCTGTTATTCATCGATATTAAATCAATTTTGTTCAGTAAAAGACTTCAAAATAATGCAAAATAAATAAAAAAATATATGACACACGTTTTTCGCACTTGTTCCCTTGTAGCACTGATGCTCGATCGCTTCTCTCGTCGTACTCCAAACAACGCGTGCGACAAAATATATAGCGCCTTATAAAACTTGTATCATAATATACTATTTATCTTCTACAACATCAAAAATTCAGTTTTTTCACCTGAGGAATGCTTGGTCTTTGGGGAATCCTAGGAAATCCCGAGGTTTTCGAAAATCCCGGGGCTATCGGAAATCCCGAGGCTTTCGGAAATGGAAACCCAGAGGCTTGAGGTGATCCTGGGGCTTGCGAAAACCATGATGCTTGTGGTAACTGTGAGGCTTGTGGATACCGTGGGGCTTGTGGATACCTTGGGGCTTGCGGAAACGCTGATGGTGATTGTGGAAATGCTCCCCACCCTCCTACTGGATTGTTGTTATAGAAAGGGTTGTAGGAACTGGGTGGGAGTTGTTGTTGAGGAAAGAAGCGCCTGGGGGCATCGAAGGGAGAACCTTGAGGGAAGGCGGATTGGTAAACGTTCGGGGGTTGAATGCTGTTGACCAACCCACAAGCGCCTTGCACTGCTGGAACGACCTTGTCTCCGAAATTACGGATTTTAGTCCCCTAAAACAATTTCAAAATATATGATAGCTGGATTTGTATGGTTTTGAATCATACCCAATATATTCCCTACTTTGATTAATGTATAAATTTTTGAACGAAATTGAATTTACAATGGTGTCAGTGTATCGAAAAAAAAAACAAGATCTTCTCGCCCATACAATATGAAAGTGCGGTATATACTTACAAAAGATCACCATTATTCTAATAACATTATGAATATGTGATTAATATTTTAACTCAATCGAATTTCCTCAATAATTTTATGTTCGTTTTTTACAATTTCATATTCGTTTTGGTAATATGTATTCATTCGAATTTCTCACCTCAACTTTTTTTTTATTTATTTATATATACCATTATATATTATAGAGACAATGATTATCCTCACATAGCCTGTGGGATTTTGGACAAGCAACGATTCTTGAATAAACACTCTCAGTGATTTATAATATGAATTTCATACTTACAATAGCATCCCAGTCTATGTTTGGTGCACATTCACTATGCATTAGTAAGCAACACAGGGTTAAAACAAATTTTAAATCTGCCATGTTGAACCGGATTCTTTGTGGAAATGCATTTCTCCGATAATGAAGTATAATTTTATAGCAATATTCATTAGATTATAGCCTTGAATGCAGGAAACTGGTGGCTAAATCGCTGTCATCTCTCTGGAAAGAAAACCCCATTCTGATAATATCTGTTATCTATTTCCTTTTCTGTTGCTCATCTTTGAATCATAAAGAATAATATACTTAAATGCAGGTTTTTTTTTTATGTTGATAATGTCCCAAAGGTCTCAACTTCTGAAATTTAGTGTGCTCAATTGGAAGTAGGTAGGTACAAAATTTTTTGGCAATGATAAAAAAATATGTTGCACAACAGAAAATGCCTTTTGATGCATAAAAGGTGCGTACAAAATGAAATCATTTGATGAATAAATAGTACGGCTGACTTCGTGAAAAGTTGTTACCGCGGAAAAAATTCGATAGATTTTGCACTTTTGTCATGTGTCAAGGCATCTGCGAACCTTTTCTGATGAAAATCCGGCATCCTCCCATTTTCCTACGTCAAATAATGATTATTTCATTTTGTGCTTTTAGCAGATACCAATTTTGAATAGAGAAATGCTGTTTGGCGGAACTCATCTAACTTGGCCTCCATTGGAACAACCTGATTTTGTTCAGGAGGTTAATTTGTGTGAATTTCGCGAAACCGCATTTCTCTACAGGGGGCGCCCGATAACTACATATTTACCCACCCACCTATCTCGGTCGGTTTCCTTCAAGTCGGCAGATTTTGAAAAATAAAATGGGCCACCCCGATGACATCATTCAGCATGGGGCTCAAAACGGAAGGAGTTTTCTTTTCGGCCCCCCACAGCTTCTTCGCTAACCACCCGGAGCGGTCGACTTCACTCGGAAGCCTCGCAAAGAACCTCTTTCCCGCTATCAGGCTCTGGTAGGGCCTCTCCCATCTCGAACCGCACTGCGGCCTGGATCGAATGTAGAGCGTCCACAGGCCCAGGACGATCGTTACACTGATCGCCACGGCTGTCCACTTCATGGGTGGTGCTGGGCACGGGAATTTTGAGGTTTCGTTGACATTCTGGTCGCGGCTGTCATTTTTGACGGCGCGGACTTGGGCTTTGATCGATGCCATGACAATAGTATATTATGATCATATCAAGGTGGATATAGGATGGTGAAACAGCTCTTCAATTGTTTCTGCGAAAAACTTGTAGACCGTTTGAGAAGGTACTAATATTTCCACGACTTGAAAGAAGATGGCGGTAAGATCGATTATCGAGGAAGATTTCTGTTGCTTACGTATTTCTGTGGTTCACATCTGACAGACGTGACTTGAAACGACATTAAAACAATAAATTTTCGATAAATCTTGAATGAATATTGATATTTTGACTCTTCTCAATCATTTTTCATCTAGAACAGATGAAACTGATAAAAGTATGACAGATGCACAGTTTCTGTTTTACCGACTCAAGGTATGTCGCCATCTCTGATAACTTCAGGAAATATTACTACGGTATGAAATCAAGTAGGCAAAGGTCTACAGTTTATTCTAGTGCTTGTTAATAGGAAGCTGTTTCACCATCCTATATCCACCTTGGATCATATATATAATAACACCTATATGGATAACACCTATTCTTCTCTTTACGCGAAAGTGAGGCCAGTTTTGGAAAAACAAAAGACTGTCTGGCTTGCTAATGATGAAAAGTGCGCATGCGCGGGTTTTGACGAGTTGATATCCACTGACGTTTTTAGAATTCCATAGGTTTTAGGTATATTTTTCAACCCAAATTATATAAAAAAGCGTTAATATAGTTATTAATGTACTAACTAATTGTTTACAGAAGTGATTAGTGAGTGATAACAGTGATTGATAAAAAATTAGCGTACGAATCTTGTTCCGATGACTTTATCGTCACAGGTTTCTATACAAATCGCAAGTATCGCTTTGTAGATCACATCCATTTCTGCATTTATCATCAACTATCATTCAATATCGTCAAACAATCCATCAATGAATGAATATTTGAAAAATATATGTCATGATGAAATAAAAACATAGAATTGAAGGTTACGTGTCACATTTGATTGATTTTTAATAATTATCATACGTTTGGCGCTCACTAGAAAGCTACTCTCCTCCATGATGAAAACGCATGTCGATTCTTAATTCAAACTTGCGCATGCGCATATTCGCGATTGGTCCCGCAGACTGTCATTTGTTTTATTTTTCGGCTTCAGCTCTGGTATCCATGTTACCTATATAGTTATTATTAGATATATGATTATGATACATATAGGATACAAAAAGGATTTAATATCGATAAATAACAGAAACATCTTTGATTGGTAACAATGATGACATTGAAATAATTAAAATCTGACGCACAAGCGTAAAGCCCAGTTTGCAGTTGAGCGATTTTGATTATTGCAATACCAGGGGTGAAAAATTCAATGTTGTTATTGTTTTTATTGGTCAATTTGAATCAAATCACACTCTGAATTGAAATTTACCAATTAAAACATTGAGTTTTTCACTGCTAATATCAACAAATCCAAATCGCTCAGAAGTAAACTGGGCCTAACTCTTCTGACTTTCATTTGACAGTTCGATTGTACCAACCTCCGAATAATAAAAAATGCGTATCGAAATAGAGGCTATTTCGACACGCATTTGCGTTGCACAATGACTTCATTGTACCAAAATAGAAAAACATATTCTTGCCCATCCACATACATAAAACAGTAGATTTACTATTAGATTTTTTATTTTCAGTAACATGGACTTATAAAACCAATAAACGTGTCAGAAATATCATCTTGGATACAAATAATTAGTTTGACTAAAAATTTTGTTCATTTTGTCCTGAAAAATTGACTTCATTGATCATCAAATCGTTTCCTATTTCATCACTATAATCATCTTGCCCGGCGTGGGAAAAATCGTTCGGACAGTCTTCTTCCGTTGTCCAATCGCATGACTCGTTCCTGGGGGGAATGAATGGGGGAGCTCCATCAGGACGGGCAGGACTTTGATTTTCAGTCGGCACCTGGTTGAATTGAATATAAAAATGCATTCATTGGAGGTGTCGATTGTCACCTCTCAAAGGTTGCATAGATCGAGAAAGACAGCCTGCCCAGCCACTTCACATGTATCTCAATATCAATCTATCACAAGTTTGATGAAACGTTTCAGAAATTGAACTCTACTCTACCTGTTTAACGTTTGGTTTCTTCTGAGGATGTGTTGAAACTTGTGGTGATGTTGTGACTGGTGTTGGTACAGGAACCTTGGGTCTTTCAGTATTGGGCTCTACAGGAACGATGGGCTGTGTAGGAACAACAGGCTGTGCAGGAATTACGGGCTGTGCAGGAACGAAGGGCTCTACAGGAACGATGGGCTGTGTAGGAACAACAGGCTGTGCAGGAATTACGGGCTGATGTGCAGGAATGACGGGCTCTACAGGAACGATGGGCTGTGTAGGAACAACAGGCTGTGCAGGAATTACGGGCTGTGCAGGAATGAAGGGCTCTACAGGAACGATGGGCTGTGTAGGAACAACAGGCTGTGCAGGAATTACGGGCTGTGCAGGAACGAAGGGCTCTACAGGAACGATGGGCTGTGTAGGAACAACAGGCTGTGCAGGAATTACGGGCTGTGCAGGAATGAAGGGCTCTACAGGAACGATGGGCTGTGTAGGAACAACAGGCTGTGCAGGAGTTACGGGCTGATGTGCAGGAATGACGGGCTCTACAGGAACGATGGGCTGTGTAGGAACAACAGGCTGTGCAGGAATTACGGGCCGTGCTGGAATGAAGGGCTGATGTGCAGGAACGAATGGCTGATGTGCAGGAATGAAAGGCCTTGCTGGAATGAAGGGCCGTGCAGGAACGAATGGCTGATGTGCAGGAATGAAAGGCCTAGCTGGAATGAAGGGCCGTGCAGGAATGAAGGGCCGTGCTGGAATGAAGGGCCGTGCAGGAATGAAGGGTCGTGCAGGAATGAAAGGGCGTGCTGGAATGAAGGGCCGTGCTGGAATGAAGGGCCGTGCAGGAATGAAGGGTCGTGCAGGAATGAAAGGGCGTGCAGGAAATTTAGGCGATGCATGAAAGAAGGGCTGTGAAAAAGGTCTGTTTTGGAATTTGTGAAATTTATGCCCCTGAAACAGAATTATGGTTTGATAATATATATAATATATAATTTCATACATCACCCAATACTGCCTATAACTTTCTGAGGGAAATCCAAGTGATGCCACGAATAAACGGAACTTTGCCAGTGGTGGAGCGAATTGAAAGTATTAAAATTTGTGGTGAGCCAAAACAAAATAATTTGAAATTAAATTATATATACAACAATAATGATCATTTTTTCAAATGAATGAAACGATCATTCCTTATGAAGTTAATTTTGAATAGACAGGACTGTGTATAATAGCAGTATGATTTAATATTTTTATCGATTCGTAGGAATCAGCATCTTCTTCTGAATCCAAGCAGTTGAAAAAAGCTGTAAAATTCACAGATTTCAAAATTCTTTCCGAATAAAATATAACAAGCTTGCGAATTGACTTTTCGGTTTTCTTTCGATGCAGAAACGATTGCACGTATCGATATTTGTTTAAATTTATTAATGTACTAATGGTTCTAACCTAATATTTTTTTATAAATAATTTGAATACTCACAAAACCAAACAAGCCGAATGTTGGTGCACACTCAACATACACTATTAAACAACAGAGGGCTAAAACCAGTTTGAAATATCCCATTTCGAGCAAGATTTATTATATAAACACGAATAGTCTCAGGACAATTCAAAGCATTTTTTGGATATGAGAGTTCAGTTATATTATATAGCGAAATTTATCTCTCAATCAAATACTCGTGGTTAAAGTTGAGCCGCTAAACAATCCCATTTCCCTAGAGAGAGAACCACACGGGTTTCCTCTTTTTAATAGTTTCCATTTTTTCACTTCCTGCGTGGTTTCCAAATGTCGTGATGAGTTATTATTTCGCGATATCGTAAAAAAGATGGATATTCAACTAAGAATTTTCAGTGGTATTTTCGGGTATGATTGACAACCGATGCAAGACAGACTGTTCCCTGTTTTTCTCAGAATGATGTCCACTATTGTGATTCGCCACATTTCTCATGTAGTTACTCAAACTCAAATAACAAATCTATCTTTGGATAATAGCAGAGATATTAACTTGTGAATCAAAGAATTGAGAGCTGATTTTTCATGTTCTTTATCACGACTATGTTCCTCTACAAAAATCCTTCAAAAAGGTTTTCCTAAAAAATCACGAATGAAACCGATGCTCGAGAAATTCAATATATTTGCCGTGTCTAAATCTTTGCTGTGTGTTTAATGAATATGATAAAAATTTAAGAGATTATTTTCTATTTTCGAATGGGTGATATCAGAGTCAAATGATATGGCCATATAGGTGGATTTAATTTCTCGATAACATACTAATTACGTACTTTGGCCTTAGCAGAGACGATTAATACATTATATCCCAAATTGTTTTAAGTTGAATTATTCATTTATGGAAATATTGAATGAAGTGTCAAGTTAATAATTTCAACATAGTAGTACAGAAAACAAAGAGATTTCTATGTAAGTGCTGTCTAAGTAGTCTATAAAATTACATTTACAATGTTTTGATATTCTCATAGAAACATTCAATATTTGAACTAGATGAATCTCAAGTATCTCTTACTTGGAATTTCACCTCACACTATGGACATATTCGTATCTACAGATAATAGCAATGGATAAGGGGAAGTCCGCACCTCCTTACAAAAAAGGACTAACTAATTAGATGTAGTGTTGTTATAAAAGACCTCGCACTCTGAATGCGGTACGTCAGAATTGAAAAGTTCATACAACCGTTCCAATACACATTTAAACAAAAATGAAACTGTCGGTTGTTTTTGTATTGGCCGTTTTTCTATTGTTAGCTTTCAGTGGACAAGTGGAGAGCAAGAAGTTTTGGAAGAGAGTGGTAAGAGCTAGTGATTCTATTCAAATGAACGTATCTTGAGATGTGAATTTCAATGATATTTACACTGACTGAAGTGAACGTAGTTGATTGATCCCTGTAATCAGGCTTTTCGAAGTACATTTTGGAGCTATAGCTTCACTCTTTTTTGTTAGTATCATCAACTATTACTATTAACATTATTGAACGATACGAAAAGTATTAGATAGTTCATAGCATATAACAATTATGAACTTGTTTTGAATATGTCCTGTCGATTTCATATCTTTCTTCTAAAATTATTTTCATCTAAGTTTGGGTTCATATATATTTGCAATAATGGGACATACCCTGTATAGATATATGCATATTCGAACGAACCATATAAATTCATGCAAGTGTATTTTAGGAATAGGGAAATCTTCCGTTTCTGGACATTCTGTTTATAATAATCGATAATATATTCTGTGAACTCTGTATGTTTTTTAGGAAAAAGTTGGTCAAAATATCCGGAAAGCTGCAGAAAAAACCCTACCAACTGTTGTTGGATATTCTGGTGTGGTGAAAGGCTTTGGAAAAAAATGATGTCCAGAGTATTTTCTTCATTGAAACACAGCAATCTCTTTGAACTGAGATGAAGACATACCTATATTATACAATATTGTTGAATGCATGTGTATTTTTTCGTATACTTATATCAGCCTGTTTTGGAATAATATGAATACATTAAAATTGATTGACAAATAAAATGTTATCTATTGATTTTTTTACAAAAAAAAAACATTTACTCCGATTGGCCGTTCCTGATCCAATTTTGCGAGACTCCTGTGCTACCGCTCTTCGAAATATAGCCCGATACGTCGATATGTTGAGATTGTTAAGCCGTTCCGCCCCAGACCTAAATCATATTTAGGAGTTGTTCCCGTTATCTGGAGCTAATACTGCGGAACATCCTTCTCGAGAATGTTATTGGCTTCTGTCTCTAATGGACCTGTTCGCAATTTATGTATGCACAGTAATAGGATTATAGTCATATCTGACGTCAGGAAACATATTTGAGACATAGGTAGGGTAGGTATACAAAGTCACATGAACAGGATGCCTTGATAAAAGGTCGTATGGGGATGAAATACAAATTTTCTACCTGATAAGGGTCATTGTCGGGGGTTTTGGGTTTTCTGTTAGTTGACAGAATTGGTTGTAATTTGTAAATTAATCCTGAGATGTGAAAAAACTGTCGTCCATTTTGGAATCGTATGGAAATGAGAAATATCAGACACTTTTCCAGTAATGCTTGTCAGAATTCTCTTCTTAGTACATTTGTGACAAAACTGTGACCAGTAAATACGGTAGGATTTTGAAGAAACCTGATCGATTTCATCTTTAGGGGGAAAGATTATATTGTAGTTTAGCAAATATTCTGCAGTTTCAGCGAAGTTCTCGCAGTAGTAGCAACTATCACTCTCTGTTTTACTCATTTTTTTGAGGTGCTACCTCAAAGGGCAGTGTCCAGTGAGGAGTCCCGTTACCAGTTTCAAGTCTTTTTTGTCCAACTCGAGAAGCTGTTTAGCTTGTACTGTTCATAAGTATCATACTAACCTTTTTATCATAGAGACGTTACGTTGTTGGTTCAAACAATATTGTTATACAATCTTGTAGCTGAAGAAAATTCAATAGAGAATTATAAATAAATTCTTTCAATCCAATACAAAAAGACGTCCACTAGACTCTGAATGATTCTCAAACACTTTGGACAATCTTCAACAAGCCTCGAAACGTTCGTTGATCGACATTCATATATGAACAAAAGCGACAGTAAACGCGGGATAGAAAAATCTTCTCGAATGACCTTGAAAGGATTTCGAATCGATATGGGGGGGTTTCATCGAAGTCGATCCCTCTGTACAATCCATCGGGGATATGTTCCCGATGAGTTATTTTTAGGATTGTACCCAAAGTCAGCAGAGCTGAACGTTCCCTATCCCATTTTAAAACGAGAAAGAACGATAATGTCAATTCGCCGAGTGTGACCAAGGGTGGCATCATTGTACTGCAGTATCTGCAGTAATAATACGACTGCAGGCACGTAACTCTTTACAATTCTGCGTCGGAAAGGGTAGATTCGGATGAAAATGGAATGCATTGAGGACTTTCGTGACTATTATTTTGTATTGTATTTTTTTAATGAATAAAGTCGAAATACATCAGTTGCTGATAGTGGTGTAACTCTCAAAAATGTGTTTTCGAAGTATTGTTTATATTGATAAAAGCGATTCCGCAATAATAAACTTGAAATCTGATGGTTTTTCCATTAGCATAATAACGTCGTTATAATTATTTTTCACTAATGACAGTAATTATTGCTGGGACCAAATAACCAGTTGAGGATATGTAATTAAACATTCTTGTGAATTCGTTATGAGCTCAATTTGGGAAATAATTCAGAATTATCTCTATTTGACGATGTGAAATAATCATATCTCGGTGTATTCAAGAGTTGAGAAACATTCTCTGATTTGGGGAAAATTTACTTTTTCGGTTTTTGATATCGATGGTTTCGACAACATTGAAGACTGAAAGCTTCCAAAAAATGCAGAAAAATCTAGATGCTTATTCAAAAAAGTCAACTTGATTATTGCGGTTCAGAGCCGAAACATCAGATTATCAATTTGATATTGTAATTATGTAGGTAATGAAATTGCCTATGAAAATTACGGATTATATTTATTCTTTTTGTCTAAAATAAAAAAAAAAACAGTTTTTCGTTTTCTCCTGTATATTTCCAAAAATAGTCGGATTTTTTCTGATTTCTTCCTGACTTTCTGCTGAGATTGATGATTACGCAACTTTGCCTCCATTTAAACTTTGCCATATCTCATTGAATTGAAATGGATTGGAATCTAGAAACAGGCTGTCCCATTCTCGATGTCCTTACGGGATATCTCGCTTATTTTCAAAGATAGAGATTTGCGGTATTCGCGAACATCGGCTACTTTTTTGTAAAACTAACGATACCGCAAACAAAATTTTCATAGCCCGCTTCGTTTCTGAGATACAGGGCGAAATTGAAAATATTGCATTTTGGGACCTCCCCTGTATCTCAGCTATCTTTCAACTCATGACAGTGGTGAAAATTTTGATCTATACATATGCTTACGTAGAATCCACTGGCGCAGTCAGAATTTTTAATATGTGCGCCAAAGGATCTATTTTGAAAGCAATATTTGTCTTGACTAGTTATAAAAACTGAAAATCATGTAACTACAATATATATATATATATATATTTGAAAAGCGCAAAGCATTAATCGATATCTCAAATACTTATTATATATCGCCATTGCAATCGATAAATTCATCAATATATCTTTTTCAGGCCTAAATTTATAAGCGTTATAACTATGAAGCCGTGAATCGCACGACTCGAATTTTCCATTTCTCTTATGCATGACATGATATTTTTATGGTTCATTTTTGTCAGTCAGTCAGTCAGTCAGTCAGTCAGTCAGTCAGTCAGTCAGTCAGTCAGTCAGTCAGTCAGTCAGTCAGTCAGTCAGTCAGTCAGTCAGTCAGTCAGTCAGTCAGTCAGTCAGTCAGTCAGTCAGTCAGTCAGTCAGTCAGTCAGTCAGTCAGTCAGTCAGTCAGTCAGTCAGTCAGTCAGTCAGTCAGTCAGTCAGTCAGTCAGTCAGTCAGTCAGTCAGTCAGTCAGTCAGTCAGTCAGTCAGTCAGTCAGTCAGTCAGTCAGTCAGTCAGTCAGTCAGTCAGTCAGTCAGTCAGTCAGTCAGTCAGTCAGTCAGTCAGTCAGTCAGTCAGTCAGTCAGTCAGTCAGTCAGTCAGTCAGTCAGTCAGTCAGTCAGTCAGTCAGTCAGTCAGTCAGTCAGTCAGTCAGTCAGTCAGTCAGTCAGTCAGTCAGTCAGTCAGTCAGTCAGTCAGTCAGTCAGTCAGTCAGTCAGTCAGTCAGTCAGTCAGTCAGTCAGTCAGTCAGTCAGTCAGTCAGTCAGTCAGTCAGTCAGTCAGTCAGTCAGTCAGTCAGTCAGTCAGTCAGTCAGTCAGTCAGTCAGTCAGTCAGTCAGTCAGTCAGTCAGTCAGTCAGTCAGTCAGTCAGTCAGTCAGTCAGTCAGTCAGTCAGTCAGTCAGTCAGTCAGTCAGTCAGTCAGTCAGTCAGTCAGTCAGTCAGTCAGTCAGTCAGTCAGTCAGTCAGTCAGTCAGTCAGTCAGTCAGTCAGTCAGTCAGTCAGTCAGTCAGTCAGTCAGTCAGTCAGTCAGTCAGTCAGTCAGTCAGTCAGTCAGTCAGTCAGTCAGTCAGTCAGTCAGTCAGTCAGTCAGTCAGTCAGTCAGTCAGTCAGTCAGTCAGTCAGTCAGTCAGTCAGTCAGTCAGTCAGTCAGTCAGTCAGTCAGTCAGTCAGTCAGTCAGTCAGTCAGTCAGTCAGTCAGTCAGTCAGTCAGTCAGTCAGTCAGTCAGTCAGTCAGTCAGTCAGTCAGTCAGTCAGTCAGTCAGTCAGTCAGTCAGTCAGTCAGTCAGTCAGTCAGTCAGTCAGTCAGTCAGTCAGTCAGTCAGTCAGTCAGTCAGTCAGTCAGTCAGTCAGTCAGTCAGTCAGTCAGTCAGTCAGTCAGTCAGTCAGTCAGTCAGTCAGTCAGTCAGTCAGTCAGTCAGTCAGTCAGTCAGTCAGTCAGTCAGTCAGTCAGTCAGTCAGTCAGTCAGTCAGTCAGTCAGTCAGTCAGTCAGTCAGTCAGTCAGTCAGTCAGTCAGTCAGTCAGTCAGTCAGTCAGTCAGTCAGTCAGTCAGTCAGTCAGTCAGTCAGTCAGTCAGTCAGTCAGTCAGTCAGTCAGTCAGTCAGTCAGTCAGTCAGTCAGTCAGTCAGTCAGTCAGTCAGTCAGTCAGTCAGTCAGTCAGTCAGTCAGTCAGTCAGTCAGTGACACTATTTAATTCCTGTTACATATCCTGAAGACGGCTCCATCTGTCATCCCCCGAATCCGGTGTGACGCTCTCGATGAATCGTCCCATGCGATGTTCCGTGGACCGGAAAAGTTGCTTATAATTATTTCCCGGAGCCGACCGCCGATTCACATCAGCGGGGGCGGGGGGAGAGTTTTCCGACCGACTGACTCCTCTCAAAAGGCCGAAACGTCGTCCTCGCGATTTAATTACGCGACCCACGCACGTCGCATTCGTACGGAAACTCCTAATGATTTATTCGGCCGTTATGAGATGAGATGTATCGGGGACCGTAGCTGGCTGGTGTGGCTATATTTCGTCTTTGGGCAAACAATTTGTATTACTTAGCTGTAGCCTTGTTTGGTAATATCATATACGATTCGGTCGGAAACTAGAAATGCCGTAGATCTTCCCAAAATTTGCGGCTTTCTTGATGAATGAAGAAAGTTTACTTCAATTGAATTGTCTTACTTTGATTGGTGAATATATCACTTGTAATGAAATTGCAAAATATACAATGGTACAAGAATCATTTGAAACTATATTTTCTCCTCCTAAAATATTCTATTTACTCGGTCACATTCCTAAATACCTAAATATTTTTGCAAACCACTATTCATTGTGTTCATTCCTCTGTCTCTCTACATGACTATAAGTTCAAAAATATAATTATCGTGGATTGTAATAAAAATTGTTTCATCAGTAGAATTTAACTCGAAAACAAAAGACGATAGCAAATTTTTGTTTTCACCAGTGAATTTGTCTCGAAAAACAATTTCGAGGATGCGACCTCCATTTTTTTTTGTATCTCCTATATTCACCCAGTTACCCTATACATTTACATTTACTCGTTGAAACAAGGATGAAACCTCCGAATTTGATGCCATAGCAATCGGTGAGTTTACTAAATGGATCTTTTCGTGTGCAGTATTTGAATAATATCCTAAACTTCACTTCAGTATTGAGTCCCTTTTTTGCAAAACATGAGATAAATTCAGGCCACATGTGTGTCGAGAAGTGCAAGTATCAAAATAATTTTTTTTTCACATGAAAATAAATTGTCAGATAAGTGTAGATGAAATTATTACAACGGTATTTCCAATTAGGATATTTATCACCACTGGAGCAAGGAAATTCCCGAAATAATCGTTGAAAATATTGGGAACTTTCAATAAACGGGTCATGCGCGTGATAAACCCTACATAAGGATAATATAACAAAAATATTTTGGGAAATCGATGACACAATCTTGGAACTTCCAGCCTCTATTCATGATAATCCCCTCAATGCACTCGTATGATCGAAATGCATATCGAGTAGGTATATCCTTCCCCAATTTTCGCCAACAAAAAAAAAAAGTAATCGCTCCAGCGCAGCATCCGGCGATATAAAGTTTTCGATTAGCATAGAAACATGAATTTAAATTATAAAGCAGCAGCAGCGAATCTCCGTGTATCCCGAATGGGTTTTTTCTTCAAACTAACTATCGTTTCAGAGGCAATCCCGCTACGTCCCGAACATATTTATATGCTTCTTAGCATCCTATAATCGGCAATTTTCAATGCTCGCCTCTGCAACTACATAATTTTTCCAAATCCCGCGTTATTGGCGACATCTCGACGTCGTTACTTTGCATAAAATCCGCTTGTTTAAATCTATACGCCCATGGCTCCTTCCAATTTTCTCCATAAGCCCGAGAAGATTGTCGGGAGGAGAGGAGGAGGAGGAGTGTTACACAATCTACTATTCTGTACAATAGTGTAGTTAATGGAGACACAGCGAACAGACCTGATGAGTGTAGTGAAGTGTAATTAGTTCAACATCTGTTCGGTGCTTTTATTCTGCTTTATGCTAATCTTAGGATTTTGATTTGGAGGTTATGCTTATAATTATTTTGTATTTATTTGTTGCTTGACAATCTTTTGAATGTATCGAACATGCGAAGTGATAATGAAATAATAGAGAATATCATTGCGAATTCGGACGATGAATTATTGACAAGTTCATCTGACGATCAATCAATGGCATTGATGTCAAATCTTTTGATGCTTTCGTAAATGGGGACAAAAGATTCCCGGGTTATAAATATAACCATTACGTACTTTGTTGAAGAAGTTTTCAAAATATATCGTTATATACATCTAACCTCATATTATCCAATATCCATTTGCACTACACTTATCACACCTCCTCAAAATCGATTGTAACAACTGGTTTTTTCGTGCTACAACATTTTAACAACGAACATAGTGTAAGTGTACACGGAAAATCACCGAACGGTATCAGTGTTACACAATCTACTATTCTGTACAATAGTGTAGTTAATGGAGACACAGCGAACAGACCTTACTACATCAGCTGATTTTCAGTGCAGTTAACCTATAATGTTATTCATTCTACACCTCGCGAAACGAATGGTCAAAAGTGGTGCGAAATACACGAGGTGTAAGAGAGTGCTACACTTTGCATACAAACGGAAGGGGCTAATGTATATGTACCAGTCCAATGGCAGATAACATTTGACAGATTTCAACTGTTAACATTGTCATCCGCTTAATTTCACCTACCTATCATCTGACAAAAAACGTAAAGAAACCTCGAAAAACGTGAAAGAAATGTAACAAAAACTCCACGCATGTTACAAAAACTTCAAAAACACGAGAACAATGCGTGACGTTTTTGTGACGCTTATTTCACTTTTATCGACGTTTTTTAAACAATTAAGATCATTGTTGTTTGATTTCTATAATGCTTTGTGATTTTAACTACGTGTCTTTTTTTTTCAGTTCTGGAACACCATATGAATGCTGAGAATGAACTACTCGAAAAATCCTTGTGGTAAGTTTTTGGTATAATATTATTTTTGCTTCTTTATAAGGAATATTTATTTTATGTATTTTGGTACAGCGATCGGAGTCAAACGTCTCAATAGAGATTTTCAATTCAGACTGATGGGACTTTAGAAGAAATTCTGCATCGACTCCTAACTAATTCCTGGCAGCAGATGTATTTTCCATCAGCGCTTTTCTTTGTCATTTCCTGCACGTGTTTCGTATTTTCCATCCAATATTTCTATTCAGTGCGGATATAGAATCGGATGAAATCATAATATGCCGGGCAAGCGCTTCAAAAACAGCTTGATTTGATTTTTGTCGCGCCATAGGAAAGCAGAAATGCTTATTCGGTATATGTCTCGCTTCTTATACGGCCAATAACTTATTTTTATCAGACTCTTGGAGAGTCTAAACGAAACTCATATACGGAGTTTTATGAAATATAAAGACGACTCAATATCATACACTCTCAGAACGAGCACTCGAATCTGCTGAACTCGCATTTTTGCATTTTGCGAAGGAAAGCGAAATGCCAATGGTACTTTAACGAAGTATCAATTTGACAAGATTGTAGGAAACCCAAAAAACAGGTATTTTTGTCCTTATAGAAAAAAATAACAGCAGAGGTGATGCAACCTGCATGTCGTTTGCATCAATATTGTATTATGCGACTTTCCGAGCGTGTCCAATTTTTGATACGATATATCTCAGTTGTTTTTGGAGATTAAGGGTTACGATTTTCATATAATTTCCCTACTTATTTGTGAAACGGACATTGTCGAAAATATAACTTTCATAGCCCTCCCTGTCTTTGAGATACAGGGTGAAATTTCACACTTTTTGAACACTTGCCAGTATCTTGGTTACTTATCTATCGGCCTGATGGAAACGGGACCTGTCATAACTTTTCACGTAAAATACAGGTGCGTACTTATTTTATTTCCATAAACGTTTGAATTTAGAAAATATATGTTTTTTCAAAGGGACACTCTGTATATCTTCATATAGTTCGGTAAGGATTTTTTGACTCATCAAAAGAATTCAAATCAATTCATTGAAAAGAAAAGTTTCTCAAATTTCATAAATCCCTCTATGAAAGATTGAGTCATTCTGTATAGTCTGAATTGTTATCGTAGAATAAATAGGTAAACACGATTATTTCATCTGAAGAACCTCCTCCAAAGGGCGTACAGATCGTCATCTGTCTTGCGTGCTACCCCATCGTATGGCAATAAAATTACAATTTTTACGATCATTTCGAAGATTTTACGTCCAACGACCGATAATAAAGCTCGACTAAGCGAAAATTTTCGCTCGCCGAACCAAATTCTTATTCATACAGGGCGATCATTTTTTGTGGACATTTTATGTTGTAAACTGTGTGATCGGTACTTCCTTCAGTAAAACATCCAGAGAAGTCAGATCTGGTAGACGTGCTGACCACTAGTCAACTAACTAACCTCCAGATGGAGGCTACATTTTTTAACCTACCGAATACTATTTCATAGTTAGGGACCTCCTGTAGTTCATGTTCGGGAGGAGTCGATTCACGGTTTCTGGATGCTGCTCGGAGAGAAAGGAAAAAAAATGATGCTGTGCAGTCGTTTCTCTGATCCTGGAGACTTCTCGACGGTCACGGAGGTTAATTTAGGAAAATTAATTAGCCAATTATTGGAGATATGGGAGATACAAGGAGGATGGGGCGGGCATAGAGACAGGGCTGGCTTGATAAAAATTCGTTTCCACAACCAAAGCGAAGCTATGATATTTCGTATTTCTGATCGCGGTAGTCACATTATACAGTTGGAACAGGTTGAGACAGTGATGAAGACGTTGATTAATTCTGAAGGTTTCAAGATTATTTAGTTTTTCACACAAAAATGTGAAATTCCCAAGTCAGAATTTGAATCGAAATGATTGATGATATGATTGGTATATTTCAAAAGTACTGATTGATCTTTGTCTCGACTCAAGCACCTCGACCTATAAGATCTCTTGTGCATAACCCTTAATCTATTCGAGGCCCGGGATTCAGTTTCCTGGGAGCTAGGTTCCTGACATCGGAGGGCTCTAAAAAGGCCCCTTCCAGGAACTTGAGCCTCTTGCAGAAGAGTGCTGGGCATTCGCAAAGCAAATGTTCTGCAGTTTCAGCGAAGTTCTCGCAGTAACGGCAACTATCACTCTCTGTTTTACCCATCTTTTTGAGGTGATACCTCAGAGGGTAGTGTCCAGTAAGGAGTCCCGTTACCAGTTTCAAGTCTTTTTTGTCCAACTCGAGAAGCTGTTTAGCTTTCCTTGGCGAAAGGCTCACTAGCCTTTTCGCTTGTCTTCCTCCTGGCACTTTATTCCAGTGAGATTTAATTTCATCTGCTTCCGAGCGTCGGAACTCTTCTCTCAAGTGGGCCTTGGCGAGTCCACAGAAGGGTTCTGGGCTGAGAAATTGTGTATTTGCACCTTCTTTAGCAAGGCAGTCTGCTTCCTCGTTGTGTGTCTTGACTTAGTTTCGAACAATTTTTTTATGAAATGGGACAGGGGAATATTACCAATTGTTCTAGATAACTCTTTACTGATGACCCTCAATGAGAGCTTTTGATTTTCGGATAAAATCTGCTCATTTTTAGTACGGTCCTGCATAGAGGAAAGATCCTCCATAGTCCTTCTACGATAGTTAGTTCCGCATCGTCGGTTTTATCGTGCTCCAGGATTTGTCGCCAATGCGATATTAATTTTCGACAGGAGAATTATTGTGTCCTGCTATTATGTCCTGCCTGTTCCCGTATCTTCTTCTTCTTCTTTCTGGTCCGTGATTTCCGGTTAGTAATCATGATGCGCGGTCGGTGTCTGAAATACGATCGCTATCATTGAAATTGATGTCTTTGTGTCATAGTTGCTGATAATCACAGGTTTCATAATAGCTTTTTTAATAAGTTCTGCACGCTCATACAAAAATAACATAAATAATGCAGTTTCATGGTGAGAATGGCCGTGTGATTTGTTGAATGTTGGCCTACTAATCTGATGGAAATGTATCAGCAAATATTGAACAAAGACGCACACCCAATGAATTTCTCTCGACGGAAAATCGTGCCTATTTGGCACTCAAGGATAATCCGTTTAAAAGAGAAAAATCCAATTGGGAGCCATACTCCGCACTCTTAATTGGATTTCGAAAAGGTCCGCCAGGGAATTATTTTAATAATACTCGAGATATAATAGTCCGTGATTGGAATCAAGGATGTTCTTACAGGAATAAAAATATACCTGGTGCATTCAAAAGTGCCTGAGCAAGGTCTATTCGATGTAGGTGTTTCCTTAAAGAACAGTGACTGGTTATTCGTTCAATTTGACTTTTGCCCAAACTCAGAATGTCATTGGCCACCGCCTTGATATTTGCTGTGCTTTTATCCTGGAACATTGTTGCAGTGAGTTTGGTCCCTGTTTCCCAATCCTCTCTTGCCAAAGCACCCTTGTTATGGTTTCTCAGGATTTTCAGGATTTGTGACTTGATTTTATAGCATTTTAAAGATTGGAGGAAATAGCCTACTTATCCGTTTTCTGCATTGTGGAGAGAACAGACAACATACGTGTGGAATCAGAATGAAACATTTTTCCTCGTGTACAGGGTGGCCAGATAAGAATGCAAAGTGCAGTATCTGGGAAACTATTCGTCTAAGAGACTCGCGGTGAAAAATGTTATAACTAATGTTACCAAAAGAAAATCCTGGAAATTGTTTTCATGTTTCCAAGATGGCCTCTAGAGGGCGTAACCGCCATCTAACACTTTTGAAATGAATTTTTGACGAAATACGCCTAGTAATCGTACCAATAAAATATATACCTTTTAAAGTTGAGCTTCATTCGAGTAATTTTTGCTCGACACTTTTTGACGTATCTATTAAAATGAAGTGGTGGGAGGTGGTTCAATGTTTTTTCAAATAAACAGCTGTAACGCCTGAACGACTGAACGGATTTCAACAAACCTGATATCATTGGAAAGAGCATTCATTGGTCAATCAAATCCATCTTATTTGTAATGTGTCTGATTTTAAGTGATTTTCCACTAGAGCGCGTTTTTTGACATAATAACAAAAAATTGCAAAATTGTCTGAAAAATCAAATGCAATTATATGACTTTTTTTCCATGAAAATGTATAGTGGAATGATACCTTATAATGGCCTAGTGAAAACCGTATCTCGATATACACATTTTTCACCGCAAGTCTCTTACGGTGGATTTATGCAGAGGTTTTAAGTCGTTAGTTTTAAATCTCAAGTTTTAAGTCGTAAGTTTTAAGTCTTGAGAAAAAATGAACCATTTATGCAAGAAGTTTTAAGGACTGTCAATAGTGTCAATCCTGTTATTTTGCGTGCTTATTTTCCTCATTTCCTTCGATTCAATTCAAATCTTCAATCTATATCCTATTCTCATTTATTTTTATTTGTTTAAAATGCATTTGTTATTTGCAAAATCAGACGCATGCGCAAATCGATCGAGTTTTAAGTCGTAAGTCTTAAGAGATAAATGTTGGCCAACTTTTCTTAGGACTTGAAACTTATGACTACTGTATGAATGGTTACATTGAAAATCAATGGATGAACTTCTTATGACTTATTAGTTAAAACTTGAGACTTAAAACTTACGACTTAAAACTTCTGCATAAATCCACCGATATACGAATAGTTTCCGAGATACTGCACTTTGCATTCTTACCTGTCCACCCTGTACATCCTCGATATCCCACGTGTCTTGCATACATTCTCGTCGTTTACATCCTAATCGCGATTCTGGCAATGACTGGCTGGAGATGAAGAGGCGGAAAGTGGCTATGAAAAATAAATATAACTCCCCCACCGCGATTGGATTAACGGAACGTGCGTGTGCTCGCTCTCGCTTCCGGAATACCCGAAAAATCCGAAATCTCGAGAGGATTATGGGCCAGTATATGGATGGAAAAACGGGCCGATATAATGTCGCGATATATACAGGGTGTCCCACTAAGGTCGGCGAGGTACGATATTATGGAAACCATAATCCTTAGGGCTCCGAGGAAAAGAAAATTGAAAACTAAATCGACCAAGAGAAGGCGATGGAAAATATTTTAAAGTTCCTAAAATGACCGCTAGAGGGCACAATTACTATGAAATAACTGAAAATTCTATTTTTCTCGGAAAATCACCATATCAAGGTACTGTTTCAATGAAGGAAATGAAAAGTTCATCAAAATTTGCGTTAGTTTATCCTCATACATTTTTTCATATCTCGAAAAATAATGGTGGGGGAAGCTGTTGAAAAAATAATTTTTGAAATAGCTGTATATCCTACACCCTTGCTCCAAATTTGAACTTGGCTTCGTTTGAAAGAGCATTCCACAATCATTCGAACGCTCCATTCGATGTTGATCTCCAGTTCTCACCACGCCTACTAGAGGGCGTTGTTCACCCAAGGTTCAGTTTTTTCTGATTTTCTCAAAAAATTCAAATGGAATGCTACAAATTCATATCACCACATTTGAAGAGAATAAAATTAGCTAAATTTTGGTGAAAACCGCGATTCGATATCTTCATTCGTTTTTGAGTTATTTGCGAATAAAAAAATTCCGCGATTCGATATCTTCATTCGTTTTTGAGTTATTTGCGGATAAAAAAATTCAACATGAAAAAATCAAGTCTATTGTTAAAAAAAAATTCTATGATTTCCGTTATCTTCAGTAAGTCTGCGTTGCATGCAAAATATTAGGTAATTCAACCCTATTTGCCTTTGCTAGTGATTAAAGCGGTTATTATTCAAATGTTCAGCATTTTGGTGCATTTGTGCGTTGATCTAATATTCAATAACAAATGATGCAAACTATTCCTCTATTTTCATCGTGATATCTATGGAAATCGTTCTTCAATCCTGCTAGTTTCATTGAAAATAATGGAATGAATCTTGAACATTTGTAGGGACATCTTTTGCTTTCAACTTTCGATAAAAAAAATTTGAGAAAATTTTAAAAACCTGAACCTTGGATGAACAACGCCCTCTAGGAGACGCGGTGTGAACTAGAGATCAACATCGAATGAAGCGTTCGAATGATTATGAAATTCTCTTTCAAACGAGCCCAATTTGATCGAATTTGGAGCAAGGGTGTATAGGAGGTACAGCGATTTCAAAAATAATTTTTTCAACAGCTTCCCCCGCCATTATCTTTCGAGATATGAAAAAAAGTATGACAACGAACTGACGCGAAGTTTGCTGAACTCTCCATTTCCTTCATTGAAACAGTACCTTGACATGGTGATTTTCCGAGAAAAATCGAATTTTCAGTTATTTCATAGTAATTGTGCCCTCTAGCGGTCATTTTAGGAACTTGAAAATAATTTACATCAATTTCTCTTGGCCGATATAGTCCTCGATTTTTTTTCCTCGGAGCCCTAAGGTTTATGGTTTCCATAATATCGTACCTCGCCGACCTTAGTGGGACACCCTGTATATATATCGGCGATATTGTGTTCGCGAAGTCTCCAGTATGGAGAAGAGCATCTGAGAGTGTAGTGTTTGCATTCAATTTGCCGGTTATGGGCACTTTTCGATTTGGTAATGCCAGAGGAAATGCGCTGCTTGGAAGTTATGAGAAGGTCCACAATGTGGACGAGGAACCGTGAAGGCAGAAATATTACATTCAGTTACTCACCATTGATTTCCGTTATATGGTTTACCGCGATAACTGTGACGTTTACTATCTATCTTTTTTTTTTTTTGAAATGATCACTCGATCTCCGTGTCAAGCTGGAATGGCTATCACCTCATGTGTACCACAAGGATATGTTTTGACCCTTTCAGCGACTTGGTCGTTTCTGTTATGCAACCCTGCTTTATTCATGTTGGCCTATATTTCTTCTTTTACTTCTTACGTATGTTTCAAATTTGAACAATTATTTCAATTCTGAATGAACCAATCGAATAGTTTGTCGATTATATTATTGATAATTCATATTTTATCTGACTGAAGAAGTGGATTGGATATCGAAAAAAGGGCATATCTTGAGATATGATTGGTTTGTTTTAAGAAAGTCTCGGCTTCTGACCTACTCGCCAATTGTGCTTCGGGAAATTTTCTGATGTATATCTGAAGATATACCATATCATCAAAATATAATGAGTAATTGTAACGTCTCTCATCCAGATATTCAAATTTCCTCTCTATACAGGGTCACTCACGGTCGATGGTAGGTTAGACGTTTACGGAGAACTGGACATAGGATTATTCTGAAAATTTGTTTTCTTGGGTAATCAGTTTTGTTCTATCGATCTAAAATATTTTCAGCGTTGCGGCGTTGCCGCTTCTATAGAAAAGTAGCAACAACTTTGTTATTTCAAATAGAACACCATGTATTTTATTTCATTACTAGATTCTTCGTGAAGAGCTGATTTCGTCGATATATCATACTTGGAGTATATCGCGAAAGATTACAGAGATACAGAGTGTGAAAAATCAAGATTTTTCAACTTTAGGAATTTTTTGTGTCGAAACTATCCATTCTTGCTCAAAACGGCTTACATGTCCCTATCTTAACTTTTCATTTACTATCTACTGACATTAAATAGAAACAAATACAGGGTGGTGCCAAAATTCTGAACCACCCTGTATTTGTTTCAATTAAATATCAATCGATAGTAAATGAAAAGTTAAGACAGGGACATGTGAGCTGTTTTGGACAATAATGGATAGTTTGGGCACAAAAAATTCCTAAAGTTGAAAATTCTCGATTTTTAACATCATATATATCTGTAATCCTTCACCCTAGACCCCAAGTATGACACATATATGAAATCAGCTCTTCAGGAAGAATCTGAAAATGAAATAAAATACAGGGTGTTCCATTTGAAATAACAAAGTTGTTGCTACTTTTTGATAGAAGCGGCAACGCCGCAATGCTCAAAATATTTTAGATCGATAGAACAAATGCAATTATCCAAGAAACCAAATTTTCAAAATAATCCTACGTCCCGTTCTCCAGAAACGTCTAACCTACCATCGACCGTGAGTGACGCTGTATATAGCTTATATTGTTTACAATTATTGACGAATGGTTATTATTTTTTCTAGACATGTCGTTTCGGCAAGTTATGGAACACAAAATGTTTTATCGATTGGTTTAAATAATAACTCATTTTGGCAAAAAACGAGATATGACCTTTTGCCTTTTAGCCTCAGATTTAAGCAGCAGGAAGAGTGATGGGTGTAGACATAAAGGCAATAATCTAATAGTACAAAATGAATATATATATTCATCAATATCTGGGACAAAAGCAAAGTTCGTGTTTTTTGAGCATTCAGATGAAATAATAACTGAGATTTTGAGAAGGATGTACCGAACAGTTTCTGAAAACTATAAATTTTCAGGAGACTCTCTTCAGTTTTCTCAATAGCTATTCGAAGCATGTTGTAATAAGGGACATTCATGTTTTTTTTTATATATTTTCGAACTCACATAATTGTGGGATGATTAGAAAAGCTCATGCATTATCCAACCAATTACAATTGAGCATGATTGGACATTAACGAACAATTCAAACTAGGTTTCAGACAAGACATTTCTATTTTTGAAGCATCGATTAGATCTATGATAAGTTTGTACAAAGATACATAATTATACAGCATAGGCCAAAATGTTTTCAACATGGCCAAAATTTCCCTTTTTCCTTCTCCAGAATTAAAACTTCAAAATGACCACGGTTTTCCAGCCGAGACCACATTACACCCCCCTTCCCCATAGAGAAAGCATAACGGCATCATCCAGATTTGGCTCGACGAATTTGTCAAGTCGTTGTACGAGCTTGAAACGGCATCCGAGTGCCCATATTGTCGTAATTAAATTTGTTGTGTTTTCACGCAAAATGTTGCTTTTATGATAATGTTCATGGCATCAGAGAGCACGTATATGGATGACGTGGTTCCCGCTGTTTTCTCATCTCAGAGAGCCTTTATCGGCGGTGGAAACAAGGGAATCGAGAAAGGGGTCGTTTTTGGAAAGGGGTAGGAAAGATCGACACTCCGAACAACAGATACATTAGTAGAGTAACATCGCTAATTGTCTATTTCCTATCGCTTATTATCACGTGAATAGAATCTCTTTATCTTTTGAGTTGAATGTGAATCTGAAATGTGAGAAAACTTATATATTGTCCTAAGTGTAGTTGTTTCCAATAAATCGAACCAGTCGATAAGACAATTTATTCCGGTTTAAACCCTTCCACAAACAGCACGTCCCTGCTGAATGAAATGATCGATAATATCAGCGATTTGAAAATGTTTCCTTCAATGAAATTACTCATTTAGTATACGTATATCAGATGATTGGAGGGGATACTTTTCAGAGCTTATTACAGGTTATAGAATTTCTCAGAGGTTTTTTACTCACTAGAGGCATGACAATACAACTAAGAAAAGGATAACGAAAAATAAAAATAGACATTTTTTAAGGACATATTACAGATGAAATTATTTCCAAATTCTGATATCAAAATAAATATATAAAAAAAATCATGGCACAAAACTTCCATTGGGAACAGGCCACTAGGCGGCACTAGTGCCGCTTACTTTATGGTATTTTATGCTATGAGACTTTTCCACCCCTCTCTGAGAATTACCATTTAATACACATTTTTTTTTTTTTTTTTTTTTTTTTTTTTTTTTTTTTTTTTCTAACCACTATCCTAGTTGCCTTAGCAACCCTCAGAAGTTTACAGAGTAAACTTGTACGAGTTAGGATAGCGGGGACCTTACCTTTTATAGTGGGATCCGATACCACATATTTTGTTCATTTGGAGAAAATAGTCGTTATAAAAAAATCGTGAATAAATTGAGTATTTTCTTGGTCTGACGCGTCATAAGTTTTCGAGAAATGTATACAATATAAACAGGGCTATTCAAATTCGAGTCTATGCATGGGGATTTCGATAAAGGTAAGAGATAGAGGGTTGGTTAAATGGGGGCAAAGTATCGTATTTCAGAGGTTAATTATATGGATGAAAAAAATCTGACCTAGCTTCTTCAGTTCTGGAGTTATACAGGAAAAATTAAGAATTTCGAAATTCTTCTTTTGCCTATATCTTTTTATTTTTCAGAGATTTTTTCAAAATTTTGCCACTTTGCCATAGCAACTTTATGTAGCCTTTCCAAATATCTGAATTGAAATTATATACAGGCTATCGTATAGATTGGGCCACCCTCAACTATTAATTTTCAAATGCGGACCTGTATTTTTTCTTGCATTTTTTTGAATGTCAAGAGTCATGTATTATACTGAAGTAGTATTTTCATCTGAATTACAGAGTGTTTTGGAAATATTGAACTATTACCAGTAAAATTTCAACATTTTTTTTCAATTTTTCCTGTATAACTCCAGAACTGAAGAAGCTAGGTCAGATTTTTTTCATCCATATAATTAACCTCTGAAATACGCTACTTTGCCCCTATTTAACCAACCCTCTTACCGTTATCGAAATCCCAATGCATAGACTCGAATTTGAATAGCCCTGTATATATAACAACAGTGACACCAAACCAGTTAGAGAGAGACAGAGCGAGAGCTGATGTTTTCATCGTAATATACTGAATTGATGAAAAAAGATTTTGCATCGTAATATACTGAATTGATGAAAAAATATTTTGCATCGTAATATACTGAATTGATAAAAAAATATTTTGAATATATATATCAAAAAACTATGAGAAACGTCGAAAAACGTTGAAAAAACGTGAAAAAAATAAAAACTCTAAGAACGTTTGGACGTTATAGACGTTTTTTCAACGTTTCTCATTATTTTAGGTGTTTTGATGTTTGATAAAGTATTTTTTATTGATTCCTTGTTCCATTTCTGTCAAACAGATTGTGTTCCAAACCCTCTCTCTCCCTGAGTCTCATCGAGCAGTATGAATGTAGAAGAGTAGTACTTTGTAATTCTCTGCCTGGACTGTTTATATACTCAACCAATTTTGGAAAAATTACTTTTTTTGAGCATGCATCTATCAAAAGTTGTATCTTAGTTATCATTCAACCCATAAATTATCTAAAATTGAAAACATACATTAATCAAACGATCCAATATACGGAAAACATCATTGCGATATAAAATCCCGATAAACATAATTCATCATATTAATAGATACATCTCATAATCTGTAGTTTATGAGCGCAAACATCTAATTTGTCATCAAGACATGCGGAAGAGATATATGGAAACTTTCAGAAATATCTCTCCCCCATAGAGCCTTCTGCATCTATCCAGGTCAAACAGGGGTTGCAAGGACCACCGGGGGAACGACTGATGTGTATAGATGTGGGGAAGAGAGATTGGTCAAGGACGTGTGTAATAACTACGCATTCGAAAAGATGATGCTTTCGGATCTAATCGGAAAAATATACTTTGTAATCCTCTCGAGACGTTTCCCCGGAATGATCAAAAGATTCTAATGTTTGACGAGATAAATCAAACAAAACCGTCGGAAGTCCTTTGACCGCGACTTCCTTCGATTCGGTCGACGAAATATACGAGATCGTTCACAACAAGCTTTCCATGGAAATTGTGTGTACAGGGTGACTGACAGAAATATATATATCAGTAAATAAAATTGTTTAAATTATGTATTTATAGAGCGCCGATCGACAGAAAGATCTGCAAGACACTTTGCCTTCGAAATCTACACAAGATTTTTTTGTACAAACGCAGTTCCTAAACTGATGCTTATCAAACTACCATAGAGTATGAATTATAATCGGCATTCACCTCTTTCAGTGATTATTATTTTTGTTTATATTCAACGGACTGATGATTTTCGAGAAATTTTTTTCATGTTCTGGTTCTCACGAAAAGGGATATCCTGTAATGTTCAGAGAACATCGTGAGAACCAAGGGAAATAAGGTAGGAGTTGGTGTTTTTTCTAAATTTCTGGAGATCGTATGCCTCGGGGAACAGCTCCCTAGGCAATGAGTTCCAAAGTCTAGATGTTCGTTGGATGAACGAGTCTTTGGAAAGGGACGTTCTGCAGGTCTCTAAAGTGACCACGAAGGGGTGTGAAGACTGAACTTGACGGGTTAATCTCGAAGAGACTGCTAATGTAGGAACGATTGTTGATGTTTCAGAAGAGCATCGCCCTTTAAAATATATATAAAATAGAGATAAATCGCCAACTTTTCTATACAGTGTTCCAGAGAAGTGAGCGAGTTTTTGAACGAGGCATCACCGAAGAGATGAATTGTACTTTTTTGGACAGAATCCAATACAGTTTCAGGATATTGCCGCACTCCAAATATGGGAACAGTAATCCAGGACAGGTCGGATCTGTGCTTTATAGATCATAAACAGAAATCCAAGTTTTTGGGATGCTCTTTTGGCAATGGACCTCACGTGAAAGGTTATTGCTGATAGTAACGCCAGGCATCGAAATGGATGACTTCAATGGTATGGTTACTCCTGACTGAATTATGTTGGGCACAGTGAGTTCGGCTTTTCTAGAAAAAAGATATGCTTGTGTTTTTAATGCGACAACATAGTTACTTTAATATCTTTAACATTCAAGCATGTCATGAATCTATCAAATGAGAGTACCTTAGATAGTTCACATCAGTCACTATTTTTAATCATGCAAGAGAATACGAGATCGTTCTCAACAATGTACCTACCTATGGTAGAGGCGCGCGTCTTTTCAATATTTCTGTTCACGAGCGCGAATGCTGTCACTTATTGACGTTCCGAGAAATGTCAATTTCGTGTTGAGATTTGGAAGCATCGAAGCCTGCTTCGTTAACTGGTTGTAGAAAAAATATATAAAACTGAATGACTCTCGACAGTGTGTCATTTCAGAACCAGAACGACAGAACATTCAAAGTCAAAGAAATATGTCAAAGCAACTAGATTACATCAGAATAACTGAAATTATATATTGAATTCACTCAAAAATTTTGCTGTTCTGTTTTATATACAGAGTGACCCATTTTATTCCCTTCAAATTTTTTACGAACGCATTTTAACGTAATTTTGACATACACCATCTCAATACTCCGTGAATCCATTGGTGAAGTCAGTTTATTTTTTTTTAATCGCTGATATATTTTTGTTCGATATTTGACATTGAAAAATAATAGTAGGCCCTGAAAATGAAGATGCATTCATGAAATTAGGTGGATTGGTGGAAGTGTCTATCTGATTTGAATAAAATTTATGCTTATGAGTTGAAAAATATAATAATATTTTGTTAGGCCCGGTTTCACCAAGCGCGACTTAATCTCGGTTTTTGTAATCGAAGTTAAAGTTAAACCGTGGATTTAATCTCGATTATGTTCGTAGACGTTTCACCAGTCGGTTTTCACCACACAACCAAGTTCAGTTAGCTAAACGCGATTCGCTCTGAAAATTGATAAGGCAACAGTGTAATATGTCATGAACAAGCATGAACGTCATCATATTACCTCAATGTGACCTTAATTTTAATTTTCTTTTGTTTGTTTGGGATGATTTTTTCCATTCTCATCATTGGATATTTGAACATCAGACAGAGAATTCTGATGAGGACAGGATGACTGAGTGACATGAAAGTAGGTATCCGGGGAGAGAAGGAAAATGATAAAGAGATATACTAATTCGAGCATTGCCGAGAAGGCATATTTGCTGGATCTAGTGCAGGCTAGATTCAATATTGTTGAAAATATAAGTGGACATATGCAGGTATTTTAATTGATCTTCGATAGATTCCAAAATAGAAATCCCTGCTCGTTTTGGATAGAGATCTCACACTAGTCACACTTGAATCAGTATATTCCAGTGTGTCGAATGACGTAACCAACGGGGGCGATGCACAACAAATTCATCTTCATCACTACTCTCGTCTTCGAAAGCAAAATCATACAATCGTTGCAAATCGGCCAGTTATTCTTCAATAATCCAACAACAACGTTCAACATCAACCTAACCTCACTGTTTCCAGTAACGTGAGATTAAATTCAGATAACCCGTCAAAAATGGCCAGTTAATAAATAATCTCGATTATCGGATATAATCGTAGTTAGTGGTGTGGTGAAACGCGTGAAAGGCATAATCGTGATTACAATTGTCAGTTATCTTTAAAACCGAGATTAATTCATTGGTGAAACCGGGCCTCAGACTGCTTTCATTAAAAATGTGTATTTCCTGCTGATGAGTCCGTTACTGTCCATCCCGTATGTTTCCCGAATTGCCCAACCCCAATTAAAGACTTTTCCTGCGCCTCATATAAACAAGATCAGTCATGCGGAACTTCCGGAATTTTCTTTATATATCCACTCCCGCCAGCTTTCCGAGTGATTTCACGCGGCGCTAGGCCTCCTTATTAATTTTCCCCCCCAAAATCCTCGTTTCCCATTTTCTTATTTACAAATAATTAGAGAGGTCGTAAATAATATTCATCATCCACCGCCCATATTAGAAACGACCGCAATAAACATCAAACGGACCAGAGATATATACGTGAAGGAAATCCGGATTTTCTTCCGAGAACAAAGCCTCAGGAGAGGCTTTGATTGTATTTTTGCACGACATATTCCCTGATTTGATTATGGCAATAACGGGTTATGCTTGATGCGAGGAACTTATAAATGAATGATGAAACTCATCAATTAGTAGTGTAGTTTAGCTTGCTTCAGGATTAGATTGTTGTGAGGTTCAAGCTCGGTATCGCATTTTATTGTTATGCTGTTCAAAGCTTGTACGCTTTGTATGTTATGAGCTCAGCATTCGATTGATGAAATGTCGAAAATTAGAAAGATTTTCCTTTTCGTTTTTTGTTGCAATTTTATTATAGAATGTGGTTTTCTTCCAGATTTTCAAATTTTCAAATTGCGATAATATCCAAACGGATGGACCGATTTTTTCCATCCATTTTCTTCTTTTTTGTCATAGAATTTATTTTTTCTATTCTGGTTGTATAATGAAGTCATTGTGCAACGCAAATGCGTGTCGAAATAGCCTCTATTTTTATACGCATTTTTTATTATTCGGAGGTTGGTACAATCGAACTGTCAAATGAAAGTCAGAAGAGTTTACTTCTGAGCGATTTGGATTTGGTGATATTAGCAGTAAAAAACTCAACGTTTTAATTGGTAAATTTCAATTCAGAGTGTAATTTAAATTGACCAATAAAAACAACATTGAATTATCCACCGCTGGTATTGCAAAAATCAAAATCGCTCAACTGTGAACTGGGCTTTACGCTTGTGCGTCAGATTTTAATTATTTCAATGTCATCATTGTTACCAATCGAAGATGTTTCTGTTATTTATCGATATCAAATCCATTTTTTTCTTCAAATCAATTCAAAATAGAAAAAATTGCATATGACACACGTTTTATAAGACACGTTGTCGCACTTGTTCACTTGGAGCACTCCTCGATCGCTTCTCTCGTCGTACTCCAAACAACGCGTGCGACAAAATAGCGTCTTATAAAACTTGTATCACATAATATACTATTTTCTGCAACCGACTCAAAATTCGTCCATTTTTGTTCTGAAATCAGCGTTAGAAGTTGAATGAATGAAGATTATTAAATCGAAGGATAAAAATGAGGTACCTTATACTATATAGCATTGTGATATGTTATGATCATCATTTCAGAAATAACTAACCCATTAAAAATAAACAACATCGTATTTCATTATTAGAAAGAGAAATTAGTCTATCCAATTAGAATATCAAACATAGTTTGAAATGAATGTCTGGTAGACTACGAGCAGAAAACAACTACTTTCCTGGTAAATACCACGCAGAACATTGAATTATATCTGCTCGTAATCCATGCAACGATTCACACTGTGAATGCAGATCGCAAATGTTTCTTTCTTCCTAATCCATGCAACGATTCACACTGTGAATGCAGATCGCATTCTTAGGAAGAAAGAAACATTTGCGATCTGCATTCACAGTGTGAATCGTTGCATGGATTACGAGCAGATATAATTCAATGTTCTGCGTGGTATTTACCAGGAAAGTAGTTGTTTTCTGCTCGTAGTCTACCAGACATTCATGTTCTGCGTGGTATTTACCAGGAAAGTAGTTGTTTTCTGCTCGTAGTCTACCAGACATTCATTTCAAACTATGTTTGATATTCTAATTGGATAGACTAATTTCTCTTTCTAAAATTGTTGTCCAATGTATGGCTTTTCCATTTTTCATGTATTTCATTATGTTCTACAAGAAACTGATACAATCACATTCCTACATATAATATTCAATCCAATATTGAAACTGCACTTGAAAATTTTGAATATACCTGATTTGTCAACAGCCACAAATAATAAATTTTGTTCTTTCGTGACTTTTTGTATAGGGCCACCTTTGAAGTAACTATATCCATTCAGTTGGTAAGTATAAAATGTTGAACTTCCAGTACTTCCACTCTAATAACATTTATTATCTCTCAATTGGAAATCAAATCCTAAATTCTAAATATTTAAATATTCTAGATCAGGAGAAATAGAGGTTGATACGTCCATGGGTTATAGTTCTTCTTCTTATTATAACTTATTGTCCTTATTGGCTTCTTCCCTTCCTGTCAGAACGTTGGTCAAGGTAAGATTTGCGCGAGCCGCAATGGTGGTTATTTTACTTATATTTTATTGACTAGATATCAGTTATTTTGGTTGCAGAAAAAATAGCATGTTTTATTAGGATCAAAATTTTCTCTGTTTGACTCGCAAATTCTTCGTGCTCGGCTTCGTTTTCACTTCGCCTCACGAACGCAAACTTCGCTTGTTAAACAAAGTGTCACTTTTGATCCTAATTAAATAATGTACTATTTTTTCATCAAAAGTTATAAAATCTTTAAATTATTATTTCATTGCAAATTTTTAATCCCCAAACGGATGAACCGATTTTCAACTTCGGAGATATAATTTTGCTTCTTTTCTCATCTCATTTCTCCAATCGAAAAAACCGAAATCGTAAAATTATATTTTTTGTCAAATAGAACTTTTTCGAATTTTTCAATTTGGTCACAATAGCTCCGAAATTATATTTGTAGTTTCGAGATGAATACTTCATCTAGTTACCCTACAGAGTTTTTTCCATTAGTCATCTCTGTCACCATTATATATTTTTTCATCAGTCGATGAACCATTCAAATTCCAATCCCCCTAATCCACTCGCACAGTAATATATAGATGTCAGTTACAAGAGGTGCACACACAAAGAACTGGAGTATCAAAAGAAATCAATCTTTCTCCTCTGCATGCCTCCGCAACTCCCGAAACTCCAAATGGAGTTACGTATTCAAATTAGCGGAGTCGCATGAAAAATAGTAGTTCAGGGGCATGCCTATAACACACTCAAATGGGATCATATTTGGTTATGTAACATGATGATGGTCCTCCAAATTTTTCCCCCGTATCTCTGAACCATAAGGAAACATACCATATTGAAATTTCAGGTGCTCAAATTCATTTTAATCCATGCTCAAATTTGGTTCCTCAACAATTTGACGTGAATCCGTTTCCTCATATGTATTTTTCGATATGTCATAAAGGTGTTCTCTGGATCAATGTACAAGGTGTTCAATATTTCCGTTGTGCACAGACATAGGTACCTTTATCATCTTTTACTCTACGGCACTGCGTGCGCTACACATAAAACCAACAGTAAAAGTCTTGAGAGCGTGATCGGTATCAGCATATTGATAAATGATAAGTATGGCTGAAAACTCGTCGTTCTTTGCAAAAGATCACTTAAAAGATATACATCACTGACACGGAGCCAAGAGAAGTGAGGTGATTTATTTTATTCGGAAGTTTATGGATATAGTTGTTGAGTTTTGGATTTTTTTTTTGAGGTGCCTAATGGATTTGTATATCGGAGGACGACTGAAGAATATGGCAGAGTTTCATTAATTCAGAATGAAATTTATTGCCGAAATAGGGATAAGTTTACTGAAAGAGAATTAATTTCAACTGGAAGAAACGTTTTGAGATCAATTGTGAGATTTTCTAGACGAAAGAAAATCCGAGTGGGATTCATTCGAACTCTTCCAGTCTGTTGATAGGAAAATATATTACATTTCAGTTCGAAATTCGTTAACGGCTTCGTTCTAGAAATACAGGGTGAACAGATTTTTTTTCAATTTACTCAGCGACATTTTCGATAATGAAAGGTACAATCCATTCAACACTGTGTACGAAACAAAATTGTTTCCTTAAATAAGTCACATGTTCCCCCTTTTTTCAAGGATCAGAATTTTGTTCCCCCACAATGAGAAATTTCGAAAAAAGAATATTCAGTGTAGATTTGTATGGCTCGTAACTGATTCTTGTCAAAAATCTCTAAGCTAATCTTGAAAACTCCTGAAAAAATGTACTAGCAGATATAGTTAATTTTAGCAATAAATTTTTATCAAATTCATGTGCTTGAGTAAAAAACATTTTTTTGAATTATTTTTCTTATCTCTTTCCTTCATGGTGATATCCATCCAACAATATCCAACAATATGTTTTTGAACATTTTCAACGACTCTATTTTTAGTGAAACAAACACGCTTCGATGTGGCTCTCGCATTGCAGTAGTTCGCCCGACCTATCGCAGCATAATATCAATTTCGAAAAGCAAACACGTCCGGCCATCGAAGCAAATTACAACGTACGTCGGATCGAATCCAGACGAACGGACGCGTATTCCGTCAGCAAAAAAAAATCAATTAGTCCACCCATTGTGCCAAAGCAATCGTAATTTGAAGCAACGTTTACTTTGAGGGACGACCCAGCGGGATGCGCTCTATAATTCACCTCTCGCAGATCCCCGCTGCTGACCATCGAGAATAATTGATAATTGTTTGTCTTGGCCGACCCCGATTCGGAGTCCGCTTATCCGTCTCGGAGACCGCCGTTGATTGCCTCATCCCACTTCTGATCCCACTTCTGATCCCACACCTGATCCGTCAAAGGTGGCCGCAAATCGTGGGATACACCGCGTTAATTCGTTGTCAAGATTGTTTCGGACCCCAACAACAATGTTGTTCAAGATTAATACAAGAGAAAATATATTTTTCACACAAGATATCAATGATTGCTGTTCCACACGGTATGCCTTTATCTCATTTCCAGGATTCTAATAATTCTCATCTCTTCAGTTAGACAATGGAAGTCCGAACCTCCAGCATTCGTAGCAATTTATTGCGAGCCGTACGTCACGACGTCAGACCGTGAAAGACAGTTCATCTAATTCGACTTCTGGGGAGGTAAATTACCCCCGTAATGCCGCCGTAACACAGACAGTGATGAAATTATAACTTCGGCTTGGCGAGTTTTGGGAAGTTTGTTTCCATCAGATTCATGAAATTTTCATCGAAACGCCGCGCCGACCGCGTATACTCGGTCGGAAACTCAATTATTTTGTTAATTCATTTGTTCTATACGGCATTTCGAATACTCTGACGGAATGCACAAAAATGAATAGGTGCGGGTGATTTTGATGCAGGCCATATTCGCCAGAGGCTTTCCATATTCCACGGGGTGTTAGAATGATATTTCGATGATATTGGGAGAGGCTTCGAAACCCATGTTTATGTAAGCAGCATCTCCACAATGAAATATCAATATCTTCAACACTGATATGATATGGTGCTTGTTCATGATGCAGAAAATTGGGATAAATTATAAGTGAAAGTGCAAACTTCGATTAACGGTTCAATGTTATATTTATTATATGAGGATAAATTGAAACTCAATATCAATAAAACTATGATGAACTGACTTGATGCAGAAATGTATCATGATTAAAATATCTAGGTGTCTCTGTATGTAAACTATACTTGCATATTTTGAAGGCCTTTCAATTAACTCAATATCAAAATGTAATAATTCATTAGACTTGAAATTTGAAATAGAATTCGGTATCATGGAAATATAAAATAGCTTTTTTATCAATATTGCTTGACACACGAGTTATCCCAGGGGTAGTTTTTGTGACTGAATAATAATAATAATGATACATTTATATCCTATCTCCTATAGTGGTGTTACGCCAATGGTCGCCGTATGCCAGCCATTCTCTATTCATATCGCAGCCAATTTGGTCTGTTGTTATTTTTGAGCTTTAATTAAAAGTTACACTGCCAACTAATCCACGCTTTATTTTCCTTAATATCGTGTAAAAACTCGTCTAAATGCATACAACCGCTGTGCGTTGTTTCCATTACGAAGTTTTGTTCTTTTCTTGTCGTTGCAAAAACCAAACAACGAATTGGAGATGGAGGAGATGCAATCGACTTTTTTCTGTCTGTTGCCAAATTTTACTACCGTTAAGCTATGCAGAGCTTTATGTTCGTACATTTTAGGTATGATAACAATCATTATTGTGGTTATTTAGGTTATATTGTTCTTCGTTTAAGGCATTTCTTTCTACAACAATGCGAAAAATACCACTTTTCCGCACGCCTTCCAATTCAGAAAATGAGTATTCTTCGCACTCGTGCTCTTGCTGAATGTATGAGTTTCATTAATATTTGAAACCACATGCCCACACGAATAAATGAAATTCATTAAATGTCACTTGATCAGTTGTCGCCAGTAATCACGCAACCAGGAATACAGCAGTATCATATCATGATGAATACAGTGATGAATATTGGATATTATGCTACCATCAACATCAGCCGTATGGTGTAGACCATAGGTGTCCAAACTACGGCCCGCGGGCCAAACCCGGCCCGGCAGGCGATTTTATCCGGCCCGCCAATGATTTTGAAACATTTCGTCAATCATTGCTTATAATTGGTGTTTCCGATTTGAATCCCAACTTTGAAGAAACTCTCCAGGAAAAAATCCAGTTCCACCATTCCCATTAAAAATTGCATGAAATAATTTTATAACAATATAATTTAGACATGTTTGTTTAGTATTGTTATATCTGTAATTTACTATAAAAAATAAAATTCAATGCTGCTTTACTCGTAATAAGGTTTTTTAATTCACATATTTACAATGCTTGGCCCCCGCTAATGAATTTAAATACCATACTGGCCCTCGCAGCAAAAAGTTTGGACGCCTATGGTGTAGACCAATGAACCGTATATAATTAGTTCCAGTTCCAGATAAATCCTTATTTTCATAAAACTGAATTCAGAGGTTTTTCATCATCCAAAAAGTAGTAGAAACTCTAATAAATATGAATGTGGTGTGGGAATTGCTTATGGTGACAATGCGTACCTAAGTATACCAACTAATATAGATACCTAATTATTTCTATCCCTACATATTATGTGAGCTTGTGCTTTCATTTCAAATTTCAAAATGTTTTTCATTTCGAATGTGTGGAAAATGACATATTTCACACGAGTAGTCGTTTAGCACGAGCCGCGTAGCGGTGAGTGCGGAAACGTAACGAGTGAAGGAAATGCACTCTCCAACGAGTTTTGTACACTATTTTTCCTACGACTCCGAATACTTGTAACTTGAGCGGTCTCTAGAATTTCAGGTGGTTTTGATTCAATATATCAAGTACTGTTTATTTCCATATTCAAGATGATATTTGAATACTTCTCCGACAATTCCTCATTGTGTGAATTACTGATTGATTGAGTTAGTTTAGTTTGGACAAATTTTATTGATATTGACACCAGCGTACATAAACAAACTTGACACCATACGCCTTCTAGCGCCAGTAATCACGCAACCAGGAATACAGAACCATAGAAGTATGTAGTTTGCAAGCGCGTACGAGTTACTCAAGTTAGTGCGACCTTGACTCTTTGCAAACATCTGTGATACCAAAGAATCTTTTCGTTGGTGATACTGTGATATCAAACTGATGCAAGCAGCAAGCCGCGCATAAAACTGTAGCCGTACTCTTTTGAATGATCTAACCCTCTGTCATCAACATCGAAATAGTTCCAGCAAAGAGTATAGGTTCCAGTTTTAAAGTGAATTCAGAGGTTATGTATAATAGATAAAGAATTCTTGCTATAATTCAAAACTAGACAGAAATTTCAATAAATAATATGAATTTGATTCGAGAACGCTTATATTGACAGTGAGTACCTTCACAATATACCTAATTATTTCTATATCAATTCAGGCGACCGTTGTGATATTTTTCATATCAACACTTGTGGTTTTTTCTTTCAAATAAACAATACCATGGTGATATGAGCTACTTTCTGAACAACAAAACAGTGTGATTATTGACGTTTTCATGCATGGTCGTAGGAAAAATATCTTTCAAGTGAAATACTCATTTGTTCTCGAGACCTTTCCAGAGACCTGATCTGATGGAATTATCCGGGTTGAATAACGAGGCATTCGTCGAAGTAGAGGTTCATAAAATAACTCCAGGCGCTTTGTTTGTTCAAAGATGCAGAAATGGAAGTTAGATTGCGGTCGGAGTGAGTGGGTAAACAGAGAAGACGGTCAATGGTTGAGTAATTGAGAGTTTATGCTTCTCGTACTGAAACAGGAAAGGGAGGCTGTATGTATATACCGATTCCATTAATATGAGTGGTGGCACAGCAAACAATACAAATATCAATTTGAATTGCTACTGGTGAAATTTTAGAAGATTTATCTGTGCGGTGTTTGCTAGCTACCACTACTACTAATTGAAATTTTGATCTTATGGGTATCTTGCCGACCATGGGCAATTGAGAGCTCTCACATATTCGGCCAAAATGAGGAGTTCAAACATAAAAATATCTAATCCAACTTGGAAAGATCAACTACGATGTGGTTCGTAAGTGTTAACTCTAAATACCCAATTACTTTAAAGCGGGATTCACGACCAAACTTTTTGCGTTTTGCTTTTTACGTTTCGCCTTCTGATTGGTGGAGCAGAATTTGGAATCTAACTTACGCAAAAAGCTGAAAATTCTCAGCTTTTTGCGTTGCAAATTGAGTAATTCGAAATGTGAAAGTTGTGTGGTGGTCTGGTGGAGTTTCATTGACATGTTTGTACTCAAGATTATTTGTTTTCCATAGTGATTTCATCTACTGAAAGGAACTTATCCGTTCTATCAATATTGCGACGGATTTTTCTTTTCAAGTAGGAATAAACCTGAATAAACGAAGAAGCAATTTTTATCACCTCCAGTTCGCATGGATATTATTCTTGAATCATGGAGAGTCGGGAAACAAAAATTGGAAATCTGATTTCCAATTAAAGTAGAGGTTATGCTCAGGTACTTGAATACGAATATTTCGTTCTGAATGTGTATGTAATTTTTGTTATTTATATGTGATTTTCGAAATAAATATTATTATTATTATTATTATTATTACGAAGCAAAACAGTTTTTGTTGTGAATGCCGTTTTGCGTCAGTTCGATTGCAGATTTTGCTTCACCAATCAGAAGGCGAAACCTGAAAAGCAAAACGCAAAAAGTTTGGTTGTGAATCCCGCTTAAGTCTCAAACTATGTTAATTTTTCTGAAGTAGGTAGTGCTTTCTGATGAACTTCTCAAAAGGCATCAACAAGTAACCCAGTGTTTTTACTTACGAACATTACAACGATCCCACCCATTTTGAAATTTTCATCATACCTAGAGAGTCAGAACCGATACAACATAATATTAAAAATTCCTTGTATTGTAACTACTTGTTCTCAAAATAATACCGACTCAGAGGTATTTGGATTTCTCATAAAGTATTTTGACTGTATTGGTAATAACTTTTCATCTCCTGATATTCCAATGATCTCTTCATTGTTGGTTGCCAAGAACAGTTCCCCCCCTCTCATTTTCCTAATAACACCGCCCTATCAGTTTTGAGATATTGTTGAGTAGAGGCTAATCCGCAGTCGAGAAGTGTACTAACTTGCGTAGGCCTTTCGCAATTCCCACTTTAATTATGTAATAAGTATGCTCGGGATGCCTGATGTTCGGCAATTATTCCGAACATCTCGTTTTTGAGGGCTCTCGAATGTTTATTTCTGATATAAGCCTATGATAATTGGCCGTGAATCTGCAACAGATGAACCAGACGAGGTATACGAGATGTGGATGAAGAAAAATAATAAATACGACGACACCACACCGAGTTAGTAAAATTAACATTTTTATGTTCACCCACGGAGTGAAACTTCTAGATATAATAATATTTCTTCTATTTTGGTTCTATAATGAAGTCGTTATGAAACGCAAATGCGTATCGAAGTAGCCTCTGTTTCTTCTGGTTGGTACACAATCGAACTGTCGAATGAATGTCAGAAGAGTTAAGCCCAGCTTACTTCTGAGCGATTATGGATTTGAAGATACTAGCGGTGAAAAACTCAATGTTTTTATTGATAAATTTCAATTCAGTTTGATTTGATTCAACTTGATCTATAAAACAATTGCATTTTTCACCGCTGTTATCGCAAAAATCAAAATCGCTCAACAGTAAACTGGGCTTTACGCTTGTGCGTCAGTTGTAAATATTTCAATGTCATCATTGTTACCAATCGAAGATGTTTCTGTTATTATCGATACTAAATAATTTTTTTCAATAAAAGAGTTCAAATTAATGCAAAATAGAAAAAATTGTATATGACACACGTTTTATAAGACACGTTTTTCGCACTCGTTCGAGTATTGCTCGATCGCTTCTCTCGTCGTACTACAAACAACGCGTGCGGCAAAATATCATCTTATAAATAGATATTATGATATACTATTTTATTCTAATTTACTCTCTCTCAATTCTGTAAAAACGAGTATTCATCACTTTCGAAAGGTGGATTTCAAGTCAACTGATATAGAAGACGAGAATTTAGTACTTGATTTTTTGACATAAATTTCAAATCTGAATAGCAACTAACTCATTTGTATAAAAAATGTCAAATCTATCGAAGTATCAATTTTCATATCGGAGATAATTTCTATTATCCATGAGAATCGATTGGAGTATATCGAATCATACATACACAGTGGAAGGTTGTCGTATGAATTAATATTTCACTGAACCTACTTATCATTTTCATCTGCTGATGAAATGCTTCTTAGCTCCTCCATATAGTGAATCAATTTTTCTTTGCTCGGCTGGGTTTCCATCAAAGGGCCTTCGGCAAATGTGTATTTTTTCCGGTGAAAGGAAAGCGAGGAAAGTTGCGTTTGCTGCTGGAAATCCGCCCATCATTTCAATATCAGATGAGAATGTCTCATATGACGAGCGACAAAGCTATAGAGTTTTTGCAAAAGTGCCAGAATAGGTAAATGAAATTTGAGAGAGCTTTATCTCTGAGAGCTCCCAGTCGTTGTATGCCGAGGTAGCAGAGAAAAAAAAAAGAAAATGATATATTCCCTCGAATATCAAACGATGTCGTAAGTAGATTAAAACTTGGAATAATTTCAAAAGAAAAATACAAAAGTTGGAACGTATGTGAAATGAAGCGTGTCGAGAATATCTCATACATTTTTCATATAGCCAGTGTTTGAGCTTTAGTTAGGGATGCAAATGCATTCTTTACAAAAAAGCATTCGTTAGGCATATTTCTCACCTTCGGATTGGAAATTTCTTTTGTTATCGAACAATTCGATTACACTTCCCCAAAGTGAAGACACAAATTATACTATGTTTGGTGTATTTCAGATGAAAAAAAAAACATCGAAAATATCTCTGAATGGTATATACCGTGTGTTGGTCATTTTTATTGTGTTGTAACATATATGATAAGAGGTATAGGTCAGTTATTCGATCAAATTTTAGTTTGCCGAAGTGAATTACGTCTATAGAACATTATTTGAAAGAGAAAAATAGTCTATCCAATTAAAAATATCAAACATAGTTTGAGATGAATGTCTGGTTGACTACGAGCAGAAAACAACTACTTTCCTGGTAAATACCACGCAGAACATTGAATCATATCTGTTCGTAGTCCATGCAACGATTCACACTGTGAATGCAGATCGCAAATGTTTCTTTCTCCCTAAGACGTGACAAATTCACATCAAGACAGGCACGCCTAACAACCTTCAGACCGGTTTCGGGCTTATTGGCCCTCATCAGTGCAGGGTAGTTATCCGAGTAGAGATCGTAAGATCTCCACTCGAAGCGTTGCCTGTCCCAATGCATTTTCGTCGCGTCTATTTGACCGCACAGAGCCGCGTTCCAACAGACAATTGGAAGTGGCGACATCATACGGCAGAAGAAAGAAACCGGTCTGTAGGTTGTTTGGCGTGCCTGTCTCGATGTGAATTTGTCACGTCTTAGGAAGAAAGAAACATTTGCGATCTGCATTCACAGTGTGAATCGTTGCATGGACTACGAACAGATATAATTCAATGTTCTGCGTGGTATTTACCAGGAAAGTAGTTGTTTTCTGCTCGTAGTCTACCAGACACTCATCTCAAACTATGTTTGATATTTTTAATTGGTTAGACTATTTTTCTCTTTAAAAAAAATTTTTTTTGTCCAATTTATGGCTAATCCATTTTTTCATTTTTTTTCATATCGAACATTTTTTGATTTTTTTGCAATATAAATTAAAACCAAGGCATTTTTGAATGGGAAATGAAACTACCTTTCAAACGAAGTATCACTAACCTCTGATCTATAATTGGGAGTATTTTACAAACAGTGATGGGTATACGATAGTGTTTGCTATCCTTGTAGTAGAATCTATTTCGACAATTCAGATGTTGCTTCCATAAACAATAAATGTGGCCAACATGTTGCGTTATTTCCCTAGTTCGTAGAGTAGTCTATATACTAAGGTTCTTTTTGAAATGCCTTATGGTGCTACTTGAGTCATCAGATATCCTATACAACTTAAACAAATCTCTATCAACGACTTTCATGATTAGGTTGATTTATCATGCAAGATTATTCTTCTTCTCCAACATCTGATGAATTAAAACCCGAGGGATAAGTATGAAAAAATAATTTCAAGTCCCTTTTGTTTGCACAAGCAAAAAGGTGGCTTGCGATCTGTTTCGGTATGAAGTGAAAAGAGAAAAAAAAAAGCATTTCTGTGGATACGAATGGATAGCCTCAGGGCCCAGATGCATTGTGTTATTCCTTTTCATCGTTCCCGCTGAAGGACCAAAGACGCCTCTCTGTATATTCTTTTGCCCACGTGACGTACTCGCTTCCGATTTGTTTCGCATTATGAAAAATCTTTTCAATTTTCTTTTGAAAGGCTATTGTGGGGCAACGACAGATTGGGGGGCGGGGGAAAAAACTGCGTCTTGCCGGGAGTTTATTATTAATTCATCTGTTTCTTTCTTCTTCTATACGAGCTACATGATGATGAACAATAGACGTTGAGCCAGCATTTGACGTTTTCGTTTTATGAAATTCCAAATAATATATTCATATTATGAAGGGTAGGTGAGTTTTATTTTTCTGAGTTCAGACACTTTTTGTCTAAAAGTTTTTCGAGATAATTCTTGATGGTTGTATTTTGAAAAATTACGCACCGGATATCTGAATTGTATCCTGTCTAAAAATTTAAGCTGTAGCATTTTTTGTTCCTGATGTGGAATTATGAATTTTCATTGATGGAATATAAATTTTTCCTACGACACGTATGAAAACGTTAATAATCACACTGTTTTGTTATTCAGAAAGTAGCTTATATCACCATGGTATTTTTTATTTGAAAGAAAAAAGCATACAAGTGTTGATATGAAAAATATCACAACGGTCGCCTGAATTGATATAGAAATAATTAGGTATATTGTGAAGGTACTCACTGTCAATATAAGCGTTCTCAAATCAAATTCATATTATTCATTGAAATTTCTGTCTCGTTCTGAATTATACCGAGAACTCTTTATCTATTAATTTCAATGTGTTTGATACATAACCTCTGAATTCACTTTAAAACTGGAACCTATACTGTTTGCTGGAACTATTTCGATGTTGATGAGAGAGGGTTAGATCATTCAAAAGAGTACGGCTACAGTTTTATGGGCGGCTTGCTGCTTGCATCAGTTTGATATCACAGTATCACCAACGAGAAGATTCTTTGGTATCACAGATGTTTGCAAAGAGTCAAGGACGCACTAACTCGAGTAACTCGTACGCGCTTGCAAACTACATACTTCTATGGTTCTGTATTCCTGGTTGCGTGATTACTGGCGCTAAAAGGCGTATGGTGTCAAGGTTGTTTATGTACGCTAGTGTCAATATCAATAAAATTTGTCCAAACTAAACTAACTCACAAAATGATGAATTGTCGGAGAAGTATTCAAATATCATCTTGAATATGGAAATAAACAGTACTTGATATTGAATCAAAACCACCTGAAATTCTAGAGATCGCTCAAGTTACATTTTTGACAAGACCTCCCGCGAAATGAAAGTATTCGGAGTCGTAGGAAAAATAGTGTACAAAACTCGTTGGAAAGTGCATTTCCTTCACTCGTTACGTTTCCGAACTCACCGCTACGCGGCTCGTGCTAAACGACTACTCGTGTGAAATATATCACTTTCCACACTTGTTGTGTAATATAAATTTTAACAAACTATTCTCAACGGCTGAAGGCAAGATACGATTCCATTTTCACGTTATCTGTGGGAAATTGTAATTTACATAGCCTAAATCCTGCGAGCGAGTATTCTGGAACGTGAGTGTAGGGGGTGCTCCAAATAGATAAGACGTTTTAATTCAATAACAACACTATACGACTTCGCTATAGTTCACCGTACTTTGTGAAATAACATTTCGTCTGACGCAAAGTACAAAGCACCTTTGCAGATTTCAATTCGTCAATTTGAATATTTTAACCTCCCCTTCAATAAACGAAATAGTTACCACCTCACATGCTAGGGTAGATTATCAGGGTGAGAATCTCGAAGAGAAATGTTTTTTGAAAAATGCAGAAACAGGTATTTTTTATTTCATCTTTGTGTCATATCTTCAATTGTCACAATAAGGAATAAGTCCTCCATCACCCCAACCAAATTTTTAAAATCAATATTTTTTTATTTTTCAGATTGACTTTGTATTGAAACTATTATTTTGCCGCCCGAAATTACTTGAAAATTGAAATTATCATCGAACATGAAATATATATTGTCATTTTCATTGAAAAACTCAAAAAATATCTGGCCGGTCTTTCCATCGAGTGTCCACTAATCACGTTATTAGTGAAATCCAGAATTGAGGCAACGTTATAAACTCTCAGTAAATTAGGGAATAACCAAGAAATCAGCTCCAGAAAACATCACAGTCGTTTTCATCCCACTCTTCTGAATACATATCACTTGGAAATTTGATTTCCACTTTCGGAATCTGAATATTTTTCTGCCAATTTGTTGCTGATCTGATGAAGTGGTTGGTTTGTATTGATTCTATCCTTCTATGGGAATGACTAAATTTTCTTTTCTCTTTTCTCCTGATGATTTCTGAGTTTATACACAGTGTCCGCTATGAAGTACGTGACATTTAAACAAAAACTTACTGGATGATTCTTAGATTCATCAGTATGACCCCATATCAAAAAGGCGTTGAAACTGTGCCAGATGGTCATCTGATGAGTTGATTAAATGTAAAAGGTGGAACTTTCACTTTCGCTGGCTGACGAGGATGCCCTTAGGGCTCTGGAAGGGCTGGAGTCGATCGTCCATAATTCGATGCTGTATATTGTATGCAAATGGACTAAATGGAGTCGGAATTACGCTAATATGTCTATAGCTTCGCTTTTCGTTTTGTCCAGATCGCAAAGTGGTACCAATTTGCATGAGGGATGACTGAAAGCGGGGGTGCATGGTGGACCTAATTTGTAGGCGCGTCTAGAGAGACATATCGAAATAGGAGCCAATTTGTATGGGGTGGAAAACTTGGATCTACAACTTTTCCAGTTCTATTTCAGAAAGCGTCAAGTTAATTTCAGAATAGTCACTTGTATTTCAGAAAGTATAGATTGTATTTCAAAATTATGAGTTGAATTTCAGAAAGCTTCAAATGTATTTCAGAATAGCGAGTTCGATTTTAGAAACCATCAATTGTATTTCAGAATTGTGAGTTTAATTTCAGAAAGCGTCAATTGTATTTCAGAATAGCGAGTTCGATTTCAGAAAGCATCAATTGTTTTTCAGAATTGTGAGTTTAATTTCAGAAAGCGTCAAATGTATTTCAGAATAGCGAGTTCGATTTCAGAAAGCATCAATTGTTTTTCAGAATTGTGAGTTTAATTTCAGAAAGCGTCAAATGTATTTCAGAATAGCGAGTTCGATTTCAGAAAGCATCAATTGTTTTTCAGAATTGTGAGTTTAATTTCAGAAAGCGTCAAATGTATTTCAGAATAGCGAGTTCGATTTCAGAAAGCATCAATTGTTTTTCAGAATTGTGAGTTTAATTTCAGAAAGCGTCAATTGTATTTCAGAAAAGTCAACTGAATTTCAGAATTCATCATTTGAATTTCAAAATATATCATTTGTATACAACTGACGAATTCTGAAATTCAATTGACTATTCTGAAATACATTTGACGCTTTCTGAAATTAAACTCACAATTCTGAAATACAATTGATACTTTCTGAAATACAAGTGACTATTCTGAAATTCAATTGACGCTTTCTGAAATAAACTTGATGGTTTCTGAAATACAACTGGAAAAGGTGTAAAACATAATATCAGGAAAGGTCTTGGATATCTACTTGAACACTATCCCGGGAATGTAAATTTCATGGTGCACTATTGTTAAATCGGAAACTGAGATATATGCGAAGGAATATTTCATGAACATCTTGAATATCGAGAAAAAAAATCGAGGATATCTTTCATATTTTCTGAAATATCCTGAAAAAACTGTCGTCGATTCTTAAGCAGTAATCGATAACTTTTCAACTATTGCTGATAGGATTTCGAAATTTCTTGATAAAGTTTGTGAGCTGAATTTAACGTTTATAAAAAAAACTAGACACACTGGATTCTACGATATCGAACCCATTTTCGATTTTTTCGATGGCAGTCATTTCGGATTTTCACACCTTCGGATAGATGATGAAATTGCCAATTTATCTATGTATCTATTTTTTTTATTTATTATTATTATTATCACTATGAAATTTGCATTACCCTGTATTCTTAGGATCAAGAAACAATTGAACCCTTGATAAATGGAGATGAACTTTTATTTGAACATTCAAGATGTTCTCTGGTCATGGTTTTAGGTTTTTATATATCCAAACTATCTAGACTAGAAAATATATTCTCAATATACTCATCCTTGAACTCTTATTGATGACGTGTGCAAAATTTTGAATCCACCACCATCTAGATTTCATTAATTTTCACAACTTAATTTTTTTTTTTTTAAGTATTGCAAAACGCAAAGCCATGAATTGGAAGAAGTATCAAAAAATAAAATACAGTTTCAATGCCTGGTTGGCCATAAGCAGAAAACGACTACTTTTGAGTGTATATAATTCAATGTTCTGCGTCGTATTAGCCAGGAAAGTAGTTGTTTTTGGCTCGTGGTCAACCAGTCATTCAAAATGTGTACGTAGAATCACCCCTATGGCGAAAATAATAATGCTGAACGAGTATAATTCCCATACAAGGTGGATATAGGATGGTGAAACAGCTTCCTATTAACAAGCACTAGAATAAACTGTAGACCTTTGCCTACTTGATTTCATACCGTAGTAATATTTCCTGAAATTAACAGAGATGGCGACATACCTTGTGTCGGTAAAACAGAAACTGTGCTTCTGTCATCTTTTTATCAGTTTCATCTGTTCTAGATGAAAAATGATTGAGAAGAGTCAAAATATCAATATTCATTCAAGATTTATCGAAAATTTATTGTTTTAATGTCGTTTCAAGTCACGTCTGTCAGATGTGAACCACAGAAATACGTAAGTAACAGAAATCTTCTTCGATAATCGATCTTACCGCCATCTTCATTCAAGTAGCTGAAATATTAGTACCTTCTCAAACGGTCTACTAGGTTTTCGCACAAACAATTGAAGAGCTATTTCACCATCCTATATCCACCTTGTTGCCATACCTACTAAAAATCTAGATGCTGCCCTGTTTGCGAATTGCTGATTGAGCGTTGTTCTCTTCCCAATACCCCAATTGACAATTACTCATGAGACGAGCGATGAATATTAAAATATCAAACTTCCCGGATTACCTATTAAGAGCCGGAATTGCCGGAAGATTGTTCTCGGGCCTCACGTTGTTTGTTCCCCCTTCGACGATGAGTTTATTTAATGACGTTGATGTTTTTATTAACCCGATGTTTTTCGAGTAGTTCATCAATATTTGATGGGGCACGAAAGATGCGAAGGGTAATAGTCGAGATGCAATGAAGAAGAATTCATCGAAAGAAAAAAAAAGGTTCGCAAGCTCATGGGGTCATGATCCCTGTGTGAGGCCGAATGGGGGTTGAAACAACCCCGGGAAAGCGGTGTCTCTGGTAACGTTCTTGATATTAGTTGGCTGGTTGTTGGGGCTAGACGTCCCTTATTCAATATCAAGCCCTCAAACACTTGTTATTACCTTGTAAATCGATTAGGGATGTTAGACAATGCTGCAAGACCCCAAACAAGGAGTTTGAGACCGTTACTTTACAGAGGTGTAGGAGATTTCAAATAAAATTCGTCTTTAATTTAGAAGCATCAATTCAGAATACAACGCGAAATCATCAATATCCAAATAAAATTTTGTTTTTGATTGTTGAGTTGGCATGAACTCGATGGGAATGTTGAAGAAAACCTCATCTTTAGGACAGAAAGTGTAAGGGCCACTTTATAAAAAACTTTAAGACTTAAGATTTATCATTTAACATTTAATATTTATCACTTATGACAGATGAATCATGGAAATATCATCGATTGTGTTATAAAACCATTCAAGACTTATGATTTTACACCTAAGACTACCAATTTTTTTATAATAGTGGGCATCATTTACTTCATGTAGTTTGCTCATGATTGTTGGACTTGGTGTTTACTTGAGATGCATGAAGAAAATATGATGGAAAATATGGATATTGAACAGTTTTTTATTTTGATATCGATGTCAACAATAATAACTCCAAATTATAGCGATTTATCAGATCAGAGGTATGCTCTATGCAGCAAATTGCTTATGTTGGACTGACTACTATGTACACATGTCATCATAGAGGAAACCAGCGATGTACTGTGGAAAATTTACTGAAAAAATCGATTGGCATGGAATCTCAATGGAAGTTTATGAAAAATTGAATATGCCAAACTGTATTGGTTTCCTTGATGTAAAGCATATTCAGATACAAAATACAAAACATGCTGGAACAGGATACTTCTCCTACAAGAAGACTTTCAAGCATAGTATTGATGGCTATCTGTGATGCATCACATAAATTCATCTTCATTGATGTAGGCTGTCATGATGGAAATGTATTCCGTAATTCAATTTTCCATTTCTACCTTCAGTTTTCTAAGATATATTTGGCCAATTGTTTTCCAGGCAGATTTTTCCTGGCGAGTTCATTTTAGAATATATAACTACTTTTTGTTTATCATAAATATGTCTGAATTCTTAAACTTGTTGAATTAATAGAGCATCGTCCATGACACAAATAATATTGAAATGAAATTAAAGAAAATTCAAACAAAAACAATAATAATAGATATAGGTTAGAACTTGACATGTCAAAATTATTTGTTCCGTGTCAAATATGCCTAAATCTTAAGTTTTTTTATAACATAATCAACTTATCAGCTCTTGAGTCTTGAATGTTATGTGATAAATCTTAAATGTTAAAAGTTTTTATAAAGTCACCCTAAGAAGTAGACCATAAATATCAAAATGGAATGCTCGAATAGAGTTTGAATAGAGACATAATAAATAATGTGGAATGAAAAAAATTGTGAATAATTCGGAAAGGGTTTAAAATAAATCAATTCGGCATTAAGTAAAGATTGGCGTTGATACTTTGGAAGGAACAAACTGAGCAATCGATGAATCAATCATTTCTGATATAAAATGAGAAGAAATACAAAAAAATCACACTTCTTTGGATGTTATCTATACTATTTAGATACGAGGTGTTTAAATTTTCAATGTTTAAGATTTTTCAGCATTACACATTCAGCAGTCAGTCAACTCAATTCCATATTTTTTTCGTATGAGATGATAAATAATATCGAATGTATATTTTCGCGTCTAGATTTCCATGTTCGTGTTTTCAATTAGCAAGTCAGTGTCGAGGGTTGGTCAAGGGCGATTCGAGGGTTTATCTAAAGGGTTTTTAAATTGGCGAAAAGGAGGGTCCGGCACGCACATCAGAACGGCCACGAAAAATTCCCTGTTAGGCATTCGAAAATGGGATCTTTCCCGAAACAATTGATTTAATTGATGCAGAACTGCCTCGCGCAACCCTTTCAATTTGTCCGATCCATCTATCTATAGGGTCAGGAAATTGAATTTTTTGCCTGGGAATTCAATACTGACATTTTTTTACCATCAGGTAGGCCATGAAAATGTTGTTCAATTCAGATTTAGGTACTTGGGTAGTGATATCTAAGTATAATTATACTATCAATAATAAACTCACCGAAAATATACCTGAATCATCCCATGAAAAATTGATAGAAAAAGTGGCTTCACTTTTTTTAGGCACGATGATTCAAACGATTGAGTATTTCTATTCTGTTGATTAGTTCGAGGATTCATGAAATTTCTGAAAATGCATTTGAAAATGAATCATTTTTATTTTGATCGACTCTTTTTCCTCCTGAAATGATATAATTTTCGCCTCGTTTGTAACCTGATTTATTAATTATTCATTTATTCAATAAGTTGTCATATCTAATTATACTCGAGCTCTTCATCAAACTTCCAAACTACGAAATTCTCATTGCTTTGTAAAGTTTTCTTCGAGAAAAAAGCTCTCATATGATAATTGGATAATTTCAAGAATTTGAATAATTCTTGATTGATTTTAGAAACGTCTTTGAACATGAACAAAAATTCTATTCAAATGAAAATGATTTTCACACGGCGTGCGTATGAGTACGAAATTTTCGTATAAAGGATGTCTCTCCACCGACCCGTCTCGAACGCTGAATTTTGTATGAAAATATCTCGTATTTCTCGTACACTGGCCGTTGTTTATGGTGGTCATGAAAATGGAGACACCGCTTATATTTTCTTCTAACGATCCTATTTGTTCGAAATACCCAACACCCCAACGGGGTAGCGGCCTGTTACAAAATGAATAATACATCTAAAGGGTTGTAATGGAATATCACAAAGTCATTGTATGTCACGGATAAATAAGTGGCTCGGTACATTTGATAGTTGTTTATATTTATAAATAGTTTCATGACCAGGGACGATGCGTGGGGGGGGGGGAACAATAAGTAAATTTTTATAATTTTACAATTTTTGATAATGACAAAAAATGTTTATAATATGAGTTGATCTCTTTCATATAGGAAGGTAGATAATTTAGAGTTTGAAATAGAATTCCGAATTTCTACTTGGAGTTTAAAAATCAATAGGTGAGTAAAGCCTCCTTTTTCTCACTAACCATAACAATAAAGATGGAATAAATGAAATGATCGATTGTTGTGCATGTTTATGAAAAATCTCGAGGCACAACGATTTTAGATTGTGATATGATATAACGCAAATAATGGTTAGAATAACAACAGAACATTGTTATGGTGACAAGATTATGTTAGTTGGGTCCAAGGTGGATATAGGATGGTGAAACAGCTCTTCAATTGTTTCTGCGAAAAACTTGTAGACCGTTTGAGAAGGTACTAATATTTCAGCTACTTGAATGAAGATGGCGGTAAGATCGATTATCGATCCTGTTTTCTGTTGCTTACGTATTTCTGTGGTTCACATCTGACAGACGTGACTTGAAACGACATTAAAACAATATATTTTCGATAAATCTGGCATGAATATTGATATTTTGACTCTTCTCAATCATTTTTTATCTAGAACAGATGAAACTGATCAAAAGATGACAGATGAAGAGTTTCTCTTTTACCGACACTAGGTATGTCGCCATCTCTGATAACTTCAGGAAATATTACTACGGTATGAAATCAAGTAGGCAAAGGTCTACAGTTTATTCTAGTACTTGTTAATAGGAAGCTGTTTCACCATCCTATATCCACCTTGGTTGGGTCTATAATAGACTAGCCAGACATTTTTTTCATTCTGATGGGGAAGGAAAGAGGGATGAAAAATCGCATCAGGGGTCATCGTGAGTGATGCGACGTTTGTACCTACACATAGTCGTGCGAAGCCATGCATTTTTTATGGAAATAAACCGATTCCGTACAGCATAGCTTTTAACGTGGATTACTATTGATGAGACATAGGATTACTTCGGTGTTCCAAATACGCTTTTTTCTCTTCGCTAGGTCCATTAACACTTTTGCTCCTATTCTATCAATTAATTTTTTATCATCGTTGCTGATCTTTTCTGATCCTCTTTTCAGAAAAAATTGTCGAACCATATCGTATTTCAAGTTCGAATGGAAAGAAAAAAAAATAGGAAAATCATCTCATCCATATTCTGTTGCTATACCTTGCATCAGTGTTCAGAATCTCAGAATCAGCAATTATTTTTGCAGCCTTTATCCACATCAAAGTTAGCTCACTTCCATTCCTCGATAACTTGAAACAGAAATATTACTCCTAATTCTCGAAAATTATCAAATTTATGGATACCTACCTGCATCGATATCAAATAGATCTGAAAGAGGAAAAATAATCAATTCAGAAGTGCTGAGGTTTCTGGTGCTGAGTGCTCTGGGTAGGTCCAAAGCTCGGATATTGAAAATATGAAAGTAAAAAGTATATCAGTAGGTGATTTTTTCAATAGTCTCGATAACTTCTGTAATGCCCACAAAATCATCTTGTAACGCCCTATTTTTTTTACCATCCATATGATTGTCCTACTGATGTGGCACAAATACAATTGGGCTTAGTTATGAAGGGCTATTCAAATTCGAGTCTATGCATGGGGATTTCGATAACGGTAAGAGATAGAGGGTTGGTTAAATGGGGGCAAAGTAGCGTATTTCAGAGGTTAATTATATGGATGAAAAAAATCTGACCTAGCTTCTTCAGTTCTGGAGTTATACAGGAAAAATCTAAAATTTCGAAATTCTTCTTTTGCCTATATCTTTTTATTTTACGAAGATTTTTTTGAAATGTTGCCACTTTGCCATAGCAACTTTTTGTAGCCTTTCCAAATATCTGAATAAAAATTATAACAGGGTATCGTATAAATTGGGCCACCCTCAACTTTTAATTTTCAAAGACGGACCTGTATTTTTTATTGCATTTTTTTGAATGGCAAGAGTAATGTTTCATATTGAAGTAGTATTTAAATCTGAATTACAGAGTGTTTTGGAAATATTGAACTATTACAAGTAAAATTTCATTTTTTTTTCAATTCCAGCTGTAATTAAAAAAAATATATCATAGAATGAGGTATAGAATGCATAGGATTTGGAAAAAATCAACATTATTCGACGAAGATTGTCTTCTTCAAGAATTCATCCACATTTCAGTTCACGCAACCCATGATCAAAACACTCTGAAATTCAGATGAAAATACTACGTCAATATGAAACATGACTCTTAGCATTCAAAAAAATTCAATAAAAAATACATGTCCGTATTTGAAAATTAAAAGTTGAGGGTGGCCCAATTTATACGATACCCTGGATATAATTTTTATTCAGATATTTGGAAAGGCTACAGAAAGTTGATATGGCAAAGTAGCAAAATTTTGAAATTTTTTTCGTAAAATAAAAAGATATAGGCAAAAGAAGAATTCCGAAATTTCCGATTTTTCCTGTATAACTCCAGAAGCTAGGTCAGATTTTTTCATCCATATAATTAACCTCTGAAATACGCTACTTTGCCCCCCTTTAACCAACCCTCTATCTCTTACCGTTATCGAAATCCCCATGCATAGACTCGAATTTGAATAGCCCTGTATATAAACATATCAAAAAACCTAGAGCTGTTAGGAGTGAAGTGAATTGCGTTCAGAAAATCGTGGTCTGGGAAACTTACATATTTTCTCAAAACAATTTTCTATCATGAGCATTTTCAGTTGTCCAACATTCATTCACGTTATAATTCTACTTCATTCTCATGAGAACCAAATAAGCTAGACTCAGTTGGAGTTTCATTATATACGACAGCATTCCATTATGTCTGTTGCCAATTTATGATTCCATCATCTGCAGACGAGACAACGCGGATCTGGCATTCACACCCCCCGCAATTTTTCGACGATCTGTTTCCATATTATTTGCTGAGAACAAACAGCACAATCCGTCTCTCGATCAGCACTCGGCTATATGCATATTATACAAACAACAACCACACACACACACGATTTGGCGCGCCTTTGGCCCAAATCGAATTTGCCCAAACAAAACAAAACAATCGCGAGATGACGCGGAACCAGAATAGGCCCTGTGTCTTAATTACAGGATGGCGTGTCTTCTCTATTCGAAACATAAACTCGATTGCCGAGCCGAAGCTGATATTGACGGTTGCCGCTAGTTTATGGATTCATAATGGGAAAGGAGGAGGCGAGAGAAGCAAAGGGGTGCAACAGGCAGCTATATAGCTTCTGCTGGGATGGGGTGGGTTTTTCGGTAGGGTGTGTGATTTGAAATCGGTCTTTCAGTCATCTGCATCGTGGAATTTCTCTTGGAACACTCGTATATATAGTAATTTGATTGGGAGTTTCGATAGAATTTCTAGCAGGTCTCAGTGTGTCAAACCAAAGTCAGCTAAATGGAAAAAATCTAGTCTTCCGTGCACTATAATATAGTCTGCCCAATCAGCGAAAATCACCTACAGTTATCTTCCAATAAAAATTAATACCACTCAAGCAGCGCCGCTTCCTAAACACTATTTTTCGAATTTCTATCTCTGTTTTGGACCTAACCTAGGATATTGGCAAATATATTGGGTGATATTCTGATATAGTGAATGTTGGATGAAATAATATGTGAAGTGGCCAATATCTATCTATATCATAAAAGGATAACAAAAATGTTAGAGAAAACACTCGAGAATTCAGTTCACTACCAAATACACTAAAATTTTGGACTTACCTCAAAAAGTTGTAGGCACACAGCTCTTTTTGAGGAATTTCAGTATCAAAATCAGAAATCCTTAGAGACATTCTAAAGCTAGAATGAATAAATTTATATTACCTACCACAAAGATTCTTCATGCAAACTATAGGTACCTATTAGAATATTTTCTTGCCCATCATGCTTTCCAAAATTGAAGTCACTGGCGAATTCATGAAATCCTATCACTTTTTATTGTTTAGTTTTAGTTTTAGCGCAAAGTCGCCACGATTTGGATGCATTTTCGCGGAAATGAAAAAGTATAAAAGAAACAAGAAATATTTTGAAGGAATGTGATATTTACATGACTGACATGTGCACCCCAACCTACAAAATATGTGAAAAATCAAAAAATGGCATAAAATGCCTTATTCACTTGTTATACCACTCAAGCAGCGCCCTCAAACAATCATACACTGAACTTGGCCATTGAACAGACATTATAGTGCACGGAAAACTAGATTTTTTCCATTTAGCTGACTTTGCTCAAACTCTGCCAAAGTTTCATCGTCATTTTCGGAGGACGTCTGTCATATTTTTTTCTCTGTCAATCTCCAGTGACGAAAAGGCAGATTTATAGCAGATGCATAAGCATAATTGTTTTCATAAACACAACAACTATAATGTACAATTCATACAAATTTCACTCTATAATTCAAAATGATTAGGATATGTCGACCCATAACCTTGAAGTTTCCAACTTTCAACTTATATGCCTTCGCGAATCGTGAATTTAATGGCGTCATCATATTTATTCCCAACTGTCATTGTCATTTCTTAGTATTTGTGATTTTCCAATGTTTCAAATGAGTTTCAAATGAGTTTCAAATGAGTTTCAAATGAGTTTCAAAGAAAGGTTTTTCATTGACGCCTCACACTCCTAAGGTATTCTTCGATTTTTGATTCATAGCTTTTAATCTATCATTTGCCACTCAAACACCTCATGATTATGTTAATGAATTAAGAAACCAATAATTGACCCATCAGTTATGCATATGCATTAAAGAGTATATACAATGACGAAATCAATATGCTTATACCTCTGCTAAAGTTGCCTTTATTGTCGGTGTTTACAATTCTAGATTTCTCTATAGATGTTGGATAAGCTTGATAGTGAATGTTTTCATCATTCCTTCAGAGATGTAAGAGATGATAGTGCAATAATTGGTCTATAGTTACTAGGAAGGGTCTTCTTGCCTTTCTTTGGAATTATGGTTGAACTCTAGCAGTCTTCCAATTTATATCTGAGAGAAAAGCCCCATTTATAAACTACGCTGCCGTAGCTATAGTTGACGCTGCAGTTACTGTTCGTAGATGGAATATGCTAAAAATAAAAATCTGTTCATAAACTCCGTAGCCGACGCAGGTGCCGTCGAATATCTTCTGAATACATTTTGGAACGTCAACGTCAACTGTAGCTGCGGCAGCGGAGTTTATAAATTGGGCTTAAAGAACCTGCAAAGAACTGAGGTGTCAAATCTGGAACATATTTCTTTAAAACAATTGGAGGAATACCGCGTCTGATCAAGATAAGATGCATCTCAGTTAGGTTGGATCAGATTATCTAGAAGTTGTCTTCTACTTTGGTTTTCCAGAAATTTCGCATAATTTATCGAGATTGATTTACCCAAATTGGAAATTGATTTACCTACCTACTTCTGTTGGTATTCAGTGAATAGGCCAAAGACCCCGGATTGTTAGATTGGCTTGCCAACCACATCCCCCCGTTTCCACACCCCCCCTTCCCCCCCGGATTCAGCGACCGTGTAACCAGAATGTCACAACCACATCGAAAATACCTTGTTAGGGGATCGAAATTGCAATTCTAGTCCTTTCTGAATATCGTCGACTTCAAAGGACCGAATGTAAATTTCCATTACGACCTAATAATGATTTGGCAATTGTTTGCTTGACCGGATACCCCGCAAGGGACAGATGCTGTCCCTTTTCTTGGCCCTAGCGGGACGACGTCTTGAAGGATCAGGGTTGGGACACGTATATACCGCATCTGCTCTATATATTCGTGTCGGTCAATGGGAAATGTGTCTTTGGGGATGCACAAAGGGTTGAGGGCAGCCCAAATATTGACGTGCCATCAATTATTATTACTTGCAAATGGCTATCTAATGGAGTTGGGCAAGCAAGCATTCCTCTGAATCGAGAAACAGGTCACGAATGCAAAATTGAAAAATTCTATAAGGACGAAACTATAAAACGAAGAACTTGGAAGCAGCGAGGAAAACCAGTAAATCAAAAAAATAAGGAATTTTCTGGACTCAAAATTCTACTTCATGGCATGTGGAATTGACACTTGGAGGTGTTATTTCATGCAGAAGGAGTTTACATTCTACAGAAAATACATGCTTTGAAAGCAACAGTAGAAATTAAAAGAAGAACATTTGTGTGGAAATATATATATTGAGCTCAGGACTTTTATGTTACCTTTTATTCATATGTAAGAGCAAACATCATATTTAAGAGACAGAGGGAACTGAATACGACTTTCGAAGTGATAGCGAATCAAGAACTCTCAAATATTACATGAAATACCTATTATATGAAAAAATATTGTACTCTCTTGATGAATAATCAAACTTCAATCTTGAAATAAAAAGTGTACCTAAATGAATTCTAGTATTCCTGAGATTGGTATGTATTTGTACCCTAAAGCTAGATTCACCTTTCTTGCTTAATTATTTTGACGTTTCAGTTTGTTTGATCAAAGGGACTGGTGAAGATTTATTTGTTCTTTCACTATTCAATTCGAATCATCCTAAGAGAACATTAAAAAGGCTTCACAAACAATAAATTATTCTGCGAACCCTTCCAGAAGATGGATATTATGCAATCAAGTATATTTCACTATCCCCGGACGCTAACCCTCACATATTTACCCCTCCAGTTGACATTGGACATCAGTAAAGATGATTGCATCCCCTTGCGGACTCCTTCCTTCGCAGCCCTTTCGATAACGTTATTGACCCTCTCCATAATGAAATTATGTAAACATCATGATAGAATAAATATATGACGGCGAATGTTACACAAGCACCCAGATTCCCGCACCCTTATGAATGTTACCCCGGTTCAGATCACTCTCGAACTATCCCTCGATGAAGTATAACAACATCCTGTGTAACTATTGAGGGATTATACGAGATGAAGGTATTTTGCGGAAAAGCATTCTGCAATTGGAAACATATTTGATGTGGGAATATAGATATTTCGAGAGTGACAACGATATTAAAACTATTTCAATTTTTCAGGTATTCTGTTTAAATTTTTCATCACTTCATATTGGAAACACGAAAAGATACACCTATTGGACCACTCGACCATTTTTCATTAGGATTTTTTATAAATTTATATAGAAATTTATGTAGTAAGAGTTTTTGGCAGCCCTTTACAGAGAATACAGAGAAATTGCATGAAATCCGAACTTCGTACAACACTGAAAATCAGTCTTTATTGAGTATTACCTTTCCCTCTGATTTGATTAAGAACTTCCAACGGATTTTCCAGATGATCAGTCTGGACGGGTCGGTCTATCCATCCGGTCAGTACAAGAAATTGCTTTCAGATAATCCGAGTTGGCGGAGTAATTATATTGGAGCCATTTGCATAATGGCCCATTCGAAATCGGACATATTTTGCCACTAAACGGTCAGAAGGACCTAAGAAATGCATTGATGAAGTTGCTTATGAGAATATCTGAAATTTCATTGTTACCGCAACGAGATTATTCAGCAAGATGCATAATATTTTAGGAATTCAAATTTTTTCTTTCGAACGTTCCAAATGAGGTTCTCTAAAATTTCGCCAATTTAGCACTTGAAAAATCGTTCTGAAAAATTTGTCCCGCAATAGTATGGGAAAAATGACACTGTCCAAACTAAATCGGGTGCGGTTATTGGCTGAATAACGCACGCTTGTTGGAGAAGAGATCATATTAAAAATTGGGAGTTGAGAGTAAACTTCGATAAGGCAATCTCCATTTTTCACCAAATGTCAAGCCTATAATATGTTCATTTCCATATTTCATAATTTCGTTCCAGATGATTTATGGTGGCACACGGTATATACCTAATCGATTTCGAATTGGAAGCTTCATTTTGTTTACGATCTCTCTCTCCGTATATTTATTCGGACCACCATCTGGTACAGGACGTCCACGGGTCACATGACGTGTATTAATGTTTGCTCGGTTGGCTTTTTCGGATCGCCAATATAGGAGCGGAATTAAAAACTCATGAATGCGTTGAGGGGGTGGGGGGAGGGAAGGGGAGGGGGAAACAAATTCACTCATCAGTTTCGCTGTTAACTCTCGTCCTAAAAAATACCCTCGCTCCAGACACATTTTTGGATAAATGAACAATAGATAGGGATGCATTTTTGTGAATTTAATTTTGCTTTGTGAATTCACTTCAGATCACATCCTATATTTAGTTCTGATAAACCATTTTGCTTCTTCGAATAAATATTTGAAGAGATAGATTATTGAAGTAAAACTATTAAACCTATTTCTCTCAAAATGATTTCTGCACGCTTCACATATTTTGTGGAATGTGAAAAATCCTATAATTTTTAGTAGGCATACTTTCAGCTATCAAACATCGAAATCTATGTCTCCTATTTATGGTGTTCACCTGGTACACCAAATGTTTCCGATGAATTCCTTTTATATGTATCGGAAGTTGGTGACTTGCTGATACAAGAAAATTTAACGTTCCCGCCATAAATACGAAGTCTCGTAGGTATATATCGTTTTTATCGCCCAATTAGGTCATAACACCATGAACTCCATACCCCCGGGCCGATCCATGATTTACGAGGGGTCGTTAAATTTTAATTTTGACACTATCATAATTACCTAGGGCCGCAGACGCCCTGCTAGGGCTTTCAGTCATTGCGGGTGATTTCTATCGTAAAATTTTACGAGGTCTCGCTTCTGGACTTTTTAGAAAGTAGATTTACGGACTTGTGATTAGCAGAAAATATATCTGGAAATGAGTTTCGGAATTTTTACAGGAACACTGCAACAAAACATCGTAGACTTTTTTTTTAAATTGTCAATCGTCCATACAACCAAGAAAATGAATAATGATGAAACAATTATCACATTATTATTGCAAATAACTCGATTCCAAAACGAATTTTCATTTTGATTTGTTGAGTTGGAACGGTACTAAGAAATTGAATTGGTGTCACAAGGCAGAACGAAATGGTGAATATGTTGATTAATAGTATATTAAGTATGGAGAACGGTAAGGGTTTTATACCGATCGAAGACAATTGTTTGGAGGAGGAGCGGAGCGACGACTCCAATTATTGTCTGAGATCGGTTACCCTTAACGTTCGACATGCTTATAACGTTTTTTGATACCATTATAAACTATAAAAATAAATTAAAATCAAGAGATTTTTTAACTCGACGGTAAGTGAATTACTTACCGTCGAGTTGGATTACTTACCGTCGAGTTGCTAGTAAATGTCACCTACTGACGTAAAATTTGTCACGGTAAACAGTCAAAAATGATCAATCGTGCAAAAAACTTCTTTTCTGAATTCTGAATGAGGAACACTATGAATGAAATAAGTATGTTGAGGTTTTCGGAGTAGCACTTAGATAGCTCCAAGATAGTGAGTTTTGTGATTATTGGCAAAATCAATTGAGAATTGGAAGTATTGAGAAGGATAATTGAACAAAGTATTATTCATTCGTGAATATTATGAGATCTAGAAAGATTCAGCAAAAGTGTCAAGACATTTTTTACCAATATGCTTCTGTATGTGGTTTATTTTGTTATAATTTAATTTTTATGCATTCTTTGTACCTACAACATAAATGGTTAGTAAGTATGTACCTACTTGCTATCATAAAGAGGAAACTCATTAATTTCCCGTTTAGCTCGAGAGTAATGAAAATTTACGAATTTTGTTGTTGTTTTCATCTTGTTTTCTTCTGTTTGGTTTGAAAACGTGCTGAAATTTTTCGGTAAACCATGTGCCAGCACCCGATATAATTTCCGTGCTGCTAGTTCACACCCTGTTTTACATCACTCTCCCTCGATTGCTGCTATAAATTCTGCTCGTGCCGTAAAGTAAATGAAAACGAGCGGATTTTCGAATGTAACGACCCGCCGATATACCGTTTCGTTCGCGAATGTAGGTAGAGAAAATGAATTTTAATCAAGTCTAAGGGTCTAGGCGCCAGGCTCCGACACATTTTGCCACATCCAAACTACCCCGCAATAACTGATAATGCCCTTTTAATGAGGAAGATGGGCCATTAAGGGAGTGCCAAAGAGATATTCGCGATTGAAGAAACATAGCGAGTAATGTACTGGGTGTACCTATTTCTAATCGTCTAAGATTCGACATCTATGGTCATCTCTTTTCATATAAAAATGTCATTTTTGAAGACATTCATAACAGGAGATTTTTCATTGGAATCTGCATTGAAGTAAAATTAAGTAAGTGTACAATACCGTCTAATATTAGGTCCAGAATTATATTTGAATGAAATTGAAAATTATGTTGTTACATCATCGACATTCAATTTTCATAACTGTTTCAAGAATATTTCGTCTGTTAAAGATCATTAGAGAGAATAATTATTGCTCAATCATTCTCAGATATCTGGTATATAATCTTATAGTCAGATGAATATTATATTTTCTTGCCAGTCTGAGGTATGTCGTTAAAATAAAATACACCAACTACCTGACGTGCATAATTGAGCGTCTCATTCCTGGTAGGTAAATTTTTTGCCTTGATCCCGGATTCATTTTCATTTGTATAAAGTCCATGTTTCCTACATTTTTCAATTTGCTCGAATTCATTTTCAGCCTTATTTAAATTATTAGCCCCTGTTATACCGCTCCCAGGGGTTAATACTCATCAGAATACTTTCTGCGAGAACTTTTAATTTCTTCTACAGAAACTTTCCTATCAAGTCGGAACCAAGTCTGTCTGAGGGCGGCTTTGTAATTGAATGCCGAATGAAACAGGATTATCTCCTTGATTTATTCTTCCTGTTTACTTATAAAAGTATATTATGGTACAAGTTTCAGAATAGCCACTCCATGCACGAGTTTATTCGAGGCACGAATGAATAGCCTCGAATAGTGCAGGAATTTATTATTGCGGTAAAAAGCAGAAACTTGTCGATTATGATTTTTGTGGTCAAGAAATGATTGGTAGTATGAAGAACATAAAACAAATGAAAATATATCCCAAACATATTTGGAAAAACATATACGTACCTTAATGAAACTTGTTGAAAATAGAATTTTCATACGAAAGAAAACCTGTGAAAAATCTATACTTATGAATGTTGAAAACCTAACCTGAATTACAAGTTCTTATTTCATAGAGAAATTCCTTGTTGAAAAACATTTGAGCTCGTAATAATTGAATCCATCCGAAAATAGTCAGGCGGAGTTAATTGAATTAGAACAGAGAATCTCCTTTTCGAATAGTGTCAAAGTTTCCACTCCATTCAGCCTCCATTAAATCTGGCGACAAGTGTTCGGGATGTTCGTTCGAAATCCTGCCGAAAGGGCCGTATACCTACCCTCCGTAGAGATTGTTAACTGAAGCGCTCGCGAAAGACAATCCTTCGATTCGGAAAATGCGGACCGGCCCTTGAGATCCCCCTGAATCCATCTGTGGGACCCTAGGTTGGTCAATTACCGATTGTTTCTCCTCATCATCGACTGAAGCTATTGTCCCACTGCCTCCCATCACCCTGTAACCATAACAACCAACAGCGGCTCTCTGAAATGAAAGTTTCCGGATGCGCGAAAGTGCTTTTCCACAGACACTGCTCCTGATTTTGTCTTGGTTCGTATTTTATTAGCTCTGTCATCCGTCACACAAATTGAAAAAGATGGCCCTTGCCCTTGCCCTTGCCCTTGCCCTTGCCCTTGCCCTTGCCCTTGCCCTTGCCCTTGCCCTTGCCCTTGCCCTTGCCCTTGCCCTTGCCCTTGCCCTTGCCCTTGCCCTTGCCCTTGCCCTTGCCCTTGCCCTTGCCCTTGCCCTTGCCCTTGCCCTTGCCCTTGCCCTTGCCCTTGCCCTTGCCCTTGCCCTTGCCCTTGCCCTTGCCCTTGCCCTTGCCCTTGCCCTTGCCCTTGCCCTTGCCCTTGCCCTTGCCCTTGCCCTTGCCCTTGCCCTTGCCCTTGCCCTTGCCCTTGCCCTTGCCCTTGCCCTTGCCCTTGCCCTTGCCCTTGCCCTTGCCCTTGCCCTTGCCCTTGCCCTTGCCCTTGCCCTTGCCCTTGCCCTTGCCCTTGCCCTTGCCCTTGCCCTTGCCCTTGCCCTTGCCCTTGCCCTTGCCCTTGCCCTTGCCCTTGCCCTTGCCCTTGCCCTTGCCCTTGCCCTTGCCCTTGCCCTTGCCCTTGCCCTTGCCCTTGCCCTTGCCCTTGCCCTTGCCCTTGCCCTTGCCCTTGCCCTTGCCCTTGCCCTTGCCCTTGCCCTTGCCCTTGCCCTTGCCCTTGCCCTTGCCCTTGCCCTTGCCCTTGCCCTTGCCCTTGCCCTTGCCCTTGCCCTTGCCCTTGCCCTTGCCCTTGCCCTTGCCCTTGCCCTTGCCCTTGCCCTTGCCCTTGCCCTTGCCCTTGCCCTTGCCCTTGCCCTTGCCCTTGCCCTTGCCCTTGCCCTTGCCCTTGCCCTTGCCCTTGCCCTTGCCCTTGCCCTTGCCCTTGCCCTTGCCCTTGCCCTTGCCCTTGCCCTCTTTGGATTATTTTTTCACAAATGAGAAAACCATTGAAATATTTTAATGAAAGGACCTTTTGATTAGTGTCGAAACAAAAAGGAATCGGCTCGCTGAAATTTCGAGCCGCTCTACCTATGCCTAACGAAGTCCGCTCGCTCCTGCCGTGTATCGACGTCGAAAATCAACTTCAAAAAGTCCAAAAGCCCAGTCGCCGCTTCGGACAATGGACGCGTTCGCTTGTTTTCCTCTCTGTCGCTGCCCACCGAAGTCATGGCAACCTTTGATTCAATTTGCTTTGAACGCGTATCGCACATAATAATATACGTCGACAATGTTCTTTGCCGTCCGTCATTTAATTCGGTTATAATTTCAATTAATCGAGCAAACCATATCTGTTCACGACCTTTTTGACGGTTCTTTCGGAGAGGGTGGGTGTGGTGAAACTTTTGGGAGAAGAGTGAAACGTGGGGTTGTTATATGTGGAGGATGGTCGGTGGGCCAGAAAAGAGTTTCCACGTGTGATGTACGGGGTCGTTTTTTCATCCGGAAATCAGTTATTTTGTTTTTTAAATTTTATTAATCTTCATGTATAAAATGGCAGACAGTGTTCTTGAAGCTTATCCTCTTCAAGAAAAAAGATACAGCGAGTGATATATGGCTGAAGAAGCGTAGAGCAGTATATAAATAATATCTTATTAAAACTAAAGGAAATAAGTAAAATTAAATTAAACGGATTTCTAGTTAAGAGAGATTACTTCGTGTAGAATTTTGAATAATGGTTCGAAATACGAATCATAATTTCAACTGTCATATGTTTCTCCCCTCTCCTCTGTTTGTAATTTATGAAGGTTAAACTTTACGAGGTGTTCCATATACAAGTTCATACACATTGATTCAATCATTTTTGTTATCCTAGTGCATTGAATATAATTGTTTATGAACTTAGCTTTGAAATGAAATGAACCGATGTTATCAGAAATAATGCAACGAATTCCCCTTGTAATTATCTTACCAATAACGTATTAATACTTTCCCTATTCAAATGGTACTGGAGATATGGGGGCAAAATTGTAAATATAAATTGACTTGTTATTGCTTTCTTCTCTATCGTTTTTGTTTTCGTACCTCACCTCGTATATCGCATGGGTCGATCATATTTTATGTACAACTCTTGAGGAAAAATCCACGTCATTCGATACATCATTTCGAAATCGTTAGTATAACGAACTCTCCTTATTCATATCTCCTCTGCTTGGAACATAATACTGCATGTCCCTAATACCCCTAATAGAGGGATAATATGAGGAAAGCCAAGAGCTTACAAGCCACTGTGATGTGGCACGGAAATTGGTCCGCGAATATACAGGGGGACCAAAGGAAATATTGGATTCGCAATTTGGATGAAAAGTTTGCAAATAACGTTTGAGTATAATTTCAGTTGACGGGTAGGGGTAACTGGCTCTAGAGAAGAATAATTGATGAAGTAGACTGCAATTTTCATTTCTCTCAGATATCCTGATTTCGCGGTAAAGAAAAAGTGTGATGCACCATGAGAAAGACGAAAAAAACAGTCACCTGTTTCGATGCTACCTCATCATGATACAAAAATTGAATACAAAATATTAGTAGAAATGTGATTATTACCAATACAAAATGTTTATATTTTAGTACATTGATTTTAGTCGCAGCACAAAAAATGATTTGAGTTTTGGCATTTCAGATCCCTTGTAACGATAATGTCCAAGACGTACCTACCTTCGTTTCAAGTTGATAGCCATCGTATCATCCATCATGAAATGGAAGCACTCGACGGAAAAAAGTAATATCAGCTGTTTCGATCATAAAAACTATCGGATATCGTTTGTGATCACGTCCTGATGGTCAATTCCATGTTTTACGTGATGCCATATAAACGTTCGGGATTCCCAACGATGTTCTTTCAATTTCGTATACTCGAAAGGGGTTTATTTTGAATATATATCTACAAGGCCAGACAGGTTTTAGAGCCGGACGATTCCTGATTTATGTACCTACGATGCAGCGGACTGGATATTCCAGAATAAAGACCATCCAGACAATTTATTTCCTCTCAATCGTTGAACCCCATGAAAGATAGCAATCAATTTTCTCAATTTCCCAATGGATATTTCGTCATCATGAAACATGAAGGTATTCATACAAGGACAATTTCAGCGTCATCGGTTTCACAGTGACTGCTGTGCAGGGTGTCTTATTTCGAATTTTTTTTGCTCAAGTAAAAATCCTTTAATCAGTTGATTTGTGGTCATCTGATTGATCACAACTACTCAAAACAACATTGTTCTGAAAATTTCACACCTATAACATTTTCGACCAATCAAAAGCCTATATTTCGTATCGTCACTATAGCAACTACAACGATTTCCGGAAATTTTTCTCTCTTCCTTAGGGGGAGGAGCATGGTATTAACACTGGAAATTTTTTGACATTCATTTATAGGTTAAATGAAATTCATATTCAACTTTAGCTACTAAAAGTACCACTTCGAGTTTCTTGTAAGAAAATATATTCCTATCAAATTTAGTAGAATAAAGTTAGTCAAGAATAATTATCTTATATTATTATCTGAGACAAAATGTTTCTATTGTGTAGAAGAATATTTACAAACTTGATATGTTTGTCTAATATTTTACTTGTTTACTTTTTTTCGTTTTTTTTAGATGTAACTGTTTAGTTTTAAGTTGTATTCTACTCACATATATTGACGAAACCAATACAAATTTTCATTTGTCAAATGGAAAATAAAAATATCATTATTATTATTATCTTGCATAACTGAGGTCGGTATTTTGTATTTTATTTAGCGTAATCTCAACTGGAGTCTTGGTGTGAAAATTTCTTATCGAATGCTTAGCTTCAATTATTAAAAATATAAAATTCTTTCTCTAACACGAATATTTTATTAGAAAATTCTCCCTCGTCTTCGACTTCGATAATTTTCAAAATATCCGTGTTCTCGAAGAAATTTCCAGTATCAATTGAAGCTCTAGTGGTATTATATAATTCATCTCATTTCGATTTTGACATTTCCAATATTCAATATTTCAAAATGCTACGATTTGGTTGTGATACTGATGATAATATTAATGAAATTATCGAATCAAATATACTAAAGGATAATGTTTACAGTAACAAATTTAATAGACTTTTGCAATTTTAGAAAGCATGAATTAGCAAAAAATTTTCCATCCGAATAACCGTCGAACATTGATAAATGCTGAGAAAATTCATAACAACTGTCTCAAGCTTGACGTAGGCAAAAAGCTTTCGAAATCTGTTATAAATTTTTTTTTCGAACATTTATGAATGTCCTTGGGTTATTACTACTGAAAACTATTCAGGGTGTCCAAGGATTGTTTCTTTTCCTCTCGTGAATGTAGTAGATGGGATCAAAAATAATTCCAAGATAATACACGTGCTCATCCATCACCCCCACATCAATCAGATATAGTATCGAGGTGGGCTAGATGAATATGCGAACACATATAAAGTCCTTCAGTCACTAGGAGGAGATACATCGACATCAAAGGGTGCTCTCGAATTTCCCTTGAAGGATTTCTGCACGCCCCCATTGTCGATCTATTAATGCCAGCGTCTGCATAATACCGCAATAATTGTTATTGGCGGTATGTGTGGGTGGATGGGGTTGGGGGGGCGTGGGGAGGGGGGTGAGGAATTTAATTTCGGATCAAAGGCCCATCCGAGTCTAGGTCAAAATGAAGACGCCATGTATTATATTTGATGGGATGTGTTTGGCGGAACGATGCTACGTAATTGATACTGTTGTAAGTGATGTTGAAGATGGATGAAAATTGACGACATATGGTGTGGAATCGGAAATATAGGGGTGATATTAGATAGTTTCTGAGGAATCTGAAATAACGTCGTTTATTCTACAGTTTTAGGAATAAAAAGCTCGTGAAACACTTTGTATCAATAGACATGGACACTAAAAGAAAAAATCTTATTGACCGATATAAAATTCAAATAAATATTCAACATTTGCAAAAGTTTTTCTTCAAATTATGATTTTGGTTTTTCTTCTGGATATTCCAAATAGAAAGCCTCCCATTCCTCCTTATTCTCACATTCCCATCGTTTGTCTTCGACTCCCTCAATGAATCTACCACACCAGGTTCCTATTGAAATAATGAAAATCTCAATATCATTTTCATAGAAATTTTATCTAGCTGATATACCGTGTGTCACAGACTCATGGTACACCCCCCTTTCCTCCTTTGTTTCTCTACCTATATATATTTCTGAAATTTGAAACATTGATTATTCTCACTAGGCAGCACTTTTTGACATATTTGAAGGAAAGTTTCAACTTCCGGTTCTTCCAGAAATGACATCAACTTTAGATTTTCAAAGGAAAATACAATTTTGTTTAATAAATTTTGAGATTTGAAATGTCACTTATGTGGTATCATTGGATTCAGAAAATCATGCAAATTTGAAAATGGAAAATTGACGTCATTTCCGGAGAAACCGGAAGTTGAATTTTTCCCCAAATATGTCAAAAAGTGCCGTCTGTGAGCATATTTTATGTTTCAAATTTCTGAAATATATGTAGAGCAACAAAGGAGGAAAGGGGGATGTACCATGAGTATGTGACACATAGTATTTTCGATATGTTTGAGGATAACACGAATGTCAAAAAAAATTTTCGCACCCCGTATATCAATAAAAATCACCATCGATATCGTTGATAGAATCTCGTGACACACATGAATATCATAATGAAAATTCACCTGAAGAATCCTGAACCACGCTTGTGGCTTCATTGCCACACTGACAGTCTGGCTTGAACACTAAATTACAAGGCAGGATTGATTTCAATACCACCCCGTGACACAGGACCTCCCCGTTGTCTTCCAGTTGCGGGGTGAAACCTTCCTGACATTTGCAGTCTTGTAATTCATCGGCGAATGCGACGGAAACTGCGAAAAGTCCAACGAAAAACGCAGCTTTCATCCTTGAAAGGAATAGGAAATGGTAACTTTTCTATAGTCTTTTGTTTTACCTATCGGCATATTTAATCAGAGAACTTTGAATATTATGGAATTTGAGGGGTTAGGAGCGATTGGAATTTTATGGAGTTTAATAATAAATTTAATGCACAGGGTGATCGTTTTTTGAGTCTCAAACTAAACACGATCATCGCGCTGATTATCAGAATAATTCGAAATAAATCAGAACGTTTGAAGATCGTGAATAACTTTCAAGTTTGTTGGGATGAAAAAATGTCATCGATTATTTTATTCCTCAAATATAAACACATAAAAAATGTACTAAGATGGAGGTGCATCTTTCGAGCTACAGCCATTGAAGATGAGGAGAAAAACTATCATATACAATTGCGACTACAATAAGGTATCAAAACTTCTAAAAAATGATTCCCCGGATTTGGGTACTCTTATTAATTTTGTGCTTTAATAATTATGTGAACCCAGTTTTGGGAAAGTTGGAGTAAGGTTCACACTTTTATTGGGATAAACTTTATTTTTAAAAAGTGGGACTCTAAATTAGTGCAAGTGTTTTGTTGTATTTGTATTTTCTTGATGCAACTAACCGTTTGTCCAAAAATCGTGATAAACAAAAGAGGGTATAGACTGGAATAGAATTTTTCTCGATGCTTTGACTCATTCGGAACATGAAATACATACAGTGAGGAAAAAAAGTAACGGATAGAATAATTTTCCACATATTTTGATGGACTTTTATCTATAACACATTTTATTGAAAACAAATTCATGACGCATGAACAAAATAAGAAAAAATAAATGTGGCTGAATAGGCAAATGAATACATTTAAAAAAATGGGGAGGTAGTTATCACGTTGATGGGGGTGGAAGAGAGGGGATTTTCATATCGAATATGAATGACGTGTTTCAGGGTTTTTCTTGCAAATGGCTAATAACGTAAAAAATTAATTTATCCGTTACTTTAGGTCCTCACTGTTTGAAACAATTATACATGAATAGCGAATGAAAAAATGTAGTTACTCACCTGTCCGGCTATTGTAATCACGATTCAGCACAAGAGCACAACTGAAAATAATCCGCGACTGTCGAGGAGCATGTACCGTTCCACCATAACCTCAACTGGTTTAGGAATTATTATTGCTGCAAGTCGCCAGCCGTACGAATGGTCAAGAATCTCTGAACGGCCGTTTCGCTATACACGATTGATTAAACGTTGGGCGCCTCTATGATCTAACGGAAAAATATTTGTGCGAAAAATCAAGTACGATATCGAGAATTTAGGACAGACGTGTTTGTCGATGAATATTCAGAAGAATTACGTACCACGTGACCCAGAACGGTTGTAACCGATTCCCATCTCTTAGGTCCCAATGGGAAGCATCGATATACTGCGACACACTGTATAAACACGAAATTTGAATCGGTTTGTGCGGAACACGGGAAATTTAATAATGAAAAACAATGGGAAATAGGAAGTTGAAAAAAATTGCCATAATTAAATCAATGAAACATCTATTCTATTCATAACAGAGTATCGCAAACAAATCAATTTTGAAGGTTAATTCACCAAAAAAGAAATCATAAATTTATTGAAATTAAACAATAAAATACTCATGGCCCGTATGGGTTCATGAAATATGGATCCTAGGACATCTTGCGCTTGGAAATAAGAAAATAGCATGGGTTATTTATTTATGAATGAATGGGATTCTTCAACATCGTGATTTTCAACACTTACTATGACGGCTGCTGACTAATATATAGCAAACTAATAATTTACATTATCCACGGGCTTAGAACAATAACTTTGTCGCGCTAACATTTAATGTTAAGTAGGCTAATGTGCCATCAGACCCCGCGCATTCACGAATTTTACGTCCAAATGTCATAAATTCAATCGTTGAAACAAATTCAGTAAAATATCTATGGAACAAATGCAAATTCTGACACATTTACTTCAAATACTTTGACCAATACGATGGGAAATGGGAAATTATTTTTTTTCTCAAAATTTCTTTTGAAGTAACTCATATAAATTTGTATTGTTCTTCATGTAGGAAAATAAGTCCTTCTCAATGACACTTGAGAAGTTGGGCTTAACACTTAAAATAAATGACGATGACGTCATATCTACGACACTGATGACGTCACATGACGCAGATATTTTATTGAATTAATTCCAACTTGCGCGTGCTTTCTGTATAAGCATAGTGGATGATATCGATTTGGAATATTTTAAAATGTACCATGTTATAGTCGTGGAGAAAGTATAGTATTCTTCTCGCGTTGGTTTGCTATTATTTTCTAGGATGAAAATTCCAGAATCATCCAAACGCCATTCTACGCTAGTTGAAGAATATACTATTGAATTTTTTTGGGGTAAAATTTGATCGCACAGAAAACTAGAAAATATGCTTCATCCTTATGATAGGTAACAAAATAGAAACCAACAAATAGCTATTTGTATTACTAGGGAGGAAAGTGCCACTTTTCCCTCCTGCAGGATGTAGTTTACTGCACGACGCGAAGCGGAGGGCAGTAAACATCCAAGGGAGGAAAAGGCACTTTACTCCCATGTAATACATATGATTTTTCCTCCTACCCACTAAATAAACCTTTTTCTACAAGCGCAGCTCTTAGAAAAAAATGATCAATCACTCAATAGCAATCCGAAATGTATAAGCTATCTAAATGTCCAATAATTCAAATCACTAACAAGAAAAAAGTAAAATAACGTTCTTGAAAAAAAAAAGTTGCAATTGCCAGGAGCTGAACCCGGGACCTTCGGAATTCTGAACTCAAAAAACGTATATCTAAGATTCCTGAAGTTGAAATAACATTAATGTTTGATTTTTATCAAAAAACAGGATATACAGGATGTTCTAGAAATTATTGAAACAATATGAATATAATGAATTCACAAGTTTCATCGTTTGCAAATGAGGGGGAGGAAAAGTATGAGTTTCCTCCCTGATTTGAGGGAGGAAAGTGTGTACTTTCTATAGGGGTAGGAGGAAAAATCATTTATTGACGACATATTCGCGACAAACTCGTATCAGATCACAACGCGATCTCCTGGAACCGCTGATCGGGATGCTCCCCGAAGAACTGCTCCCATTCTTGCACGTTCTCGCACCGCCACCTTCTCACCTCCCTGCCGCCCCCGTACTGGGCGCACCACACGCCCCTGTGGTCGGTGAGGACGCTGGTGGCTTCGGTGCACAAGCACCGCGGCCTCTTGGCCGTGTTGCAAGGCCTGATGATCCTGAGGAACAGCCCGTGGCACCGGTACTCGCCCTCATCGCCGTATGGGCGCGCCTCGAAGTTGTCGTGGCAGTGGCAGAGGGCGGGGTCGGTGATGGGGGTGATGGGTTGGTCCGCGGTGGCGGCGGCTACGAAGGTCATCAGGAGGGGCAGCAACAGCACCATCAGCGGGGTCATGCTGGAATCATCCTATGTTTTTGTTACCACACAAGTGGAAAGTTTGATTGCCGCGTTGAGCGATTTTTGGTGAGGAAGGAACTGATGGGCTCGCGTCAGCAACTTGTTGGACTATTCGGATGTGTGAAATCTAGCGAGTTTGCGTCAAAAATATGTTTGACTATTTGTTGCGTAGAATCTGGTGAGTTTGCGTCAGCAACTTGTTGGACTATTCGGATGTGTAAAATCTAGTGAGTTTGCGTCAGCAACTTGTTGGACTATTTGGATATTGTGGAAAATCTGGTGAGTTTGCGTCAGCAACTTGTTGGACTATATGTTGTGTGAAATATAGTGAGTTCTCGTCAGTAACGTGTTTTCGTCAAAAACTTGTTGGACTATATGTTGTGTAAAATCCACTCAGTTCGCGTCAGTAATGTGTTGGACTATTTGGATGTGTGAAATCTTGTGAGTTTGCGTCAATGGCATGTTGGACTATTTGTTATGTAGAATCTAGTGAGTTTACGTCAACAACGTGTTGGACTATTTGGATATTGTGGAAAATCTGGTGAGTTTGCGTCAGCAACGTGTTGGACTATTTGAATGTTGTGTAAAATCTGGTGAGTTTGCGTCAGCAACTTGTTGGACTATATGTTGTGTAAAATCTACTTAGTTCGCGTCAGCAATGTGTTGGACTATTTGGATGTGTGAAATCTTGTGAGTTTGCGTCAATGGCATGTTGGACTATTTGTTATGTAGAATCTAGTGAGTTTACGTCAGCAACGTGTTGGACTATTTGGATATTGTGGAAAATCTGGTGAGTTTGCGTCAGCAACGTGTTGGACTATTTGGATGTGTGAAATATTTTTTCATTTGTAGAATCACTGTGTAGTATAAAACTGAGTACTTTAAATTCTGATATTTTTGAGCAGAAAAATAAATTATGAGAACAAAGCATTTATTTTCGAATATTTCTGATATTGTTAACAATATTCGGGAAAATCTATTTAACCGCGTTGAGCGATTTTTGGTTTTCATTTCTGTTTTCATGGACCACGCACTGATGATTTTTCTTGACTGCAATCAAAATTTGAGGAAAAGAAGGAAACAATTTATTTTCTGCAATACAACGTAGGTACTCTTTTACTCTACCTACTTCATTTCCATTACTTCCTTAGAAGATTATCCTTTTTTTTATTTCTAAATAAATCATTATTTCGAAAAGGATTGATTGTATGAGTTCACAATGACCTCTAAAAGTACTTCATGACCGGAAAATACTATTCAATAAACAGTATTAAAATAAAAATTGCTTTTTTGAAGTAACTCAAGACTCATTACGGATTTTCACTAACCTTGCACAAGGTAAATTCGTTTTAACACAAGAGCTCGATTGTTCCGAAATTTAAACATACAATAGCAAGGCAAATATTGAAACTGAAAATTCATGGTTGATTCTAGATAGAGATTCAAATATAATTATTTTATATTATCCAAAGGTTATAACCCCAGTGTTATCAATGTTTGATAACATCCAAGTAAATATGAATACAAAGAGAGAGAATACAAGGTGGTCTTTAGTCGACTATATACCGTATTTTTTGCCACGATATGTTTCTAAAATAAATAATGAGTAAACTCAGTTCAACATCTTGTAATGTTAATGAGGATTACCTCTATTTAACATTCTCAGAATTTAATTTTAGACCTTCGAAAAGAAAGGCATTTCACATGTCGTTTCACTAAAAAAATGGTGTGACCTGATTTTTTTTTTCTTTAATTCGATATAAAACTGAACACTTTTCCATGCCATTTCCTGGCCTATCAATCAAAGTAGCATGATACTCGCCTCCTAATCATTGCAATTTGCTCAGAACAATGATGGCAAGTCGGAATGGAAACTTCGCCAATAAGATTCTTATCTCCGAGAGTATGCTCCGTTTTCTCCCCGTCCATCCCTTGACCAGTCATTGTATCGAGAAATGAAGCCCCAGGTCACACCGCATTCACCTCCGTCTTCCCTAATTGGAGCTTCCACTTTTCCCCTATGCCGTCGCCACAAGAACCCCTTGTAATTTGACGGGATCAAATCTATCCATCGAAGTTATCCATACTTTGGACCACTGTCATAATTGGGACGAGCCATCGGGCTTATTTTATCGTATAAGGGTTCCCGAAAATTTAATTAGACCATTTGGGGATTCGAGCTGGTGAATAGGTGAGAAGGGTCCAGCCAGTTGTTCAACCTGTAATTCCAATTCGGAAGTTTGTTTGATGGAAAGAACGATAAATAAGAGGGAAATAACGGGGAAGTAATAAAACACCAACAGCAACAAAATGAAGCGAAGAAGCGAAGAAGCGAAGAAGCGAAGAAGCGAAGAAGCGAAGAAGCGAAGAAGCGAAGAAGCGAAGAAGCGAAGAAGCGAAGAAGCGAAGAAGCGAAGAAGCGAAGAAGCGAAGAAGCGAAGAAGCGAAGAAGCGAAGAAGCGAAGAAGCGAAGAAGCGAAGAAGCGAAGAAGCGAAGAAGCGAAGAAGCGAAGAAGCGAAGAAGCGAAGAAGCGAAGAAGCGAAGAAGCGAAGAAGCGAAGAAGCGAAGAAGCGAAGAAGCGAAGAAGCGAAGAAGCGAAGAAGCGAAGAAGCGAAGAAGCGAAGAAGCGAAGAAGCGAAGAAGCGAAGAAGCGAAGAAGCGAAGAAGCGAAGAAGCGAAGAAGCGAAGAAGCGAAGAAGCGAAGAAGCGAAGAAGCGAAGAAGCGAAGAAGCGAAGAAGCGAAGAAGCGAAGAAGCGAAGAAGCGAAGAAGCGAAGAAGCGAAGAAGCGAAGAAGCGAAGAAGCGAAGAAGCGAAGAAGCGAAGAAGCGAAGAAGCGAAGAAGCGAAGAAGCGAAGAAGCGAAGAAGCGAAGAAGCGAAGAAGCGAAGAAGCGAAGAAGCGAAGAAGCGAAGAAGCGAAGAAGCGAAGAAGCGAAGAAGCGAAGAAGCGAAGAAGCGAAGAAGCGAAGAAGCGAAGAAGCGAAGAAGCGAAGAAGCGAAGAAGCGAAGAAGCGAAGAAGCGAAGAAGCGAAGAAGCGAAGAAGCGAAGAAGCGAAGAAGCGAAGAAGCGAAGAAGCGAAGAAGCGAAGAAGCGAAGAAGCGAAGAAGCGAAGAAGCGAAGAAGCGAAGAAGCGAAGAAGCGAAGAAGCGAAGAAGCGAAGAAGCGAAGAAGCGAAGAAGCGAAGAAGCGAAGAAGCGAAGAAGCGAAGAAGCGAAGAAGCGAAGAAGCGAAGAAGCGAAGAAGCGAAGAAGCGAAGAAGCGAAGAAGCGAAGAAGCGAAGAAGCGAAGAAGCGAAGAAGCGAAGAAGCGAAGAAGCGAAGAAGCGAAGAAGCGAAGAAGCGAAGAAGCGAAGAAGCGAAGAAGCGAAGAAGCGAAGAAGCGAAGAAGCGAAGAAGCGAAGAAGCGAAGAAGCGAAGAAGCGAAGAAGCGAAGAAGCGAAGAAGCGAAGAAGCGAAGAAGCGAAGAAGCGAAGAAGCGAAGAAGCGAAGAAGCGAAGAAGCGAAATAGTGAAAAAACGAGATAGTAAAAAAGCATAGCGGAAAAGCGAAATTAAGATAGCAAGAAAGCATTACATTAGCTTCGATGTTCCATTTCTTTTCGAAGTGTAGTTTTCCTGAATTGAAAGTCGTCTCAATTGAATAGGTAAAGCGAATGGAAGAGGAGCGCTCATATTTCAATCACGAGAAACATCCAACTCCCTCCTTGCCCCTATACCCCTCCCTTTTGCGAACGTCGGGCAAAGTAGAAAAGTTTTATGTAGCGCAGTTTGTTTGCCAATGACCCGCGTGGAAAAAGTAAAAGAATGCCGTATTTTCGGATCTCATCAATAAGTAATGAATGGGAGTTTGGCCGCAGACTATGCAGGATCAAACTCCCGAAACTCTTTTCCTATTTTCTCCGGATAAACTCCGATACCGTGTCGGTGTCCTCTTCTCTCGAAAACTAAAAAAAGTGAATTTCTGTCCGCTTGAATACTATCACGATGTAAATGAGGTCTTCTAAAAATAACAAAATAGCTAAACCTCAATCGCTTTCTATTATAATAATTGGTATCAACCAAACTTTTCCTCGATTTTTTGGTAGGACGTTCAAATTAACAATTATTGCTCTTTCTGTAAACAGTAACTATATACCTATGGTGAAGGCGATCGTTTTTTCAATATTTCCGCTCACGAGCTCAAATGCAGTCACTTGAAAAATGTTTTTTTCGGCAACCGTCCGGAAAGTACGTACTTTCCAGACGATTTTTTTTTTGAGAAAGTGGCATTTTTCCGGCCTACTCCGGGAAGTACGTACTTCCCGGACTAGGCCGGGAAGAATCACATCGTTGTTGTCATTGTAAATATGAAAATCTTGGTAGTATGGTTTTGATAAATGCAGTTGATCATTACCATAGCAGCAAAATAACGACTTACAGCTATCTGACATAAAATTAGCTAACATTCAAAAATTATCAGATGAAAACAATCAATGTGAAACGGAAACTCTACCTTCTTGTTCTGACTTCAACAAAAGGCACTTAAATATACCAAGCATTTCAAACAAATTGAATCCATTCAATATTAACAATTGTTCTAATTTTAATATAAATATTAATATAAATAAGAATTGAAATGTTCGAAATTTTGTTCTAATAAAGAAATGTGTTTCTTTGATTTGTTATTCTACACGGTTGCCGAAAAAATTGTGTACGCAACACGCCCGAAAACAGTTTTTTTGGACTCGCAGACTTCCAGGACTCGCTACGCTCATCCTAGAATTTAGTCCACTCATTAAAAAAAAACAGTATTTTCCGGACTTGTTACGTAAATTACTATTGATGATATACCTCGGAAATTGTCGATTTGTGTTGAAATTTGAAAGCGTCAAATACTACATTGTTAACCGGTTGCAGAAAAATATTTGGATGCTCCATATAATTTCATGATTAAGTTATTTTTCCCATTTTATTTGACTGTCTATGAGCACATATTCGTGTTGCACAAACCCTATAACGATTTCGCATTCTCCTCTGAATGGTATTTATATGCATCCGCGTGCAATAAAAATTTTTGAATTCCACAGTTGGAACTTGGCTTGGCCCACCCAAAAACCCACTTGAAAATAAACCAACAGCCCAAAATCGTGAGAATTCAACGGGCCGTGCAAATTTCGATGAAATACTCTATCGCTCTGCACTATATATACCCTGTATGTATTCCGTGAATCGTGAATCGTCGAAGTTGCACGCTACATTTGCCTTCAAGTGGGGTCAAGGTGGACTGCGGAGTTCACCCAAGCAACTTCTTGTGAACGCGTGCTTAACTCCCTGTTGGGTAGATTGCATCCCAAATAATTGGTAGCGATGGTATAGGTAGTCATTGGGGTAGGAATCCTGAGAAGGGGGGTCATTTTTATAGAACCTTGTTAGGGTTAGGGTTACTATAACCCATCAGTGCGTTCCATCAGAACTGTTAATCATTACTGTCATATTTCATGTGTTCGCACAATTTTTAATTTAATGGTATCTTATGCAGATGACACAGTTCTACTCTTCAAAGGTGAACATTGGGAAAATGTTAAAAATAAAGTGCCTCATGGATTGCACATGGTAAAATGTTGGCTTGACAAAAATAAATTAACTTTGAATTCTGATAAAACATTCTATATTGCCTTTTCAATGACAAATGCAAAGAGACCAAAGTTCAATTCTATTACAATAAATAATCTCATAATAAAAGAGACTAAATCCATAAAATATTTAGGTATAACTCTAGACAAAAATCTAAAATGGACAAATCATATCAAAGACTTAACTAATAAAATAAGAAGATTAATTCATAAATTTTATGTAATACGCAAAATCTTAACAAAAAAACTTCTTTTGCAAATCTACAAGTCCCTAGTCGAATCACTCCTAAATTATGGAATCATAGTATGGGGAGGGCTCTATGACAATGCATTAACACAACTGAATGTAGTACAAAATTATATACTGAGAATAATATCATTCAAAAATCGACTATATTTCACACATTCTCTCTATAATGAATCGATTTTGAATGTCCGATGCTTATATTATCTTAGTAACTGCATCTTCTGTTATAAATCTACAATCAAAGATTTTGTGAACCATTGCTACCAAACTAGACAGAACACAAACAAACATATAGTAATACCATTTAGAAAATATGATGGAAACCAAAGGTTTGTTACAACTCTTGCACCGAAAATTTATAACATCCTACCAAATGAGATCAAAGTGATAACTAAATACAAACACTTTGTTGATAAATGCAAGCACTTTATTCATATAAATAGTGAACTCATATATGGAATGTTGTGAAAAATTTACTTCATTAATAATTTTAACACCAACTAGATATCATATTAATATATTCAATGTAATAATTCTTATCTCTATTTATTGTTAGTATTACCATTTATTTTATATCTTTTTTTAATTGTAGTCTGCACATATTAATATTTAATTATGTTAATTCTTCTTCAACCCACAATATATTTTGTATTATTGCACACACAGGTGTTAACTCACCTAGGTGCATACTTGTAAAAATGAACTAACGAACACATTAGTACCACATAATTGTATAATATGTTATTATTTTTGAATAAACTGAAACTGAAACTGAAAGTTTGAATTTCGGTGTTGAAAACATATTAATTCGTACTAAAATAGTATAAAACTCTCTCCCTGTATAAAGCGAATCAGTCTTTTATTTGTTTCATCTTAATTTGTTTCATCATTCGTACCTCAAATCAAAACATAATGAAAAACTCTGGTTGTGTCTCTTTCTGAGATTCGCGACTGAATTAAAATAAAAACCTCGTTTTTTAGAGCAAACAACAAACATTAATAAGGAAGCAGCCGAATAAATTTATTTAATAAATTTAAAAGTAATTTGAATCGAATTCGCTTTGATGTTCATTGCAGTGGTAGCTCAGCGACTCATATTATTCTTTACTTTCTAACCTTTGAGGCCCTTTTAATATCGAAACTGAAAAGTTTTTCTTGTCGTTCACATCAATGATTCACGTTCCATAAGAAATGTTATTTTAGCATTTAGGCTTTTGAAAGGAATAGCTTATTGAACATACAGGGTTGATCGGTTTGTTTCGTGAGATAATAGGTAACTCGTATTTTTTTTTAGGAGCATACGTTCAATTCCAACTCAAACTGGGCAAGTTTCATCATAAAACATAAATTAATTTCAGCTACCACGAAAGTATATGTTTTAATATAAAACAGGGATTGACAAATATTGTGAAAACGAAATGAAGTCAAGCCTTTGGAGAGGAACACTTCAAAGATATATATGTTTGGTACGTTTACCTTCCTGATAAATCAAAGAATCAGCTCCATTTACCATCACGGAGAAGCTCTCAATCTCAAATATTTGCACTAGAAATTAGTCGGCCTAAAACTACCGAGCGTTTCATTCATTATTCAACGTGACGCCTTCTAATTCGGTTAGAGTTCGAATCTCGTTCTGTTGTATGTCAACATGTTATACATGTTTCAGCTTTTAGGCTGGATATATCATCAGACAAATAAACCTTTCCAAATGCACTTTCTCGTGTTATAGCTGGAGATGAACCTCAGTGTTTGTATGTCGGGGGAAATGAAGAATATTTGATATTCTAGGAATTGAAATCGAATATGGTTTATATCATGAGTAAAAGAAATAGTATATTATAGTATGGAGAACGGTAAGGGTTTTATACGATTGATACCATTATAAATTATAAAATTAAACATTTTCGTCATATTGACTAGTTTCATTCATTTTATCAAGATAGATACTTTGGTTGTTAGGTAGTAACTAGGGTGCGCATAACAACAATGGAGAATTGAGTTTTTATTTAATTTTAAGTACAATTTTGATTATTATAAATTAAAATATGAGCGAAAGTGAATTTGAAGAAATTGAACGGGCTTGGGAAGAAGGGTGTTTCGCAATTATTTCCGAAAAATCTAAAATCCGTTATCAAAATACATACCAAAGTTTTGAAAAATGGTTCGAAGGCAAGAATTTAAGAATCGATGAAAATACTCTATTGGCATATTTCGTTCAAAGACATATGCAGTTGAAAGCTCCTGGAAGCCTCTGGGCAGAATATTCAATAATTAAATCCACCCTTTTTCTTTATGATGGCATTGATATTTCCAAGTTTTCAACTTTGATCGCGTATTTGAAGAGAAAAAATGTTGGCTATAGGCCTAAGAAAGCGAGCATTTTTACACGGGAGCAATTTCTGATGGAAGCACCGGATGAGGAATTTCTAATTCACAAGGTAATGTAAGCTGTAATGTAAGCTAGTTTAGGTGAAAGAAATACTCTAATGAAGATTTTTTCATAATTTGTAGGTTGCAATGATATTGGGAATATCTGGTGCCTTTAGAAGAGAAGAATTATATAATATTACTATGAATGACATCCAACAAATTGTACCATAAGTTTCAATATTAATAAATAATTCGTTAGTTTTCTTTATTCTATCAAAAAATAAATTAAAATTGAGAGATTTCTTAACTCGACGGTAAGTGATTTACTTACCGTCGAGTTGGAGTACTTACCGTCGAGTTGGATTACTTTTACCGTCGAGTTGCTAGTAAATGTCACCTACTGACGTAAAATCTGTCACGGTAAACAGTCAAAAATTATCAATCGTGCAAAAATGTAGCTAAATCTAGCCCGGATTTTATTGTTTACAGAAAATCTAAATGACAAACAAAAACCCGTATTTTCCCATCACCGAATTACTATTTGCTATCTTCTGGGTTATAGTAATTTTCCCACTCAAACAGTTACAAAGTATAGGGGAAGGGTAAAATTTTCTGCACCAAAAAATGTAACCCTTTTTTTCAATTAATGAAATGAAAATCGACCTTCCATGAAAACGCTCATTGATGTCATATTCATGCGCCAAGTACTACAATAATTCCGTCCGCTGTTTTTTAAACACAATTTAGTATCATCCGAATCGGTTAGTAACAAAAATTCACCCCAACCCCCGCCATTTTGATTGCCTCGAATCCAATCGGGAACACACAAAGTACGTGCAATTAAGTCCCTGCCAATTTCGGGACGAAATAAAGAGACGAACGCATAAAGTCGACTGGAACAAATACATTTCGGTACGATTTTGGTTTCTCATCTGCATAAACGACCTACATTTTCAATAAACGTCCGTATAGGAAGAGCGGTCTCTCGTAAAGATTATTGCTGTTTTCGGGGTTTGCATACATACATTTTTAATATTCGACCGTTTCCCAAATGATTGGCCCATAAAAGAGCAAATATGACTCAGGGTTTTCGCTTTTTTATGATGCGAAAGCTCATCAAGCGGCAGACACAAAGCCTTTATGGTATTTATATATCGAGAAGATCGGCGGCAAACAGAGAAATTACATTTTACGCGATTGGATTAATCATGGACAGTGAGAATGAGGATGCGATTTTGATAGGAGAACAAATTATGTATTATGTTAGATAACAATATTACCCAAATGGAAAACGTTTTGTTTTCGGATAAGTCGCAATTGGACACTATCGCAACTCTATTCTGATTTTCCATCAACTAATTGAGAATCAGAAAAATTAATTTTTTGCATAGACCTCATCATCTCTTGTTTCAATTCGAGCATTCAGAACTCGTTAATATGAATCCTAAACCAATTCATATTTATTTCAAGGTTGTTCGAAGCAGTAATTTTTGAATTCCACTGAGTAATTCAGAGTCATTTTCCCCCTTTCTCCTGAACGGTTCATTTTAACGAACCGACCCTTCCGAATGCCGTTTTTCCACCATCGAATCAAAACCGCCCCGCGCCCAAGCCAAAAGATCAAAAATTCCCCATCGAGGTGAAAGCGTTTAGCTAATAGCTGCGATGCATCAACGAACAGGCGGTATATTCGCAATTATAAAATATAAAAGGGTGCAAAACCCTGAGGGCGATCGCCATCGGCGAAAACACCCCGAATGTGACTCAAACCGCCCTGGCGTAAGGTCCAGGGTGGCTTGCCATATACCCTCATCCTCCGGGTCGATCGGTTTCCTTTTGGGAGACAATTTTTGTTCATGCTAAAATTCGGTTCAAAATTGGTATGTGGAAGTTTTCGAGTTCAGATATTATGAATCTTCCATCAGAATCAATAAATTAAAGTTGGAGGCTCCAAGATGACAGACGAGTTATCTCGGAGATTTTTTCATAAAATTCATAAAATATGGTAACTTCAAGATGGTGAACTGTTGACCATCATTGATAGACCAACGTTATTCGAGTTTAAGTACGAGGTGTTCTTCATTTATCGGTTTTTAAATCTATAACGCCCGTATATAATTTCGATTTTTGCAGACTTAAAACGATGGATTTGAAATTACATTTTTCTATTTTGGTTCTATAATGAAGTCATATGAAACGTAAATGCGTATCGAAATAGCCTTACACATTTTTTTATTATTCGGAGGTTGGTACAATCCAACTGCCAAATGAAAGTCAGAAGAGTTAGGCCCAGCCCAGTCAATGGTTTTATTGGTGAATTTTAATTCAAAGTAGGATTTGATATGAATTTACCAATATAAACATTAACAACATTGCATTTTTCACCGCTGGTATCACAAAAATCAAAATTGCTCAACAGTAAACTGGGCTTTACGGTTGTGCGTCACATTTTAAATATTTCAATGTGATTTTAGTTACCAATCGAATATGTTCTTGTTATTTATCGATATTAAATTAATTTCTTTCAATAAAATACTTCAAATCAATGCAAAATAGAAATAATTGTATATGACACACGTTTTAAGTATTATCGTCGTACTCCAAACAACTCGTGCGACAAAATAGCGTGTAATAAAACTTGTATCATAATATAATATTTTCAGTTTCAAGCTATGCAAAAATTATACTTTCGGCTTTTGTCATACAGGACGTGGATAATCAGCGTAATTGTTTTAAAAATACTCGTAGCATTCTTTTTCACATCATGCTTTGACGCTCATTTAGCTGATGTTTATTAAATATCAAACAAGTACTAAAAACGAAACTTATTCGGCATAAAATTCCTTTCGAAAATGCATCATCGCCGTCTCCCCTAACAAAAGGGTTCACACGTTCTGCTGGTAAAGTACACGTGTCGAACAAAATACAAAGCATTCCATCACTTTGCGTACAAGTAAAACAGCGTTCACTAGGGTATACCATACCGTCAGTGTCGATAATGCACTGTATATGCTGAATGGAGGTTCTGTGTGCGACGAGAATAAAGGAGTTTTTGTGGGTAGTTTTTGAATTGGACTGGAACTAGGTCAGAAGGGATAGAAGATTCCTTTTATTGGTCTGTTATGGGTTTCGCAGCATGTGGTAGGTACTTTGGGAAAATATTGTTCATGGCATTTTTCATCGTGTTTAGTTCGGAAATCATGATCAATTAAGGAAGGCATATTTCCACCGAAATGATTATATACAGGGTGAGGCACTGTATAAGGTTCCATGGGATTATCTTCTAGAGAGTCTTTTTATGCACGATTTGAAATCATTTTGAGGTAATTTTCGGATTCTAGAGCGCAAAAGAAGGTGAATCCTTCGTTTACCGTTTTCGAAATTTTGGTGAATTTGGCTAAGAAAACAGTGTTGAAGTTCCGTATAGAAGGTTTGATTGGTCAGATGAATTTGGCAGGAAACTCGCTTTTTGTGAGATTGAAAAACTCGGGTTCAAATGGCACACCCAGTAACTAGTTACCTACATATTATCTCCTCTTCGAATTGATCTAGGTGGCTTCGACTATTTAATTATATTTTTCAGTTCTATATGATCGCTTGTTGTGCTTCAGAATTGTTTCAGTAGAACCAGATGTGATCCTGTTTTATTATGGATTGGTTATTTCTTTCCAAAACATAACAAAACATATAAAATCGTTCAAAACCTCGCAACTTTCGTCTTATACCGAGAAAAATCGCCCGACAATAAAATATTATCTCTCCGAAAAGTACGGCAATTACAACAAAAGAACAGGAATTATGAAAATAATAACCTCCAATTAGCGGGCTTCGAAGTACAGGGCGTAATCCTATTAAAAAACAAACCGCAGCCCTAAACTTTTATAATAATTTCAGCTTTGCATTCTTATTAGGGCAATTAGAATACTTCACCTCATTCACATTACCGGAGATTTGTAGGGGGGGCGCATTTGGGGTGGTTATATACGGATTAAATCGGGTGGAAATTTCGGCATGCTGGGATTTGAGGGTGAAGACCAACGAAATATTCATCACAAAATTCCATGATATTCCTTCGAAATAAAGTAGTAGGGTAGTTCGTGAGGCACATACATATATACAGTGATGATCGAAAATGTGAAACCATCACTTTTTGCTACATCCGGCTCTGAACGTATTCAAACCATTCTAGGCCATTATCCTGGAAAGTATTTGAAATACGTAATCCCGTTATTTTATGCGGGCGTAAAACGAACATAAAGCAGAAAACTATAAACTATAATGCGCTCTATGTGCCCGCTTTCATTGCGCATATTAAATGTTGTAATACTCCAATATTTTTACAACCCATAAAATGGAGGGCTGATGGAATGGAGAGACGTGACAAAAATCTCACCGACTTCAAAAACACATAGTACTTACCACGATATTTTCGATCTGAAACGGCAGAAAATTCGTTGATTTCCTACCCCCGAAAGTTACATCGAACAGGAGAAAGCAATTTTTTGATTATGAACCCTTCCATATCAAAGTGGCGAATAATGTGACATTCTCATATACGAGATATCAACCCTTGCAATGTGTGATCCAACCCCCCAATGATTGAACGGTTGCGTTATGTTCGAATATAGGGTGTCCCAATCGAAAAACTGTGCTGTTTACTTCGATCATAAAACAGACTAGATGAATAATGCTCAATCCTCACCACAGCAGTTGTTTGAAGCCAACATTCAAATCAGTTACTAGGGTTACCTTATGCTGAGACAAGGATAGCAACCACAGATTCCCCCAGTACCAGTGTCTTGCTATCTTGGAAAGGTCTGAATTTGAATAAATTGACCTACTATCAAAATCATCGTATCCATTCTTCCTAAGACTGAATGGAAACAATGTGATATCAAAGTTTTCTGGAAATATAAGTACATCTTTGATTTATTACCCGAATTATAATAGATTTAGTTCACTGTCACTACTATATATTTATTTTCTGGCAATATAAAGTTTCAAAGTGTCGAACTTGATTAATATAACATCATATATATTATTATTACTTTTCAATTCCACTAAATATAGGCTCATCTACTATTCTGAGCATTTTCTCATTACTTGGGCCAACCATTTCATCACTTGTAGTGAAACGATTCGAGCGAACTCTAGCGTCTCTTGAAATATTCTCTTTCTTGATCATATTTTCACAAATATCCACTAACTTTTCATCTCGGGGAAACCCTAGAATGTTTTCAAATTTCCAAATATCGTTTTGCATATGAGGGTGGGTGAATAATGTTTATACCACGAATGATACGACACTGAGTAACTCACCAGTGGAATGTTGTGTTCTAGTCACCACTTTTAAATCGTCTCCCACACATTTAACAGCGTTTTACCGTTCTTTAAATTCGATTTGACTTGAAAACAAAGTTTTTGAGTAAAATCCTATTAAAATTTTCACACAAAACTGGAAATATGCCGTTTAATGAACCAACAAACAAAATTTGATTTGAAAACGAGACGTTTCACACTGTTACTGTCAGCGTTTGGTTGATTTTCGTTTGAACGAAATTAGCGGTGTTGGCGAATTCACCAAAAATGACGAGCTATCTAATAACCACTTATATTTGAATGACGAAGACTGATATATATATATATATATATATATATTTGGGAATCTTGAAAAAATGTGGTCATGAGATAATTATTATCATTTTCAAATATTACGATGTGGCAACCCTGTGGGGGAAAAACATATGAATATGAATTTCATGTTGGTTTCAGACAATGTTACTATTCAGGTGGGTTTGTTGTTCGGAGTTGCTGTATGTATTACAATACTTCTCCTGTTTTGTTTTTATTTTGATTCCCACTATATTTATTTTCTGTGCATTAGAAAAACTTTCTCCAGTTCGGGATGCTTTTTTCTTTTGAGTTGGAGGTACAGATCGACCAATCGCTTGTCATTTCGTGAATACTATTATTTATCACTTGAAACACATGCACCTGGAAACCTTTGCGAACAAAAACTCATTTTTATAATTGCAATTTTTTGCACCCATTCAGAAATATCGCAATCCTCATACTTTCTATTTCTCTTTGACAATTTGCTGATGTATCAAATATTCGTGAATTTTCAGGAGCACCCTGTTAATTTTACCCTCGCACAGCAGTTGTGGCCACTGCTGGTTCCAACTTATATAGGCTTATTAAAGTGTGCGTGTTCATTGGGATCTCAAAGGAATAAACACGATCTAAATTCTGAATGCGAAATTGTCTGATATTAGGTAGGTAGGTATATATGTGAGGAGGTTTTAATCAAAAATGATGTATCGATTTATGTTTTCCAATTGCAGAAGCAATCAAGATAACACGCGATTCGTACTCTTTGTGTGCAAACGTTCCCCAAAATGGCTGAAGATTGATTGCTTTTGTTCCTGAGTCGCCATGAAAACAAAGAATTTGCGGTCACAAAAATTAACTAGTGAATCCGAGAAAACATTTACTATAATTAAGTAAAAGAATAAACATGAAGAGCAAGTTCGATGCTCCCAAATATCGTAAAATGATCAAAAGAAGTTATTCCATGATTCAAGACATAAAATTTTCTCTTATATTCTCTCTTTATCCGTTTTCCCTTGATTTTTAGTTGGCCTATGCAGATTCAACTTGAAATTAATATTCCTCAAGTTTATTTGTCTATGCACACCTACATCTATTTATTTTCGGACTCAATTACATATCATTTTTATCACAGAATTTGTAGGTGATTCGTGAACAATAAAGATTTTCAAGTACTATAATTTTCCTGTTCATCACATATCCCTCTGGCCAAATCTCAATACAATACGGAAATCACTATACAAATGAGTAGTTTCCATTCCTGTTACCGGTCCTTTGTTGAACGCCGTATTGCCTGTATACGGTAGTCTTGTTGCTATAGCAGAAGGGATCACTCATCAAGAAGCTTAGTTTATTGTACTCGACCCAGTTCTGGTTCCTGCTCTTCCTGAGCCGGTGGGGGAACATCAGAAAAGGTAGACTGGACTGCAAATATGATGGGATTCAAATCACGTAGTACGGGTGATGCAATTTCAAGTTAGGAAGGTGTTGATATTCTATGTCTTATTGACATTTTCTTATTTGAATCTATTCCTCATTCGAACCAACTTTTGTTAATGTTTTTTCTTATGATTTAAATCATCATACTTTTCGACAATGGGAGTTCGAAACTTTCGTAGGTTAGTACATAACTAACTGTTCGAATGAAATGTCGCATATATTTCCATGTTTTGATTATTGCTTTCTTTTGTAACTATATGTTTGTTTGAGTTTCACAATATTGAATTCGTTATCAGATAAAAATAAAAGCTCACCATATAGAATGATTGTGATAGCTAGACTAGAACATTCAGTTTTAATTTCAATCCTCTTATGAAGATGCTAACATAGTTAGCAAATGCCATGTGTTAAAAAATCATTTTTTTCTGTGATGGAAAAAACGTTAGACATCTCTACTCTATGGACAGTCAAAAAATATTCCTCTTCCCCTAGTAAATTTTTCGCGATTTAGCTGACAATAATTTTTGTGACGCTATACTTTCGCTGCTTCTAATACTAACTACTGTAGAGTCAGAGGAATTAAATTTTTTTGACAACATATTATTCAAGCACGAATTAATTTTGCAATTTTTAATCAAATCATAGAACTGAATTGACAGATATTTGATTACCTCAAAGGTTTTGATAAATAAGTACAACAGCCTACCAGTTTCAAAATTCAAATTTAACATCGATAATTTTGTGACTTTAATGTATTGTAATAATATATTTTCTCAATATAAAATCGTATTTTTATCCCGTCATAGACGATTGGATTTTTTTCTTGTAAAATCAATAACTGTTGTTAGGTTGGTAAACTGAGCTCATGCTTATTATCATATACATATACCTACCTAAACAATCGTTACAAAGGTCGTCAAGAATACTTGCCTAGAAGAAATTTTCAGTTGCTCACCTGAGCTAATGATTACCGGATCTGAAGATCAAGATTCTTCATGCCTAGTCCACAGTGTGTAATTGGGCAGATAAAATCTTCCCATTCGTATAGGGTAACGGGCTTTGTGTTTATCGGGCAGAAGGGGATGGTCATGTGACAATGCCCTTGTAGTTCGTACGGGGGAATCAGGCCCTAAGGGCGCATAATGCGGTCCATTGTAGGTATCTTTATTATTCAATATCAGGTATTATGAGGCATTCAGCCTTATAACGTGATTAAATTTTGAACTAGTCGTTGCTTTAACGATTAATGATTAATTTCAAAATAACTGATGATGCCTGAGAAAATTATCCATCTGTACAAGTACTTCATTCAGTTATACTTAAATATACAGAGTGAGACATCCAAAATGGAACCGATTGATATCTTGAAGGAAATTGAAAATTATTTCACAGTAGAATTATTTATGATAAACTGTTGTACAGCATAATGAGCATAAATTGAAAAAAAATTAACTTCATCTTACGTAACGTATTTTACATCTAGTTTTATACAATGTGAAATTTGAATTTGATGATGAATCTGAAATTTATGTGATGTCCATTAATTTTATGTTTTTCTACAAATGTAAAAAACTACAGAATTATCAGGCGTGAAAGCAAAAAAAAACAATATTTCTTCATCTGTATTATTACCCCATCATATAAATTCATCTCATTCTATAAGATCAGACTTACTTTCAAGTATACGCACTGATGTATCAGATATCTATTGCTTACAGAAAAAGTTACTTCATTTCTTGAGTTATACCAGACGATGTTATAACCTTAGGCAACTAGATTTTCATTGAAAAGGACAAGAAAATAACGGCTCTATACTTCACGTTTAGGGTATTTTTTCATGTAGCAGAACTATTGGAATCATTTTTTTTTGTGCATCAAGTACAATGAAATTATGAAACTCATCATGATATATTCATGTGATTTCATTATTCTTTAAAAAACAAGAGAATTTTCAGGCCTGAGAGCGAAATAAAAAATGTACCGCGTCAAAAGGCAAGATGTTCGGAAACATTTTGATAAATCTGGTCGTCAGCCCGAAACGGCCGCTGCTCCTCATGCAGAATAAAGACATCCATTCAACAGTGACACCACCTTCTTATCCCCAAGTCTGTGCAGTGCGAGAAACTTTTGACGGCAACTCATCGCAGGTCTCGCAAAGTTAAATAGGAAATTTATACAAGAGCTATATCGCAGTGACACGCGGGAACAGAAGGATTCCCGCACAAAAGACTGAATTATTTTACATGCATTACGACGGGATATTTCCGGGAATTCATCGGGATCGTTCGATCGAATGATGCTTGAATGGGAAGGAAACTCGGATGGTATTGGATGATAGCGCGGAAATTCATATACGACCTCATCTCGAGTGACGTTGAATTTGAACTAACGCCCCAATGAGGGGCGTGTATTTTCTCGATTTAAATGATAATAATGATAAAATATACAGTTTTTTCCATAAATAGTTATCAAATCTCAATATACAGGGCTATTCATATTCGAGTCTATGCATGGGGAATTCGATAACGGTAAGAAATAGAGGGTTGGTTAAATAGGGGCAAAGTAGCATATTTCAGAGGTTAATTATATGGATGAAGAAAATCTGACGTAGCTTCTTCAGTTCTGGAGTTATACAGGAGAAAAATTTTAAAAAAATGAAATTTTACTGGTAATAGTTAAATATTTCCAAAACACTCTATAATTCAGATGGTCGATATGAAACATGACTCTTGGCATTCAAAAAAATGCAATAAAAAATACAGGTCCGTATTTGAAAATTAAAAGTTGAGGGTGGCCCAATTTATACGATACCCTGTATATAACTTTTATTCAGATATTTGGAAAGGCTACAAAAAGTTGCTATGGTAAAGTGGCCAAATTTTAAAAAAATCTTCGTAGAATAAAAAGATATAGGCAAAAGAAGAATTTCGAAATTTTCGATTTTTCCTGTATAACTCCAGATCCGAAAAAGCTAGGTCAGATTTTTTTCATCCATATAATCGACCTCTGAAATATGCTACATTGCCCCCATTTAACCAACCCTTGAATAGCCCTGTATATAGGTATCAAATTGAAAACAAAAACTATAAAACAATCCAACGAAGTAAAGTTGTTGTGAGATATTTAGTAATAATTTTTTTTATATAAAATTATATATACATTTTTCGTTGTAATTCTACTTGATGACATAATTTATACCTCCAGTATTCCATGGAAAATTATCTTGGGATATTCCAGTATCCAAATTTTCAGATTTTCAGTCATGAAATCGATGTTATAGCTTTGATTTTTCTGGTACTTACTAAATCGTTAACATATGGAACATGATTATACAATTGTTTTTGCCAATTGTCTTATTCACTCTGATTTCTTTTTCAATTTTTAAACCTGATGGGGTATTGTGAATGTGATTTTGTGTACATTATTTTCTTGTCGTTTTTAATGAAAATCTGGTTGGCTTAGGTTATAACATTCTATTAACTCAAGAAACGAAGTAACTTTTTCTGTTAGTATGATCTTATAAAATGAGATAAATTTATATGGAAAGGAGATAGATAGACTATCACACCTAAAGATTCCATTGTTTTCTACATTTGTATAAAAACATAACATCAATGCATATCAGTCACATGAATTTAAAATTCAATATCAAGTTTAATCTAACATTATATAAAATTCGTTGTAAAATACGTTACACTCTCATTTCCATCGTTGAAAATTCATAAATCGTTCACAGGGTGAGCCTCAGGAAACTAAATAGATGGCATATCGTGGTGGGATGAAATTAACGTTCAATTTCCTTCAAGATATCTAATCTGTACCATTTTGAAATTCTCACTCTGTATATTTATAACGAACTGAGCACTTGTACTTCATATAGGATTACTAGAGACTATAAATCTGTTGACTTTGATTATAATTCAGTAAGTTGTATGTGAATCGATCTTTTGCAATTTTTTCACAAAAAGTCCCTCTTCAAAATATTCAATCTGTTTTAAATAAATTCACAAGAGATGTATAAAGAAAAACGAAAAAGTTGATGATTTGAAGGTGCAAAATTTATTGCATATTTTTTAATGAAATCACCGTTTTTGCTGTAAGAGTTTCACAGCAAGTTCTCGCGATTTTTTCACTCCCTTCATTCTCGATTGTTCGCCAATAAAACTTGTATGCAGTTAAACATGTATTTATCAACAGTAAAAACACAAGAGCTTTTTTTATCGGATATATTTCTTTTCATAACGAAATAAATTTGCCAATCTGACATGAAAAGATCGCGAGACCGAAGGTCGAGTGATTTTGTCAAATGTCAGTTTTTCGAGCAAAATTATTGATGGAAAATTTTTGAGTTAGGTAATAAGACATTTATCCTTAAAAGAAAAGCTCGAGTATTTTTTGGCAAGATAAATTAACGACCAAATATATGAATGAAAAACAACAATAATTATCTTTATTGATACAATTAAATCATTTAAATGAACAGTTATTAAATACGCAATTGTTATAAATTGTTTGATTTGGTGTACTAATTTAAAAATTTTCTCACTCGAGGCTCGTAGGAAACTAATAAGATTTTCGTGATATTCAGGATCAATTTGGAGATAGGGTTTGATAGAAGATGATGTTGAGTGTCCCGTTAAATGTTATGTCAGCAAAAGGTTCAAATTTAATATTGTATTCATTGAAATATTTTTCTTGAATCATCTTCGCAGTTGAATTCCGAATTGATTTAACTGCATATTCTTTATAATCTTCTCCATTCCTTTTTTTTCATATTATATGCCCAACCCTTTGATATATCTGCAACTTTTTGTAACGGAGTTATTTTCGACAGTTCGTAATTTCGTACTTGACAAAACTCCATCATATTGACGCCTTTGTATTTTTTGTGGATTGCGGGATTGCTTTCTCTATTTTTTTGTTATTTTTTGAGTCGACACCATCCCAAAATGACTCATGTTATAATGTTTCAGTATCAATTACAATTATCAACAATACCTAAATAACTGACAGGGCAGACATTGAAGTAACGTAAGCATACTAGATGTAGACGCTTAAGAGGAACAGGCATTTTTATCGGTGATAAAAAACGATGCACCTTTCTTATCGCTGTCAAACTGACAAAACAGTCATCTTTGAATTTAATTTAAACATTTTATACAGGAGTTAATTTATCGATAAAAAATAATACATTATGTATCCGTTCCCGATTTATAACCAGTATCTAGTTGAATTTTAATATTATTAGAAAAAATATCGGAAACTTGGGAAATATTTTTTGAACGACTTGGTGAAAATTTCGAAGAATTTTTATAAAATGTTGGCAAATTCATATTATTTTGGTATAATTCCCTTCAAAGAATCATGATGCAAGTATATTCACCTTGATTTTTTTTAGTGTACGCAACTGGCAACGTAATTCGTCCCGGAATGTTAATGACGGCCACGAGTACCCTTGGGACTCCCCCTTGCCCCCCCCCAACCCATTTCCCGATCAAATTAGAAACCGCCGTTACCATCGGAACCGCCTCCCGATTTTTCTCAATCACTCCAGCGCGACTTGACAGTCCAATTCATCGCGCGTCAAATTAATAAAGACTAATGAATGCTCAGCGTCGACGGAACTAGAACTCCTCGAGAGCAAACTCCTCGGCAACAACTCCCGAGCCAGGACTCTTCCTCGTTATAACGCGCTATCTGCTGATAATTGAGATTTGGGGCGGCAGAATGGAAACCGCCACCCTAACGTATCTGCAGGTGTCTATAATACTGTGTGATGATTTTGTCCCCAAAAATGTCCACACTAACCAAATCGGTTGATTAAACTTTATTTTTCGAACAACCTCATGACCAAAAATCGAGTGGGGTGAGGTCAGGGGTGCGAGCAGGCTACTGAATCAAAATTTTCATTCATCCAATCGAAATTCAATACTGCATGAGGACTATCTGAAAGTCTATTATATGGATCTGTAGAAAAATCGATGATATTTTTGGGTAGTCAATGTATCTACCTCAATGAAAAATTATCCTATCAATCTATCACTTGAAACTTTTTAAAATTTTTAAACCGCCATAACTTCCGATCATTTTTTTTTCGTCATTTTGCTTATTTTTTCACGTATTTCTCCTATCAAAAAAAGCAAAATCACTAGAACTGAGTATTGAAATTACCGACCAAATTATTTTTCATCCTACTACAGAAAATACGCACTTTCCTCCCTCACATCAGATCTTTCCCCTCTGAGAAGAAAAAGTACTTTGCTTGTGATTTGACGAACATTCAGTTTCATATTCTCATGAAATATCTAATTTTTCAGTTATGGGTTTCGTTGTTCTATGAAAACGAAACGATAGGTTTTCAATCAATATTTAGGCATCGACATCTTTATTGGTTGCTCTGTATATTGTCATAGCATCGTCAAAGAAAACTCAGAATAATTGATATTGAAGTATATTCGATTTCTCAATAACAACTAATCGTTGTTCCTGGTCTTGAGAGGTCGGGAGTATAAAAAGAAAAAAGCTAGATAAAAAGTAAATCTAATATAGTTGCTCACAGAGCCGGACTTAGGTCCGTTTGATAATACACAACAGGTGACTTGACTATTATTTGCATACAAATTGAAATAGTATATTATAACACAAGTTTTATAAGACTCTATTTTGTCGCACGCGTTGTTTGCAGTACGACGAGCGAAGCTCCAAGGGAACAAGTGCGACAACGTGTCCTATAAAACGTGTGCCATATGCAATTTTTTCTATTTTGCATTGCAAGAAATTGATTAAATATCGATATATAACAGGAACATTTTCGATTATGAATATTTAAAATCTGACACACAAGCATAAAACCCATAGTTTACTGTGGAGCGATTTTGATTTTTGCGATACCAGTGGTGAGAAATGCAATCTTATTATTGCTGTTATTGGTCAATTGAAATTGAATCACTATCTAAATTAATAGTAATTTACGTAATAAGTACGGAAAATACTGTTTTTTTGGATGAGTGGACAACATTCTAGGACGAGCGTAGCGAGTCCTGGAGGTCTGCGAGTCCAAAAAAACTGTTTTCGGGCGTGTTGCGTACACAATTTTTTCGGCAACCGTGTAGAATAACAAATCAAAGAAACACATTTCTTTATTGGAACAAAATTTCGAACATTTCAATTCTTATTTCTATTAATATTTATATTAAAATTAGAACAATTGTTAATATTGAATGGATTCAATTTGTTTGAAATGCTTGGTATATTTAAGTGCCTTTTGTTGAAGTCAGAACAAGAAGGTAAAGTTTCCGTTTCACATTGATTGTTTTCATCTGATAATTTTTGAATGTTAGCTAATTTTATGTCAGATAGCTGTCAGTCGTTATTTTGCTGCTATGGTAATGATCAACTGCATTTATCAAAACCATACTACCAAGATTTTCATATTTAGGTACAATGACAACAACGATGTGATTCTTCCCGGCCTAGTCCGGGAAGTACGTACTTCCCGGACTAGGCCGGAAAAATGTCACTTTCTCAAAAAAAAATTCGTCTGGAAAGTACGGTTGCCGAAAAAATGTTTTTCACTACCAGAATCACCAAATCAAAAATCGCTCAGAAGAAAGCTGGGCCTAACTCTTTTGACTTTCATTTGACAGTTCGATTGTACCAACCGCCGAATAATAAAAAATTCCTATCGAAACAAAAGCTATTTCGATACGCTTTTGCGTTGCATAATGACTCCATTATAAAACCAAAATAGAAAATAGTATATTATGATACAAGTTTTATAAGACGCGTTGTTTGGAGTACGACGAGCGAAGCGATCGAGGAGTGCTCCAAGTGAACAAGTGCGACAACATGTCTTATAAAACGTGTGTCATATGCTATTTTTTCTATTTTGAATTGATTTGAAGAAAAAAATGGATTCAATATCGATAATTAACAAAAACATCTTCGATTTGTAACAATGATGACATTGGAATCTGACGCACAAGCGTAAAGCCCAGTTTACAGTTGAGCGATTTTGATTATTGCAATACCAGCGGTGAAAAATTCAATGTTGTAATTGTTTTTATTGGTCAATTTGAATCAAATCACACTCTGAATTGAAATTCACCAATTAAAACATTGAGTTTTTTACTGCTATTATCACCAAATCCAAATCGCTCAGAAGTAAACTGGGCATAACTCTTCCTGACTTTCATTTGACAGTTCGATTGTACCAATCTCCGAAAAATAAAAAATGCGTATCAAAATAGAGGCTATTTCGACACGCATTTGCGTTGCACAATGACTTTATTATACAACCAAAATAGAAAAATAATTTTTAGAGGAGTATTTTATACACTTGTGAAATAAAGTTGTATTCAGGAAATATTATATTGTATAGGCATCCTCAAGACGCGAAGAAACGTTTCAATTTCCTTGTACCGACCTAGGTGCATTCGTTGTGGGGCTGAAACAGTAGCTATTGCGATACGCTTTTTCGTTGCATAATGACTTCATTATAAAACCAAAATAGAAAAATAATTTTTAGAGGAGTATTTTACACACTTGTGATATAACGTTGTATTCAGGAAATATTATATTATTGTAGGCGCATTCTCAAGGCTTGACGAAACGTTGCAATCTTCTTGTACCGACCTAGGTGCATTCGTTGTGGGGCTGCGTAATTGGGGATGATTATCTCGGGATGGCCCGTTCCTGATGATTTTCTGAGACGGGAACCGAGAGTGCGTAACTAAACTCGTTTCGAGTGTCGCTGACGTCTTCTCCGAGGCCTACTTACTAATTGCGGGACGTGTCTTTGACACCCTCTCTCATCGCAGCAATCCCATTACCTAAGTTTCGGACTAGTGACTCGTTAGGGTACCGTAAGTGTGCTTAATTGAAAAGGAAGAAACGATTAGAGGGACCCGGATATATACGGGAACAGGCGACAAAGGGATATCAGCGATAATGGCGTTTCAGGAAAAAATACCTATACTTTTTCTCTTTCGATCCGAACTATTCATCAGCCGTGAAAACATATACAGGATGTGTCGTGATTCAATGCCTGTAACTTGAGAGCGCATTCCTCGAAAGTGTCAAAACATTCGTCAGAAACAATTGGGAAGATATGATGGACGATATTTAATTCAATAATAGGGGGTAAGCAATTCGGTAGACCATTTACAAATTATCTACAAGATGCAAATAAAAGAGAAAACACAGAATAATAACTCTACAAAGGTGGCCGAAGAATGAAAAGCAGCATGCTTGGATATCTTGATAGAAGATGCAGATTTTGTTGAATGACATTTTTCAAAACGACCTTTGAAATATATCACAAGTTTGCTTTCAAGTATAGGTTTTCTTCAAACTGCTCATATTTCATGAAGAAGAAAAGCTGAGAAGTTTCCACAATCTCCAAGACTGCTATCCAGTTAATTCTTATATTTTTCACCCTGTATATTATACTTGTCACTTATGAGCAAGAAAATGTTGTACTTCACTCATGCAGATAGAAAACTGCAATCTCTCCTAAAGATAACTCAATCTCTGAGTTATCTCTATAAGAAATGTATCAACAACTATTTTTCCTCAATTAAACCACATTTTTCTAGTGAAAAATTAGAAAGAATATTGGAAACTTGGGAAATATTTCTTGCACGACTTGGTGAAAATTTCGATTTTTTTTTATAAAATGTTGGCAAATTCATATTATTTTGGTATAATTCCCTTCAAAGAATCATGATGCAATTATATGCAAGTAAACTGCTCATATTTCATGAAGAAGAAAAGCTGAGAAGTTTCCACAATCTCCAAGACTGCTATCCAGTTCATTCTTATATTTTTCACCCTGTATATTATACTTGTCACTTATGAGCAAGAAAATGTTGTACTTCACTCATGCAGATAGAAAACTGCAATCTCTCCTAAAGATAACTCAATCTCTGAGTTATCTCTATAAGAAATGTATCAACAACTATTTTTCCTCAATTAAACCACATTTTTCTAGTGAAAAATTAGAAAGAATATTGGAAACTTGGGAAATATTTCTTGCACGACTTGGTGAAAATTTCGATTTTTTTTTATAAAATGTTGGCAAATTCATATTATTTTGGTATAATTCCCTTCAAAGAATCATGATGCAATTATATGCAAGTAAACTGCTCATATTTCATGAAGAAGAAAAGCTGAGAAGTTTCCACAATCTCCAAGACTGCTATCCAGTTCATTCTTATATTTTTCACCCTGTATATTATACTTGTCACTTATGAGCAAGAAAATGTTGTACTTCACTCTCCTAAAGATAACTCAATCTCTGAGTTATCTCTATAAGAACTGTATCAACTATTTTTCGTCAATTAAACCACATTTTTTTAGTGAAAAATGTTTCCTTTTTTTCCTAGTCACCCGTGAAAGTGATTATTGGAGCTATTTCTCAAAATGGAAAGAGATGATTATAAGCAGCATGTGGCACGTATATTGAAAATATAATAACCCATCATGAAAACGCTTATTATGCAAGAACGCTACGAAAAACCTGTCAAAAACCTGTCAATTATAAAATAACCCCCTTGAAATCTATTCAGACAAAAGAAAGCCACCCCTTAGCTTCCTCATTTTATTGAGGTAATTTCATACCGACTCACATGACGGTATATGATACATCATATTATTATCATAGGCTCCCACATCACCAGTCCACGTTTTGGAACTTCGAAACAAAACATTTTTAAGAACCCTATAAAATATAACGAATTCAGCGCTGGCATAAAAATATGACAGTTCTCAAGCTAATCTCTCTTTTGTGTGTTCGGCGAACGAATGAGGGGGACTGATATGGAACTCGCACCAAAGTAGGATCACAGTTTTACTATACATAATATAATATATGCCCTGTTCGGTTAGGAATGATATTTCTGAGCGGGATTTCCAGGGGATAAAGTATTTTATGACACATTTCAAACCGAAAACGAACTGCAATGCAAGATAATAAAAAAGTTTCCATATTGTAAACTATACTTGCTATTTATATCTATGTTGAATATTGAAAATATTTTCAGAATTCGTTGCGAATTTTTTTCATTAAGTATCAGTAGGATTTTCATAATTAGGTTTTTGTGTTTTCATCAATTGCGTTTACTAGGTTTTTCGTCTGCTTTTCGGTGTCGTGTAAACTACACCCAAGGTGGATATAGGATGGTGAAACAGCTCTTCAATTGTTTTTGCGAAAAACTTGTAGACCGTTTGAGAAGGTACTAATATTTCCACGACTTGAAAGAAGATGGCGGTAAGATCGATTATCGAAGAAGATTTCTGTTGCTCACGTATTTCTGTGGTTCACATCTGACAGACGTGACTTGAAACGACATTAAAACAATATATTTTCGATAAATTTGGAATGAATATTGATATTTGGACTCTTCTCAGTCATTTTTCATCTAGAGCAGATGAAACTGATAAAAAGATGACAGAAGCACAGTTTCTGTTTTACCGACACAAGGTATGTCGCCATCTCTGTTAATTTCAGAAAATATTACTACGGTATGAAATCAAGTAGGCAAAGGTCTACAGTTTATTCTAGTGCTTGTTAATAGAAAGCTGTTTCACCATCCTATATCCATCTTGACTACACCACACTCGAAATCAACTGATTTTCAGTTCAGTTATCCTAATGAGATTCAGACGAATGAGAAACTTGAACAGTCACGTAAATTGTTGATGTTATTTGTGATTCTTGATTGATGTATTATATTATATATGTATATGGTTTCTGAGAACTGAATGATGAATTCCTCATCTGAAGACGATTAATCAATCATCAACAAATCTTCATATTTATACCCATTCAATACCCACCACTTTTTAAAAGAAGAATCAATTCATCACCCTCTTCCATAATGACTATTTCATCGCAAATTTTGAATTCAATTTCACCAATATTATACCCATTTAGCATTGATTTGATGTTTTCATGGATTTGTTAGCTTGTTTACATGTGACCTAACCACACAATTTTTAAATTCATTTCGAGTGTATTTAGCACTTGGTTCGGAGGTGGAAATAAACTACACTGGTGTAGAATACACCTCATGAAACGAATGCTCGAAAGTGGTGCAAAATACATGAGTATTGAGGTGTAGGAAAGTGCTAAACTTTGCATTCAAAGTAATTACATTCTTCTTTCGAAGATATGTCAGTTTTGATTATCGATTTAGTTCCAACTATATACATTAACTTTTATTGTTATATAGATAAGACACTAACATTCTTTAATCTTCTGAAGAAACTCAAGGTCATCACATATTGAAACACCGCAGCGAATTACTCTAATAAACATCCAATTTGTTCTGAAGGTATTCTTGGATCACTCACGGAAATGACTATACTAACTTTTTATTCTCTATGTTCGCTATGAACGTACTGATTTTTATTACGAACCGGAAGGGCCTTTAGTGCTTTCACAATACCCCATAAAATCCGGAGACAACGACCAATTAAATTGGTAGTAGTTGTAGAAGAAACCCAGGAAATGTCTTGAGGTAATGACCTACCGATAGCAATGCTAGTATAGCCTATATATTTTCTACAGAAGAGGACAAGTGTTATTGTGAAATTTGTCCTTGTCATTTTCTGCCCTTTGAGTTTTCCTTTCAATGAAGTAAGTTATAGTGTACAATAAATAATTCCCCTTCAAAGTCATCCCGATGTTCTGATCATCTTCTCTAATGATTCCATCGTGACAAGGAAAGTTAATTGAAGCGAAAACATTACTTTGGCAGTTCCCGAAGGAACACCTCGAAAATAACGACGATAATCGGGGCGTTTGGCCGAAAGCAGAAAATCCCATCGATGATATGATCGCGCGATTTTGACAGATTCGATTGAGCTTTCCGCAAAAACGGTCATCAACACTTCACTCTCTCGGAGAGAAATCACTCGCTTGCTCTCTCTCGAGAGAGACTCTCGACGACCGACAATCATCGTTAAGATCCTCATTGTTCACGTCCACAGCACGCCTTGATGCGGGATGCCGGGGGAAAACAAAAGGAAGAGTGGCCAGGAAGGAATCCAGGAAGTTTTATCGGAAATTTTCCAGAAAAATTGTTAGGGAGTCAGCAGCTACGATATGCTTGAGCGGCCTGAATAAGCAGTACTGGCCAAGTGATTGTCTTCTTGGTGCTTCAAAAAGTTCAGTTGGAGTATTCTCAGAAATATGCTCAGAAGATAAATCCGACTTGACAGAACCTAAGAAGCATTTCTCCTATTCAGCTTTCAGCTGTTTTTTTTATTGGAGTAGTCCTCGTAGTTTTGCTACTGCTTGCTTCTCCAAGTTTATTGTTGGTAGGTATTATTCAGCCAATACACATTCCATATATATTTGACAGTTTCTTGTTTTATTTTTTGGTCAAATGAAAATGAAACCTATGATAAAGGACCCTGAGCTGCTGTTAAGGTAATTTTTGGAACAATCCTCACATGATTATCCCATGATGTGGTATTGTTGATGGTAACACCGAGCATAAGTATTCAGGACTAAATAATCTAGTATTATTAGGTATTGTGAGCTCTGCTTTCTTGGAACTACAGGATTAAGTTCTGATTTCAGAATTTTAGGATGGATCTGCTTACAACTCTGGCTCAGAGGAGAATTCCCAAGAATGCCTGAGTTAAGAATAGATTATAGAGGGGATGAAGAATATGCAGCATCACAAGCACCTCGACCCATTAGACCTTCAGTGCTTGACCTTTAATCCTTTCTGAGACTTCCAGGAACTGTCTTCGCGTTAATATTTTCCAGTTATTTTCCAGTCCTCGCAGTATAGCGTCATCTGTCACTCCCTGATTTGATGTGATACCCCAGAGGACATGGTCTAGTGAGGAGTTCCAGTACCAGCTACAAAAGTATTCCTTGTCAATCTTGAGGGGACTTGGTGCCAAACTCAAAGACATTTGACCGTCTTGGAAAATTCCTGTTGATCTCTGGTGACGAAAGCCATACTCTATAGGTCGTTTACAATTCTAGGTTGATTCTATGTTGATTGCTTCCTCTATTACTGGTCTTTTTGCCTCTTTGGAAATTGGTTCAATCCTATTTGTCTTCCAGTGGGTCTTTATTTGGGTATATATATAAAAATACCTTCCATTTTATCAGAATAGTCAACAATAGGAGTCGAAAATGATCTGGAATACTCTCTACCGTGAGGTGGGAACGTCAACATGGAATGACAAGTACGTGAATAGTATCAAGGTCGGTGTCTGATTCCAGATTTTCGTGGGATACGGACCTGCATACCACGAAAGCAACATGTCAGACATCGCACAGTTATAAATGTCATGTCAGTCGTAAGTTGCGACCTCTTTTATTGTTTCTGTCGAGGGTTGGAGATATAATAATATATCTGCGGATGGCCATTTCTTGATGCATTCTTTTCCGGTTATTAATACGAATTCGAGATCTGCGGTAGGTATTCATATAATATACGGTGGATGGAATATGACAGCTGCGGTGACGCGACAAAAGTTGGATGAATATAAGGGATGTTATTGCTGATGGTTTGTTTGCTCTCGCCGGATTCTTTAGTTTCCCTCATATTTGTAGGACAAGGTGAAATAGGGTTTCTCTGAATGTCAATATAGCAATAAGTAAGGCAAATGAAATATTGAGACATAAAAGTAAACGAAGGTCGATGAATAAATTCGATTTGGTGCATCGAAAGTTGTTGAAGAATGCCATATCGATGTCTATTAAAATATATTGTGTACCCTCTGTGGTACCGTAATTTCAAAATGATAAGAGAGTCCACCGTGTATTGCGATTCAAATCTCCAGTTCATTTGATGGAAGTTCGGGATGCAGGCGCCCCACATTATCATATTTATATACTTTATTTTACGCCCATATCATAAAATCCTCTCCTCGCGATATTCGGAAGTACATTTTTACACCCTAAACATTCACGGGTCTTTGATTTTATAGTATAGGAATCCATCCATCGAGAGTTGCTTTGAAACGTATATATATAGGATGAGGGGTGAGTTCAGGAAAATCTCTTTTTTCGACCGCTGATGCGCGAATCAGAGCAGAAATGAAATTTAAACCGGGAAGCGGAAATTACAATTCACACGTGAATGGGGTGCCAACTCACCCTCACTTCAAACTCTTATTCATTACCTTTATAATAAAATATGCGTTTCCGGCATCTCCGAAAGCATCGATGTCAATATCATTATTCTAAATGGATCATCATAAGATCTCCCAAGATCAATGATTTTTGATAACCAATAATCGTTATTATAATATGAACAAGGAAAAATTGAGTTGGGATATATGGTATAAAACTGTTTGAAAATAACTATTTGTGTATTTAAATCGCAAAGTGAGAGATTGCAACTCGAGAGTGGCAAAACATTTTGCGTTCGAAATACACACAATATTTTCTATACAAACACAGTTCCTATAGACAAGAAAATTCGATACTTCATTACTACTGATGCTTCTCTTACTACCATAGGGTATGAAGTTAGTATAATCGAAATGTATACCTTTTTCAGTAACTATATATTATTTTTGCTTTACATTCAAGGAACTGATGGTTTTTGAGAAATGCGACGAGTTTAGGATTCCTACTTTGATATCTTTAACATTCAAGCATTACATGAAACCATGTTATGAATCTATCATATACTTTTTCTCGATTTCTCTGGTATAGGAGGTTCAAATTTACATGTTTTGCTCTTTCTGCTACATGAGGAGCTTCAACAACATACTTATGCTAGACTTGATAGAGATGCAAGCGTTTTATCTAGTCAAATGCAGTCCCTCGGATAATAGCAGAAAAATTGTAAATTCCTTTCAAATTTTCAAAGGTCACGATCACGTCCGCCTTACAGAAAAAATTCTATCCGAGTCTATTATTTCGCGTCTTTCATGACTGTTATATACGTAACGATACTTTCGAGCACCGAACAAGACATTCTTCTTCGATTTGTGCCTTCAACCGGTGTGTGTTCAATTACCTACTCGCCGTTCCCGTCTCGCATTAAATGAATCCTGCTGAATCCTGCGACTCTGAAAATCCGCTGAAGCGCGTCTTTATTTTAAAAATAATATCCGCAGAGATTATCTTCGTTTTTTTAACCTCGGCAAAAATGTTAGCGAAAATCCATCGGCGTGCCCATCAACGCCCATTTTGGGGAGCAGGGTTCAACCCTGTGAGGTTTCGACCAGGCAGAAGGATTTTTTGGAATCGCTAAGACCATCTGGACTTATGAATGATTTGTGAATTTCCCAAGGCATTTTCTTACAACCCAGCCCATAGAACTTCTCAAAGTATGCCTGAGTAACTTTCGAAAAAAAAATGGTATCCCCAAAGAATTCTCAAGAAGTTTTAAAATTTTCTTAAGAATTATTATTTTATTATGTCTTATGAATTTCCAAGACATTTTCGGACTTTCCAACAAATTTCCAAGACATTTTCAGACTTCCCAAAGTACTACCAGGGTATTTTGGGAATAAATAAGTCGTATACGAATATTTATCCCATACAATTCCGAAGTAAGTTTCAGACTGGTGTTATGGGACTTCCCAAAAAATTGTCAATGTTTTTTTTCCTCAAAGATTTATTAAGGAATTTTTGGACGTCTCAAAGATTTCCCAAAAAATTTTCAGACTGCCCGAAGTATTCCGAAAAAAAATTCAATGGTGTTGAAGAACTTCCCAAAAGAATCCTCAAGGAGTTTTCGAAAACTCTCAAAAAAATGATGAGAAGTCTTGAATGAATTCTCAGAATATTTTTCAAGGACTTCCCAAAGGATTTCTAGGGAATTTCTGGATTTTACGAGGAATTTTCGAATTTCCAGAAGGAGTTTCAAGAAAGTTTTCTATTTTCTCTAGAATTTTCAAGGAATCTCTGGACTTACATAACGTTCAGAAGGGTGAAATTAAATAACAATATCTCAAACACGACCACTATTAAATGACGTGTATTCAATTTTTGATTGTTTGCGAGATATTCACAAGACTCTGGACACACAAATTTTAGAAGAAAAAAGTAGATGAAATCGTCATGTATTTTTATTCACTGACTTAATTGGTTAATATTCTGAAAGTATAAGTGGTAGAATCGTGAGTGGATTATAGGCTGCTAGTCGCTCGGTACCGCGTTCTATATATGGATTTGGATTTTACTAAGCTCTATACTATGTACACCATACGGTTTCTACCAGAGTAAATGCCATAGTGGTTCGTATTCTTCTTTTTTAAACTATTAGATCCTTCACCTAAACTCATTCAAGCATTTTTCTAATCCTTGTGGGTACGCCTCTGGACCATTTCGCATCGACGATTGTGCGAGAAGAACTTGTACTTGTAGACAGTTCGGATCTGAGGTTCGGATCTAAATTATTAACTCTGACATTACTTATAACATCTGGATGCGAGCAAGCAGGCAGGCAGGCAGGCAGGCAGGCACAAGATGGGAGAAATGAAAAGCGGCCGTATTACTTTTTAGCAAAAATCGGATTTAATGTTCCGCTGGTAGGACGACAGGATTTATTAACTTTCTTGGCTCTCTCAGATGAGGAGATGAAACGTATTAGGGGGATACATAAAGATATGAGGAAATGAAAAGTCGTTTTGCATGTCGCAATTATATGAATTCTCCGACCTTTTGAAGGCCCATTTTTGGATGCCAAAGGTGAATGGACAGTGAGGAAATAAGATGCCAATGGACTATTTGTCGTTTACTGTTCTGATGAACCTGTGCTGAAAATAGGGAAGAATCGGTGCTTCTCTTGACATCCCCTAGTGATATTTCATCAAAATGCAGTTTGGATTATTGCAAAAAAAAAATTAAAATTTCACACCTAACATTTTCGACCAATTAAAAGCCTGTATTTTGTGTTTTAAAACAGAAAATTTACAGTAAATACTGGTATTATGAAGTGATCATTATCTTGATTCGAATTCTGAAGTCGTCCATATTTTCGTTATTATAGGTACCTACATTTCAAGAGATTGCATTGAAAAAAATCAAATTTTAGTCTCACCTAATAGTAATTTACGTAACAAGTCCGGAAAATACTGTTCTTTTGGATGAGTGGACAAAATTCTAGGACGAGCGTAGCGAGTCCTGGAAGTCCGCGAGTCCAAAAAAACTGTTTTCGGGCGTGTTGCTTACACAATTTTTTCGGCAACCGTGTAGAATAACAAATCAAAGAAACACATTTCTTTCAAAAATTGAAATGTTAGCTAATTTTATGTCAGATAGCTGTCAGTCGTTATTTTGCTGCTATGGTAATGATCAACTGCATTTATCAAAACCATGATGGAAATAACTATGGTGAAACTACTTGTCAATTGTTTTTCTCCCAAAAGTCTCGACGGGTAAAAATATTGGTGATACTTCGGAATTCGTGTGCAGGAGGCGCTTGGTGTCATGTCATTCGAGAGTTCAAGCACGTTCAAGAATTGATTTCGATGTTATCAGATATATTGGTGATTTGCAGTGATTTGCGTGATTTGTGAGAATAACGAAACAGTGAGCATGAAAACAAGGATTCTGTTTGAAATATATCAACAAAACAGTTTAATAATCAGTATATGATGCTTGCTTGTTGGCAAACAATTCAGTGCCACGTTTGTTTACTTTTGAATTTTGGAAGATTTTCTGGAGTATTTGGGTATAATTTCCAACATGAAAACGATTAATCAAGAAAATGAAGTAGAAGGTAGTTAGCAGCCATCAAAAGGAACAATCTATCAGAGTCTAAATCAAAAGGATATCTAGCATCTCAGACATTCCATATCAGGTACATAATCAGTATTTTCAGTTCATCACATTATATTATGTATTGTAAAGCTGATGAAAATAGTGGTTTCATACAATCAAATAGGGAGAAGTCTATGTACCTATTCAGTTCATTATTTTGGTTCAAGAAGAATCACTTGAGATGAGTTTTTTATATACCGACTGAATCATTTCACACAATTTGAAAACATTGCCTCTTCTTGATACAATATCTATAATTCATTCAACTTGTAGGAAAACCTAGTGCCTTTGAGTGATGAAAATCTCAAAATCATCCAGATCTTGTACAGAATGAAAAATTGAGAGCAGACAAAAGATCCAAATTGAGCAAAGAAGCATGTAAATAACCAAGAAACCTGGTAAGTTCTGAACATTTTCAAAAATCTCATCACCTATTTAACTCCAACCATAAAGTATTACTTGGTTTTTTATTTCATCTAGGTATACACACATCATGCCATTGTAAAATATGATGAAAAATACTCTAGATTTCTTTTTTATTTTATAGGGTTATGAAGAAAGTGTCCTGGGAGATGTAGAACAAGCATTTTCAATAACCATGTTGAAATTGAATTCAGAATTTTCAGAAGACTATTGCACACAAGCAAATGTTGAAAGTTTAGAATGAAGAACTATCTATTCTTGATAAAATAGAACAGTATATATTCATTCAATTATTCAGTGTATAATTTAAGATTCATTATGCTCATATGTATCATTACCACAAGAAACATGTACATAATATAAATCATAAATATGAAATAAAGATATGAAAAAATGGATGATAGATATGCTGATTTTTTTGTGGATTGATTTTGAATCTTCCAATTTCTTTTATTTGTATCAGCTCCTCAGGTTTGTGATATTCTTCAATATGAATTTAATTGAGTCTTTATTTTGATATCTTGAAATATCCTGAAAAAGAGATTGAAACAAAAATTGTAAGTTTATATAAAAATATGAATATGAATGAAATATGAATTTTTATATGGTATAGAAATGTGCATTTTGTAATGATTTAATCATATTACATAAAGAAAACAAATAGTTTGATTCTAAGATTTAATAACCAAAAAATGAATGACCAAAGTATTGTTAAATTTCATATTAGCCATCATAAACAATGGTTTCCTGAACCTTGTATTTTGTGAAACCACAATGAAAACTGAACGGGAGTCATATTATTCACAAGATCATTGTGACTTTTGCATATTCAAAAGGCCAAATGGAACCAACTAATTCCACATTAATCATAAGGGTTCCATCATCAAGTAGCTCAGCACTGGCTCTGTGAATGTTTTACCTAAAAGAAACTGTATATTACTCCCATGAATGAACTATATGGTTAAAAAGTATAGAATGATGATATAAAAAGAAAATAAGTACAATAAATTCACCTTTCCAACAATGACAATCATTTAAAATCTTTGCCTACCTTGGTGACAAAACCTGCTGAAAAATACTCATGAGCATCAAGGGCTCATGTAAGAAACTGAGAACCCCTAAGTAGGATATCAATGTATGTTGTGCTTGATGGAATGCCATTTGAATCAGCAGTGCATACACTAAAGGGTCCAAATCTAATCAATTTCTTCTTAGATGCCTACAGATAAATTACAATAAGTTCTTCATATCTAAAAATGTTCTGGACAACTCAGTATTCACCTTTGACCAACGTCTCGGATTGTCTCGGATTTCCAGCAATAATTTCTTGAAATATGAACTCTGCATGTTGAAGCACTGTTGAAACATGGTTTAAACAAGTTTAAACGCATGCCATACTTCTTTAACTATTGATTATTTTGAAAATGCACCAAAAACCTCGAGATGTTTACAAACTACAAACAGTACAAACATCTCATGAACCACAATCAATCTTCTTCTTTTTTCTTTTTCTGTAACCTTCGTCGTTTACCCCGCTGTTTTTATAAAATAATTTTTGTATTTGCTGTAAACTCGCATCTCGCATTTATTGTCCTAAATTAATTCCTGTTCTATTTTCATAAAAACTGACAAAAATAACAACTCGACATGTCATTTTGAATTTTTGAGGTCTCGCCACCTGGTGGAATTTCTCATAAGTATCACCAATCCTTAAAAAAACATTGGATATCATAGTAGGCTGGTGTCGAGAACTTTTTCCCATTCCCTCTATCATTGACTAGTTACACCATAGTGTAGTCATCTTTATCAAAACCATACTACCAAGATTTTCATATTTACAATGACAACAACGATGTGATTCTTCCCGGCCTAGTCCGGGAAGTACGTACTTCCCGGACTAGGCCGGAAAAATGCCACTTTCTCAAAAAAAAATCGTCTGGAAAGTACGTACTTTCCGGACGGTTGCCGAAAAAGTAAATTCGTTGCGAATATCGACAAATCATCAGACATGTGAGAACATCAGTCTTTCCCTCGGTCTTTCCAGACCCTTTGCGTATAGCATCTGTTTTCATTTTGACGATGAAAAATCACCAATATACAATACGTGAAAATCTTGTAATTTCTATTTCACCCTGTATCTTGAAAACTAGGAAGACTGTGAGAGCTTTCTATCATCATCATTCAACCTGATCAATCAAATTTGAAACACATAATAAATGTTCCTTGATGAAAAATCATCTGGTGTAGATGACTTCAACAATGACAGTTTGTGACACACGCATTGTATAATCCTTTGGTTCAATTGCGCTTTCCGCCGCGCTCCTTTGCCTTCATGTTTTTGTTTGACAGAAAAAAAACGAAACCTGCCTAAATCATACATGATGCGCATGCCATATCAGCGTTGTCGCTTGTTGCGCGTGGTTGTGTTCGTGCTTCTTTTATTTTTTCGAAATTCAATTCAATTGCGATTAAAATTTCATACAATTGTGAAAGTGTGAGAATTGCAGTAAATCTTAACAGTGTGGAAATATTGTAATCCTTTTTTCCTGCATGAAATGGCGATATGGAAAGATGGAGAATGTGTAATTTCAATAACCTAGTGAACGTAGGTCTAATCATTTTTGTTGGGTACTATTTTGTATTGAATTTTGAAGTGTGCTCTTCTGACCGATGTCTGGTTTGAGAAAATTGTGATTCTATGGATATCTCATTATATTTTCTTGATTATATTGTTGCAATGGAGAACCTTCTCCACCTATATATTTCTCATTTATCTACAATATCCACATACCTCATTCAATGTTGGTTTTGGCTGAAGATTAAATTATATTTCATTTCAGCTCCAAAATTTGGACGGAAATTGCTCCTGAATGGCAAGGGGTTTATGTTGGAGGAGAACTACCTCAACACAACCAAAGTTTCAGAGCTGATTGTCGAGTGTTTTGGTGAGTGATAATATGATTATTATATTCAATTCTTGTTCTGATGTTGTGCACAATTTCGAAAAACTGGAGATTACGTTTTTTTTTCATTTCACGAGACATGAAACGTCGTATCGAGGATGTATTAGTTCAGTTATAGCAAATTTTACCTACAGGGTGATACACTTTTGGGAGTCGTACCTAATTCAACTATCTCGAACTTTTTTACGTGCCGCCTCTGATTTCGATGAGGAAATTTAGATTATCTCTTTTATTTGGATACTTTGTGCATTGTTGTATATTTCTCGAAATCACTATGGAGTTTGAGAAAAATGTCAAAAATAATAAGTATACTTGTAATAAATCTTTATTTTTAGAACACACCTTATCTTTAACATTTCTTAATGATTTTTTATCCAAATGAAAATTAAACCGGCTTTTTCATGACACTTGACAGGCTTCGAATGTAATTCGGAGAAAAGTAATATGTTTCATATTGCACGAAACTTCCATGCATATAATGTCTTCTTTGAGCAGTTGTCCTGCTATAAGAAACCAACTTACCCTGTATATGATACTCATTGTATTCTTATAAGTATATTTTGACGACTTTCGATCTCGTTATTGAATGATTCGTATTATGCTTTTTCCACGATGATAAATGAGGGACTGATCGTTGACAGCTGACAGCAAATCCGAACAGCCCGCCCTCCGAATATAACATTCTTGCAGATTTCGAAAAACGCCAAACTTCTCCCTCTTTTGACCATTCACCCCTGCGTGGTTCCCGGCCTCAAACTCATCGCGTGAATTCGAAAACACCCTCTACCCCCCTTCCCGCCACCCGATCCTTCATGCGTACACGCATAAATCCGGTCGACACCTAATTCATAATTTTTCATAAGCCCAACGAAAGCTTTTAATTTCACAAAAGCCTCGCTCGGCCCGGCTCCCACTCTGAATAATGGCGAGTTAATTCTCGACCGATCGCCGGTCTCTTCATAACGACGAGATGAATAATATACGGCGTGTGAGCTTTTTGATTTATGCCCCATCTATAAAATTATTAGGACCCGGATGCGACGGGCGCTAATGTTTTTTTCAATCATCGCGGGAAGCGGGAAACATGGAAAATGCTCGAGAAAATGACTTGTGATGTACAGGGTGTCCCAAATTCGCAGGACAACAGTTGAGGTGAGATACACCAGGGTCGATCAAGGGTAGTTTTTATAAACGGAGTTTAAATGGTGTTAAAATTTATTGGAATAAAATATAATATTTGTGAGAATTGCATTAAGTTGAGGATTGAATCGTGAAAATAAAGGTGGAAACATAGATATCACTCGAACTATTTTATTTCGAGAATAATAAACGTAACTTGTACCGGGCAAACAAGTAAGAAAAGACGCCGACTGAATTTCATTTCACCGGCAGCGCTTTCATTTTTAGGAATAAACATTTTTCTCTGTTCAAAGATTGTTACGAATTGTTATACTTTGTACAACAAATGAAAATACAACCCAAGAACCACAAAATATCTGAAAAAAAAACCAAATATGTATTTCGACAACTGAGTTGTCATCTCCAGCAGTGGAAATACTAATGAAACGGAAGATGACAACTTAGTTGTAGAAATAAATATTGGGTTTTTCTCAGATATTTTTTGGTTTTTGGGTTATATTTTCATATGTTGTATATTCCAGAGTCTCCTAATCTCCACTTTATTGTTATACTTTGTTTTTCGATACGACGTTTTGTTCTATCATCTACTCCATTCTTCTCAATTCGCAACTCAGTATCGCTTGGCTTTTACGAGAGGGTCTTTTCAAGGGTTTTTATCCAACTATATTTTTCCCAAATAAAAACAAGGTTTTAATCTGACTTATTTTGAATCAATTGAACAAGAGGAAAGTCCTGCCAAACGGCAGCATAAATGATGAAAAACAATGAACATAAAAAAGTCGAGAACAGTTCGTACTCACAATAAGGTCACCAGCAATGTCCTTAGAGGGCAGGTAACCATCATTCATATAGTAAGTAAGTAAGTAATTTATTCAGTTAAAGTTTGCACAGATGTATACATATGTGTATTTGAATTATATAAACATATTAGTAGAAAATTATGATTGAATATCTGTTCAGTAGGTAATTAATAACTCATGAATGTACAATATTATATAAATCAAAACATGAATTCAGTATTAATCAATATGTATGATCAGAGAAATATGAACAGAAGAAGCCACCTAAGCTGGGCTTGTGATGTGAATCTTCTTCTGAGTAATATCTATATACCATTAATATACATATTGAAAATAATAAATGTTAGTGAATCTGATTTCAAACCTATATCAGAAGTACGAAGAGAGAGAAAACGAATATTATCAAAATATTGATATCAAAAAATAATGACGAAATGAATGTGGTCTTATACTTGATTAATAATTTTTAGAAAAGATTGCGGGTGAGTTTTCACATAATGTTTTATACGTTTTTTTCGTGATTTCAGACTTCGGATATTCCTTATGTCAATAGGAAGCATATTATAAAGTTTTGGGCCAAGAAAGGTTATGAATTTTTGATTGTGGATTGATTGTGATATGTTGATATGGAATAGCCAATCAAATCACTGGTTTTCTAGCAACTAAACCAAGTTCAGCTCAAACGGAGCTCATACTCGTTTATAAAAACGGCCCTAAATCAGGAAAAAGTTGTTTATATATTTATTTGCGCGATAATATAACGCGGTTTCGTGATATTTTGACGAACCAAATCTTTGATCATCATTTTTCATTAGCTTCATTTTGATAGATAAGAAAAAAGGAACTTTCTTGCAGCTATTTTGTATTGATTCATTTATTATTTGCGGTATATATTTGTGCATAAAATACACAACTGTCTCCTAATTCAACTAAAGTTGATGTAATATTTTGTTGTTCGTCTCGCTTTTTTGTATATCCGGGTGGTCACAAAAATCTGAACACTCCAATATTTTCTTCACCGGGAATCCGAGTTCATTTGTCTAGCTCTTGGTATATTTTATCGACTTCAACTACAAACAGTTTAGACTTTAGAGGGTGATAATTTGATCAGTGCCATTTAATTGTATTAAATACAATTCGATTTCCTGTAATAATATCGATACGAGAAAATATTTCTACAACAAGAGAACCCATAAAGACATTGTAAAGTGTAGTTCTTCTTTTCGAGTTTGGTGGAAAATTTTCAATGTCATGTCTCATTTGTGAAACATATCGAAAAATGTCCTCTGATGAAAAAGCTGGTCAAGACATTTTATAACTATGTATGAGTTCCGAAAATAATCTGGGATAAAAATTATTTTTTGGTCATAAAAAATTTTCAATCTTTATCCCAGATTTTTTCAAAACTTGATCAATTGGCCTAGGCCCTAGAGCCACTGATCAGGATAAATGAAGCAAAATAGTTCGTCATATTCCGGATGGTCCCTAGAATCTTCTGAGTCTAGTTTATCATCATATGAATTATATCACAATATGTAATCCAACTTAGTAAAAAACACCAGAGGTGGTGAAGAAAAGTATACTGATTCGCAAGAACACACTCATGATACGGTATTTCTTCACACCAGAAAAGTATTCGCATGTGCAAGGTGCACCACTTAAAATGGAATAACGCTTCATAGGTCTCATGTAATTTTTTCAATTGACATTTAACACTCTAAATTCCAAAATAAACAATACCTTGATATCTCCGTTGATAATAAACGAATAAGACATATGATGTTAAACTTTATTAGGTGATAATTATATGAGACCTATGAAGCGTTAATTTGATCTAAGTAATTTGATGACAATAGTCCAGTCATTTTCCATCAAAATATACAACAACTTGATTTTAATAAAATCAGAAAAGTTCTATCGAATTCATAAAAATACACATAGTGGTCCATTTGGAAAACCAAAGTTGGTGTCCATTTCAAGAGAATGGCAGACCCTGTATAACAAAAAACATCTGTTAAAATTCAAGTCATTTCATTAAACTTTTCTACTTAACATTTTATCATATCTTCAAGATTAGAAAAGTTAAAGGGGGGTAGGAGTCAGCATCAAGAAAATCACAGAATGTGCATCACACCACTGCGGTGTCAAATGGCACTTTCGGAAATGCATAAAAAACACCACCAAAGTGTTCATTCTGCCAAATTCAGCACTAACACTAGTATTAATGACAACTGGGAAACACCCATGGGAAAGGTCACGTCATAATACCTACAGTGGTGAATAATATGCCGGTGTTTACTGACACTAAAAAAAATCAGTACCTCAGGGGACACCAGACGGTGTTAGCTGGTATAATTTTTTCATTGTGCATCCCCTCGAAAACAAAAAAATGTCTCAAAGTCGTCTTGTTTAAATTTTGCTTGAGCACCCTGTAAATTCTCGGAAATCGGGGGAACGTCTAAAGGAAATTCAATTATACGCCTCAAATAAAATCAGATTTCATTACTCTCCACTTTGAGTTGTATCTATTTCCATTGTCAACTTTTTTATTTGCCCCAACTGACTAACTATCCACATATCCCTAGGTAGCCAATAAAAATACTTCAACTTTCGACAAAGAGAAACTCGTTAGTTGTCATTTCTATTGAGCGCGTCTCCGACTTCTCGTTCTGGACAGCATACTTTCGGATTGTTGCCGATATATCCGCACTGAGATCGTATCAGAAAAGTCAGTCGGTCCACCGTCACAGCACTGTGGAAATCTGAAGCCATCGCGTATATCGACGGGCACTCTTGTAAATTCACACAAATACCCACTCTGGCGTCTGGGGTCTCGCAAATATCTGAAAGAAGCAAAGAAAAAGGTTCACATAACACATACTCCTCAAATACACATAATTTTATTCGTTCTCAAAATGCAAGGTGTGAATTTTTTCATAAAAGAACGGTTTATTACCTCAATTACTCAAAAGTCTTCTCTGATTTTCATGAAACTATACGGTATATTGCAACAGGGCCAATTTATTATTCAACAGTAAAAACACAAGAGCTTTTTTTTTATCGGATAAATTTCTCTTTCTAACGAATAAAATTTGCCAATCAGTAATTTTACGAGAAAAACTGACATGAAAAAATTGCGAGACCGTAGGTCGAGCAATTTTGTCTAATGTCAGATTTTCGAGTGAAATTACTGATGGAAAATTTTTGAGTTAGTAAAGAAATTTATCCAATAAAAAAAAGTTCGAGTGTTTTTTGGCAAGATAAATCAACGACAATATATAAATGAACAGTAATTATAATTAACTTTATTGAAATAACTATTTAAAGGAGCAGTTATTAAAAATACAATTTTTGAAAATGTTTTGGTTCGGTGTCGAAATTTCGATATTTTCTTCTCTGATGGTTTCGACACATGTCGAATATTCGTTCGAACACTTCTTTATATCCGAAGATCGCAAGTTACTAACAAGATTTTCGTGATGTTCAGGGTCAATTTGTAGATAGGGTTTGATCGATGCCGACGAAGAATGTCCAGTTATTTTTATAAGCTGTTGGTCACTCATTCCTGCTTTGGCTAACTGTGTAACTGTACTAGCACGGTTTGAATGATTGGTTATTTTATTATTTGTGGTGTCGAGGCCAATTTTCGTTGCTGAAATTTTGGTCCAAGAAGAAATCATGTTAATTCCCAGTGGAACATTTTTAAACCATCCTTTAGAATTTTCGAGCTTCCAAAAAGGGTTTGTAGTTAAAAAAAGTCGTTCAGACGTTATGTTTCCATTTCTTCTTTCTAAGAGTAGTTTTAATAATCTCACTGGACATATATTTTCATCAATATAATTTTTTGTTATCCATTTGCTGTCTGCCAATCTTTTTGACCCACCTTGTGCCGTCTTGGAAAATATTGTATTATATTCTATTCTTCCTGTAGGAGTTCCATCTTGATTTTTCTCTTCTTTGAAATAGTATATTCTACAGTTTACAGCTTCTCCTCCCCTCCAAGCTAATTCATAAGAAGCTATATGAAAAAATCTTCTTTGCAATCCATCTGGTTCATTTATATTCCATAGTTTTGCCATTTTTATAATATCTTTCTTATCTATTGCAACAGAACCTAACTTTCTTTTATCCGGAATAGCTTGCAATTCTTTCCGTTTACTATTTCTCGCATCACGAGCTTCTTTGAAAGTTATATCGGCAAAAGGATCAACTTTAATATTGTACTCACTGAAATATTTTTCTTGAATCATCTTTGCAGTCGAATTCCAGATTGTTTTCAGAGCATATTCCTTGTAATCTTCTCCATTTCGCTTTTTCATGTTATAAGCCCAGTCTTTCAATATATCTGCTATATGTTGTACCGGTGTTTCTTCTCCCAATTCGTAATTTCTGGCTTTACAAAACTCCATGAATTGTCTCCAAATCGACGATTTCGTGTTTCTTGTAGTTTGCGGAATTGATTTTTTTATATTATTTGTGATTTCTACAGACGAAATTTCCCCAAAACGGCTCATCCTGCGATTTTTCGTGTGAATAATACCCAACAATCAAACTTGACACGACAGAAATTGAAGTGACGGGCGCATACTAGATGGAGAAGGTTTCGAGGAACAGGCATTTTTACAGCGATAAAAAAGGATGCACCTTTTTTATCGATGTCAAAATGACTCACGTCATCGTCAAATGGTGTTTTCTATGGAGGAGTTGATTTATCATAGTAAAATTAATTGTGCGTTGAATTTTAAATCATAAAAACAATTGTTCAGCTTACTTTTCGAAGAAAATCCTTGCACATGCCTTCATGTCATGAAATAAAAATCTTATAGTTAATGGAAATTCTAGGAGGAAGTAGGTAACCCTCGAGGTAACCTTTCAAATCGGAAATCACATTTTCCAGAAAAAAAATTCAATTTATATGTATTAGTCTAAACTCTAAATGCAATGAAGTGAAGGAAAACCTTTCCTTGCCTGGCTATATCTACAATTCTATGGAATACTCAAAGCTGACAGTACTTATTTGTTGATGACGAATATGAAATACTTATAATATCTGATAATATTACATAATATTTTGATGTGTACAGGGTGAGTCAAGCTGAACGCATCGGACTTATATGGCCGCGTATGGTGACTTTTCTGAAGATAATTTTTAGCCAGTCATATAAACATGAATCTAGACTACATTTCTGAAATAGTTTCGTTGATAAATTTATGATTTTTTCAATGGAACACCCTATATATTATTCAATTTGAGGATTCTGATTCATGAACCACCTTGTATGTATTTTGATTAAATGTCATCAGATAGTTTGTCAAAAGTTCAATTCGGAACATGTGAGCTGTTTTGACCGATAATTAATAGTTTCCACACAAAAATATCTATATCTATAGTCGATTTTCCATATCCTATATCTCTGAAACCAATAAAGTTCGATGTGTTCAGCTTGACTCATCCTGTACATGTATTCATGTCCAAATTTCCTCATTTCAGATTGATTTTCGTATACCATATGAACAAGTTATTCTAAAAAATGATACTCGCGAAATCAAATTTTGATGTCATTTCTTGATAGAAAATTGAAATACTTATTCTTATAAACGAATTCGAAAAGTTTTGGATACATTTTTATAAAAACCATGATATATTTTCACATTATACGAATGAAAATAGAATCTTACTCATTTATTTTATGCATAAATACGTCTTTTCAGTAAATATTGGGAGTCAAATAATAAAACAATGGTTCATATTTACCTTCAACAACCATCGCTTTGCAACACATAAGAACATAAAACATTGAAATTCCCAATGGATTCATTTCGCACATGCACAAGCTCTCGAATAACAAATAAAACTCTTAACCGTACATATGGGAAAAATCTCGATTCATGTTGGTAGTTCACCTTGGTATAAAAAGGTCATTCACACAGTATATTGACCATCGATATCGACATCAAATAATCGATATTCATACAGGGAGAAGCACCGCAAACAGTATAGAGACATATCATTTTTTCGAAAACTTTCGAAAAGGATGACACATTTGGTATCATAATATTTTACCAATATGATTTTCCTCACTCCTAGCAAATCGGTTTTGGCTGAAATCCCCACCCTGTATATCATATAACTTCAAAATTCTCGACACAATTCTCATGGACCACGACACATTACCTATACTCTTTTGAAGTTTGTGAGTTCCCTGTGTACCAAACTTCATCCTTTCGATCTGACTGACACCCCAACGCGAATTCCCGTCACAGCATGACCCAGAAAGTCTTCCGATAGGTAAACCAGTAATCGCCACTCTCGATGGCTGCCGAGTCGAACTCGAGCATCCTCCCGATCGAAAACAGCGACTCTTCGGCGGAGTGGTCCAGCAGCGACGAGAAACACAAGCCTCCCGTGACGAGAGTTAACAAAGAGATCGTCAAAAACGAGAGCGCCAATAATAAAGTCGCCAAAAAGAAGAGAAAGAGGATCGTGTCGGTTTGTCTGACGCACTGCAGGTACGATGTCATCAGGAGGGTCGCAGCCAGATTCAGCTACAAGGAGGTGACTGAGGGTGAAAGCTGGAACATGTACTGGACCGATATGTCCATCACAGTTGACAGGTGCAAGGATATGAAGAGATTCCAGAAGATAAACCACTTTCCAGGTATGCTGGAAATTTGCAGGAAAGACCTGCTGGCCCGCAACCTCAACAGAATGCTGCGTCTCTTCCCCAGAGACTACAACTTTTTTCCGAAAACTTGGTGTTTCCCCGCAGACTTGGGGGACGCCATCACCTACAGTAAAACGCGCAAAAACAAGACGTTCATCCTGAAACCGGAAGCCGGCAGCCAAGGTCGAGGCATAATCATCACGAAATCCTTGAAGGATATACGAACTTGCGACAGAGGCATCTGCCAGGTGTACATCACCAAACCTCTGCTGATAGACGGCTACAAGTTCGATCTCAGAGTGTACACTCTGATAACAAGTTGCGACCCTTTGAGAGTGTACATCTACAACGAGGGTCTGGTGAGGTTCGCCACCAGCAGATACAAGGAACCCAACGGGGTGAACATCACGAACGTCTTCATGCACCTGACCAATTACGCAGTGAACAAGCACAGCAGGACCTACAATATGGACGCGGAAGGCGGCAGCAAGAGGAAGCTGACTTGGCTGAACAGCTATCTGAAGAGCTTGAAACACGACGTCGAAGCCGTCTGGTACAGGATAGACGACGTGATCATCAAAACCATCATCAGCGCTTATCCGGTGCTCAAGCACAGCTACGCGGCCTGCTTCCCCAACCACGACGTCGTGCCCGCCTGCTGCGAGCTGCTGGGCATCGACATCCTCCTCGACAAGCGACTCAATCCCCAGGTGCTCGAAGTCAACCATTCGCCCAGCTTCCACACAGACACCGAACTGGATTGCGAGGTGAAAGAGGCCCTGCTCAGCGACATGTTCGCCATGATGAATCTGGAGAACTGCGACAAGAGGAAGATAATGCGCGAGGACCGAAAGAGGGTGAGGGAGAGGCTGCTCAACGGCATCACCCCCAAGAACTACCCCTGCCACGGCGACATGAAGACCTTCACGGAATACTTCAGACAGGAGATGTCTTGCAGGGGCGGCTTCAGGCTGGTGTACCCGTGCTCTGGCACTGAGCTAAATTACTCCAAATACTTCGAGCAGGGCCAGAACTCGCTGTACTGCGACACTGCCTCGAGCAGGGCCAGAGAGGCTGCGCAGAACGCCCTCAGGGACGAGATGCAGATGAAGGCGAAGCTGGAGGCCTCGAAGAGGATCACACCCAAGGTCAAGCCCGAGCCTCCGGCGGCCACCAGCTCCAGGTCGTTGTCGAGGTCTTCCTCGGTGCCGCACAGCTCCAGAGGCGACTACCACAACTCGTTCGACCCCCAAATGATTATCGAGTACGAGGAGAAGGAGCGGTTGCAGAGGCTCGCCCAAAGGGACTACCTGGTGCGGAGTCAGGGCCTCCTCGAGATGGTGTACTTCTCCATGAAGAGGAACAACATATTGCGACCGCAGGAGGAGCGCAAGTACGCCATCTTCGAGAAGATTCGACATGCCAGCGAGGTGGTGAACAAGCCGGCGATTGGTGGGCCAGAGATCACCGATCTCTTGGACGGCATCGCCAAGAAGGGGGCGGGAGAGCAAGGGGCGGCCAAGGGGGCGGACGTCTACCCGTGGAATTTGGGGGGCAACGTGAAGTACCGTAATCATTCAGCTAAGGTTTGATTGTCTAGTTATTGAGTGGTTGTTGTCGGTTGTCGATTAAATTTTCATGCCTCGCATCAGCGACGTGCTCGTCTTTTCATCTCATTCTGATATTTTCTACTAGTGGTTTTATTGCATTCCCTGCAGTGTTGCCAAGTTATTGAGGTTTTTCTTAAAATACTTCACCATTTCAATCTCATATCATATATCCGTGGGGGGGGGTTGTAAGTACCAAGCCATTGATTGGTCGTTTCAAAATTTTGACCATACATATGTGTTATACCACGTGATATCATAGTACTTCCTTGCAGACCCCTCTAATACCAAACAAATACTACATGATATGCCGGATCTATAGCGTAAGCATAATATATGATCTAAGATTTCAACTTTTATAGTTCTAGGTGATGCCATTCTGTAACATGATACACTTCAAACTCCACGGGAAAATATACAGGGTGGTCAGAATATTTCATTTTCCAATAATTTTGATCGCACCAATATTTTTCGAATTAAATGCTCTATATCTGAATGATTCAATCGAAAAGTTGGCCATTCTTTGATGATATTAGGTTAGGTTATAAATAAGTACCTGCCTATTATTTTTTATTTCAATTAATACGATTTCAATTATTTCATTTAACTGAGTAAAAAAAACCTGTAAAATTTTTTTCATAATTATGTAAAATAGCAGAGCCGCTATCTGTCAAACTATTGACTCACTCTGTAGGTGAACATTCAGGTTATAAATCTAGTATTTGACATATTACCTTCTTGCCAAATAATCTCAACCTTCGATAGCTCAGTTGGTAGAGCGGTGGACTGTAGTGGAATAATAAAAAGTAGACATCCATAGGTCGCTGGTTCAAATCCGGCTCGAAGGAAACTTTTTGTATATTTTTTTTTCGAATGTGAGACGGACACTTCGCGCTATTCATTTGGTTTTGTTGGCATACTACAAGGTTTGAATTACCAGCAAGCAGGGCTCAATTATATTCAGACGAGAGAAGACTATTAAGAAAGCCATTGAGTTTTTATTATGATTTGTGGATAACTAAAGCTTAGAATCATTCATCAGCAATTTGTCGATTGAACAATTATTTGTCGGGTGATTTTTTGGACCAAATTATACATTTTTTTCTAACTAATTTTTATCAGTGAATCGCAATTGATAATTGAGACACAATTTTCATATTACTATTTCCTTTATTCAAGTGATAATTCCACACCTGATATTTTGATCAAAATCAAAATACGTTATATTGACAGATCACCATGGAAATTTTTGTTGTTCTGAACAACTTTTCCAAATAACATTTTTCGATATTTCTCCAATTAAAGGGAGTTTTGGGACATGATTTTTGAATTTTTCAAATTTCCCGTTAAACACAAAATGATGAACAGCACTGTTCAACCGTATGATGAGTACTTTCTGGCGGTCACTTTATATAATATATATAACGCACGTTAGGAAAAACGCAAAAAAAAAGAATTTTCTACCACTTGTAGTTACTCATAATTTATGTAAAATTGTAGAATATACAATTTTTTATTATCAATTTGGATGCAGCTTCCCGAAAAACCTCTGAAATTACAATCTTTTTGCCGATGCTTTTAGTAAGCTCAAGTTAAACTGCATTACCGTATAACTACAATTAGTATAAAACAATATAATTGTTGAAATAAATTTTAGAAATATTTGATTTGCCACCACAATTCGGTGTGGATTACCTTACCGAATACCACCCGAAGTCAAATTAATATCCGAAAATTTTTTGACCTCTAGAGGAATATTTAGAATATTGTTGAAAATATTCTCCTTGACTTGTTAGTTCTGTCCCATATAGGGGATGTTAAAAAAAGGTTTGTGTATATGAAAAATCTTCATTTCGTTCAAAATAATGTATATCAAAGTATAAAAGATGTACAAAAAAAGTATAGTTCTATGATAAATATAAAGTAACATTTGAAGATTGAATCTAAAGAGCAAAGTCAAACATCATTGTCGTTTACGAACATCCCGGCAACATTTCTCTGAGTGCTCAGGAAAACTCCCTACCGCACGTTCCTCACTATCCAGTCGACGTAGGGCGGCAAGAAGGTGTTGACAGAGGGCGCGTTCCCGCACCCCGCCACCAAACCGTACGATACGACGCCCATCATGTAGGCGACCTTTTCAAAATTTCGGGCGCGATCGACCATCATCGGCCCGCCCGAGTCGCCGGTGCACGTGTCGACGCCGCGACCGACGCCGGCGCACACCTGGCCGCCCCCCAGCAAGGTGATGCCGTATCTCTCGCAGGCGGAGTTGCGCACGAGCGGCAGGCGAGTCTTCAACAACACCGGGCTGCTCTCACCTGAAAACAAAGAAAAATTATCATGATCAATTTACGACTTTTGACATACGACTGTTGACTTGCGACATTCGACTTGCGACATTTAACTTGTGACTTTTGATTACGACTTACGACTTTTGACATACGCCTCTTTACTTTTGACTTGCGACTTTTGACTTACGACTTTTGACCTACGACTTTTGATTTGCGACTTTCGACTTTTGACTTAAGACTTTTGACTTACGACTTTTGACTTACGACTTTTGACTTACGACCTTTGACTTACGACTTTTGACTTACGACTTTTGACTTACGACTTTTGATTTGCGACTTTTCACTTATGAATTTTGACTTACGACTTTTGACTTACGACTTTTGACTTACGACTTTTGACTTACGTCTCTTGATTTTTGACTGGCGACTTTTGACTGGTGAATTTTGACTGGCGACTTCTGACATACGACTTTTGAGCTACGAAATTTGACAAACCTACTACTTTTGACCTACGGAATTTTTGACTGACGAAATTTACGTTCGAAATTCGACTTTAGACTTGTGACTTTTGACCTTCAAAATAACTCACGAATTTTGATTTCTTTCATCTCGCGAATTTCAAGTTACGACTTTTTACTTGCTAGTCTGGACATTGAAATTGCAATTTTTGACACAAATTTGACTTGCTTCTCTTACTTTTGACTAGCGTCCTATACATTTACGACCTTCTATTACAACTTCAATCTTGCGACTTTCGACTTCTGATTTTTTACTTTCGACCTGCAATTTCCGATTTACAACTCTTGACTTTCGACTTTCACTTACTTTTAACTTTTTTTACTCGCTGATTTTCAATAACTCAATTGAAATATGACGTTATTGTCGAATATATTGCTACTTCATGTTATAAATAATCTTCACTGTGCCCACTTTTTCACAAGTTCTGTAAAAGCTTGTTACTTACCAAATATTGCACCAAATTATTTTCCCATATACCGTTTTTATTATTCTTTGTTATCGATAATTTTTCTGTCTTACCTGTGGAAGACGTTTTACCCCATCCAGCAACTGTAAATGATTCATTGACTCCCATAGTGAAATCTGCATTAGGTAGACATATCGGCCTTATGTAATCTAAAATCAAGTGTGTTCCATATCCGAATGTCACCTCTAAATACAATCAGTACCTGTAAAAGTGACGTCACTATCCAATCTCAACAGTGCAACATCATCTGCTGCGTTCACATCATCGAATCTCTCGTGTGCCAAAACCGAGCTTATTCCAAAGTAGATTGGTGGATCAGCACACTTGCTGCCCAGAGGTGAATAAATGCAATCAGTGACATTCCTAGTGTCGTATTCTCCCAATAACACTCGATATCTGTGGAAAAATACACATCCCAACGCAAAAATTCAGATTATTGAGGAGCAGTGTAGGTACTCACAATCGCAAATTCCTCTTCTGTAAAACTTTTTGGTCGACGCAATGCGCAGCAGTCAGAACGTATCTCTTGTTGATCAACGACCCTCCACATCCGAATTTCCTTCCATTGTTGCTGGTGTACTCCAACAGAGCCATCCAAGGGAATTCCCCAAGGTCCACCGTCTTACCCCCGATAATTCTATCGATGTTGGCGGTCTGTCTGCCACAAATTGCCGAGATATTCTCGAAAGGGGCAGATTCGTAGAGGTCGGAGACAGTTCTAGAGGTTGAACTAATGTCCTCAACTTCATATGCAGGGATTGAACTAGCATCATCCTCGTCAGCAAAGCTAGAGGTAGGGCTGGGGTCCCTACTGGCAAATTTAGGGTTGGAACTATTCTTCGAACTAGTGGCAAATCTAGAGGCAGACCTTGTGTCCTCACTGGAAAATTGAGAGGTGGTCGCAGACCTCTCTGAACTAGTTCTAGACTTTACTGTACTAGTTCTAGACCTCACTGTACTAGTTCTAGACCTCACTGTACTAGTTCTAGACCTCAATGTACTAGTTCTAGACCTCAATGTACTAGTTCTAGACCTCAATGTACTAGTTCTAGACCTCACTGTACTAGTTCCAGATCGCATATTTTTTTCCATATTAGAGTTAGTGGTGGCTTCATGGCTTGTTCTCAACATGTCAATAGATGTTCTCCAATAACCTGGATCATTACTTCTAGGTGTAGTTCTACCAATATTTTCATGATTGTGTCTATTCACTGCTGGCCCGGGAAAGTTCTTGTGGTCGCTATCTTTATCAAGATGTTCCTCGTTAAATCTATTTTCTATGGAACCATGACTGTGTGGGTATTTTTTGTGGGGGAGATAGGGGTTGATAGGGTATCTCGGATGGTCGCTCTTCATTTCTCCAGAAGGTTCGTAGTCCTTGCTGCCTAAACCTACCGGGATAAAATCATCAGTGTCGAGTCTAGATCATTTTGAATTTCTGTTGATACCACGAAGAATTTGGGATGTGGGAAAATGTTGCAGATGTATTATATAAGAATATCGATATGAAAGTCATTCCAGCATCTGTAGTTTTTAGTTTAGTTAGTAGTTTTTTATACCTTGGAGATTCTGAGGATGGAAATCTTCTTCGTATGACCTCTTCACTATTCTCTGATGTTCTTGATTCGAGCAACAGACGTAAAAAGCATCTTCCAGAAAACTGTTGCATCTGTATGTGCTCATATCAGCAGTTGAGGCTGATCTGCCCAAAAGGCTTGGGCATTGGTTCAAATCCACACAAGATCCTGGAAAAAAATTTTTCGTTGAAAAATAGCATTGTCGAGGATGAGAACGACAATTTCTCTCACCATTTTCGTTATCAGGTGTCAGACAAGAATTCATATTCGGACACCAGACTAATGGTTCAGATTTCTTGGAACGGCCACAGTGTGATGTCCTTAGGAAATTGATGGTTTCTGGTGCATATTTTTTTGTGGAAATCAATTTCATTGCAGTGGAACATTTCTGGAGAGGGATGCATTTTATGTCGACTTGGTGACCTTAAATGTAAAAATTTGTAAGTGTATACGTATTTAATACTTGAAAATTAATTCATATGCACATATGCTTTTCATCATTTATAAAGTGGAGATGTTATGACTGAAACATCGAAATGTGAAAATCCTTGTGATTAGACCTTGTATCAAAGGTTATCGGCTACGATATACGGTAATCACTTCTTCCATAACTTGATTTGATGAAATTCTCGCTAATTATACGATTAACTGTCTACTCGAAATGGGTTTGGTTTCTTTTCGCGGAATTCTGATGAATGTTGGATGTATCGATTTATTTGAAATCTAGATTTTTTTCTTTTTTGGGAACATCAAGAAATTTCGGTTCATCAGAATACCCTGTATGTATATTCTATATTCTGGAATAATGTATCGAACACGGTAATGTATAAGTGCCCCCAATAGAATATATAGAATACTTTCTCATTACGAGAGAATTTAGCCTCTCGGATCATCCCAAAACTAAAAAAATGTGCCTCTTTCAGAACAGGAAAATCAAGGAAAATTATCACGTGAATAAATAGTCAGCTACTTACATAGAAAAATGTTATGAAAATGTTTCTTGATCATAAATGAACATTCACAATTATTGTAAAAGAATTTTTTCGTATCTCAAATCAGTGTTATCAGCATAACTTGGTTAATTTTGAGATTTTGAAGAAATACTATTAGAAACATACTCACTGTTCTGTTGGAAAAGCAAGAAACACCACAAACAAACTAAACACATTTCAGGTACAACATAATTTCCGCCCATTTTCCTGGACAACATTCAACACACGACAACAAGCAGCTGTATCATTATCATTAATATTATGAAAATGAGAGCTTTCGTTTATTTATAGGATACGGGAGAGACGCTAAGAATCGTATGGGGTTTATTTTCCATAGTTTAGTGGGGAATACCACTTGAAATTACTGCGAATATGTCGTTCATCCTTTCCCGCTCTCAATGGCTGATAAGATTTTTGTACACATATACCTTCTAAACAATAGGTGGGGGCTTAGACTTGATATCCAAATTTCTGAGATGAATAATTCATAATAATAATAATAATAATAATAATAATAATAATAATAATAATTATTATTATTATTCTTATCAGATTTTAAGTGAAGAATAATTCATTATTTTTCAAATGAAGGTTATTGAGGAATTTTTTGTAGTCGCATTGAGAGCATTCTCTACCAGATTTGATTTTTTTTATACGGTTTTGCTAGTTTCTAACGTCTCAATTCTGTCATCTGGAAGGTTATGATTTCGTTTTTGAAATATTTTGTATATTTCGTAGGTATATGCTGCACTAGATATAAATATAGGCAAAAATTCGAAGTTATTTTTTGCATATTTCTCAAATTTTCAATTTCAAAAACTTCATTCACAGTTTTCATTGCATTTTCAGAATATTTTAACCTTGTTCGAAATTTCATTGGAGAGTTACTACCTAAGGGATATCAGAAAACAATCTCATATTCATTTATTTATTTCTTCATGATTTCACGATTTCTTCCTTTCTTTAGTCATTATACTATTGATCTTTTGAATTATATCGACCTCAAAAATGTACAATAATCAAACAGTTACAAATCTACTACAAAAAATGTATTTCTTCGAGAAATAGTTTAAAAGATACATACACATGAAAATAATCAAGACATTTTATAGTAACTGTCAAAATATTCATAAGCTATTTCTTATTACTGATGACTATGACTGTAAATAAAATTTATACAGTAAAAGCAATAATATTCCTTTAATTTAATTTCCAATAGTGAAAAATCTAACGAATTGATAAAAAAATCTTGCAATCTAAGACCTAAATAGTATCTAGTAGATAATTAATTTTATTCCTTTTCGATATCTCCTCTTATCTTTTGACAGCGCCGTGTATCCATTCCAAATAATATTCCACTTTGGTGTATATTCCTGGCCATCCCGCGGTCCCACAACTGACTCCGAAAGAGACGATGCCCTCCAAGTACCATTGAGAAGAGTCGTTTCTCGTAGTTACCATCAAAGGTCCTCCACTGTCGCCTAGAAATAAAGAGAACAACTAGAAGTTACAATTCTCGTGACGACCTGTACGTGGGATATTTTTAAATCCATATTAAAGCCATGAAGTCATACACTTGTGAATCTAAGCTGACTTGGGACTGCAAATAATCTCTGAGATAACTGGAAGCAAACAACCAGGTCACTTCGATGTGAGTTCCAGGTCACAATAAGGGAGTTGAAGGTAGCGAGGAAGCAGACTGCCTTGCTAAAGAAGTGGCAAATACACAATTTCCCGGCCTAGAACCCTTCTGTGGACTTTCCAAAGCTCACTTGAGAGAGGAGTTCCGACGCTGGGAAGCGGATGAAATGAAATCTCACTGGAATAAAGTGCCAGGACAAAGACAAGCGAAAAGGCTAGTGAGCCTCTCGCCAAGGAAAGCTAAACAGCTTCTCGAGTTGGACAAAAAAGACTTGAAACTGGTAACGGGACTCCTCACTGAACACTGCCCTCTGAGGTACCACCTCAAAAAGATGGGTAAAACAGAGAGTGATAGTTGCCGCTACTGCGAGAACTTTGCTGAAACTGCAGAAGCAGAGTGCTCTTCTGCAAGAGGCTCAAGTTCCTGGAAGGGGCCTTCTTAGAGCCCTCCGATATCAGGAAACTGATAAACTTTGCACGTAGTCTCGGAATCCCGGGCCTCGAATAGATTAAGGGTTATGCACAAAAGATCTAATAGGCCAAGATGCTTTAGAGGCTGCATAGCCATCTAATCTAATCTACTGTAATTACCGAATAATATCTATTGATTATGATATTACCTCTACAAGAGTCTTTGCCCTCTTGTCCTCCCGCACAAATTTGCGACCTTCTCAGCTTGACCCTGGAGGTAGAAAATGTTCTCGCGCACTGCTGCCATTGGGCAATCGGCACCTGCAGCTTTTGCTTCTTGGAGCTGTGGCTGACATTCTGGGTGGCTCCCCATCCTGCCACGATCGCTCTTTCCCCCTCTTGGAGTTCTTCATCAGGCTCAGGCAGACAGATGGGACGGATGAAATCTACGAGAATAGCAATTGTACTATACTATAGTATAGCGAAACACGTGTTTTGGTTTGCTAACTTCAATAAGTGAAAATCTAGTAGTGTTCTACATTAGTTTAGTGTCCAAATAAGGACTTTCATCAAGTATGGGTCTCATCAATTCAAACATTTATAAGGAAGGAAGGTGTCTTCACAAATTTTGTTTGTCAGTCAGTTGTAGATGCATAGATACATTTATTCTTTCCAAAGTTTTTTTTAATCGTCATAAATAAACAATCGAACAAATTATCTCACTCGAAGGTGTAGGGAACATGAAGAGGATAGAAGAAGTAGGAGTATTTTTTTTTAGATAAAGCAAAGTTCACCACTGATATATCTACAAATTTGACAAAAGAAATCATATTATGGAAACTATATATCGGAGTAAATACGCGTAGAGATCCATGGGTATCGAATAAAGAAATAATTTGGGTTGATAGTTATTGTTCTTTGACGTTGTTGCATCTTACTGGATATACCTCGGAATATACACTATAGAATCAAAAATGATTTTCTGAAAATTCATATTCAAATTAATGAAAAACTATAGTATAACATAAGAGTTGTGCCCCTCTTATCAATGTTTGAAGAATGTTTCGGTCACCAGATATAACTGCAAAAAAAAATCTGGGTGGCCAATGCAAAGTGCCTATCGAAAAACAGAGCCTTAGGTACAAAAAAAACTGTGTAGCTCCAGCAATAAGATAAACTATAACTTGTTTGGTCTCATTAAAGGATTTTATGTTGACATTTTTTGTTGCTGAGGAATAAATTATTTCTTTTGGCGCATGTGATTTTCGTACTCACTCGTATATTCAACATTTCTGCTGAGCCTGACCAGACCGATATCGTTGTACCTATTATAATTGTTTGGCTCGTAATTTTCATGGAAAACGACACTTTCTACGGGTACATCTACAGGGGGATCATTACAATTTCTCTCTCCCACACAATCAATCTGTTTATCCATATTGAATTCGCCCAATCTGACAGTGACTCTGAAAAAACAAATTTATTGTATAAATGTACATTTTCTCTAACAACAACCTGAGAATAGAGAAAAATCACCTTTTTTTCAATGTACCTGATGTTACATATATTTTTATTGCTCCATAGATTTCAGATTTTTTCTTCTGATACCAACGATAAAGATAGAGGGGTTCTGGACAAACCAAAATTTATTAGGCTTGATATCAATGTTATTTAAGTTTAAGTTAAGTTTAGTTTTGATATCAATATCATAAATTTATTGAATATTATATGTTGGTACGCATTAATATCAGAGTTTCCTGTTCGATATAATGAATACTAATCAATGTTGTTCAACCTCCTACTTTCCTGAATATTGATCAGCTCATTCTTAATTTTTAGCGTCTACATAAACGTCAACAAAAACAGGCGAATTTTGAGTCGATTGCGGGAGAAATACTATTTCTTCCACTTACAAATTTCCCGACATTTCGGGTAGCCCAGTGACGCAATGGGCAGCTGTCAAAACGTATCTCTGATTGATGAGTGTGGCCCCACATGCCCAACTGGTGTGTCCAGTTCGGTTTCGGTATTGCAACAGCGCCATCCATGGGAATTCGTCTAACTGGGTGTCTTCGCCGTTGAAGATTTTATCGATTTCCTAAAAATAACGATTTAGATAACCAATAATTAATTATCTTGAATTTAGGAATTTCATTCTTTAATTTTCCTCTTACAAAAATTCCATAATAAAATGTTATAAGTACATATCTACCAAATTTCAAGTGAAGTGGGTCAAAATTCAGTTGCAAAATTTGTCCTAAACGTACATACATAATAATAAACATACCCACATTGCAAGTTGAATAAAATCTTGAGTAAAGTAGGCAACAAGAAATATCAAAATTATAAATTGCCTCTGATGTACTCATCTATGTATGAGACTATAGTCCATTTCAGTTAAGAATACAGCGTTGAAGAGATAGGGAATATTTGTCATCACTTCTTATTGGTCTAGAAGCCAGGCAAGCTTACGCTGTTCACGCAATGAAAATATTACGATATCGCAAAAATGAAAGTGGTTAGTTGACCGGACGACTGTGAATAAACAGATTGAATGTTTAAGTCTTATTTCTATTATATTTACCGTACCTACGTTTTGTTAATCAAGGACTATAATTTCAATAATCGCTGGACATCAATTTGATTCTCATCAACACCTGGCAGTTTTCATAGTCAGCCGCTAAGGTTCACTAGCCACCAAATCCGTCATTACTATTTCAAAAAATTATGGTAATAAATTGTACGCACACTAATTTTATTTTCATTTTCGAAACTTATTCCGACTTAGATCTCGGAATTCTGACTCAGATCTCGGAATTACGACTTAGATCTCGGAATTCCGAATTAATAATTCAAGGCATCTTATATCATGCAGCTTGCTACACAAATATTCAATTATTGCTTAATCACTAAACATTTTCATATTTCTGAAATATTTGAATTTGGCGGGTTTTCTAGTGTAAACCAGGCTCCGCTCACCATGCTCATCACTGTATTGTTAACTGAAATAGACTATAGTATCCTAGGACTCAATAATCAAGACTGTCATTTATATTCCTCATGTTGAAATATCGGTTATCATTTGTTTATTTTCTTACTTCTAAAATTTGTGGAAACATAATAAATATATAGAAGAATTTTATTTGGTAGATAGTTTTCTGTAAAACTGGACGTAACTAAACAGCGCCGATAAATGCTGATTCCAATGTCAATTGAGGAAAATTTTCGCTTATTTGGGAGTAAAACATTTCCGAAAAAGGTCGAAGGGCAGTGGTCCTTCGGCTTCCCCGTACTCACCTGAAATCCACAAGCGTTCCTTCGCGGTAGGGCAGGATTCCTGCGGAAACGCTGCTGCTGGCCGTTGTTGTAGTAGTTCGTAGCGCTGCCGCAACAAACGAGGGGGACGCTGTCGTAGCCGCATTGAGATTCCCGCAGGAACCTCAGCTGCTCGCTTTCCTTGGTCTTGTCTATGGTCTGGAAGATTCTCAGCAGACGGCTGCAGTTGTTGATGGAGGTGCATCGAGCCCACTCGTTGTTCGGGGTACGGCAGGAAGAGCCTCGTTCTAGTCGCAAAAAAAACTAAAGGCTTTGCGCGATACGAATGTTTCATGGTTCCAGAAATTATGGTTCAAGTAACAATATTAACTTTTCGGGCTAAAGATATCATTTCAAATGAAAAGCCGTTAATTGATCGAAAAATTGAAATAAAAAAGTCTAATCCAATTAAAAATATGATAGTTCGAATCTGTGCTTGGGGTGATTTGTTTTCCAAGAATGATTTTTCTGGTCATATCAGTTCATAGCGAATAAATTTTGCAGAATCCTCAATTTGAATGATTTATTATTTATTACATAGAATATCGAAAATAAAACAATATTATTGTTTACTCAAGATGCATATGTTTCTTATTATGTTGGTAACTTTCGTAGAGATAGGAAACTATAAAGATTAACAGATAAATGATACAGTATTTGCGATTTGAAACTGAGAATTCGTGTTCTTACAATTTCTTAGATTCATCGTTTGTTTATTATTTCATACATCCATTTATCTGTTGTATCGTATGATTGTTAAAAGTTTATTTTACTTCATTCGTTTGTTCGTTTTTTTTTCTCTTTTCATATTTTACGTAGGTGAATTTTTATTATTTGACACATTCACATTCAAAATGTTTTAAAATTAAATCAGGAACTAGTTATTTCACATTATACATTAACCGTTTTTAAATATGTGTATATATGTGTTTTTTTAATATTTTAAGTACTTATTTTTAATATTTGTAATAATGTATTACTGGTAAAGTCACGTTTAAATTGTTATACAGTTTATTTCTAGTATTTGCCTAAATTTTAAGTTTATTCAAACGCTTTGTCAATAAGAAACCTATTTCTTCGACAATAAAGTATATTTCTCTCTCTCTCTCTCTCTATAATGCCACCCGAAAAATAAATAGATATTTTTTCCAATAACTATAGTGTTGCTCCATCATTTCTGAACATTCTGTATATTCATTAAGTTCTGTGGAATGAAGGTACTTGTGCATGATTTCCAATATAGAAAAATTGAACTCAATATCGGAGAAATCAACAAAATATAGACTAGTGAACATTTCAAAAAGGTACCTATATAGGTTCCGTGTGAGTGAAAATTATGACATTTTTGGAAAATGAAAAAACTCACGTGCAGCATCGTTTGATCCAAATAGAAACAGAATTGTACAAAGGAAAATATATTTTCCACGATCCATCATAACTAAGTTAGACGATCGCGTTTGCCTTGACTTTCTTGAACTCAACACTGAACATTTTACTCACCAGTTGACTTTTATATTTCGATTAATCAACCGAACGTTGAGGTTAGAGATTAAACCCCAGTACTATCTATCGGGCGTCCCAAATTCAACTTTCGTTAATGGATTATATTGAATAATTTTTTCCGCCACCCAAAATCAAAAACGTTGTTGGGTATATCCTCATTATTTCTGATTTTCTGTTGAGTAGGAATATAAAACAGAATCTTATTTTGCATGTAATTATGAGTGGTGGATGTTTTTAACAACATCGATATGATTGATTTGTGCAAAATTTTGTCTTTTTAATTTTTTTCCCTATATTAAGTAGATCAATGTTCTTCATGGTGGAACAGACATAGTGACAATAATGGAATAAAAATTTGTCCAAAATTGAGGTGAACAGTAAGGAGAATGCTTTTTCGTAAATAATTTTGTCCTTTGGTAATGTTAGAGATCACCGGGTTGAAACATTTTGTAATTCGATTTGAAGGTGACCTCCAAGACCGCTTCCTCTTCTAGTCCATACTTGCGGATTGTAAAACCCAGGAAATATGCGGTCATCTGTAGTGCGTGATACGTTATCTTTGAGTAATTTTTTTTCGATATTATATTCTACTTCGTCAGGTTTTCCCCAAGATGATAGGGACATAATTGAAAAAATATCATTTTGATAACACAAAGAAATAAAATATCATTGCAATTTTTATTATCTATTCAATAATAAATATTTTTGTTACATTGCTTCACCAGATGTTTGTTGTTTGTGTTCTTGCTTTTTCGAAAAAAAAAAAAAGTTGTTAACCCTTTTCTGATATCTCTCTCATTCTTCGACATTGTCGTGTATCCAATCCAAGAAATATTCCACTTTGACGTATACTCCTGGCATTGTCCCACATATTCTTGGTCCGAAGGAGACGATGCCCTCCGCGTACCATTGAGAAGAGTCGTTTTTCGTAGTTACCATCAAAGGTCCTCCACTGTCACCTAGAAATAAAGAGAACAACAAACTATGAATGTAGATTCTCGTGAAGAGCTGTACGTGGAATATTTTGGAATAGGTTAAAGTTATGAACGTTATCCACGACCGACAACCGACATATTTTTGTTTTGGGAGCTGAACCCCAAAAATGCGAACAGTACTCCATGACCATGATAGGTCGAATCTGTGCTTTGTATAGTCCATGAGGAGCTGTTGGAGTGTGAAATAGATCTTGATCGCGTTTCTGCTGTGGATGACTTTTGGAAAGGACCCCATAATGATAATCCTGTGCCCCCGATATAGGTAGTGTTGATGGATATTGAGTGAGGTCTGCCTCCTAGATCAATTTCAGACTTGAGTTGTGTTTTCATTAAAGTAATAAAATGTCTGATCCCCTTATCAAAATACGTTGTGGCTAGAGGGTCGTACGTCTTGCTTCAGATTGAAAATTAAAAATGCACAACGGCTTAAGATTAATGAATATATCATGTACGTCATCGAATGTTTTTAATGACTGCCCAATTATATAGGCCAGCGTTTAGCTCCAAGTCCCCCACGTTCCAATAAGTCAGTACAAATGATCCTTGTGGAACACCGGCATTGACAGCTATTTATATCATCAGATGAAACGTCATCAACCACTGGAAAAAGATAAAGAGTTATTCAGTGCGATGAAGGTGATATTACCTTTGCAAGAGTCTTTGCCCTCCAGCGCAAATTTGCGTTCTACTCGACGTGAATATGGAGGTGGAATATGAATTCCCGCATTGGACAATGGGCACCTCAACCTTCTGCTTCTTGGAGCTGCGGGTGCTATTCTGGGTGGCTCCCCATCCAGCTACGATCGCTTTTTCCCCTTTATTGGCTACCTCCCCAGGCTCAGGCAGACATATAGGACGAATAAAATCTACGAGATACAGTTAAAAATCATAAAATTGAAAAAAAAATTGCACTAGCCCATTAACCAATTTCAATTTGAACTAAGTTCAAACGACAGGTAGATAACGAGCCGAAAACAACTACTTTCCTGGTAAATACCAAGCAGAACATTGAATTATATCTACTCGCAACCGATTTACTAAGTGAAGACAGTATGCAAATGTCAATAATTTCTTCCTAACACGCGATGTGAACTTTTTCACCTCTTAGGAAGAAAAAAACGTTCCAATTAGTGCGACTTAATTTCTTAAACTTATACTTCGAAGATAGGAAGTGATTATCAGAGATCATTTTAATAGAAATCACAAGACTTTTATAATCGTCATTGATACCTAAAATTATCCAACTTGAATACGTGAGGGGGCATATTTAGGAGAAACTCCTCAATGAATAAAAACACGTTTGGCATAGAAAGTGAATACGAATAGAGATTCATAGGTTTCTAATGAAGGAATTTGGGAATGGAAATAGGTACTGGAATTTTTCTTGAATGTTTAGTCGAGTTTGACAACGAAAGGGTTGATAATCATCGTTCTTTGAATCGTTGTTGAGCATTTCCCTAGATCAGTTGAAAGCTAGAAAAAACTGCCATATATATCGACAATCTAAAATGAGAATTGTTATTCTAAAAATACAGTTATTCAAATCATTGAAGTACGGAGTGTTTAAAAAAAAGAGTTGTGGCCCTCTCAAGAATATGTGCGTGAATAGTTTGGGTGAAATGACTGGAAAAAATGTCGAAATGCTTCAAGTCTCAAGTCTGAGAATTCATCGGCCAATGTATGGCATCTCTCGAAAAAAATTTAAGAAGATATCTTTTATGGTGCAAAAATAAGGTTTTCGTACTCACATGAATATTCAACTTCTCTGCTGAGTCGTACCAGAGCGATGTCGTGATCACTAACATCATACGGTTGGTACCTGTCTGGGAATACGACACTTTTCACGAGTATATCTACGGGGGAGTCATTATAATTTCTACGTCCTATACAATCGATATCGTTATCAGTATCGAATTCTCCCAGTCTAACCTTGTATCTGAAAAAAATTGAATTGACCATGTACAATACCGAGGAGCACCAAAACCAAAATAAAATTGAGGGATATTTTCTTTGTGAACAGAATACATTTTTATTCCCAATTTTTGTCGATTGTGTCCTTTATCTAGATTACCTCTTCGATATACTTGACTTTGTACTAAATAGGTAATTTTTTAAAAAGAAAGATGAAGTCGTGAGTTTTTGACTATGAATTACATCATCACAAGGACGAATTAAGAAACAGAATCTAATGCGAAAAATTTATAAATATAAGAAGTTGACGAAGCATTACTCGAAAAAAAATTGCATCGGAAGAAAAATTATTTCGTCCACTTACAAATTTCCCACTTTTTTGGTTAGCCCAGTGACACAATGGGCGGCCGTCAAAACGTATCTGCGATTGATGAGTGTGGCCCCACATGCCCAACTGGTGTGTCCAGTTCGGTTTCGGTATTGCAACAGCGCCATCCATGGGAATTCGTCTAACTGGGTGTCTTCGCCGTTGAAGATTTTATCGATTTCCTAAAAATAACGATTTAGATAACCAATAATTAATCATCTTGAATTTAGGAATTTCATTCATTGATTTTCCTCTTACAAAAATTCCATAATAAAATGTTATAAGTACATAATATCTACCAAATTTCAAGTTAATCGAACGACTTGAAGTGGGTCAAAATTCAGTTGCAAAATTTGTCCTAAACGTACATACATACTAATAAACATACCCACATTGCAAGTTGAATAAAATCTTGAGTAAAGTAGGCAACAAGAAATATCAAAATTATAAATTGCCTCTGATGTACTCATCTATGTATGAGACTATAGTCCATTTCAGTTAAGAATACAGCGTTGAAGAGATAAGGAATATTTTTCATCACTTCTTATTGGTCTAGAAGCCAGGCAAGTTTACGCTGTTCACGCAATGAAAATATTACGATATCGCAAAAATGAAAGTGGTTAGTTGACCGGACGACTGTGAATAAACAGATTGAATGTTTAAGTCTTATTTCTATTATATTTACCGTACCTACGTTTTGTTAATCAAGGACTATAATTTCAATAATCGCTGGACATCAATTTGATTCTCATCAACACCTGGCAGCCGCTAAGGTTCACTAGCCACCAAATCCGTCATTACTATTTCAAAAAATTATGGTAATAAATTGTACGCACACTAATTTTATTTTCATTTTCGAAACTTATTCCGACTTAGATCTCGGAATTCTGACTCAGATCTCGGAATTACGACTTAGATCTAGGAATTCCGAATTAATAATTCAAGGCATCTTATATCATGCAGCTTGCTACACAAATATTCAATTATTGCTTAATCACTAAACATTTTCATATTTCTGAAATATTTGAATTTGGCGGGTTTTCTAGTGTGAACCAGGCTCCGCTCACCATGCTCATCACTGTATTCTTAACTGAAATAGACTATAGTATCCTAGGACTCAATAATCAAGACTGTCATTTATATTCCTCATGTTGAAATATTGGTTATCATTTGTTTATTTTCTTACTTCTGAAATTTGTGGAAACATAATAAATAGAAGAATTTTATTTGGTAGATAGTTTTCTGTAAAACTGGACGTAATTAAACAGCGCCGATAAATGCTGATGCCAATGTCAATTGAGGAAAATTTTCGCTTATTTGGGAGTAAAACATTTCCGAAAAAGGTCGAAGGGCAGTGGTCGGCTTCCCCGTACTCACCTGAAATCCACAAGCGTTCCTTGTTGGTAGGATAGGATTCCTGCGGAAACGCTGCTGCTGGTTGTTGTAGTAGTTCATAGCGTTGCCGCAACAAACGAGGGGGACGCTGTCCTAGCCGCATTGAGATTCCCGCAGGAACCTCAGATGCTCGCTTTCCTTGGTCTTGTCTATGGTCTGGAAGATTCTCAGCAGACAGCTGCAGACGTAGCTTTTGAACACCCTGTAAATTAATTAAGTTCTGAAGGCTAATATTCAATGGAGAAACAACTAACAAAATAACCTACTAGTAAACACTAAAATGTATAATATCTTTTGTGTGAATGAAAAGTGTTACATTTTGAGAAAAAGAAAAAACTTACGTGCATCAACTTTTGATTCAAATAAAAACAAAATGGCACACAGAAAAAAATATTTTGCAGGTCTCATCATAATTATTGAGTTGTCGATATGCAGACAATCGCGTCTGCCTCGATTGTCTTGAACTCAACACTGAACGTTTTTCTCATCAGCTAGTTGACTTTTATAGTTCGGTTAGTCAACCGACCAATCGATGATATTGGTAATTCCAGTATCATAACCATGGTGGAAGGAGAACCACCGATACGCTTCACTATGATGATGCTTGCGGGCCGGTTTATCAATGCAGGGTAAGGTTAATATAACCCAAGGTTAACAGCTAACTCTGGGATAAAATGTTTATTCACTTCGAGGTGGGGTTAAACGCTATCAAAATCAAACGGGAAATTTGCTCTAGGATAAATTTAACCCTGGATAACTCTGCATTGATAAACCGGCCCTGAGTTGCGTGCTTTCTGCTCTGCTTTTAAATTCTTGGTGTACTGTCAAAATTTCAATCCATATGTTGTGAATACGATAGCTTTCTTTCCAAATTTGAGATAATGATTTTAAAATAAGACCCCCTATCAACTTAACTCCCTGATGAAATGTTAAACTTCTCATAATATGTATGAGAGACTGGTTTTTCGGAAATATAATTCATCACCATTGAAGGGCACTGGATTGAACCGCACATCATTCCCCATCAGAAGAATCAGGTCATTCTTATTATGTTCAGATAGCAAGATTATTGGAGGCAATTAATCCTATATAATTGTTCACAGGCAAAGTTTCTGTCGGCGATTGGATTCTAAGAATCCTCCAAGCTGCTTCCTCTCCTGATGGTTCATACGGATTGTAAAATCTGTTGGACATATGGACATCCGTGGTGAGTTATAAGATCTCTGAGTGAAATTTTTGAAAAGTTACATTCAAAATATCATTTGAAACCTGAATTCTGGGCTATAAATAATTTTTAAGTTGAGAATTTTCTATTTCGACCCCCAAGTGTAATCGATGGATGAAATCGCCTCTACACCCTCTATAGCTCGATCAACATAGGAGGTTTAATCCGTTATATTCCATCATGCTTTTCCATAGAATTTTCGTGTTGTATGTGCTGTCCAACTCTGATGCATAATTATTTCAACATACATTTTTTACCCACATATCGACATTGGGTTATTCCAAAGTTCTAATTTGAGAGGATGCCCGAAACCGCTTCTTTGGGCAAGGATGGTAAACTAGAGAAGGATGGTTCATTCAAGCGATTTTTTCGGCCAAAAGGCGTGGCTTCCGAAGGCGCGCGATGACGTAGTCAACGGCCCTGAATTCAAAATTGTTAATGCTGAATATCACTAAATGGGCAGTACTCTGATGTACCTTTTTATAATCGATACATATTGATTATTGATGGTTATTGGTATCATATGGCTTCAAATATTAGTAATTTTTGTGAGCAAAAACTCCTTGATTCACAAAAATTCCTGAATGTCCACTCAGAAAATAATACATGAGATAATTTAACGTTTACAAAACAGGGAATATACCTATTCCATAAATAGGTAAGTACCTAATACCTACCTTGAAAATAATTTCACATTGAAAATAGAGAAATTTCAATGGAGAATTCATAGGTACTGATGAATGATGCATGTAATTTTTGTGTGCATATATATTATTCACAGCAGGTTATTTGAAGTTCATATATTTTGAATTGAAATTGATATACCTATATACCTATTTTATCAATGAATGGTGAATATAAAATACATTCTTTAATTTGAATTATGGGTACGCTTACATTATAAATAATAGGTATATAAATATATTGACATCAATTTCGATTTTCTTATTAGCTGACTATTCTCTTCATTTATACATTGGACTCTACTATAGATGCAATCCAGGTTGTTTCTTTTATTTGCAGGTTTTTATATCCTCATTATAGCTCGAAGTATACAAAATTCCTGAATCTGCAGATTAGGTACATGGAACATCATAAAATAATGAGAATAGGTACTCCTTTTTCATAACACATTTTCATCTACCCATTTTGTAGATTTATTTCTTAAATTTGGTTGGACAAATCACAGCTTTGATGTATGCGACTTGTATCAGGATTCACAACATCTGCATGTTCACAACTTATCCACCTTTTCCAAAAAGTATCCCAAACAAAATCAGTGCCTCTTGGAAATGTGTGGTAAATAATACTGGAATCCTCTTGGTTTTTGTCCAAAAATAGCAAATCTGCTACTTGGCATACTGGTTATCAGATGGTATATGAAATTGAAATGATTTCATAAACACTACACACTTTTCAATGGAGGTGATGTAATAATTTATTAATATTTATCCACACTACTAAATCTTCTTACTGGGTAATTTGATTATACATACAATTATTGAAGAACTCTATTTAAAAAAAAAACAATTTGTACAGCCACAATCCACAGTATGAATATCGAAATATAAACGTAAACAAAGCTTGAGGGCCGCCAGTGACGTCACGATCGCGTCGTTCGATGTGCCAACATTGCGTCTTATGGCAATGAACCATCCTTCTCTAGTTTACCATCCTTGTTCTTTGGGTACTTATCTAATCTACTGCCGAAATATCGCCGAATAAAAAGAAATGGTCATTCTGTGGCGAAAAGACTGAATGCTAATGCCAATAACCAAATTTGACAAGATTTTGATAATTTCTAGTTCCTACCTTTGTTTGCTTCACAAATTCGATTTTCTTTCTATTATGATTTTCATTGTGCTTAAAATGTCGTCTGCCAAAATGCATTCGATATTTTGTTGTCGTACCTACATTTTTCACTTTCCTTTCTTCAAAAGTACAGAAAAAATAACCCAAAAACCACAAAAATTTCGAGAAAACTGCATACGTATTTTGGCAACCAATTTGCCATCTTTCAGTGGAATAATTGAAATAAAGATCTTTCAAGATATTGTCTTTCAGTGAACCTAAAAAGTAATTAGAAATCAGTTGGTGTTTCGAGTTCTCTTTATATACTTCAGCCTTCAAATAAAAACAATATTTCCCAAAATCTTCCATTTTGTGAGGGTTCGAGTTTTTTCCATGTAAATCTTCTTCAGCTATACTTTTATTTATATTGTATTTTCTTTCTACTATTTTTGTCAGAATTTTCTTCTATTTCATATTGTTCTATTGGATTTGTTTACAAATTATTACGTTTGTTCTTCTTTCTTTATTTATAAACTTATTTTCATGTTGTTTCCTATTAGAATTTCTATAAATATCTCTGTGTATTTCTTTCTTCCATAGTTTTTTTTTGAGTTACATTTCGACTGGTTTTGTTTGTCTCAAAGGTCATATTTCCCATTAGGTCCAAAAGACCATCGATTCGATATTTTCAGCCCCAGAACTGCAATGACAGGAATAAAATATAATCAGGATTTGGTACAAACGATAGTCAAGCATCAGAGAGCAATTTGGTAAAATATTTATTGACGATCTCTTTCATATCCACAACAATAATATCATTCACCACCAGAGCACGCCTCATTTCGCCGACTTCCGTGGATGATTCTTATTCCTCTTCTTGTTAGGCATTTTCGCCTCCAGCTGGTTCCTCTCGACGATCGTCCTCGAGATCCACGGCTGGTAGTGGCGCACACTCGTGTAGACCCCGGGCCACCCCTCGATGCCGCACCCCATGCCGAAGCTGACGACGCCGATGGCGTACCAATTGTCGCCATTGGAGGAGGAGGAGGAGGTCTGCAGAGCCATCAACGGCCCGCCCGAATCGCCGCCGCAGCTGTCTTTGCCGCGCTCGCCGCCCGCGCAGATCTGCGACTCCTGCAGGTCGATGCCCAGGGAGGAGTAGCGCTCCACGCACAAGGCCCTCTCCACCGACGGCACCTCCACCTTCATCTTGACGGTGCTGAGCAGGCCTGTGAAAGGGGGGGAGAATAAGCAGCGGATGGTGAGCATCGGCTGGGCGCGCAATCTTCACGTGTACTTTTTTGAATCCCCCCCTTCACACAAAGGGGGATTCAAAATACACGTATAGTGGCTGTTCAATATCAAAACGCCTCCACCGATCTGATGTCGGTTCCGAAACGAGATCTCCTGCCACTTGGGGCGTCGTCGTATCCTGGAGGAGATTCGCTCTCCGGAGACGCTCCCCGAGACGAACCGCCCTCTACACCCGTAGTGAGAGCGACGTTTGTCGAGGAGCATCTCCGAGGGTGCGGGGTGGTTACCTACCCCGCGCTCTTCGGAGATCGCTCGTCGTCGAACGTTCGGGAACTCGGAGGGGGCAAGGCAAGAGTCGCGCGCGTTTCGTCTTGGGGAGCGTCTCCGGGGAAATGAGAGGAAGGGCGAGCGTCCACTCTCAGAAATCTCCTCCAGATTCGAAGAGGTGATCCCTGCCGGAGGGAATCTCTTCGAAACTGGTGGAGATCTCCGGGAGTGAAAGAGTGGAATGGGTAGAAGGGTGGGGCACCGTGTAGAGGGTAAGGCGTCGAGGAACGGACATGGTTATAATTATATAATAAATAAATGTTACTAACGGATATAATATATAATAAATATTTATAAATCTTTTTTCAATGCAAGACTTCCTCCCCTTCTCCCCTCTCCCTCTCTCTCTTCCATCCTTCACTTGCTCCCTCCCTATCTCCTCACTCGACGGAGTATCTACGAATGACAGACAGAGCGCACCTACCTTCTCGAGGTAGCCTCCGAATCGGAGTGCTCTCTCTCTCCCTCTCAGGGTCCCCCCCCGAGATGACAGAGAGAGGGAGCACTCCTATTCTCGTGCATAGCCCTCTCGAAGAGGAAGAGGAAGTCTCTGTCCTCCATCTCGTCCGATACCCCCAAGAGACGGGGAGACAGCCTAGAAACGGCCTCACCGTCTCTGAGATTACCTTCCGAGAAAGAGAAGAAACACTTCCTCCTCCCCCCCCCCTTCTTTGGGGGAACTTGTTCCCGAGAAGGACGGAGCTCTCTCTCTCTCTTTCGGAGATACTTCCCTGGAGATTCACCCTCTCGAGGGGTGCATCTGGTCGAGTGAGAGTTGCGAACAAAGTATCTGGCGACGCGGTACGTCCGAACTCTCACTCGACCAGACGAGGTGCCGATTGGAATCGCCCTATATAGAGAAATGGTGTATCACCTTCTTCGGACGTCATTCCCCAACCGCTGAGGAAGTAGCTCTTGAAGGCGACGTTCGAGTCCATCGGCATCAAGCAGATCGGTTGGACGTATTCTGCAAGGAAATTCATGGAAATATATCAAAATAGAAGCAAACAGGGTTATTTTTGAGTTCATTCAAAAAAAAAAACTCCACATGAACAAATAATGTTCTGAAGGTATAAACTTTTCAACTACAAAGTGCTCAGGTTTTATTAAAAATTTGTTTTTCGTAATATTTTTGTGAAACGTAGTACGCATGACCTTTTTATTCTTTCCAGTAGAATTTTATACATCCATTGTTTTTTTTTTGTAACTGGTCTATAGCGAGATGCAAACGAATGAATTTTATTTTATAAAAAATATACGTCAAACGAAAAAAAAAACATCATGAAACTATCAGATTAACCCCGAAAAGTTATTCATGATTTCAAAAGCGATTATTACTTTGAGAAAAACCATTGTCGTACCACTTTTCTCTATGATATCATTCAGAGCAATAAAAAGCTATGTTCTACAACAGAAAATAACTTCTGATACACTTCACAAAAATATCTTGGGTCATACCAAAGTTATCGTAGGAAAAGATTTTCTAAAAACTTTAGCACCCTGTTATTCTAAAAATGAAACCGTCAAGAAAACGAATATTATTTTCATGTGAAGTGTGAAGAAAATCTACAAACCGTTGAAAAGCTAATTCGAATGCGGTGTCACTCAGCATGAATCACCATTTAAAAAAGATGGTGAGGGGGAAACTGAAACAACTTCAAAATATCTGCTCTCTCTCTCTAATGAAGAACCCGAATCGTAGATACTTTAGGTATGTTCGCTGTGTCTCCATTAACTACACTATTGTACAGAATAGTAGATTGTGTAACACTGATACCGTTCGGTGATTTTCCGTGTACACTTACACTATGTTCGTTGTTAAAATATTGTAGCACGAAAAAACCAGTTGTTACAATCGATTTTGAGGTGTGATAAGTGTAGTGTAAATGGATATTGGATAATATGAGGTTCGATGTATATAATGATATATTTTGAAAACTTCTTCAACAAAGTACGTAATGGTTATATTTATAACCCGGGAATCTTTTGTCCCCATTTACGAAAGCATCAAAAGATTTGACATCAATGCCATTGATTGATCGTCAGATGAACTTGTCAATAATTCATCGTCCGAATTCGCAATGATATTCTCTATTATTTCATTATCACTTCGCATGTTCGATACATTCAAAAGATTGTCAAGCAACAAATAAATACAAAATAATTATAAGCATAACCTCCAAATCAAAATCCTAAGATTAGCATAAAGCAGAATAAAAGCACCGAACAGATGTTGAACTAATTACACTCCACTTCACTACACTCATCTACAACGACTAGTGGGTGTAAGAAAATGTAGTGTACAATATAAATTTCATACATAAACAGCGAACAGACCATTTATTCTCCATCACGATTTTCTGTTCAAAGTCCTAATTCCCCCACCAGTTTCGAATGGAATATCGCCCTCACCTGTAAATCTGATGCCCTTGTTGAGGTGAATGAGGGCGATGTCATTGTAGTATGCACTCGAATTGGAATCGTAATCTGGATGAACGATGACAGCGTTGACGCGGCTGATTTGAACCGGATCGGCGCAGCTCATGTTCCTGGAATCACAGTCGATCTTCGATTTGGCGTCGTGCTCTCCCAAGACAACAGAATACCTGCAGAATAGAGACATTTCGTGAGAAAAAACAACACGTAAACCTTCAATAATAGTCAATCAATAGTCAATCTTCAACTACCTCAAACTAAAAAAGAGTTAGAGGTTAGAGTTACCAATTCCAAAAAAAAAGGTAACCTTGAGAGATTTCATATCATCAGTAGAGATCAACAGGAAGTTTTTTTTTCATTACGTAACCAACACATAGAGTGAGGACCAAAAGTAACCACTTTCAAAAAACACATATGTTTTTGAATGAACACTCTGTGACATAAAAAACTCCACCTTCTTCCTCTACAAACGTTTTTCAGAATGTTTTTCATCACATTTCATTAACAAAATGTACGACTCATGAACCAAATTGAAGAAAAAAATGACTGATAGGCAATTGAATTCCCTACAGAATGAAGACTCTCATTTCACTTAAAAAAATGTGGAGGTAGCTATAGCTCTCAGGAGAGGATTTTTTATATGTGACAGTGTCATTTCAAAACCATAAATGGACTTGTTTCAGTGTTTTTCTTGAAAATGGCTAATACCGTAGAAAATGTATGTATATTTCAGCTACTCTAGCATTCTGGAGGCTCCGAAACTTGCTTGGCTATCGAAACAGCTTGCAGACCTAGAAAATTGTCGTATAAACGAAGTAAATTCGAAAAAACATAATATTATCAGACTGCTCTGGTTCATAATAGGAAGGAAAAAAAACGAGTTACCTATCTTCAACATGTGAGATAAGTACCTATCATATTAAAAAAGTGTGTAACACTTACACTGGCCCTCTAACCTTGACGAACTTCTTTTCGACGCAATGGGCGGCCGTGAGGACGTACTTGGTGCAGATGAGGAAGCCTGAGCAGCCAAAGGACATCATGCTGCGCTCGTTCTTGTGCCTCAGGCGGGCCATCCATGGGAATTCCCCTAGGGCGGCCTCAGTGCCCCCAAAGATTCGATTGTACAACATCTTCCGCTGTTTGCCGCAATTATTCTTCGGCAAAACCATGCTTTCGTCCACTGGAATCGAGGAAAAATAATTCAAACGTTGAATGGCTAAATGCCTAAAATATGAATTGCGTTGAACGGAGGTCGTCCTTTATTGAATTGAAATTTTTGAAATGCCTTCCTCCATGAGACATTTTTGTACATTGTGAAAAACTGTCGAATAATCCTATACCCATTTCGAGACCAATTCGATAACTTCTGTAGATTTCGCTGACTAACTATATAAAGATATCGATTCTCGATCTTCCCTTTTCAATAAACCGACAAGGGAACATACTAGTTACATAATGATGTAGCTGCATTTTGAAGGGATTGTTCTTTTCGTTCTTACGAAAACTATAATATTGGGTTGAGTGTTGAGTCAAGTATGAGTATTAGAACGCCCAGCAGCTAGAATATTTTTTACATCACCATTTTCTCGATATTTGATTCCACCAACTGTTGATTGTCTAATAACTGAAATAGAGTGCATGTACCTACCAATATCTTTTTGGGGTTTTTTACTAATGTCGGCTTCAGCGCAGCAAACCTTCGGGTTTTGCTGATGGTTCTCGGAACAAGAATGACACATCGAGGCCCTGAGAAAGTCCCACGCGCCCTCATTGGTCATCAGATTGAGTAGGTTAGGGCACTGCTTGATTCCTATGCATAACCCTATGATATTTTTGGGGGTTTCGCATGGCATCACCAATTCTTTAAAAAAAACGCAGTTTCAAGATTCCATATCAACTATAACTGTTTCCGAAATAATTTCAGCAATATTTAAATAAAATTTAACAGCTTTTGCATATTTTCCACAAAAAAATTCTCCTCATCAAGATATTCTATCTGAACGAATGTAACTTTGATATGTTTATCACAATCATGGATAAAAATGGAAATGGCCGGAAAATCCAATAACACATCAAAGAATGTTTTAGTGGAAGTAATTGAATATATCCGTGCTGAATGTGATTTTTTCAATGGAATTCAAAAATATTAACAAAATGAATATTCACTGAGCAAATGAGAAAAACATACATCATCCATAAGCACTCACTCAAATTCATTGTAGAATTACGCACAGGTTGTTCATCTGTGAATGCAAAATCAGTGATGTTGAATATTTTATCGATAAGATCATCATCATAACTAGCAGAAACTTCATCGCCATCATTCAGTGAAAAACTCAAAACTTTCACAAAACTCTGAATACTTGTCAGAATGATCACATACAAATATAATTTCAACATCATTTCTTCACGCTCATTCTAAACAAACGCGAATCTGAATTTGTTATCTCATAAAGCAAAGTCAACTTTATTTTCGTTACATGATAACTTTAATCGAGTCATATGTTTATTTCACGGATATCACTACCGAGTGAACCAAAGAAAACTTAATTACACCGTAACTGATCGTTCATGGAGAACTGTTGAAACAAAAAAATACAATCTGGACATTGAGATTACTCATCGATGTTGATATTCAAGCAAAATTATTGACTATACAACTTTTACTAAAAAATAATGAGCAGTAGCTTCTACACGACGTCTTGAATCCATTACCATGCATTATCATTTATTTTGAATAACACTCTAAGCATCAGTTTGAAATCAAAACGTATACATTATTTTCCCATTTTTCGACCTCTTCAAAACTCCACCCCTCTCAAATGCACATCCACTTTGGTGTATTTCAGAACATGCACTCACAGTGACGATACTCCCCACCCTATACCATTTCCTGGTCCACTTCAATAACATAAAACCGAATTCCTATGCGCTGCGAATAAAAAAAAAACTTCCCTGCTCTCGTTCCTACCCCTTTTCGGACGTTTCGAATGAGCTAATTCGAGCAATAAGCCCTGGGCTATCTGAAGCTGTAATTTTGATAATGACCTTGATAACGGCGAAATATTGCATTTTTACAAATCCTCCTCTATTTATCCCTCCCTCGGGAACCCGGCGCGGATTAAAAAGTGATGCGGCCCTCCGATAAAAAGGGTTATTGCGGCCCAAGTCGTAATTTCATTTCCCACCTGAATGACAATCGAAAAATCCACACTGGAGAAGGAGAAACACCTATGAAATACGCAGTGAATGTAACACTGATATAAATTTCTTCAACATCTTTAATCTTGTAAAGTATACTTACCGTCCGGTATTCATGTATCAAGAGGGCATGAAATATATATTTCATACACGAAGGGTAGGTATTTTAAATATGATATTTCGCCGTGCATAGAGTGGACCTTTAAAATGAGGTATCATTCGTAAGTCAGTAGGGTAGGGGATCAAACAATGCCCTCTGAAAAGTATTGTCAATTCATTCGCAACAAAATAATTCGAGTGTTGTTCGTTTCAAATTGGACTCTCTGAAACGATATCTCGTACTTTGTTATAAGTTGCGTTCAAAATGTCGGACACAAAATTCAACAGATTATTTCGTGTTTTTTTATCCTTTTGCTGCCTCATTTATTTGATGAACGCCGTTTTCCGCTATTTCATTGGTTGTTGTTTTTTGCCTCGATCACGACAGTTTCCGTCTGTCCAGCCTGTTTCCCCTTCCTAGAAACGTCAGTGGTCACGATAAATACAATATATAATCCCGTGACTGGTACATTTTCTAATTTCCTACACATTTCCTCTGCATTTGTTTCAATGTCACAAAAGTTTTTGTATGAGGGCGTTTCACTAACTGAATTTTCGATAGACAATCAGTGGTGTATCAAACTGAATAATTGTAACAATAAAAGGCTATATGTATGCGACTTTGCAATTGCAATTGCAATTATCGGTTGTTATTTTGGAATTTTAAGGTGTCATATCACATGAAAATTCTCTGAAAGAATAGATCAAATCAAACACATCAGATGACCCTGTATAGTACGACTTCTGCGAAATAAATATCAAGGTGGATTTCAAGAAGTACTGTGTAATATCCTACGATTTATTAATGGAGTATCAGTTGGACATTTTTTAATACGTTCCTAAGTTTCACATCCGAACATGAATCGTAATCGAAAAGGGCGAACGCCAATGCGTGTGTCAGCAGGATCAGCAGCAGCGATAGCAGCAGGAGTACAGCTGGCGTATCGAGATGACGTGTAGGTATAGCAGGAACGTATTTTCAGGCTGTCCGATGCAGCCCAAAATTCATCGAGGGCCGATTCGGATCACTAAAAAGGCCATTGTGTCGAAATGTAAACATTTATCGTCGATATTGGAGGCCTCTCTCAGAATTATATATTGTATATTGGGTGTATATTAACATGCATGTTTTGACAAGGGGCGAGGTTTCCACAATTTCGACACCATCGTGATTTAATACTCAGCTTTATTGACGTGATGTTTCTTGAAAGAACTAAAATGCCAATCGAGATGTTACTGGAATAGTAATTTACGTAACAAGTCCGGAAAATACTGTTTTTTCGGATGAGTGGACAAAAATGGAAGTCTGCGAGTCCAAAAAAACTGTCTTCGGGCGTGTTGCGTACACAATTTTTTCGGCAACCGTGTAGAATAACAAATCAAAGAAACACATTTCTTTCAAAAATTGAAATGTTAGCTAATTTTATGTCAGATAGCTGTCAGTCGTTATTTTGCTGCTATGGTAATGATCAACTGCATTTATCAAAATCATACTACCAAGATTTTCATATTTACAATGACAACAACGATGTTATTCTTCCCGGCCTAGTCCGGGAAGTACATACTTCCCGGACTAGGCCGGAAAAATGCAACTTTCTCAAAAAAAAAATCGTCTGGAAAGTACGTACTTTCCGGACGGTTGCCGAAAAAAGCACTTTTACAATTTGTGATTCATAGGATATCGACTCATTGCTCAGAAGTTTTCTTGAAATTACCAAATTTTAGGGTTTGAATAAAAACTATAAGTAATCGAAGTTTAGCCGGAGTAAGTTTAGCCGGAAGCTTGGAGTATCTATTGATGAAACTTCATATTACGCTTATTCTCAATTACATTTGAGATAATTATTATTTTTTGGGGAGTACATGGCTCAAATTTGTTGGACTGGGTTAAAAATACAAAAATTAGCTATTAGAAATATTCATCAAATTGGACTACGTGATTTATGTAAGAAATTAAATATTTTATAGAAGAGATTCTGATCGTCTTTTTGTTTTGAAAACAATTAGTGATTGCTTCCCATTATTCACATGCCAATGTTCTGTGGTGGTGATTAGATCAGAGAAATGTAGAAGATCTGAAATTGGGACAATTACTCAATTGTTCAATATCGATATAATCGACAACTAGAAATTTTACAAGGTTTTCTCTTCAACATACTAGAAATAAAAAATAATCTAATCTTCAACAAAACTGGGAACGATAATACTTATTTATGTATTAAGGGAATTATGAGGGCCTTAATTACCGATGGCAAAGTTTGCGTCCCGAGGGCCTCTGGCCCGAGGGACAGCAATTGCCAGAGGTTATTAAGGCTCTATAATTCCCGTGGTACATAGATCATTTTATTTTTGACCAATTTTCATAACAATATGTCTATATTTAGAACGCAATAAATGTTTAAATTCATAACCTTTCTGGTATATTTGAATAAGGTAGCGTTGATTGTAGCATTGTTGGTTGTTGCTAGGTTGTCGCTATGTTACATGTTTATAAGCAAACTTTCATTATCAATCAATGTTTTTCCTTTAAAAACGTGTTTATTTTTTACCACAAATCGGACGATCTTTTTCTGATATAATGGAGGATATTATAAAAAAAGCGGAAAAAGCAAGACAATCATTACTTCCATCGAAAAGTGAAGCCCTATATCAAAAAGAATACAACTTATATCTTAAGTGGCTGACACAGAGAAATGTTATGTCAAAAGATGCCAACGAAACTGTCTTTCTGGCATATTTTCAAGAACTGTGGTAAAGTATTTTCAGTATTTTCTGGTAGATTTGGTAATAATTGTATTTATTCGTTGCAGTCAGAAACGTTTAGCCCAAATTCGTTATGGACTAAATGGTCAATGCTCAAATCGATGGTGACCATATATGAGAAAAGAGATATCACCAAGTTGTAATGACGTGAATAAGGAAAATATGTCTTAGTTTTCATTACATATAAACGTTTATAAGCATTTCTTGTATCATTTTCACCTGTAAAAGGTAAGAGGGAGTTTTTGAACCTTAATATCCCAAGGGAGTTATGACCCTCATTATAGATATCGTAACTATGACGATATAAGCTTATAATGTCACTGTCAGAAATAAAATACGATTCTGCCTGCAGCCAGGGTATGAGATGTACTGTGAATTAACAATATCGATACTCCAGTATAGGTGAACATTGACATAACGGTTCTCGTAGTGGTAGTTTTCGTCATAAATTCACCCTATTTTTAAACAGGATCGAGAAAATTATAGGGATGAAATCAATAAATAATGCCCATTTGATAGATGACTCCCTATACCGTGTCTCCACGTCTCTGGAGAATAGCCAACAGACAATGATCCATCATTTCATATGAGTCCAATTTGGTGTCATGCTATAGAGATGGGTATATATACGGGTTTATTCAGAATAAATTATGTTGGGATAACTCAATTTTCGGTTCACTATTGTATTAAAATAGTTGAAAAGTTTGTCAGGCATTTATGATAAAATACCTCCTTAGTTTTAGCGTATTTTCCTGACTAGGCATATCAGCAGGACGAGTTCTAGGGATTTACTTTCATGTACTTATAGGTTGGAAACTGAGCTTGAGTTGCTTCGGAATCTATTGAGTAAACCTCGGTTTAAACTAGGCATTCGAACGATTATCCTAAAATGTTTTGAGTCTCTCTTATCATCGTTCATTAACTATACTATTTCGGGTAGGCGAGATTCATCCATAAGTTTGTCATTGAGCCATGATAGAGCAACCTTCAATAAAAAATTTCATTCAATTTTGTAGAGAAGGTATCCAAGGGAACAAGTACCTGCAATGAATGTACCAATCAATTACAATTCGCTGCCAAAATATTGATCGATGAATGTGAGAATATTTTATGTATTTTTGGATGTAGTTACTACTGATAAATATGTCCGAGGGATTATCTCTTATTTTCCTGTTTGCGTATTCAAGGTAGCGCATCAGAATATGTCGGGAGTTGAGGAAAATGCCGGCATTCGGATAAAACCATGAAAAAATCGAGCGCCCTCGTTGTCGATTTTGTTCAGCATGCGGAACTCGCATTCGACATCGAGATTACCGAATATTCGATATCGCCGGCGAATTAGGCCTTTATTGTGTTTTTTGTGCGTGACGCCGATGTATTCGAGGAATCTAAATATCAATGCAATTTGCTCGAGATGGATGGAAAATGTTTTCCTGTTCAAACAAAAGCCTCGCAGCGAGTATCTTTTGTGATTCTACGAAAATCCGGACGGAAATCTGAAAAGCTCGTATACCACATGAAATATTGAGTTCGAGTTATTGAATTCAGAATGGCGATAGAATTCTGATCTATTTTTCCTAAAACTACATGGTGTGAATAATTTGATACATCCTGTACTCTCTCAGAAAAAGTGCATTGTATGGTATATGTCATGTAAAACATCAGTAACAAATTCAAAGTATAATTTAGGAAAATATAAAGATAGGATATCACAAACACGAATAATTGATATTCTATAATTAATGTATTTTTATAAATAATTATTCTCTCAAGATCGCAACAAATTCACTATTCAAAATTGAATGACCGATGAGCAAATTCTCGTGATGGAACCAGAATTTTGAAAGGGAGAGCAGGCGAGTGGTATTTTTATGTATTCAACAGGAGCAGCAGGAGCCAACTCGAAAAATCTCCTGTTGTGACGAAGTCGCAGTAAATTGGATAGGGCTCGGCGATTTGATCACGAAACGAACGACACAGTGGCAGGACAGGACAGGAAAACATTTCAAATTACACCATGACAAAAAATCATTAAACAAAATTACTTCTATCGATATTTTGTAACTAAAATGGCAATTTATATACTACAACTATAGTATATTACTATTCCAAAAAATATACAGGGTAATTACTAGGAGGTTAGTACCGGCTGATTCAGTAAGGATAACGAGGTACTGTATTTCAGTAACTAACAGGCGTACAAGTTTTGGAAAAAAATTCTTAAGGGGAAATCGACCAAGAAAAATTGCTGGAAATATTTTTTTAATTGATACGTCCACCGCTAGGGGGCGTAATAGTTTCGATCGTATAAAAAATTGATTTTTTTTTCGGAATTTTCCCGAAAGAAAGGATTGGTGAATATGATAAAAAACCATCCATGCCATTCTGGTTCTTACCGCCCTCGCTAGAGGGCGTATTTTGTGAGGTTAATCGTTTTTTCAATTTTTCTCCGGAATCTCATATGCATCGGTATAATTATCTCATCATATTCGAAAAGAAGATAAAATTTGCAACATAATATGTTGATATCGCATGACGATATCTTCATTCGTTGAAAAGTTATGGCTTGAAAAATATTTCATTAACAAATTTATCAAAGACACAAAATAGGTAATTGAGTTCTCGAATTTTTTCCAAGTTTTCCAAGTTTCTTTTTCCCATCACATGCACGATAATGAACAATGAATTTGTTAATGAAATATTTTTAAAGCCATAACTTTTAAACGAATGAAGATATCGCCATGCGGTTTCAACATATCATGTTGCAAATTTGATCTTCTTTCCGAATCTGTAGAGATAATCATACCGTTTCATTTGAAATTTCGGAGAAAAATTCAAAAAACTGTTAACTTCATGAAACACGCCCTCTAGCGAGGGCGGTAAGAACCAGAATGGCATAGATGGTTTTTTATCCTATTCAACGATCCTTTCTTTCTTGAACCATGTCTTGTTAGCGAAATTCCGTCAAGTCAAACTTATGTTATAGACATTTATATTCCAAAAAGTTTAGGATTCCCTCCCGCCTTTATTTTATGTCCTACAATGAAACTTTATTTTTCAAAAAGATGGACCATTATGTCGGCAATAACGTGAGAGTATTCATTTCTGAACTTATATAGGAATATTTCCGAAAAAAATAATTTTTTTGTACCATCGCAACTATTACGCGCCCTAGCGGTGGACGTATCAATTTGAAAAATATTTCCAGCAATTTTTCTTGTTCGATTTCCCCCGAAAGATTTTTTCCACAAACTTCTACGACTGTTAGTTACTGAGATACAGTACCTCGTTATCCTTACTGAATCACCCGGTACAAATCAAAGGACAATGACTGATAGATGGGTGTATAATGTTATTTCCAGTTTTTATGCATTTCTAATAGAAACGAAAAAAGAAGAGTTTTTGAAATATTTCTAAATATTTGAATTTTGAATTCCGGTTTAGTGAAATAATCCATTTTTTTCTAAACCCCTTTTTTCGAAACGAAACGTTCCGCCGCTGCGTGCGGACCTTTACGAAGGTAATCTCATAGTTTATTCTCAATATGTCAGAACCCCGCGGCCTAACGCGAGCTTTGCTTTTTGGTCACTTGGAAAATATTGGAAACACGAAGACGGCGGACAATGGAGAGGGGCTTTTCGAAAAGGAGAGCACACAAACGTAATAAAGGACAATCACGAAAATGGATTTCCAAAGTGAATTGTTTGATGTTTGGCGATTCGTTCGTTTTAAAATACAGCGAAAAGGTGACACGAAAAGAAGAGCTCTCTTTTTGTTATTGTTTCGGTGAAATGGGCCAGCTAATATTCAATATTCGAAATGGTCCGCCCAACAGGGGTATCTCGATCAGGATAGTTTTTTAACAAAAAATTCTATGTATAGTTATGAAGTTAGGAAGATGAGAATAGTTTTCCATTTTTCTTCGCTTCTGATAAATTTTATCCGTAACATAAGTATATAGAGTGCTAATTTGGAATATTGACAATATTCGTCAGAACGGAAAGTTCATGAAAGCATAAATATGTCCTGAAAAGATTCGTCTAGATACAGGGTGAAATAATTTTTTACAAGATTTTTTTAATATATTTTGGTAAATATCTTAATTCATCAACTGATTTTCATCGTATTCAATATGGAGAATCCATTAAACATTTCTGTTTTTCATTTTGGAAAGAAACTATCAGTTAATCAAGAATTTATCGCTTCCTGTTATACAGGAAGTGACCGAGACTCTATATCGTTTGGTTTTGCGCTGTTTTTCGAATGATTTAATAATAACAAATCAACTCCAATTTTCTAATCAATACCGGGCAAATTTCATTGCAGTTCATGGATAATTAATTACCTAATAATAAATGGGGTTGAAAAATATGATTATTTTTTTAAAATCGAATTTCAAGACAAGGTAAACGTTTCTTTTCATTTTTGAGATGTTCGTATTTCATGATATTTTTAAACATCAACTGGAATTCTAATCAGGCAGGAAATAATAAGGAACTGAAAGTGTCAGTGCATTTGATAGGGGCTGAGTATATTTCAAGATGAGCTCTAGTTGCAAAATCACACATAAAGATCTGTGGGGTACTTTTCGAATGTCTGTATATTATTTTTCAAAATCTTTCAGTCGGTCGCAGAAAAATATCATTTCGAAGTTCAATACTTTCTCCTACTCACGATGCCATTGAAATTACATATTTTTCATAAAAATTCACACATTTCACCGTGGTTTTTCACAGTTTCCCAATTGTATAGGTAACTGGATTTTTTCAAATAAAACTTTTCATCGACAAGTTATAACAAAGAAGCGTGCTAAGACAAAGCTTACAGAATGGGTAAAAGGCAGTTGAACATATGGTGAAAAAATATCCTATGGATGTATCAAGCCCTAATTGATTCAAAGAGTACGGCAAGGCAAAGATTATTATAATGAGGAAAAATAGAAGCTGAAAACCGTGAACTCATACTTTGATCTACAATAAAGGATTCATAAACAATAATAATATATTGTTTTTTCACTCACCTGGTGCTGAGAGTTGTCGATTGATCCATCACTATCTTTCTTATCGGCTACTGGATCAGAGCAAATTCATCTGAAACAAAATACATGTCAGGGATAGAAATATAAATACATTATATTTCGCAGTTCATAATATGAATGATAAATGTCATCAACAACAACGAAGATCAAAATTGAACGCCATTTTTGGGTAGGGCTTCAAAATATTTTTTTGAATATACTAAGTTATCCGATTTACTGATGTCAATCGTTTTGTAAATGAATGAATTATCGAATTATTAATTAATTACTCACTGATAGTAATAGTTGGTAATAGTTTCCTGGTTTCTCAGAATTCCGATCACACGAAAAATCACACCTGGAGTCGTTGAATTCATATGGTTTCAAATCAATTTACATATTTCGAGTACAAAAGAGATTATATTAGATACTTCAAACAATTCCACGAAGTCTAACACAATATTTTCATCACTTCCTATTATACTATATCACGAAAACCATTGGGATTGTTGAAAAATATTCAAATGTGTACGTTCTACTCCACAATAATGCAATCAATCCGAACCAATAAAAATAACGATACTTGATGACTCGTTCAGTTTTTTCCTAACCTACCTACCTTTACGAATATTCCATTCTACAAAATGTGTTTGTACGCATCACGAAAGGTCGAAAGAGCCGCAAAAAATTATAACAAAACAAGGAGTATAGTAGAAACAAGAAGCATAGGAAAAATAAGAAGCATAGACAAAATAAAAAGCATAGAAAAACAAGAAGCATAGAGGAAACAGGAAGCATAGAAATACAAGGGGCATAGGAAAAAAACAAGAAATATAGACAAAACAAGAAGAATATATAAAATAAAGGAGCATTATTGCTAGGCGATTTTGGCTTTGGCGATAATAGCGGTAAAAAATGCAGTGTTGTTATTGGTCAATTTCAATCGAATCACAATCTAATTTGAAATTGACCAATAACAGCATTGTATTTTTCACGCTGAAGCCAAAATCGCTCAGCAATAAACTGGGCCTTGAGAACAAGAAGCATAGAAAAACAAGATGTATAGAATTAAGAAGCAAATAAAAAACAAGGAGCATGAAAAGAGGGGCGTAATAAAAACAGGAAGCATAGAAGAAACAAGGAATAATATACACTGAATGAACAAGATGCATGGATAATGAATACAAGAACAAATGTGAGGACAACAAGTCAGAGAAACGAGACAATTCAATAGACAATAGATATAAACAAACTTGACAAAAAAGCCCGAAAGAATACGAAGAGTTTTCCATCGTAGAACATTCCTGGTGTATTTGTAAATTCGTCGATAAAATTCAACTAAAACATAGTGATGTTTGGCTATTTCAATAACAACATTTATCCGTTGTGGAAATGAGAGAATTAAATTATCCAAATGAAATAATGTGTCCACATTCAATTGTGCAGTATACGGCTTTTTCTTCTTTTAATTCATTCAATGAATTCGAAAGTGGCTTAATATGAACCCACAACAGCATGTAAACAGGCAAAAGGTTGATGCAGTGGAACGCAGGATAAGCAATTAAGATATTTTTGTGCTGAAATTTCGTAACTTTAATTAAATGCAACTCACCGGCAACAACTGAATAAATCTGGAAAGCAAACAATTTCTATTATGGAAATATTCAAGTTCAAACGGTAGTCTGGGATGCTTTTCAAATATCTACATTCCTAATGCTTTTTTTATACTATCAAAATTATAACTGTACAGCAGTTATAGGCTATTTTGAGTCAGGCTTGTCGATCTTGAATAAACTTCTCATCGACTTTGACAAATAGTGTGTTTAATGAAATCTGCTTCTACTCTCTAGAGGAATACTTTAGCATATGAGTTTTAGTCTTTCTGTGAACTGTGAGATACGGAGAGTGATTTTCACCGTGTGATTGTTTATAATGTGTTTATAATATATTTTTAATATATAAAAGAAACTGATAGAAGTATTTATGAACTTTGTCGACAAAATGTTAAAGTTTTAAGCAATAAAGCTTATGCACAACTGTACTTCAATGCCTCAATATAAAATTTATAATGGTATAATAATTTTGATCTTATGATGGAATATTAAGGTTTCTTTTTACTTTCTGCGCCAAAATGTAGGATACCGCGATTCTAGATCGAAATTGACAGAGTCTTTACAAAAGATTTTTCTTCAATGTCGTAGAAATCATCAGAAGAGAGCGGAAATCACATTGAACCCCTGTACGAATTCTGAATAACGTCTATAAATCTTCCCACTTCACAATGAGAATTCGAAGAATCCACGTATCCTACGGGATATTGGAGTAAATATCGAATGTCATCGAGTCTTGGGAATAAGACCGGATTGAATGGCATTCCTGGCGTTCCGACGAACTTATTAGAAAGATTGCTTTATCAGAGAGACAATACTCAGAACTTCATCCGCTTCATCTGAACCTGGTTCGAGATTGGAGTGATGGTGGCGCCCCTCTCCCTATTAATTAAAGTACAAATTAATCGGCTAGTGCCTGTCACTAATTAATAAACCCCGATCTTATCGGAGGCGGCAGCCCCGGACCATAACGAATTCAGTCCCTTATTTCAAATTATTTGATTGTGTATACATATCAGGTGATATTTGTTATCATTGAATTGTTACATCGTTACATATATTGTTACACAAACAAAGATATGGTTATACATAGGGTAACAATGTAACATTTTTAAGGGATATTATTCAGACATGTTTGGATTATGTATTAAACTATTACTCAATTTCTGTAAGATTTTATGATTTATTCTCATTTGACTTAGGTAAGGGTGGTTGAAAATTTCCAATAATTTCACTACTGTCTCGAAATTTCGCGTTGTACCCCTAGTGCGGCTCTGGCTGGCATATACTGGGACTGTTTTAGGCCCCTGGCGGTTTTCGGCGATCATTGGGAACGAATTAGTCGAGTCGAGATTAAAATTTGGGGGTAAGAAGGACTCTATAAGGGTTCTAAAAGGGTTATTAAGATGGTGGTGAGTCAAGAGAATGCAATTTTCAGATTTCAAATGAAGCTTGATTATTTTTCGTAAAGAAAATGCGAAACTCAGAAGTTTATTGTCATTTCGAGTGATAGTGTCAATAAAATAACGAGATGCGTGGTATTTCAAGTTTCTACACCCTGATTGATGGATATTTACAAAAATCTCTTAATTTTCAACCACATGTTGGTGATATAAACTGTTCTCGCGATGTAATAAAAAATATAAATTCTGCAAACTCACTCTCTCTTCCTATTTCGACTCATAAAAGAACAACCATTCACCTCAATCTATGAACGGTTTATTCTGAGCACTGCCTCGAAATGTTTGCCTGCCTTTTATTTTTAAAACGCGCATATAATCCAATTTCATTACTTTAATTTTGCTAGAGCCTTACTATCGCATTCCATTTGAATATCAATAAAGTTGGGTCTTTAGAATTCGAGGGTTGTGTATATTACGCCCTCAAACTTCCACTGGAGTTTAATGTATGGGGTATGGCAGATGGGTACCCCAGCAGAATACTTTCTCTTTGTTTGACGAAAAGATAGGATTTTGGAAACATTTGAATGATTTTATTCAAAATTGGATAGGTTCGTCTGCTGCATACCATTTTTTGCCATCAAATTTTGATGTGTTATCCAATGTTCCCACCCTGTGAATGGATTCCCATTGGTTGGTGAAATAAAAAATAGTATTCATAAATGAAAATTACATTAATCGAATGCTCATTGACTTTAACCTCAAGAAAAATACCCAATTGGTCCAGTAAAGTGCGAACTTCATGAATTCGTCAAAACACTAATTGAAATTGCACCAACTTGTCGGCGTATTTTTTGCTCGACTCTTTCAGCCTCGATCTAATCCAAACGGACAACCGGAAGGGCCAGTGACTGGCACACCCGCTCAGCTTTCTGAGATATCAATTATGATATAGCTCATACGGTCAAAGTTCTTTTGTCGAGGGGATCCGATTATTGGAGCTGTGATTGGCGGAAGAAGGGGGAGAGAAAATCACAGGAGATTCGATCGGGATGTTATCTTTCAAAGGCTGGTTTCGTACTGCCTATCAATGCGTTTCTGATGTACAGAGTGAATGGCGTGTATTTTTGATATACTAATAACAGTATGAACAGTTGCGCAAATTTGCCAACTAAATGGATCGAATCGGCTGAATCTTCAATATCGGCGACTTCACCAAAACATCGAATATAGTTGTAATTAACGCTTTCACCAAAAGTTAAAATTGTCGTTTACTTGACCAAGATTTTTTTACGATTTTGTAAAAAAACATCGCCAATGCGAGGTGACATAAGAAGGGGAAAAATCAAATGAGGACCTAAAAGCGAAGCCTCTCCTAGATAACCATATTTTTTTAAGGACCCTGTGCCTCACCCTTTTTCATAACAAGAAAGTGTGAAAGATATAGGGTGAGTCAGATAGCAGAACTCTCAGCAGAACTTAATTTCGTTATTTTCAAATAAAATACAGGACGTTGGAATTCTGATGATAAATATGTGTAAATACGTACTACAAAATTGTGGTTTCTAGTATCTTGAAAGGTGTCTTCCATTGATTTGTCCATATTTCGATTGAACAGGGAATTAAAAAATGCAATCATTTTCAGGGTGTTCAATTTGAAATAACAAAGTTAATGTCAAACACAGACAATATGACGTCATATACCTACCTAAAATGAAAACCATACTTTTTATTTCTTTTGACACCAGTCGGTCCTATAGGTACGTATACATTCCAAACTATACTTTGTAGCTATTTCAAAAAATATTAAGCTCACCTTCCATATATAGAGATCATGAATGCTTTGAATTGATTCGCTGGGTTCAGTAAATCACAGTTATTTCATTTCAACATACGAAATTCTCGACACGAATATCCGAGGTAATATTGGGATCAAAATCACCCCAAACACGTTCAAATCACAATGTGTGACGGATTCCGAAATATTTTCAAGTTGGGGGAGATTATTAGATGCTTATATATCTACCTGATGCAAAAAAATCGTAAATATCCGCTATGTATTTAATTTCTTTGTATTTTCAGTCTATGTGAATCACTTGATCAATATTCAAAGAAGATTGTTGAACCTGAACAGAAATCGCCTTATTCAAATCCTTGAAAATGCCGTTTTATAAAAGACGATACAAGAAAAAAATAATTGGTTGTCAAAGATTATTTGCAACAATTTATTGTTCAGTCGCTTACGACGTTACCTCTCTAAGAACGCGAACAATAAAAACAATGGCAATTCCAAACGTTCTGCAGGTTTTTGTTGACCGTAAACCAAACCACGGCTAGATCTAGTAGCCGGTCGTGATTTATTTTACAGCTCATCAACATCGAGACGAAGTCACAGAATGTAAGTCAGCAAAGACATAACTTCGTTGTCGCAAAAAATGATAATTCACAATCATCGTTTTCATAAAAGGTATATTTTTATGCCGTACCAATATTGAAATCTCGAAAAAACGGTATAGATGATTCAAATTTGGTTGAATGAGACAAAATGAAGGTAGTGCGCTTCGGATAACACTTGAAAAGCCAAGTTGGCGGTCATCAAAAACACTTTTCAAAAACACTTTGTTTTTTTTCCGCATTTCTGTCGTATATATTGAATACGGTTCGTGATATTTTCAATTCTATAAATGTGTATTGAAATGTTTGCCCTTAAATTCCCAAGAATTACTTTTGTGTAATATGATAGTTATTCAATTGTTAAAACTTGGCAAGGTATGACACTTTTTACATTGTTTCAAGTTTCATATGTGATCCTTGAGTGTGTGATCAAATATATAAAAAAATTAGGTTCCACCGAGATTTGAACTCGGATCGCTGGATTCAAAGTCCAGAGTGCTAACCATTACACCATGGAACCTTCTTGATAAATTGTAGAAAATAACATTTCATAAGATTCCTTACTTCTTACTTTATGCAGCCTCTACGATTCACTATAATTATACTCATATACACATGAAATGCAGCACCCTATTCATCTTTCACTTTGAATTGAGGATATAACCCCATTATTGTCATTTTGTGGGAAATAAATATATTTCTCTACATCAACTGGCATATGGAGTTAAATTATTATAAATTGATTAAGAAATTCCATTAATGAATGAAAAATTCAACCATCACAGCTAATTTGAATATTTCAACATAAGTTGTGAATATTAGTATGTCACACATTTTATTTCACCGATAAATTATCACTCGGTTATTAATCTGTGATATATATTATATATTGTTGGCGTGGGCGTAGACAGGGGGGGGGGCAGGGAGAGGCATCGCCCCCCCTGGGATTACGCGATCAGCGCGAACCGATTCATTCAATCTGATCAGTGATCAGTGACATTTTTATGGAAATCAGAAGATATGGTACCTATTTGAGAAGAGCCTGGAGATCTGCTGAATGAATGCAACAGTTTTTTCCGGATATCAAAAACATAAGTATTCAAATATTTTTAACGTTTTCATCAACATACGATTAATATTTTTTTTTATTTCGACTTTTGTCCATATAGTTTGTATGTTGTTTTTATGGCTGTCGCTCTACAATAACATTATTCAATTCATTGACTACCTACTTTAAATAATTGTCATTAAAAATATATTGTTTCATTTCATTCGCCCCCCCTGGGAAAATTTTCTGGCTACGCCCATGATTGTTGGGTGAAAAAAATGCTGATTCCTACAGGACAATAAAAAATGTATAGGTACCATTAAAAAAAGTATTGTTCGTTAGGGCCACTTTATAAAAAACTTTAAGACCTAAGATTTATCACCTAACATTTAATACTTATCACTTATGACAGATGAATCATGGAAATATCATTGGTTGTGTTATAAAACCATTTAAGACTTATGATTTTACACCTAAGACTTAAGAAGATGACCAACTTCCAACTTAAGAAATGGATGATAAATGATCATAAATGAAAATAGGAGATGCGCATGTTCGAGCAACGAAAAGTGACATACTGTTTCCCGCGATATTTGAATTTTGGGTTATATTTTCGAATATTATTTGGTGGTGTGGATAGTCTGTAATTATTTGGTTGCATTTATCAATTTTTTATAATAGTGATAAGACCATGGGGATCATTTACTTCATGTAGTTTGCTCATGATTTTTGGATTGAAATACAAAGTTAAACCCATACATACGAAAAAGAATACCCATTTCAACTCCATTTTTATTTGAACATGATGATGGATAATATGGATATTGAACAGTTTTCTATTTTGAAATCGATGTCATCAATAATAACTCCAAATTATAGCTATTTATCAGATCAGAGGGATGCTCTTATGCAGCAAATTGCTTATGTTGATGGACTGACTACTATGTACACATGTCATCATAGAGGAAACCAGCAATGTACTGTGGAAAATTTACTGAAAAAATTGATTGGCATGGAATCTCCATGGAATTTTATGAAAAATGGAATATGCCAAACTGTATTGGTGCCCTTGATGGAAAGCATATTCAGATACAAAATACAAAACATGCTGGAACAGGATACTTCTCCTACAAGAAGACTTTCAAGTATAGTATTGATCGAGGTATTGATGGCTATCTGTGATGCATCTCATAAATTCATCTTCATTGATGTAGGCTGTCCAGGATCAAATCATGATTCATGATGGAAATGTATTCCGTAATTCAATTTTCCATTTCCACCTTCAGTTTTCTAAGATATATTTGGCCAATTGTTTTCCAGGCAGTTTTCCTGATGGCGAGTTTATTTTAGAATAACTACTTTGTTTATCATAAATATGCCTGAATTCTTCAACTTGTTGAATTAATAGAGCATATCGTCCATGACACAAATAATATTTGAATAAAATTGAAGAAAATTCTAACAAAAACAATAATAATAGATGTAGGTTAGAACTTGCCAACGTCAAAATTATTTGTTCCGTCAAATATTCCTAAATCTTAAGTTTTTTTATAACAGAATGAAATGATCAGCTCTCAAGTCTTAAATGTTAGGTGATAAATCTTAAATGTTAAAAGTTTTTATAAAGTCACCCTTAGACTTCAGTACCAGCTTAAAAAGTTTTCTCTTCTTTTATTTTTTGAAATCGGATGAAAAAGTTATATCTGGCTTGTAAGTATTTTTATACTCAACTTTTCTGATGACGACCCAGCACAAGACATTCACATATAGGGCGAATTCCATCGCCATACCGGTATACGAAATCAATCGCACAACTTCACTGGCGACTTTTTTTTTTTAAATTATCCACAGGACCGCGAAATGAAAGTCGGAACAATGATGGTTTTTAATGACGTTGTCGATGGATCCGCGTATACGCCACCCTTATATGCCGAACCGAACGGTAACAAGTTTGCCGCTGCAGGGTGCAAAATTGGAAAAAAGTTACTCGCGGGAGGGTGAAAACAATCACGAGATTTAATTGACTGCCTGATGAGTGGTCGCATCCCTTCAATCACGCGATAAAATATATGATTGGTTGTTGGGGATTCGACAAATTGGAGGAATATCATTACTTACTTCACAGAATGATTGAAATGAAAAAATCGAAATAGGTTTTTGGTTACATCAGCTCAGATTTTTTTTATAATATTTGATCTCCAAGTTGTTGTTGCTGTCAATAATTATCTTTCCTTGTCCTTGTGGATGACCTCTGGCGGCCAGTCACCCGCACCCAAGAAAATGGCGGTCGAAGTATACTTTCATCCCCGATTTAATGACCTCTTTCTATTTTACGACTTCCAAGGTGGGTGGTGAGACGTGCCTCGAACGTCTGTTCATATCCTATTCCCGCCCCCTTCTTTTTGATGGGTTGTAAAACAAATCACGACAGGCCACTATGCATGGCCACACAATTTAGGGGGTTTGGAAGGTAACTCGCTGATTTGGGTTTGGAAGATGCACAGAGTAGTCCACATTTTCTGGATATGGTTATATCTCGATTACGAAATCGAGTGGGGCGAGATCGGGTGAACGCGCTGTCCATCTACATTGATTTGGAATTATCTGAAATTTTGTCGATAAGATAGTCTTGGAGACAACAAACTGATATATTTTGATATTTTTCTATACCAAGAGCAACAAACAAGCAGGAGAAAGATAAACGGAAACTTTTTTTGTTGTATTATTTCAAGTACCCAAGCCAATTCGTACTTGTGGAAATTGTTTATGAGAATATGAAATGATGACTTTGAGTCATGATAAAAAAGTTCAGCTTTTTCCTAAGTTATTAACTGTAGTGGAATTCGTTATATCTTCTAGAGGCAAGTTTTGTTCAAGATCAAGAATTTTTTGTGGAACTGTTGTTCTCTTTCTGATTATTCTTGATCCATTGATGGTCAAATGTTATTGATTATCCAGAAAAATACAAAACAACTAAAAAATGTCCTTCGAAACAAAATACACAAATTTATAATCTGTTACTGACGTCATCAGAGAATCAACATTATCGTGAATACAAATAAATTCGTTCCGCTCGAAATAAATAGTAAAAATATATCGAAATCTGACAAAGAAATCTCGAAAACTTATGTTTTGACAAATTCATCAAATAAATGATATTTTATATGTGACTCTTTCAATGAAATGAGTTTGCCATAATATACTTTCAGTATATAACCCTCTATTATAATAGTAAAATATGGTTTCACTTATAATTGAGTGTTAATTAAAAAAAAAACGATCTCCCCAATTAATAAACAAATTTTTTATATCATGCACACATTGATCTATGAATAATGATTATGTTATTTTATCTTCATTATACCTATAAGACGTTCTTAAAATAACCAATTCAATATCTTGATGAAGTGAAAAATTAAAATCTAATTACCTCTTTCAGGGACCATTCTTTCGACGGACTTCAATGTTACACGAGTTTCTTTTGGTTGCTTCATATTCCATAAGCACAGTCGGCACTTTTGAAAAGATTCATTTGAACCTCTCCCCAGAGCAATAACTCTTATCCAAACGTGTTTATATAATTTGAAATTAAATCTTTGATTATTTAAAACTGGAACGTGACTTGACTGAGATCATCAGATCGATGAATATTGAAAAAATCATCCTGACCTCAATTTCAATGTTAAAAGTTTTGGGAAGTATATTTGTACAATTGTACCGGTACTAAAATGATGCTGAATACTATGTACCTATATTATGAACTATCCAGACAGTAACCATCATGTAGATAGACTACGCAAGCCTTCAGTCAGTTGAAAAAAAATGAGCAAATACTGATTCTGAAACCTAAACAATACTGATAATGATTTCAGCCGACACAACTCTGTTTATCCAACAATGAAAATGGCCGAACACGCAGCAAACCTCAATGACCCACAGATAAAACGGGGTGGTATAAAGGTATCGACCAATCACAACAAAGCGATGCAATCGTCATAGCACTTTTGATTCATGCATTTCAATCGGTTAGAAGGGGTTGCAATAAGCCCACAAGGTCAATGCGAGCGAGACCGTTTCGCACTGTGTCGAATAAGGGGTGTTTTTATACATTTCGATTGATGAAAAAGTCAAACTGAATACAGCAGAATGTTAGATATATTTATATTTATCCCATGAAAGGCATAAAAACCAATAAAAAGAACGCATACATTGACCAATACTACAGGTAGCCTAACTATCGTATATACAAAATCGTCTGTATAAGTAGGTACCTATACCTGCAGTTCTATACGATATTTTCAATCCAACTCATATACAGGTTCACTCACGTCGATGGTACCTTAGAAAGATTACAGAGATATAGGGTGTGAAAAATCGAGATTTTTCAACTTTAGGAATTTTTTGTGCCAAAACTATCCATTCTTGCTCAAAACGGCTTAAATGTCCCTATCTCAACTTTCCATTTACTATTGATTGATATTTAATGGAAATAAATACGGGTGGTTCAAAATTTTTAGTTTTGCATCACCCTTAGTAAATGAAAAGTTAAGATAGGGACATGTAAGCCGTTTTGAGCAGAAATGATTAGTTTCGACACAAAAAATTCCTAAACTTGAAAAATCTCGATTTTTCACACCCTATATCTCTGTAATATTTCTCGCTATACCCCAAGTATGATAGATCGACGAAATCAGCTCTTCAGGAAGAATCTAAAAATGAAATAAAATACAGGGTGTTCCATTTGAAATAACAAAGTTGTTGCTACTTTTTGATAGAAGCGGCAACGCCGCAACGCTGAAAATATTTTCGATAGAACAAAACTGATAAACCAAATTTTCAGAATAATCCTACGTCCCGTTCTCCGTAAACGTCTAAGGTACCATCAACCGTGAGTGACCCTGTATATATGGTCCCACATAATTCACCATGCACCATGCACCATGCGGGTAACTATTGTTTCTTTTGAATGACATGTAAGTATATATATATGGCATTTATAGAGGCCAAGGACACCATCTATCACCAGCATGTCGTTTTGTTTTCGCATGCAAATAATTTATTTTTCTAGTTATTGAAATGTGGATATATAAGACTTCCAAAAACATAATCAAGACATTTATTCTCGAAAAATATGTTTACTCATTTATGGAATAAGTAGTGATTCCATTCACTTGTCACCTGGAATTTATTGAACCCAATTATTTTGTATTCGACGTTGACTTGCTGAATTCCAATTTCATCTGTTGATTGCTAAAGAGTTATTCAATATTTGAAAGACCTGATTCAACTTTTTTTTTTCGAAATCGTCAAATGTTTCTTCTATAAAATGATTTAGACATCAGTTTATTCTTTATCAACAATGGAATGATATAGATGATATAGATAAGTGTGTTAACAAGGTAGTTGCGTACATTTTATCTATTCAAGATTTGTATTACAAAACGTAGGAATTGATTCATAAACCCAATTAGGTCATTATTTGCCTTTTCAGTTATGTGAATGAACAATGTCAGTGAGATGAAACGTACTTTCGAGGAATGTTTAGAGAAAATCAAAAAAGCTTTTCTCTTCATGCTCGTCCCAATCTGTACTAATCGTAAAGTGTGACATGCATATAATTATTTCCCAAAGTAATTAATGACACCATAATAATCCTCCATCTCGTTGGAAATCTTCGTAGCCTTATTGTCCAGACTCCATCTGAGCAACAATATACCATCAGATAAACTTCACCCCAACCCACCCAACGTACACACACCCTGCCTAATGTCTTTCGGCAAAACCTTACACGCTCCCCGTTGTTGTAAATTTCGGCGACATCGTTCCTCGGGGAGCAAGTCAGAGTACACGCGCGGGGATGTGACATATTCCCCGCTTCTCGGGACTCCACCCCATCCCTCTGTGATCCGGCTGATGAGAGGAAGATGCCTGTTGCGTTGTTCCGGGTACGGTCCGGGCGCGATTGTTTTATCAGACTATAGCGAAAACGAAGAAAACCACGAGGGAGACTGCAGATATATTGTGGTATAGATGAGGAAGGATTTGCAGGAGATCGTCGAAAATAAAAATGTTTTTTTTTACAACCGATTAACAAAGTAGCATTCGACGCTTTCCAACCTCAACACAAATTTAACGTTTTCCGTGGAATGTCATTGAGTGACAGCATTTGCGCTCTTGAGCGGTAATGTTGATAACACTCTTGCCTCTACCATATAATATTTTCTTGCATAATTTGAAATAGTGACTGTAAATCATCTAAGGCATCTCCTCATGTAGCAGAAAGAGCAAATATTGTAAATTTGAACCTCCTATACCAGATAAATCGAGGAAAAGTATGAATTATGATATGTTTTGCGCTCTTAATACATAATTAGCTATTTTATTTTATATCTCGAGACTGGGCCAAATTTCAAGCTCCCCAACCATCTTTCAAGCAGAGGTACATGCTATAGATTGCCTCGAAAGGGGCACTCGAAGGGCAAAAATATATATTCAGATAGCCAAGCAACACTAAAAGCTCTGAAGTCATACACTTGTGAGTCTGGAACTGTAAATAATCCCTAAGACAAGTGGCAGCAGCGAACAACCAGGTCACTGTGATATGAGTGCCACAGGTCATAAGGGAGTTAAAGGCAACGAGGAAGCATACTGCCTTGCCGAAGCAGGGACAAATACATAATTTCTCGGCCCAGAACCCTTTTGTGGACTTTCCAAAGCCCACTTGATAGAGGAGTTCCGACGCTGGGAAGCGGATGAAATGAAATCTCACTGGAATAAAGTGCCAGGACAAAGACAAGCGAAAAGGCTAGTGAGCCTCTCGCCAAGGAAAGCTAAACAGCTCCTCGAGTTGGATAAAAAAGACTTGAAACTGGTAACGGGACTCCTCACTGGACACTGCCCTCTGAGGTACCACCTCAAAAAAATTGGTAAAACAGAGAGTGATAGTTGCCGTAACTGCGAGAACTTCGCTGAAACTGCAAAACATTTGCTTTGCGAATGCCCAGCACTCTTCTGCAAGAGGCTCAAGTTCCTGGAAGGGGCCTTTTTAGAGCCCTCCGATGTCAGGAACCTAGCTCCCAGGAAACTGATAAACTTCGCACGAAGCCTCGAAATCCCGGGCCTCGAATAGATAAAGGGTTATGCACAAAAGATCTAATAGGTCGAGGTGCTTGAGAGGCTGCACAGCCTTAACGACCCCTTCTACAATCTCGAGAATGTTAACATTCGTTCCGAAAAAATTATTGAAAATTGGAATCATCATGGTAATTATCATTACTGAACCAAACTTAAAAGATATCCTTTCACACATTTCGCATCTCGTATTACTTTACTTTCGTAGCCTGCTCGCTGTCCTGATTTTACACGACTCGATATTTGTTTCATGATGGAGTTTCTTGAATGATAAAGTTTATTCAACCCATCAATAATTGCAAGTGCCGCTTATTATGGTCAGCAGGATGGTGAACAATTTGACCAATTATTCATGTAAAATATTTCTGTAAATTTTCATGATTTCATCTTGATTGTTGGAATTTAATTCTTCTCATAGTTACCAATAGGTACTCAATTTGAATCATGGTACTATTTTTTTCAATTCTAATGGGCAATTAGAGTCAGCTCAATAAAAATGTCTGATTTCTGTAAATGAGGGTACAAAATATGGAATGAGTTTGATAATTATTCGAAATTATGCAGGAAATTACCTGTCTATTTTCAATATAAATGTTCGATGTTGTTATAGCATACACAGTTTATCACCAAATATACAGGTACCTCTATTGTAGGGTATGTCACAAAATAATCAAAGACGATAATGGTAAATTTATGTTAGTTGAACAATAAACAATATTCAACTCAAACATTAATTTAAAGGTATTGGTATATATATTTTCAAAAATAAACTAAAAACCACTTTTCATGAATACATTGATGATGACTTCTTCATATTTGTGCCTCATCGAACAAAATAAATATTTACAAGAGTTTGACATGAAGAACGAGATATCCATGAATTTTCTAATCAAATCCTTCAGCTATTTCAAATACAGAGAAAACCGTGTAAAACTGCTTTTCGTTTTGATTTTCCATTGATGGAAGGGTTCAAGATATAAGGGAAAATCGCATACCTACGACGTTCCTGTTCACGTTCAAAGTAATTATTCCAGAGTATTATTCAGATCGAGAATACACTCCAGCTCTCGTCCAACTCCTTTCCAACTCCTTTTGATTCAGTCCGAGTAAAAGTTCCGAGAGAAGTTTCGCAACTCCCATTTCGAACGGGGACCTTTCGAACCGGAGCCCGGAGACATTCTTATCATTATTTTTGTTATTGAAATTCCTCGTATTGAGTTACCTATTTACAGCCGACTGCGCCTCGTCTTAATTCAATAATGGCTTTCGGAGTTCATTAAATGATCTTTGCGAGGCATTGTTTCGCTTTCTGAAAGGCCCTCGACCGGTATTCGCTGATTAATGGGGTTGGGGGGAAAGGGGGGGGAAATGCGGAATCAAAATGCTTGATGAAACTCGAGAAGGACATACCCCAGGCGATTTCGAGCTCAGTAACTTTATATTCATTCCGTTCGCTCGGTGATAATTTACCAACCTTAAAGAATTGGAAGATATTCCAATAGATCATCGTCCGATTTTCGATACTCTTGCGGGGTATCTAGAGGAAATACTAGCTGGAGTTTTGGTTGGTGGAGCCTTGTGGAACACCTTGGTGCCCATCTCGGTCAAATAATCTATAGAAATATGTACGTAAGCAATGAAATCTCTCGGTCCTTCTGTCAAAGTTGATTATACTTCCTCTGTTATTTTCGATATTACAGAATAGAAGAACAATGCATCTATTCACCAGGGATGGTTTTTTTGCTTTACCTTTTTGGAATTTTTGAACGTTTAATGGTAAAGCGATATCAGGGAGGCATTTCCTGTGGATCCAAACTCCAAAAGATTGGCATCTTTTCGAGTGTTTTTTCTTTATAATAGAGTTGTACACTTTTTTTCAAAAACTATATATGTGAAACGCGGGCCTCCAGGAATACGTCGATATTTTTTTGAAATTTTTATTTCGATCGATCGAAGTGGAAGAAGAATTGACAATTTCTGTCATCTTTGACAGATGGCGGTAAAAAATTACTGGGCTATTTTAATTCTTCCTGCGAAAATATATTCGGATAATTCAAGGTAAGTTACTTTTGAGTTTTATTTCATTGTTCAGCGTTCATTATACTCATCACTGACCACCATTTTCAGAACATTTAAGCATTCAAAGACTTGTGCTTCATGTAGCAACGTACGAATGTGAATTCTCGAAAGACATATTTGTTCCTACTCCAAATGTTGATATGAGACAAACTTGGTGTTTTGCTTTAGGACAACACATCATCAGCTATATCTGCAAGTAATTGCTGTGAAGATAATTTTGGTCCAAGTTAAAATTCTAATCCTTATTCTTTGAATCTTTGTACATGAACATCATGAGATGAAAACCTGAAGTGTGAGCACAAAGTATTTTAGTAACAGGTATAAACCAAATCTTTATTGTCATGAATATATGAATTCTTATTAAAAAAGCACTTCTGTAAATAATAAATGCATTTTCCTAAATCCTCATTTATTCTTAGTATGTACTCTATCTATGATGTGAGTTGAGATTTCTCCTTTACATTATATTGTGAATATGTAATAATAATATCAACTTGTGTTGTTTATTAAATATATTATCAGATGCACCACTACACTTACCTACTTTTCCTAGACAATAAAGTTATTAATTGAATTAATTCTTCATTTTTATGTCTCTATTTTATAGTGTCTTTCACTCGTCTGTTAGTTCAATCGTCTCATTGACTTCGCAAAGGTGGTATAGAAAATCCTATAGAGATATTAACTCATATAAAATACTTGATTTGCGTTATATAGATGATAAACAATCAATTAATGCGCCCTTTTGAATATTTTGAATTAGTTTCGTAATCGAAAAAAATTTGAATTAAAAATTGACATATTGTCACTTATGTCAAAAAATTCTTCTTCCCTATTATTTTCGATATTTTTACGATACCATCCCGATCTACCAGGTGACGTCAGCAGAAATATGGTGCTGTCAAATAATTATTTTTGATATCGATTTTCTCGAGCATAAAAGAATATTCCGATTTAATTTTGATGGCATATCAGTAGTAGTTTAGTAAGGTATCGAAAAACGACAATCGATTTTGCTAAAGCTTTAGAGGTTTATGACCCTATTGCCTTGAGGAAGGTCCTAATTACTTCGATCTTATCTGGGCGATATAAACTTGTTTTGAAGCGCCATTTAAATATTTTTTATGATGCTGATGAGAGTGTTTTTTTGATAAAGTGTATATCAGTTTCCATTCCCAGAATAATGATCTCCAAAATATCTTCGGCACATTGCGTGGAGTTCTCATTTCAAAAAATATTCTTATCCGAGGACAAAATAATATATCACAAAACCATGGAAAATTGCAAGTTAAGTACTTGATAATGGTGCCAAAAGAGTGCATTTCTGTGCTGCCTCGACATGTTTCAGTTCCTCCTTCTTCGGTTGACTATTCAATTTACATCGAAATCGAATCCAAACAGTTTACACTTGGACATCTGCGCTGAATTTTCTGCAACCCTGGGGCGAACCCTATATGACGTAGACATACACCCTGCGAATTCTGATCGAATCACTCGCGCCGGACCTAACCTGTATTTAGCAGCAATCATGTGAGTGGAGAGCGGAAACAGAGCTTCTGGGATGCTCTATAAGGGACTCAGAGGCGTAACAAAAAAAAAACTCTGAACTAATCAAGATATTGTCTTTGGAAATTTTTGAGAAATTTTATTTTTAAGAAATTTTATTTTTAAGAAAATATCATTTTAGTATCAGTGGTATTGGATAGTTCATTGGCCTTGGATCGCCCTGTATGATTTACTCCCTTATTCGTATGTCGAAAGCATTACTCTCTTTGTATTGTTTTCGCAAAATTACTTAACATGTTGATTGTGCATTGGATTGGAACTATCATGTCACATTTCAACCATTACCGCTTGAAAAATTTTTCATTTCTTCAATAGTTCAGTGAATAATGAAATATTTGAACCTGAAATAAATTCATTCAAATTCAAATATTTCATGTCTGTTTTTCCTGTCCACCGTTATCTCTAACGGATTGCGGGATTTTACACTTTCCGCCAACCTCTGGAACCTATAAAGCTGATATATCGTTTGCAATGAACATTTCCTATGCATAATATACGCCTTGTATATTTCCAAATAAATATGCTGTCGGATTTTATTGTTCTTATTTTTCATCTTTATTGTTGCATCATAGCGAGCGAACATAATATTTTTCGTTTCGACTGGCTTGATGTATGTTATGTCGAGCGTGTATCGAATTACTGGGAACATTTCCATAACAAATGTTTAGCACCGAATATCTCACATTCTCCTCTTGGAATTGAATTCTTATCCCGGTTTTTATGTCTATCCGAACCTTCGATTTGACGGGTTGCTATTATGTGAAGTGTCGAACGCATCTTGTAGCATTTCAATAACTCCTATACAGGGTGGAAGAATGGATATAAAGAATACCAATATTAAAGGGGAATAATATCATATATTCACATATGCTTATGATATCCAAACATTATAGTCTTTTTACTGTGAATAAAGCTCTTGTGATTGAAAATGAAGTGTGATTGATAGTTTTACCCCAAGAAGCAATGCAATTTTTTGTGTTCTCGAACAATATTACTAACAACCCCTCAATTATGAAGCCCCATAACGAACATAGGGGTGGAAGAGGCATATACCGTAGTATAAACCGACATGAATCACGGGAAGATTAAAAAACAACCAGATGAAAGGACACAACGAGGGTTCCTCTTACATTGTGTCAAAGGAGAGCGAACTGAAAGGGTTGAAATCGAGGAGAGTGTACAAGTAGGGCAGTAGGTGGGTGGAAAAACGATGCAAACGTTGCGGGATGGGGAAGTAATGTTGTATGGACGTTTTTTTTTTTTCGCATCGCTGACATTTCATCTCAATATATAAGAGCGCCGGAATGACGAACGAGAAAATCTTTATTTCGAGTGAAAAATGAGTGATGATTCCTGCAAATTGGTTGAATTTCTTCTCTTGTACATCCGAATACCTAAACTCATCTTTTTGACAGTCCGAAATGCTCTCGAAAGATTTTCTGCGTATAGCTAGAGTCACGTGTTCGACCCACATTTACAGGATGACGATTCTCTTGGCCTTGACATCACCAGAGAGCACGAGAGGGGCCCATTGTGGCGATTTCATTCATTCACCAGAATCACCCGATACAAAGCGGTGGCACTCATATACATAATATGTACCATACTATAGAGGTATAGGTACTTCCATTCATTGCATCAGGAACATTTCACCAGGTGTTCCTTTGTTTGAACCCTGTTTTTCAAGAGGTCATGTAAGAACGGGTTCGCAGTTTTCTCTTTTCGGAAGAGAACGATTCATCTCAATGCGGTAATCGGAAATATACAGTGTGTCGAGGAGGCAATGTACATATAACTGAGACGCGAAATCGATCAAATGGTGTACTACGGTTCGCATCATTGGATGGGTCTTTCGTTCTTTACAACAACCATATGTACATTTTTGTAATATTCGATTCGTATGTTCTTTGTCCGCAGTGGTATTGATTAAAAAAAATGTAGGTTCCGAGTCGAAAAAACAACAGCGTTGCAATGAAAAAGATGAATCAATCCTTCTGATCGTCAGCCATCATCATTATGGAAACTGTAACGTATTTGCTATAGTAATTCACTTACACGGAGGTGTAATTCAGGAGCATTAAAAAAACCTTTGGTAACCATACTTCTGATGAAACTTTCGATGAATCGGAGATTGCGAACTTTTCATGCATATCATTTGGACTCTGAATTGATGACCCAAAAAATTAGAATTAACTTTCCGGATTTCATTAAAAACAATTTAACATCGCGAAGTATAATCTCTGGGCGAGAGAGAGGAGTCGATTAAAAAAGTAATTAAATATGAAGGAGATTACTCAACAAAAGTACGGGGCGACAGATTTTTTAATTTCATTAAGGCCCATCCGACAAAATGAAAAATTGCCGAAGCAAAACGATCACTTCTTAAATAATTTAGCGCAAGAAAGTCGGATTAGTTGAGACCCGTGAAATACCGGTAATCAAAAAACTGGAGGGCCGATTGATTGTACAGATCATCGAAAATCCCATTTATTTTCCACTACAAGAATCCTATCCAAAACCCTCTTCTTCATTTGCAAACTTTGTCTTCAGTCGAAAGAATTTGATTAAATATTTGATTTTTTGTAGACAGGTGCTCAAATATTTTGAAGTATTATGCAACAGTTATCTGTTATTATATATTATTATTATTATTATTATATTTTGAATTCTCAATAAGAGATTGATTGAAAATGGTGGGTACATTATAAATAACCACTCGCTGTGTTCTCGGTACATCCCACATCATAATCACGCCTCCATTGTTATCATCAATTTGTCACTCACATAACAAAATGACGTGTTGGGAATAATACGTCAAGCATCGACGTAAATACACATCAGGGGAGATGTCACGAGCACTCGTAGTATATATCTATCAACTGCATAGTGTATACTGGATCGAACAAACATACATATAGTCCATTGCACTGTTAAATACATCATGTAACAAGGAAAACTGAAAAGAGCGAGATGACTATTGACTAGATACCTAAAACCCTCCTAAAACACACATGTAGTGTCAGTAGGCTTATACTTCATACTTGAATTTCCACTTCGAAACACTTCTCAAGATGACCCTTTCATATATACAGTGTGTACCAGCCAAATGGAATAAATTCGTTAATAAATAAACGGTGGCGTTTTAGGAAAAACGCTCGGACACGTCGATTTGTATCTTTAGTTGCGCTTTTTTTTTTTTTTTTTTTTTTTTTTTTTTTTTTTTTTTTTTTTTTTTTTTTTTTTTTTTTTTTTCAAAAAAAACTTTTTATACAGGGTGTGTCATGCCACAGTGGCCAATATCAACTTTCTTATTTCAAATGCAACACCCTGTATTTTATTTCATTTTTAGATTCTTCATGAAGAGCTGATTTCGTCGATCTATCATACTTGGGGTATAGCGCGAAATATTACAGAGATATAGCGTGTGAAAAATCGAGATTTTTCAACTTTAGGAATTTTTTGTGTCGAAACTAATCATTTCTGCTCAAAACGGCTTACATGTCCCTATCTTAACTTTTCATTTACTATCTACTGACATTTAATAGAAACAAATAGAAAGTGATGCAAGTCTCAAAATTTTGAACCTCCCGTATTTGTTTCAATTAAATATCAATCGATAGTAAATGGAAAGTTGAGATAGGGACATGTAAGCCGTTTTGAGCAAGAATGGATAGTTTCGACACAAAAAATTCCTAAATTTGAAAAATCTCGATTTTTCACACCCTATATCTCTGTAATCTTACGCGCTATACCCCAAGTATGATAGATCGACGAAATCAGCTCTTCAGGAAGAATCTGAAAATGAAATAAAATACAGGGTGTTGCATTTAAAATAAGAAAGTTGATATTGGCCACTGTGGCATGACACACCCTGTATAAAAAGTTTTTTTGAAAAAAAAGCGCAACTAAAGATACAAATCGACGTATCCGAGCGTTTTTCCCAAAACGCCACCGTTTATTTATTAACGAATTTATTCCATTTGGCTGGTACACACTGTACATATATATAACACAACACACTAGATTTTCAATTTTTGAAATAAAAATCGACAGCTGCCACACAACGTTTAGGTCGTCAGCTATCATTCGATGGTGACAAAAAATCATTTACTACAAAGAAATAATATATTCATTCAGATTACGGAATAACAGAGTGAACGGCAACTGCGCAGAATTTCATTGTATTTTGTGACAGTTGGTCAGTTGTGTAAAGAATAAGAGAATGAAAATAGCCGGATAGCCCTGAAGACGAAAACCATTTCAAAAGAATGTCAGTATAAAAACGACATAAGGAAATCATGAATCTGATATAAATGTAAAATAGATATGTCACGATAATAAAAAGACTTGTTTTTTCTGCCTCATCAATGATATAAATAAATGCATTCAGCCCTTTAGTTCTGCAGGGACAATTCACTTTGGAGCAATCCGGAAGAGGTCCCGAAAATTCTGCAACCCTTTTAGCAGGGGCGTTAAAATTACTCTTAATCGGAACAATACTCAAAGAACTCCCAGTTGATAATAATTAAAGTCTGCAGTGGCGAAGCACCCGTATTATTTTTCTGGGCACGCACAGATTACTTTAGTATTCAGTCCATGGTAATTTTTTAAGAATATACAAATTACAGGGTGAGACAATGAAAGAAAACATATCGAATTTTTTGAATGGCTAAAGCTTCTGGATGAACAAGGTGACCTTTTTCTACCTGAATAATAGAGCCTCTAGTGGTAGGATGGATGAATTATTGAAATTTGAGTTATTGAAATTTGGTTTTCCACGCCTATTTTGCTGGAACCCTCGACTCGTTACATGAGTATGATTAAACATCAGTTTTCCGCGCATGTGGAAAACTTGTGAAGAAGTTGCCCTTCTAGAATTTTCTTCGTCTGTAGCACCACTTATCGCATCTTTCAGCTTTTATTACACTACGCAAATTATGATTTCGCAAGCCGTTCGCAAAAGCATTCATCACTAGTTTCTCGTTTGTACTGTCGAGTATTTCCATCGAACTGTGAAATCGTCAAATTGACCAATAGTTCTTCGATTGATTTCTCAAATTCATTACCAGATTTGTCTTTTTGTTTGGCGTTATGTGATTCAATGGATTAACTCGCAGCTAAATGTTTGGTTAATAAATGTTGCTTGATATAGATAATTAAATCAGCATTTGACTGATATGATGAATCTAATCTCATTTTTGCGTTCTGTGACAATTAAGAACATACTTTGTGAGTAATATTTTTCCTTCGTTATTGAGAAGACTATCGTATAATTCAATGGCATCGATCAGTTGTTTCACAGATTCTTCCCTATCGTCTGTTATTGGTAATAAGCTTGATGCTGTTCTGAGATCAAATTTTTCACCCATATTTACTATCCTTACTTGTCTAATATTGGTTAATATAGTCTCTAGAATTTTTTGTATGTAAATCAATATAGTTCTTCAGATGCTGCAACATATGCCTTGACTTTCTGAATTATTTCTGAATCATTCGTCCCCCTATTGAATTCAGTTTTCAATGTTATTAATTCTCCCTTTATCCTATTTAACTACTGAAGCATATGATCTATCACTCCTAAATCTACACGTCTCTCTTGATTATCTTTTCCTTACGAACTCTTCAAGATGTCTTCTCATTTCTTCCATATCCAGGGTCCATGATCGCTGTTTCCTGTAGTAGCTGGACCTCAAGCTGGAATGCCTGATTCTCACAGTTGTACGTTGCTGTCTTGTAGTAGTTAGTAATTTTATTTTATTATCAAGTAATTTGATTCAGATTCAGATAGACAAAAACGTTTACAGGTCGTCCCTAGCACGAGGTACAAATTAGGTGTATTTCTGTTGAGTCTAATGCTTATAGGTAGGCAAGCAAGCTTGTGTTGTAGCGAACAACCAAATAAACTCAACAGAGCAGACAACATATAATTATATTCTTAGATCCTTAAAAAAGGGAGAGAAGTGCGTAGAAAGAAGAAAATAGAGAGAAAGAGAAAAAGAGAAAGTTGGACCGCAAGTTGAAATGCCTGAGTTTTACAGTTGTACTTGTAGATGTTGTACCACCCTCGAAGTTGATGTATCATTATTGATATTACATGCATATTTATATTTCATCAAGGGGAGCTGTCCTGGTCTACTTTTCGGGGTTTCTATTTCTATTGTTTAAACAAACTTGTTATTATTTCGAACCACGAATTGCTATACCAGTATAAAGTACCTTCAGCATCACCTGGTGGAAGAAGTTTGGAGCTAGATGGCGCTAGAGGAGCCATTCATCCGTCCTATATTTCTGGAAAGATAACCACTTTTGCGATGTAGATAACATTTTCTAATGGCAACCCGCGTAAAGTCCTTTTGCATGGTACGCCGGTGGCTATTGAACGGTCTCTGAAGACGTTTTCCTGTTAAGGGCGAGAACTGAAGAGTCGGTAACGACTGTTAGTGCGATAACAGCATAATTACTAACAGCGATAAGAGCCACGCCGACCCGTCTCAATCTTTCAGAGGCGCAAAAAGGGCACAATGGCTCGCATTAGGCGCTATTTACGATGCTTGCCGCCCAATAAATATTACCCTGTACAACAATGCGAGCTCTATGCATGAGCTTGTTTGTACAGATGAGACACATTGTGAAGCGTAGTTTATTGGAAAGTTCATTGGAAGTTCCATGGAAACGGAGTGTTTTGTGTTGATGAGAGATCCTACATGCAAAAAAATCAGACCAACATAAATCTCGTGAAGTTCAACGAAATATGAGTTATTTATCAGTGATAAAATTTTTGGTAAAAGCAAGAGAATGTCAGACCAGTATTTATTGTTTAATGTCATTTGTCTGTTGTGAACCGAGTGTAGACTCTAGGTCTAGGACCTAGGTGAATAGAATAGTTGCAAGTATATTTTTTTTCGCAATCTCTAGCTAGTGCTTCACACTATGGTATGATATGACCCACTGTATAGGGTGCCCCAAATTCGCGGGAGGGAAGGTCAGAGATTAGGAAAAAGTTGAGTATTTATATGAGCAAAACTGAACTGATCGAACCATGATCGAACGCTTTCCAGAATATTTTCGCATTATTATTCCTGGACCACAGTACTTACAAACTAGCAGATATGCTTCTGTCACGTAAACAGCTGCTTCTAATTATAGACAAGGCCAAGGTCAAGAATCTCGTACGCTGATTGGCCGCGATTCCGTTCAGTAAATATACACTAGATAAACACAATTCGAGTGTTATTCATGGCAATACTTTTTGGATTGGGTGAGCGCGGATTTGTGAATATACACGCGAAAAATTTGTTGACGACGTCTAGAATTTACGTCGTAGCCAAGCACAACGTTTAACGTATTAGGTCAGCTGATAGTGAAGGGGTATTATTAAATCGTATAGATATTACGAGAGTAGGTGTTCGTGCACTGAATGTGTTTCACAATAATTGTAAATAATTATGATGATTAAGTCATACGTCGTATATAATTTGGAGATTAGGATTTGTGATGTAGGCAGATCGATAAAATCAATCATATTTACGGTAGGTATATGGATTGGAAACTTTAAAATAATTTTGCATGTGTACTGAAACGACATGCATATGATATTTGTTCAGTTGTCATCAGAAGATTTGGAGGCATTCTGTATTTTTCTGGGCGATTTATACACCATCAATTTCAACAAAAAATTATCTTCTTGTATGAATAGCCAATTTTATGGCGGGCGCTAATGTTTAAGCGCAATATTTTCTGTATTTCACTGCTACATTGAGAAGTTCATATTGTCGAAAATGTTTCAAAAAATTTCAATTTCGAATGATTTCTAAACAAAAAGTTATTAAAATATGAGGCCTTGAAACTGCATTCGTTCTGATGGATGATTGGCAAAACCATTGAAAAATGTCAATTATTTCTTACATTTCCTAAGGCGAATTTATCGGATGTATAAACTTATCTTTTTTATCAATGCATAATCATAACAATTGGAACTTCTCTAATGCATAACTTTTAGGTCATTTATTGGTTGCTTAATTCATAAACATAATCATAAAGTGTGTGAGTAGCAAGTGACACATTAACAGAAATAAATCAAAGGAGACGTTGTTGGCTTGTGAGGCCTCAATTAAAAACCTTCTTTCAAACTAATTTTCACACAAGTTATGACAGTGACAGTTGGGAGTAAATATGATGCCGCCATTAAAGTCTCGATTGCAAGATACTTTTTTGGCAAGGTACCTTTCATATTTGCATGATTTCCATTCAAATGGTTTTCAAAACTCCATAATGATGCGCTAATAATGTGTTTTTTGAAGCAAACTACTCATTATATCTGATGGGACCTATAAGTAGGTTTCAAGATGTGCCAAAATCCACAAAGATTTATTTTCCCCAATGCGTATATCTACTTTTTGACTAAAACAAAAAAAAAATAACTCGAATCAACTCGTCCATCCATCAGCGCCAAAACCCCCTCCTCCACCCACCCCGGCGCACGTCGACGCGTTGCGACGCGCCCCGACGCGGTCACGGTCGACGGAGAGTGAAACGCCGACGGACGGACGGCGAGGCGGCGACGCCTGCGTCCCCGACCGAAAGTGAAACCGAAAACCGGCGCTGCGCTCCGTCGTCTGGTCGGACGGCGCCTTGTCATCCCCCCCCCCCATTACCACCACCAACGCCGTCGCTACCCCTACCTTTCGCTTTCCCCCGCGACCGGAGCGACAACTTTCTCCACCACGCATCACGGCGGAGCCGAGTGCGAACAGAACAGAACAGAACAGTGTTGAACGCTCGCGCTAGCTGGTAGGCCGAAAATAGCGAGAGCGAAGCGAGTCAACAGACAACGACAAAGAAGAAGACGAGGACGATTAGAGCGTTGGCGATGGCCCCGCGTAGGCACCTGGGGCAGACGCTAATGGGGTTGGAGGGCATGGAGGAGGCGGGCGTGACGAGGTGTTGCGTGCCCTCGGGTGAGTGCCTTCGCGCCCAGCAGGCACCCTTGAACAATAACAACAACAACAACAACAACGAGCACGTGCTCATCTCGTTGGATGACCTGCGGGACACGGTGCGCGTGACGTGCAACAACGAGGGGTGCGCCCACGGCAGGTACATGCACCGCGAGTGCTTCGACCAGTGGGAGCAATCGGTGTTGGCGTACCTGAAGACGTGCGGCAGGGCGCGCTCGTGGTCGGAACGCCAAAGGCACCAGAATTTGTGGACCAAAAAGGGCTACGATCTGGCGTACAAGGCGTGCGCCTGCCGATGTGGACGAGGCCACCTCAAGAAGGACCTCGATTGGATGCCGCCGCCGCCTACCAGCCGCATCTACGGACGCATCGAAGAGCATCAGGTGATGGTCGATGGTAAGAAGAAGAAGCGTCGAGGTGGTGGTAAGCCACCGCAGCGGGCGGCCCAGCCTAACGGAGATGCCCTCCTCCTCAGGCAAAGGGCGGGCAGCCTGTCGTGCTCGAGCACCGGCTCATCGAGTCCTCCGTCTTCGGGCAGCGAGCCCAGCGTGTCGCCGGTGCATCATCACCACGGCACCGGTCACTGCAAACGCAACACCAAGGTGGTGGAGCTGAGCGAACGGATCCGGTAAGTGACTCCTCTTTCGACCTAGACCTATAGACGCGCCTGCCTCCGGTTGGCGTTACAACCAAACGACAACACCTCCGAACGCATAAACGTGATTTCTAGAGATTTTTGCATTTTTTCTCATCGCAAATTTTCGAGCAAATTTTCTACCCACAATGACGATGTCTTTTTGATCCATTGATATTATTCCTAAAATAGCAGAGTATAGAAGACAACATTTTAAAAGCTATCAGTTTCTCTCAGAAAACTCAAACACTGAAGGTTCTCGAATTTCATGTGTCTCGTAACTTCAAATGTTCACCATCGTGTTTACCTATTGAATTGTAATCATGATCAATTCGTAAAGTCGGATAAACAAAACTAATTATCTATAACTAATCTGCCTAAAGTCGACAAGTCATTGCTCAAAATTCTTTGAATAAAACCGAAAAGAAACAAAATTAATATGAAAACCTTTTTTATTAAGACATTTTTTAGCAACATTTTTAGTGGAAATTAAATTTTCTATGCGACATTAATCTTGATATATCTAATTTTGTCGATATTATCATTGGATTTTTTCCGAGATTATTTCCCCACAATCTCCAACCTCTCCGATAATGCCGCGAATAATGCCGGCGAAACCGGTAATAGTGATTCCAACAAATAATAACCTTCAAATAATAATAATAATAATAATAATAATAATAATAATAATAATAATAATAATAATAATAATAATAATAATCGCCTTTATTTCACTAATTATAGGGTACAAAATAATTTTTTTTATTATGGTCGTAATGGAGCGAGGTTTAGCTTAAGCTACTCTTACACCGAACTCCAAAACGATCATTACATTCATCAACATAAAGGAAATCAACACAAATTCTACAGTCAATGATAATCATGATGAGAAGAACAAAATAGATAATGACTGAATAGACTGAATAGAGATGGACTTAGGGGTCGATCAAGAGTTTACGTTTAAACCAAGATTTGAAAGCATGTCTTCCGTAATTTTTAATTTCTAATGGTAAACAGTTGATTAGTTTAATTGCGTTAAAAGAGAATCCTTTTTGAAAGAGTGCAGTGGAGTGTTGAGGCATAGTTATCTGGTATGAATTTCTGATGTTGACTGAGTGCACCTATCAAATGCTTATCAATAGTCATTATGCATTTGAAAAAATCTACATTCATGCTCAAATTTTTTCGTAAATAAATAAAGCAACGTTATGAAACGTATATGTCATCCTATAATTATCTAACATATGCGTGAATCCGGAATAAAATACCCAATGAAAATCTATTAATTTTGTTTTGTTTGCCTCGACCTATTGTGGGCGTTCAAGTTCAGGGTCAACTTTATTTAGGAACAGCAATGGTGTCTCGTCCTCATCATTATTGGGTACTTGTTGATACAATTCTCTATAAGAGTACCAATAGATTGTATATCGAAATCAAGTCATTGGATTCATTGAAATTTAGATTCGCATCTGAAGCATCTGTTTGTAATGAAACCTATCATAAAAATTGAAGTGGAGATAACTACAAAGATAACAAAGGAAATATCAGCATAACTACCTACTAAATAATCATTATTTTCACAACTCTATATACAAAAGAACTTCCTACCCACGACACTCTGATGATAACACTCTGTTAATAACTTTATAAATAATACTATAACTTTATATATAGTTGAATCCTCTCGATAAGGACAATTCCTCGATATATTCTATGAAAAATTTACTTCACACAGTACACAGTCAATGATGATCATCACCTTCTGTATATTCGTAATTCTAATAATCTTCTGATGTTTCAACAGGCATCTTTGTTCAATCAATTTTTGTAAAGTCCTTCTTATCTGTCAAAGTTTATTTGCTATATAAATAATGAGTAATCAGAAATAAAGCCCTCCCCAAATATTTCCTATATTAAACAATGAAATTGTACTACATGAATAAATAATAGATTGTTGTTTTGAAGTTGTGAATGCACTGTAGCCGGTTTTATTTTTGTACTTTTATCATTTTGACTAAAAATAAACTAAAGGTAGGTACTTGTTTACACATTCTGGCTCCTCCAACCTACGATAATAATTGCTTTGGAATTATAGTTTTCGAGTCGACTGGATTAGATACCATGAAATCTATTAAAATGGCTGATAATCGACGATTACGTAAATATGATTTATGATCAACTAAAGATATGGCTACTATTCCGAATAATAGTGATCTTTACACGACTTCATTGCAATAATTATAGACTGTCGCTTACGGTCGCTTACCAATATTAAAGTAATTTTCTTAAGAGTACGCATTACCTTATTGTTCTAATAATTTGTCTTGTTTACATTCATTACTCACTTCTTTAAATTAGGTATATTATTATGCACTTCTCCAATGGGTTCAATGCTTTCAATGCAACAAAAATAATGTCACACAAAGATTCAAGTCGAATGAAAAATGTTTTATAAAAAGCGAGCTTGCATTCAAACGATCTGTTTAAATATTTACAGTATGCCCGGTCTGAAGGCTGCTGCTAAATTGGCGTAGTAAGTCAATAAACTGACATGAGGCGCGAAGACTATATGAAAAAAAAAAAATTGGCGACTTCCCTTGGGGCAGCGAAGAGTTTCATCTATTCAAATCAATTGGTCTTGAACTCGGTCTTGAATCAAGTTTTAAAACGCTTTTATTTATATCAACCCTTTTAAGCGATGAATTTCCCACAGGATCGATATAAACCATTTATCACTTCAGTTTTCGCTTTTCCACCTTGACCTACCGAAAGAAAATCCTCGTGAAACTTGCCGCGAACGCTGGAAAAGCGAACCGCGTAAACAAGATATTTTCCAGCAAAAGAAATTTGGGAGGAATTTGTGCAATGTTTCGGATGACTTCATCATATGAAATGAAAATGTTGACATTAACGTATCAATATTTGATTTATCGCTTGATGATGATAAATGCATTTTATGTCATTCAGCACTCGATAAATAAGTCAAAGTAGATATAACATAATAGGATTTAGTGTAATGCTGCTGCTGGGATAATACAGGGACCTCAACAGGGACACTCGTGAACTGCGGGATTTTTTGGAGCTGATGCAAATATTCGGCAAGAAAACCCTCATAAGGATCTTTCGCGGAGAAGACGAGAATGAAGTTTAAACCTCACATCGAAATGTGCCAAACGACGGCAAAAAAAAGAATGTATATGAGAAAAAGTTGCTGGAACATGTGGCAATCTTCCAAATTCGGATGAAACATGCTGCAAGTTTATTTTCAAGAGTCGAACAACTGTTAAAAAGTGAGATATTCTTGCGTTATTTTCAGTTTCGTTTGGTGTATTGAGCATCTATACTAAAGAGAAAAGAAGGTAAACATTCTTCTTTGGATGAACATTTAAACACACACACCACCATAAACCATGGGTCATCAGCCTCTACAGGCCTAAGATAATATTTTCAGTACACGAAGTGATGAAAACACTATAGCTTACTGCATATAATTATTTTTTTCCAACGCAAAGATGTTTGTACTTCTCTGGAAAGGCGTCTGAAAAAAAAAAGTTCCTCATACTGATGTTCGGTATCGAGTTCAGTATGTTGTGATTGTTTTTTTCATCTGAATGCATGCTGTTTCGATTTTTAAGAAGTCTGTAGTATGTTATCTTGACCCACGAATCAATTTTTGTTCGGCCCACGCTGAAACAGCGCACTCACGTTCAGAACCAACATAAAAAACTGGTCAACGATTGAAATCGACCATTCATTTTCGCATTTTTCTCACTACTTTCAATCAACTATGCATATTATGTTCGACGAGAGAAGCTATTTTTGGTACTGCAATTGAGACTGACCTTACTGGATATTGTTTTTTTTTCAAATTTCATGGCTTCGAATTCGTGTAGGTAAACAAAAACGCGTTGAAAACACAACTACATGGTTTATCATTGAAATTCAGACCAGCTATTGATTGATTGATTTTAGCAATACTACACTATATTACTTGAAAGTAAATTTTTCTAATGCTCTGTATATTATTGAATATCTGAACTCAGTGCCGAATTCTGCTTTGATTGAAATATAATTTCCTGTACAAGTCAAAAAAATGCACGGCAACAGCCCATCTCAAATTTCGAGCAGTTTATACCGAAAGACTCGACGTTTCAGACGTCGTGGGTGTTTAAACATGGCCTGTCCTCGTCACGGATTCTAGATAGTGCATGTGCCAGCGAAAATCGAGAGAAAATCAAAGGCATGGCCGGCGTATACCACAATAATAATAATATTTTGAAAAGGATTTCGGAGAACGCTCGGTTGAGCAGTTGAACATCAGCAGAATTATAATAATAATAAAGAGCTTACGAGTCAGGTCGATGATAAATTCTCTTATGAGTTAAGTATCTGCTTATGGTTCATTTCTGGAAACGTATGAAATGTATACATTGTGCCATATTGTATATGTCTATATATGCATGTAATACTAGAATTAGGTCCCGAGATAGGTCACAATATCAGACCCATTTCAGTTTGATTTGAAACCTTAATCTCACATTTTTCACCTTTGTTCTTAATGAAAAAATATTCAGCTGAACCGTTTTTGAAAAACGACATTATTGTTCCGCGATTCAATTCAATAATATTTCAGGACCATTTTCAGGCTAATCAATTACTCATATAGTATAGAAAAGTACATCATAGTTTTACCGATTCCACCTATACATATAATAATTCGAAATTGCAGAATTCTAGTAAAACCCTTGTTCCCGCTAGAATGATTGCTGATTCCGATTACCACATTAACGATCTCTTATTAGTTCACTAATCAATTAGCAATCTCGTTAGTTCACTGACTCTACAATCGAATCAAGAAGCTACTGAGCCGAAATCAATTAACAGAATTTCAGTTCCCCTCTATGCGGTTTTCTACAAGAGAAAACATCGTCAGATGCTGTTCGCAAATCCTCACGCTTCAATTCAGAGAATTCATGATACATTATTCTAAACTATAGATATAACTAGAAGTATCATTACTGTGACATAATAAACTCACAATAATTGTCAAATCTTCTTTGGCTGATATCGCAAATAAATATCTTTCGCATATCATGAGTCAATTCGCCAACATGAAATCTGAAATGTCTCACTCACTCTATTTAAAAACATGAAACGATTCCATCCAGTAATCAATTTGTTTTCAAAGTTACAAACGCTTTAATAACATTAATCTTAATCGATTGTTTTTAAAAGTACAAGGCTCGCTCGGCTATTCCGGCGTATATTATTGGAGCAGCGGCAATAATAATTCATCGCCCTGTACAGGAAAAAAATCTTTATGTTCTCCAGACCGTGTCAATGCTGCATTGTTTTGTTTTACGACCTTCGGATGTAGTTCTACACTGCTTTGTTTTACGCACTTCAATTTGTAATAAGCTGTTTGGTTTTTCTCGTAAATTTTTGCTCATGAATAAAAGGAATATTAAAATGGTCGGCTATACGAGTCGGCTTGTTTTGTATTTTTGAAAATTGTGTGTATCTTAATATGAAGATTGAACAATGTGGAAAAACTTTTTTTTCGGCAACCGTTCGGAAAGTACGTACTTTCCAGACGATTTTTTTTTTGAGAAAGTGGAATTTTTCCGGACTAGGCCGGGAAGAATCACATCGTTGTTGTCATTGTAAATATGAAAATCTTGGTAGTATGGTTTTGATAAATGCAGTTGATCATTACCATAGCAGCAAAATAACGACTGACAGCTATCTGACATAAAATTAGCTAACATTCAAAAATTATCAGATGAAAACAATCAATGTGAAACGGAAACTTTACCTTCTTGTTCTGACATCAACAAAAGGCACTTAAATATACCAAGCATTTCAAACAAATTGAATCCCTTCAATATTAACAATTGTTCTAATTTTAATATAAATATTGATATAAATAAGAATTGAAATGTTCGAAATTTTGTTCCAATAAAGAAATGTGTTTCTTTGATTTGTTATTCTACACGGTTGCCGAAAAAATTGTGTACGCAACACGCCCGAAAACAGTTTTTTTGGACTCGCAGACTTCCAGGACTCGCTATGCTCGTCCTAGAATTTTGTCCACCCATCCAAAAAAACAGTATTTTCCGGACTTGTTACGTAAATTACTATTTCTTGAAACAATGAAATTAAAATTATTACTCAGAAGAATTTTTTTTGTTAGGTTTCTTCGATAACGTTAACGCAACATCAAACTTTTGATTGTTATATAAAGCTATGCCCTCCGAATTTTAAGAAAGTATGAAGTTGGTGTGAGTATTTTTTATTCAATGTTTGGGCTTTCTCTGATGAGCTGATTCCGAACATACATATACAACACAACAGAACAATGAAAGCGAATAAAACTTATATTATCAAACTATTTTTTGAAACAAAGTCTCTGGCGCAATGAAACTGCTGTCGTCTTTTAATTTCGAGTTATATACGATCTAAATCTAAAGAAATACATATCTCGTCTTGTCCAATTGATAATTAAACACAGTTCGAATGACTGATAAACCACGAGTATAAAACTACTACTTTCCTGGCAAATACCACGCAGAACGTTGAATTATATTTGCTAGTTGTCCATTCACAATGTGAATGCATTGGATCGCAAATGTTTCTTTCTTCCTAAGAAGTGAAAAAGTTCACATCGAGACGGGCACACTTGACTACCTACAGACCAGATGCGGGCTCATTAGCCCACAGTAGTGCAGGGTAGTCAACCAAGTAGATACTGTGAGATCTCCATACTAGAAGCAATGCCTGTCTCACCGCTCGCCTATTTCACCGCAGTGAGCCCCGTACCAAGAGACACTTGGAATTAGCGACACCTTGCGGCGGAAAAATGAACACTCCAGAAAAAAAACATATTTGAACATCGTGGTTGTTTATAGACGAAAAAAATATCTCTTCACCTACCCTGAGCAGTGAAATCGAACCGCATTCGAAGAACATCGAAACGAAACTGAAATTTCTACAAAAGTGACTTATTTTTTGCCATTTTTTTTTGCTAGGGGAGTTTAAGGAACTCGAGCCTTCCAGACAACGCTGATTCGCCGGCGCCCACTTTTTTGCGCCGTTCTCCAATTAGCTGTTTGCTCGTCGCGTACTTATACATCTTCCCGAACTCTCCCGTATTTTCATATCGACTCTCTATTGTTTGGCGAAGCGAGCACCTTTCCTTCCCTTGAAGCCACCCACCCGCCCACCCGCCCGCCCGACCGACCCATCTTCATCGTCTAATTCGCCTCCGTTACATCTCTTAATTAACACTGGGATAATTAGATCAGCATCCTAACTGTGTATTAATCTGATAGTTCCAATTAGAGACTAATTAGTGAACGTTTTCGGGTACGCGATGCTGATGGAGATGGGGGGCATACCTTGAAGTACCTGGGACGCAGAAAGCGTGATGTGCTCATCATGGAAAACTGAGAAAAAAATATACCGAGCTACCGAGGAATATACGTAGTATAACGAAGTATAACTGTGAGGTTTACTTACCATCATGGTCTAAAATACTTTATACCTCGCTTTATACAAAACATTTCTTTTTATGTTCATTTCCTTCATTTCTCATGTACTTCCTGAATATTTCTTCAATTCCTCGAAATGTCTCCAATTCCCATACATTTCCTCGCATTTCCTTCACGTCACCTTATAATTATCCGCAAATCCTCCAAACTCCACTATTTCCTATGTATGTAATTATTTCACGAGTTATTTCCTTTCTTCAATTCCCAAATGTAACATCCATTGTAGTTTGGGTAGCGTACCTTTATATCTGAATTAGGACAATTATTATTCAAATATCATCAATATCTCCGAGTTTGATAAGAGTTCAGTAGGAAATTCCAAAGTTTTTGAATGTCTTAGAAATCATGTCGATATGAATATAAGTAATCGGAACAAATACATCTTCGTCAGAAGTGTGATTCAAATATTTTATCATTATCATTATTGGTTGGAATCCTCTATAGGTAAGAGTTTAAACTCCCTTGAAATGTCTCTTATTTCACTGATTTCCTCGAAATTTGTTTATTTCCCCCGTTTCCACTAAAAATTTCCTCCGAGATTTCCTCATTATTTTCCAAAAAGAACATCCATGCCTGTAATAGCTAAACTCTCGGCTATACTATCACACTTTCTGTGAACATTAATTCTAACTGTGATACCCTATGTAGATATTTTTTGCTGATATAAGTGTGATGGAATGCCAAAACGTAGTACATATTTCAATTATAGCGCCTATGTAATCGTTTTCCAAGAATTCTCATGAATGATCTCCATAATATCATTTATGAAACTGTGGGGAATGAAAACAAATTCCATTCACAGAACATTGTTTACCACGCAGGTAATAAGTATGACTTTGCCTGGCGCCTACTGGAATGCAAATCGAAAAATAGAAATCATTGATACTACCCCTGAGAATGGTCGATTTCTGACTTAATGGATATCTTGAGCTTTGAAATACATACACCCCCAAACTTTTTGAAAAATATCACAATACCAATTTACTCTCCCAGGCTATAATGCTCCACGAAAAGTATGCTCCACGAAAAGTATACAAAAGATAAAGAAAAACAGTTTCTCTGGTGATTTTGTTTCCTTGTTTGTTTCGATTCAATTGAAAATATAGTTATCCGAGTAGTAATCTGTATTGAGACGATGCAAATCATAACATCGATAAGTTTACTAATTATATAACGCTTAAGTTTACTACTATTTTCAGTCATGTTTACAGAAATTGTTGCAAAATTTGGCTAATAGAAAAAATGTTGAGAAGCAATGTAAGCAACTTTATTTGTTTTTCAACCTTGAATTCACGATTCCGTTCGTTTTATATCCCAACTACACAATAATTTATGAAATGTCGCATATCGTCACAAATAGGAAATTATAATAAATTGCCGATTTACCATGTTGTCACTTTCATAAGGCACAGTCATTCAAATCATCTAAAGAGATATTCGGAATAATATTATCACCATCTCTCTTTCTCGTATTTCTCTCTGTTGATGCATCATGTCTAAAAAAAAAATGTATTGCCCTAATGTATCGACAAATCTTCAATGAAATATATGATAACATTTTCGATGAACATGAAATAAGGTTATCTACTTTTAAACCAACCGTTTACCAAATATGCGTCCCAGTCTTGAACATACTGTATGTTTGACTGAATTTTCCCCAAAAGTCTATGGAGGAATACGATTCATTACTTGATTACATTGAGTGATAATTCCACTAGTTTGGATCAGGCTGAAACTCTAGGAAAAAACACACCGTTCTTCTGCAACTGAATTTGTTTTCTCGCATGAATGGGAGTAATTTATTATCCTTGTGCGTAAAAAGTGAGCTGCTCTGGAATAGACTAATAAATAAAATTGCCATCCCTTATGTTTTCGTTTCTACCAGTTTATGATACTTGTATCTGCCTGGGACGCGCTAATAGCCTTTCAGGATGTTCATAATTCGACTACACTGAACGCTTCTTTGGAATTCATGTGAAAAAAGAAGCCTCGAAAAAAGCTCTCTGGGAATTGAATTCAACTGACACCAACCCTACTACGAGAGTGTGCTCATGGAATTGTCTTTTGGAAATCTTATCCCACTTCTAGCACATCGTCATCGAGATCATCATCGTTTCTCGTTTCACCATTTGTTATTTTTGTGCTTCACTAATTTTTTTTTAGTATATCTTATCGAAACGTAATACCTGATGCAAGTGACTTCGACCTTTTCGTTGAAGGCTAAATAATGTTATCTATGCTGATTTATTCATATAAGCTGCGATGTGGGCAGCTGGATAACATCAAAGCAAGTTGACAAAACACACCAGTGTTGTTACTAATCATTGCATAATCAATTAGTCAGTTTCCTACTCATTTTCTGTCACATATGAATAAATTGTCGATGCGATTTTACTTTCATATTACATTCTTATAATATATTTTTATAGGATGACTCCGAAATATAAGACATTTTTTTTTCTGATTAACACTGACAACTTGAAGTCTTAACAACTGTAAACATGTTTGATTTGAACCTTATGGAGAACCTAATCTACAGGGGTATCGGTAAATTACATTCTAATTTACAATTACATGATGTGTAAATTAAAACTTTATGTACAGCTATGATTAATTTACAGTTGAAATCTAATTCAAAAATTGTAATGTAATGTGAATTAATCCAACTTAAGTTGCAGGGTGAATTTTGAGATGTTTGTTAGGACCGCGAATTTCATATTGTTTGATATTCTATTTTCTTTTGTGTTCGTGGTCATAGCTTCGATCATAGACATTTTTTTATACAGACTTATTTTCAGCGCATTACCACAATAAATACCTAGCTCGCTTATCTGAACTTCAGAAGATTCGGATGCGTAGATATTCCTGGAATATTTCTTCAATTTTTTACCTGAGCTTCCTCAGACTTTCGCAATCTCCTGTCGACAGTGGACATAAAGCAAATCGAACACCGAATGGAATTTCTCTTTTATGAACGAAAATCCATATCCTTTGGATAAAAAAAAACTAGATGGAATTTGTGAAATAACTTCGTCTACGGATGGAAAAGTTCGACATACACCTTGAACTGCTCGACGCGAAATGAAGAAGTTTGCAGACGCAATACAGTATGATCCAATTCTCATGTAGATTATTAGAGACCGAGTTGGAGACTCCCTTGATAAAAAATCTGATTAAATCAAATTGTACCTTGACGGATGGAGAATAGGGAATGCTTTATGGTTTCTCCTGATATTCAACATTTTCCTGCAACAACTCAATTGGTCTATTCACAAAGTTTTCTGCTTTGTCACATATATAATATACCAGGATTTCGTAACCACGCAATTATGATAACGACTTTTTGTTGGTTGCATGGAATTATACTGAACCATTCGAGTGTTGTGGTAACTCCATTCAAATTCTTTCCTAACAAGCCAAAATTTTGAGGCACCAACTTCGCGATTCCCATTATGTTTCTGCGAATTATTTGCGCGGATCCTTGAAACGGAATGAATACCCAGGGTTACTTCATAAAGGGAATCCGTCTAGCAGCAATTGACGGATATGCGTTGTTACGTCAGTTTTCTCAAGTGATTATCTTTCTTCTTCTTCTTCCTTCTCTATATACAGTGTGAAACAAGGAATAAATTGTTAGAAATACACAGTTTTATTCTCTCATCCTTCTAATACAACGTCTAAACGGTAACTGACTCTCAGCCTAACTTCTTCACGTAACATCCCTTGATTCATCGTATCACTGAGTCACCCGATTGAGCCACTAAGTGATACTGTCAGCGTATACGGGGTGGATGCATATCCTACCATATCCTACATTATCCTACAAAATCTGTTTTTTTTTCTTTCATTTCTTATCGGTTTGACCTTTCTGGTTCCATTATAATGCATATTAGCCTATTAGAACATCAGATTTAATTCCTCTAAACCACAAGACACATGTTTTCCACTATATGCATAAGCAATTGTCAATTTGTTTGAAGAACTTGGTGGCGACGAGAGAATAAATAAACACTTTCAAAGATATTTCTTAAAACACTCGGGCCAGTATTGTTTCTGTTGATGCTACATCAGAAAAAGCGCAAATATTAACAAATCCTTAATGTGGTTCAGTCATCGAGACGACTGTATGTATTTATTTATACTTCTGGGGCATTGTAAATCACATCGCACGCGAAGGTCGTAGCCCTGTGATCAGTTTGGTAATTTATTTCTCAGTTGAATGATTGATAGTGGTTATTTCAATAGTGTTTTAAAAAACACTTGATAATACTAAAATGTTATGGTTATATTGCAAGTTTTATAAACCAATTCAAGAGTGAAGTCGATAACTGTACTACATATAGGGTGAGGCTCTGAAAACGAAGCAAATGAAGAAATGCAAAAACAGGAATTTTCTATTTCGGAAACTCTCCAAAACAATTATCATTGAAAGTATATATGAGGAATTCAACGATATAACAGTTTTTTATGTAAATTTTGATTAGCGCTCGCTGGCTATATAAAAATCTTAAAAAATCTGTAGCAATTCATAATATTTGATAAATGATTCCATTAGCAATTTGATACGTACAATTTGCGTTAGAAGTTAAATTGAAGTGATCTTTTTTCATCTCAATAACAGAATTCTATCCAACAAAATTCAATCGAGAGCCCAATGTTTTAGAGTTTTCAGAGCAATTAAAATACAGCCCCTTTTGAAAAATTTTACTCCCATATTATGACATTCAATAATGATGTACATTTTCAGCATCTGTACTTAACTAATTTTTTATAATATAATTAATCTTATAGTAGAATCAGAAATAATTAGAAGAAGTTTCATTGAGCCTCTGAACTAACTTCAATTCAAGTATCAAGTAATTATTCATGAAAATTCTAGGATCTCAATTTACGTTTGTTTGTTTTATAGTTTTATTTCAAAGAGCCTCTGCAAATGTTATTGCTATTGTTAGAAGATCAGCTGACAAAACACTTGCTGCGGTTTGCAAGAGCTTTTTTATTCTGAATGCTTTCTTGTATTAGTAAGCATTCATAATAACATTTCAACAATCACATTTCTAACTTGGTAATCGACTTCCCAACAACAAAATCAGCTACCTACAGAGCGATAAGAAAATGTGGAAGTGAATTTTTAACATTAGGTATATACACTTGGACTGGATTATGCCCCCTTAACTTTTCTCATTCATCATCAATGACTTTATCGAGAGCATTCCATCTTCAACTGCAAACGGCGCTTTTTCGAACTTCCCCACCAGTTCCACAGACGTGTCAACCAACGTCTTAAACCCGACCGACCCCGCATAAGCATCAGACATAATACTGCTAATGGATAAGGCACCCATCGACCCATCTCGTTCGTTATTTTTGGTGGATGGAAAACGATACTGGCTCATGAGTAGTTTCTACTTGATTCGGTCCCAGGTGGCAGCCGTCGCTCTCGACTCCATTCTTCTGTTTTTCGCAATGCCCCAGAGAGTCTGGTCTGGGCATCCAGGCATCGGTGCACGGCTGGCTCCTCTCGGATAATGTGCCGGGAACACCGATAGCTTTAGGTGACGTCGACGTAATGGAAAATCATACAACAACCCTACTTAAACCAAATTACTTTTGTTCTATCTCTCTATCTCGCGAACGCGATGGTCGGGGCCAGATGCCGATCGAAGCACAAAGAAGAAGAAGAATACCGATGACGTAACAGGGTATCTGATGATACAATAAGTTGGCATTGCATACGCTGCCTAATTCATAATAAATTATGCAAAATTATTCATAGTTGCATATGTCAATTGAAGCATCGTCTACAGTTGCAACTGTAAACTGAAGCCTAATCTACAGTTACAACTGTGAATGAGAGCCTAATCTAAAAAATTGAGTCTAATCTAGAGTTGCAACTGAGAATTACAGTTCAATTTATAAAAGGTTTAGATTAGAGCTTAATATACACAGCAGTTGCGCATGGGTAAGTAAGAGCCTAAGCTACTGCAACGATATCTGATTTACAGGCTTACTTACAATCACGTTAATGTCATCTAAAGCCGTGAAGTCAATTTACAGTTATAAAATCAAATTTTCATCTAACTGAAACGTTGCTCCCGTGAATAAGCCTAACTCAATCTGAACTTCCGACAAATACATTGGAATTGTCCTTTTTACTACCCAATACTCACTGCACGGGTGTTCATACATGATTTTACTTCGTTTTATTTGCATGAAATGAATCAGCATTCAGCATTTATATAAAACCGAGAACGTCATATACAGGGTGATTCACAACATTCACACTTGCTTCTCTGAAGAAGTTCTCACAAAAATACACATCTTACAACATCATTTGAATATAAGGAATCAAAATTATGAATAATGAATGAGCAATATAAAATCACCTAGTGCTATAATTTCGAATCACGAACCTAGGGGTAATACCCATCCCAGATTTATCTTTTATCCAGCTCCATCTTATCTGTAGACTGTAGAACAATTACCAACTAGGAAATAGTGTTCTGTTTGAATTTCTTCATTAATTACCAGTGCTAAAAACAAGCATCATGCGGTAGACAATTATATATCTTTTGCTGAAATCAGTGACTTACCCCAGGTTAAAATTCTCCCTTATCTAGCCCTAGAGTAGAGAGTAGAGTAGAGATAGTTTGAGTCTGGGCGTTTCGTAATAATACACACGCAGTACAATAATTAATTCCGAATTGATTCCATCTCATTAACGTTCCAAGTGTTAATAATGTGAAATTTTAAACGCCGAAAGAATCGCTTTGATATTGGATATTTTTATTGTCGATCCGAAGACATCAGCTAAAGTAAATGTCTCTAGTAGTTAAAAACTCAATGTGAAACAGGATCTTTCTTAATAATATATATTTTTTCGTTCTGGCTCCTGTGAAGTTTCAGATTTTGATAATTTATACTAAGGATTCATAGGTCTGTTTCTTCTTTTCAGCTTCTCTAAAACCAACAGTTACGTAGAGTTATATCGATTCACTGGCGACTAGAAACACTCGAAAAACTAGATTGTCCTCTAATATCTTCCGAGTCCGGTCACGTGAAAACATCGTTTTATTCCTGGGAGTTTCAGACATGATGGGCCCGGGCTTTATAATCAATGGACTCGAGGAGACCCAACAAAAAAAAAACGAGAGGCCTTGCCGTTATTCGCTTGTTACTCTGTCCATTAACCGGTGACAGCCGAGGAAGTTTTTCTGTTCGCGGGAAATCCGAGAATGTTTCCGGGAAAACTGCGAAAATCGATTCTTCGACGAAACGACACTGGCCTAGCTGTCACACCGAGATTTCCATTCGAAATGAACGAACATTCAACGTTATTGTTGTCAAGGATATTATTTAGTTTATTTCTGACAGTGACATTATAAGCTAATATCGTCATAGTTACGATATCTATAATGAGGGTCATAACTCCCTTGGGATATTAAGGTTCAAAAACTCCCTCTTACCTTTTACAGATGAAAATGATACAAGAAATGCTTATAAACGTTTATATGTAATGAAAACTAAGACATATTTTCCTTATTCACGTCATTACAAATAATAAATGTATACAATTTTCAAATGTTCCCTGAAAATTACTTCCGCCGCTGGAAACAATTTCTTCTTTTTTATGGGTGGTGCTGTTGCTGTTCACTACAGTCGAGGTGCCTGCCTCTTCTGATGGCAAAGTAGACAGCATACGCGCCGTTTTATTTCTCAATTCAATACTGTCCTCCAGATACCCCTCTGCCACCGTGGAACTTCTCCAACCTCCGTGTCTTTTTAAGTTTGTCATAGTTGCTCCTGCATTGGCTAGGGCAGTAGCAGAAGTGCGACGAAGGCAATGTCCCGTATAGGTTAGTGGGTTTGGCAATCCTAAATACATTGCGATTTTGCTGGGAATTTTGCCAAACATATTCTTTCCAATTGGCTGAGTTGTACATTTATTTTGTCGGAAGCTCAAAAAAAATCGTTTTGTACCTACCTTCAGGACGCAAGGACATATAAAGTCTCAATAAAGGCAAAGCAGAGAACTCTTTTTCATCCACAACTGTAAATTTCTTCGATACACCAGTTTTACTTTCCGGTACGTTCACTACCATAACAGTATCCCGGTCCTCTATATCTGCTATACTCATATTTAGAAGTTCCTGAGTTCTGCATCCTCCAAAATAACCCATAATTAGAACAACCTATAACAAATAAAACGAAATAAACAAACGAAAAAGAAAATTATGAGAAAAAATTACCTTATGCAATAAATGAATTTCATTAGGGGCGTCCTTTAGAAATTTGATGACATCTTTAGGAGATAAGACAGCAGACTTTTTCGGCTTATACCCCTTACTTTTCCGTTTTAAAAAAGCTTCTAGTTCGTTGAACTTGGTGATATCTCTTTTCTCATATATGGTCACTATCGATTTGAGCATTGACCATTTAGTCCATAACGAATTTGGGCTTAACGTTTCTGACTGCAACGAATAAATACAATTATTACCAAATCTACCAGAAAATACTGAAAATACTTTACCAGTTCTTGAAAATATGTCAGAAAGACAGTTTCGTTGGCATCTTTTGACATAACATTTCTCTGTGTCAGCCACTTCAGATATAAGTTGTATTCTTTTTGATATAGGGCTTCACTTTTCGATGGAAGTAATGATTGTCTTGCTTTTTCCGCTTTTTTATAATATCCTCCATTATATCAGAAAAAGATCGTCGATTTGTGGTGAAAAATAAACACGTTTTTGACGGAAAAACATTGATTGATAAAGAAAGTTTGCTTATAAACATGTAACATAGCGACAACCTAGCAACAACCAACAATGCTACAATCAACGCTACCTAATTCAAATATACCAGAAAGGTTATGAATTTAAACATTTATTGCGTTCTGAATATGTTGTTATGAAAATCGGTCAAAAATAAAATTATCTATGTACCACGGGAATTATAGAGCCTTAATAACCTCTGGCAATTGCTGTCCCTCGGGCCAGAGGCCCTCGGGACGCAAACTTTGCCATCGGTAATTAAGGCCCTCATAATTCCCTTAATACATAAATAACTATTTCATATCGGTGAATGTTTTTGAATGTGAGTATGAAAATGAAAGGAAATGTCATGCAGCATAGTACCTATAATTTCTAAGTTTGGAAGAATAGAAATCGAAATGAAAAAAATACAGACGGTTCAACTATGAGTTGATATAATTATATAATGAGAGGGACAATACACCAACACTTGCTGGCGATCTCAAAATGTTTGCAGATTTATTGCATGGTATATTTCGGATTTCCAGCATACGAAAAAAAATTAGTCTGTTGCGTGTTTTGTTTTGTTTTCGTTCCTTTCCAGTACACTAACAGATTTCATCATGCTATCAAAATCACCTACCACTACCAGAACGAAATAGTGAATAATTATTGTCGCTAGCCGTTTGCGCATAGCGAACTCTGTTTAAAAAAAATAGAGACAAAACATCGAAACATTTTGTTTTTTGCGCCTGGCGACAGGACTTTTTGTTGTTGACGAAAACACGAACTCGCGGCACAAAGTCTTCAAAATGTTTCTTAATTTGACAACAAGAGTTTTTGTTTTGTCGAAATCGACAAAGTTGCTGTTTTGTTGCGGTTTTGTTCGTTTGGTGGAAATCTGCACCCTCACGCAAAATAATTTGGATTCATTTTGTTAAAATAGTTCAAGTTTCAGATTCGATGAATGATCTAATTAGATATTAAATCAGGAGAATATTTCAGACAGCAGATGTTTTGCTGTATCAGAGATGAACTTCGAGAGCATTACTATATTTCAATCGGTCTATTATTTTTATGTTCCTGAACGTAGAGCGAGCCGTGTCTCTTTCCATAACCATAAATCCGGTAGGACGGACATATTATTCTGGAGAACAGCTACGCTAGTCACTATTTCTCGCTAAACGACCGAAAACAACTAGCAAAATTTTCTCGGAAAATATTATCGAACCTCACGAATGCTCGAACATCGAACGCAGCCACTATGTGGAATATTTACAGCGACATGTTCGAAAAACAACGTTTTTTATCATACGTTTCGTTTTTTCAATCCCAGTGATTCGATAAAGTGTCACAGCCTCCTTTACCTCCCAAGCCATGCAGAGAAACATGGCAACATTGTCCCGTGGTGATAAGTTGGAAGAGTGTAAGTCAAATTACAAATATGAGAAACAACAGTATATGATATGTCAATTCGTAAATATCCAAAAGATAGGGAATCGCAAAAGAAGCAGATAATTGCAATACCTCGAAAAAATCTAGCCTCATTTCAACGTTCTGTAAATTTTTCAGCTCGATCAATTCAAAGAAATCTACTCTACAAAATCGCAACTTCTTTAATAATACTAATAATGAATTGTAATTAAGTTCGCAGCTTTTTCATTCAACGATGATAAACATCTATTGGAGTCCACTTCAAGAATACCCATAAAATAGAGATTTGGAGATTTTGGCCCAATAATATTCCTGGTGATTCAATAAGGGTAAATAATAGTCGTACAAGTTTGGGAAAAAAAATCCTTCAGAGAATATCGACAAAGAAGAATTAGTACTAGTAATAGATTCGAACGTATAAAAAATTGATTCTTTTCGAAAAAATTTTTCTTATATAAGTTCAGAAATGAATAATCTCACGTTGACACGTCAACATAATGGCCAATCTTTTTGGAACATGAAGTTTTATTGTCTGACTTGAAATAAAGGCGGTAGGGGATCCTAAACTTTTTGGATAACGGTTCAACAAAGGAAGGTTTGGTGAATAGATTCCTGAGATTTTTCGAGCATTTGAAAAAAAAACATACTGGCTTCACTGAATTTATAGCAAGTTACAATGGGAGATTGGTAGTTTCATTCGACGAGTCCCTCGATAGGTTTCCAATCAGGACGAATCGGAGGCCATTTCACACAAGATCAATCTTTCTCGATGCTTTTTTGAAGTTTTTTTTTTCGAACTTGATCCCTCTCCGCTCCCATCAATCCACCGGCATCATTACGGTGATCCAATAAACACGCCAAACAAACGAAAGGAAACCTAATCGAGCCGCACCTACGTCACGTACGGCAGATTTTGGCAGATTTACGCGGTCTGATGTGCTGTTGGAAGATCTTTCGTTTAGGCTCGGAGATTGCGTCAGAAGATCGTGCCCTCTTGGAGGGTATCTGGATCAACGGAGAGTTTATCAGTGTTCGTCGGGGTCGAAACAAAATAAATATTAGGTGGAGAGGAATTACTGATGTGTGATCGAGAACTGTGCTTTGTTTTTTATGTATCGAGCGAGGTAATGATGGGAATGAACATTTCAGTGTTTTTATAACGTGGTGATAATATATTGCTGAACACACCAACAAACAACTCTTGAAAAAAGTTTTCAAATTGGGAATGCAGAGTATACTGCAAAACGTCTTAAAGTTGCTCAACTCTGAAATAATTCAACCGATCCATGCTTTGGCCATTGAACAGATCAATTAGGTGTCCCTTAGTTCCTTTTCAAAATTTGTGTGGTAATTATAAATGAATCTTCCACATTTCGTCAACACCACACTATACATTCTTCAAATCAGAATTTTTTTATAAGGTCATAGCATGGAAGTGCTTGTTTTTACCTAACAAACACCTTCAAAGAAAAAGCCACGAAGTGCCTCCAACTATAATTGCCTAGATAAAAAAAACTTGTGATCTGTGTAATGTCCTTGAATTTGTCAAGAGTTTTCGAATGTATCGATTTTGGTGATTCATTCATTGAACAAAATCACTATGGTATACAGAACTGATGGTGTCAATATCAATTTTTTGATTAAACATTTACTCCTATGGAAAAACGAAACGATTTTGTTTTAGCATGTTTGAAAAAATTACAAAACTGTACATGAGTATTTAATGAGAGATCAGAACTCGAAATAAGGATTTGTTTCGTAGAGGAAAAAGTCTTCCTCGTCATTGTCTTTTCCACTTCAAGTATATAGTCCAGACGAACACTCAAGAGGTTTGATCATTGGCGTGCACTATTTACGTAACATCTATAGTCTACCAAATTATCGTGGGTAGAGTTCTTCTGATGTAAATCAGATGAGGTGCAATAAATTATTCTGCTTCATCTTGACCACCTTGTATATGTATATATGTGCGAAGGAATAACAATTCCTAATCATCTAACATACATTCCTGGTATCTGAGAAATCCTTCGCAAACAAATTGTTTCAGAACCGATTTGCAATCCAAAGTCTATTTCTATCGCACAAATTTTGTTTACGAACCTGCATTAGAATAGTTTCTGTACGATTTGTCACGTTAGAATGACGCTGACTCAGAAAATTTGCCGGCTTATTTACTCGGCAGTGAATCAAACCGTATATAATAGTTCAAATAGTCGCGCACTCGTAAATGTTGGTAAATACACAATGGACCTGATCTAGCTCAACGCTGGTTAGACGTAGATAGCAAGTTTCCTGTTGATATGTACAGATTTGATTAGATGCGTAATTGAAATGAGGTATGTCCTTGTACCAATTTTTTTGAAGGTCAATCCAAACTTCCTATTAGTTAATCGCTTTAACAATATCAATCAAATCAAGATTTGAAGGCTTTCAAAATTGACATAGTTTCTTTGGCTTGGTGAATTACTCTTCATCTTTACACCACTGTAGAAAAAGGAAGGGTTAAAAAACATTCTTTTATGTATTCATTTAAAAACGTTCAGTTGATTAATCACATTGATTTCACTATCTATAGGAGAAATAACAGTTCCAAGTGAGTATCATCATAGTTATTCTGAAAGGTTCGAATAAACGAAGCCCCTTTTAAACAATAGCTATTTATGTTCATTCGATCGTTTATAATAGTGTCTTGTTGTTGAGGAAAATTGGCACGATGCCTCAGAAAAATATTTTCGACAGCGTAACTACTTGGTTCGTTAACGACTTCCTTATTGCATTTGGATGGAATTGAAGGTTTTTCCTAATAAATATCGTACGATTTCAAACACACAAATTATAATCATCGAGTAAAGAACAACAAAATGTGAATATTATTGAAAAATAATCGATATCAATTTCCACCCTCTTTAGAACTTTCCCTGAATTATGTACACTCTGCAGGAATATAACATCATCTAATATAATTTTTTTGCAATATCTCCACCCGTTAGGGCAAAAACTCTTGACTATATAATTATACCCTGAAGTTTTCGCTAATTACCACTTCACTTGTACTCTGCCGAAACATGAATTATTAAATTGGGACCAGGAATATATATACCTAAGTGAAGAGACGGTTCAGAAATTTTCAGGAGCCCATTCAGAATCTTTAATGATAACGATTGTCTGGGATACACCACAACGAGTTAGAAAGCTAAAAGGGGCAAACAAATCATCACAAAATGAGAAGAGGAATTACAGGAAATTTCATTTAGAAGTTCCACAAAATATTTTCCATCAACATTTTCCATATTTTCCGTACTTCACCCTGTATATTCCGAATTACCAATGTATCATTGATGATATTTGCGGAGAGGATGTTTACAAAGCTGAAATGTTTGATTGTTGATAAGGATATTTCGAAATTCGTGAGCAAATATTTTGATCCGCATAATACGAAAATTTAATATCATTGGTACAAATCTCTCAAAGAATCAATTTACAAACATCGGAAAGCTCGTTCAAATGTTTTTGTTACGCAATTTCACGTCATTCAAAACAGCAACTCTGATAATATTTTATCAAATGGTAAATCTAGCATTCAATAAGTTCTTTGATTAGCTGTTTATACTACTCAAGATATTGCATCCAATTGTAGTTAATCTTTATTGAGATTTTATGATGTGAAACATCATTTCATGCCGATTTAGATTCTTCTTATTCACATGAAACAGTTGAATCATTTAAAAACTTTGACGAAATAGCAAGAGAAAGTTTCAGTTCAATTAAGTACCAAACTTCTCATCTTAAAAATGCAATTTAAAATAAACGATAATTCGTATTAATAAATCAAGAGTTTCCGATACTTATAACAAACTGAAGGAATTCTGAAGTTGATTAGTTCGAATTCCATAAAAAAATTAATGAGCCCCTTCAATCTTTTCCTCGTCTCAAAAGTTCAGTACCCATTTTTTTGCCTACCAAATTTAGGAATTTTAATGTTGTGAAATTGATAATTATACCGTCCAATTCCAATTGGACTTTAATAATGGAACCGACGCTATTGCTTTGAAACGATTGAGATACAAACAGCGAGTCATTATTGATTCATAACCATTTCGATGTTTCAAATACATAAATAACTTCATTTATCAATAATTGTAAGGTCAAGAACACAACTGAGATTAACGAAGATGCTGGAACAATAAGGTCATTATCTTCATTTTTTGTAAAAACAATAACAGAGATATTAGTTGGTAGAAATTAAATAAATGTTCACATTCAAATACTCCTTCGACATTATTATGTTGTTCATCTTGAAGTTCTTCTTGTACATTTTTTCATTCAACGAAAAAACATTGTTGTTTTCCTTGAATTCTACTTATAGAATATTTTGTACTTATATGCATTTCCAACCAAGTGGTTACTGTTCCATCACATTTGGGTTATTCCACAACATATAAAGAGATATGCATCTTGAGAAGCTGAAGAGAACTAAATGTAGGAATCTTATTTTTATATCAATTCCTTCAATCGTGAATATGCACCTTTTCGAATAAAAATCTCCTTGGGCACTTTCCTTGACTGGAAAATGACATAGGTATTATTCGATGTCATCGATGAGAAATCTCGAGTAGAAGTCGTTTTTCTGCGTCGAAAAATGTCGTTTCTTTCGCAGAGCATATTTCACGGGATTCAATTTGAATCGAGCATGTTTATCGAATGTCAAGAGCTCGTGTAATGCTGTTCTACCAAAGGCGTGGTAGATTTCTGCGCGATTGAGGTGATTTTTTCAGCTATGCTTGAAAACATGTCACGCAACAGTGTTGGAGAAAACAAATTGACATTTCAAAATGAACCAGGATATCTAAGATTCCATTTAAAATTCTTCACTCGGACTTATTTGGACATATTTCTTGTTAAAAATCATTAGCCTCGATGAGTTACTCTTGGTGACTAACCCAATTCTCACCAGATATCAATAGTTAAATCAAATAATATAATGGTTATTATAAATACTAGGTCTTCTGATTGCATTTTCTCGTACGCCAATGTTAGGAATTGAAATTCGCATATACGACTTCGGCTTGCTCTTTGATATCGAAATTCAAATTTGTTTGTATTGATGGCAAAATTCAATTTTCCGATTGATATACCATACATAAAATGCAACATATGAACGTATAACATCGACGTTTTTGTTATCGGAGAATTCACAGATATATTCGCTATATGAATTGAATTATTTATGGAACGTCCGTAGTATGGAATGCAGAGGTTAGGTAAGATCATTCAACATTCTCCACTATGATTTTGGCATGAAAAATTTAAGAAAAAAAAACCTCAACATTTTTTGCCGATTTACAAATTCAATGAAATGAACCTAGACAAGGACCTTCGAAAATGTCTCGTACCAGAAGGTGCATCAGAGAGTTGTCGACCCCAAATGGCTATTAAAAGGATTTCGCTGTCCTGTGGCCGAGCTAAATGCAGCTGGGAATTCGCATCATTCCAGAAAACTCGGACCCTCGAGATTTTTCATACAAAACACATTGCCACTACATCAAATTACGAATTAATGAAATGATACGAATCCCAGTCCCAGTCGCATTTATATTCATTCACTTTTTCTTGGTAAAGTAGATTGGTTTACATGCGAATTCAGGGACTTACGAGGTGGAATATATAAAGGATTAACCAAAAGAAAAAATGCAAAAATATTCTGAAGAGTAAAAACTTACGCATTTTGGCAATTATTTTCCAATCTTCGAGAACCTGAAAATAAAAGAAAAATTAGCTGAACTATATCACTTGAAGTGAGAGATAATTTTGGAACAAGACTCCATTAGTAAGATTACGCTGAATAAAATACAAAATAATAATAATGTAGCTGATGGTAGTTCAAACCAAATATGAATATCATTTTACCTATAATAAACGTCAACCCTTAACTCAAGCAGCTACCTTTTTATTATTTTGCGTAACTAAGGTCGGTATTTTGTATTTTATTTAGCGTAACTTAACTGGACTTGGTGAGAAATTTTCTGTACGAATACCACTCTAGCTTCAATTAAATACAGAAAATTCTTTCTCGAACACCAATGTTTTTAGAAAATTTTTCAAAATATTCGTGTTCTCGAAAAAAATTTCAGCAATAATTGAAGGTCTAGTGGTATTATAAGTGAAAATGTTGAATGTGACATTTTCAATTTGGCTGTACAAAAACCTCCGCCCATCATCGAAACACCACCCCAAGTTCAAGGGCAAATTTGAAACGCGGAAAACCCCCCCTCCCCCCTTTCCCCCCCACCCCCCGTCCACGCGATCGATGTTCCCCCCGCTATAAAGCGACCCTCACACAACCCCGAAAAGGGCCCAGCAAAAAGGGTTGACGGCTGCCGCCCTCGCTGCGAGGGTAGCAATCGCACCGCTCCCCAACGTCATCTGCATTGCGTAGGGCCACCCCCCCCCCTGTGCCCCATGCTACCGAAAACCTTGCCCTTGCCCTTCGCAGGCACATCATCGATTTCCCATCCCGAAATCCGTGTGCACCCTGTGTGCGCTCAACCACCCCTGTACAGCCCTGGACGCAGGGGTGCCAGTAGCGTGCCTCTTATGCAATTGATGCAAAAATCTTTGATAATTGGTGTGTTGAAAAATCTTGAAAAATACATTTCTTCTTCAAGAATGTTTTGAAATTTCGAGAGGCGATAAATATGAAGGATAAACATAATTCATCTCAAGGATCCTCCTTTGAAATATTTTAAAATGCTATGAGATGATGAAAAAATTTTACTCCATACATCCCTCTTATTATGCGTAAAAAACACTGAATTATTATGAAATGAGAAATCGGAAAGGGTTTTTTCCGAATTTTTTTCTCACCTTTCTCTTGTGAAATTGAAAGAGACGCTCTAAAAAAGTGATATAAAATCTGACTGATTTTTCAAGTTTTCCTTATGCAGTGGCAAAAAAACTCGGTACATTGCTGCGTTGAAAAATCGTGAAAGATATATTTTTAAGATCTTCTTCAATAATATTATTAGATTTCGAGAGAAAACAAAAACAGAATAAGGAATATAAGGATTTATAAAGGATCCTCTCTTGAAATATTTTGATATTGGAGGAGACTGATGAGATGCTATGAGATGAAGAAAAAGAAAAATTTCTTTACGTTCCTCTATACATAGATATGCGAAAAACACTGTGAATTGCTATGAAATGAAAAATCGGAAAGGATTTTTCCTCATCAAGTTTCTCTTGTGAAAATGAAAAAGGACGCTGTAAACTGCTGAGGAATAAAAAAAAATGTGATCTGAATTTCTCTTTACGATATTTCTTTTAAAATGTTTTGAAATTTTAAGAGACGCTATAAAAATCGGATAAGGATTTTCGCATTCATTCCAACTTCCCTCTTTTCAATTACATTGAAATCGCAAGAGCGCTATATAAATTGCTAGAAAATAAAATTCCTCCACAATAATTCGAATTAAATAAGGTATATCGTATTGTAAGGCATCACCCTATACAATGAAGTAGATAAGCTTCATTGCCTGGCAGTAAACTGGAAAAACAGAACATAATATGATGCTATGTTGGTTTTCATGAAAACTAACACAGTTGGTATTCTTCAAGGTTAGTTTTGTTTGTTTCGGTTGCGCAAATATTTATCAGGTTGAGGAAATGGACTCGAATCAGAATACAAAGTGGATATAACACGCTTCGTGAACAAATGAGATCATAATCTAGCTGTTGGCGTATTCATTTGTTTATTTTTCCTTTGTTACCCGCAGCTCGATGCTCAGAGAATACATTATTGACTATACTATTATAGTCGTGTGAAACAAGTGGCAATTTATATTGTTTGCTATAAAAAAATTAAATCAATGAAATGGATCTGAACAGAAAAGTATTTTTCCTATGACCATCTATGAAAACGTCAATAATCACATTGTTATTTTATAAGTAGCTCATGGTATTGTTTATTTGAAAGAAAAAAAGCACTAGTGTTGATATGAAATATATCACAATGCTCGCCTGAATTGATAGAAATAATTAGGTATATTGTGAAGGTACTCACTGTCAATATAAGCGTTCTCAAATCAATTTCATATTATTTATTAAAATTTCTGTCTCGTTTTGAATTATACCGAGAATTCTTTATCTATTGATTTCTACATAACCTCTGAATTCACTTTAAAACTGGAACCTATACTCTTTGTTGGAACTATTTCGATGTTGATAACAGCGGGTGAGATCATTCAAAAGAGTACGGCTACAGTTTTATGCGCGGCTTGCTGCTTGCATCAATTTGATATCACAGTATCACCAAAGAGAAAATTCTTTGGTATCACAGATGTTTGCAAAGAGTCATGGACGCACTAACTCGAGTAACTCGTACGCGCTTGCGAACTACGTACTTCTATGGTTCTGTATTCCTGGTTGCGTGATTACTGGCGCTAGCAGGTGAATGGTGTCAAGGTTGTTTATGTACGCAGGTGTCAATATCAATAAAATTTGTCGAAACTAAACTAACTCAATCAATCAGTAATTCACATAATGAGGAATTGTCGGAAAAGTATTCAAATATCATCTTGAATATGGAAATAAACAGTACTTGATATTGAATCAAAACCACCTGAAATTCTAGAGACCGCTCAAGTTACATTTTTGACAAGACCTCCCGCGAAATGAAAGTATTCGGAGTCGTAGGAAAAATAGTGTACAAAACTCGTTGGAAAGTGCTTTTCCTTCACTCGTTACGTTTCCGCACTCACCGCTAAGCGGCTCGTGCTAAACGACTACTCGTGTGAAATATGTCACTTTCCACACTTGTTGTGTAAGATACTATTTTATTCACACTATAAATACTCAACGGATATACATCAAAGTAGGAGAAATGAATATTAAAACTAAGTGCTGGAAAAATTAAACTTTATAAGACCACCAAAATGGGATCAGTGAATTGTATAATTGGTAAAATTGAGAATTGAACCATGTTGAAATTCTATATATATCGAATATCTTCGAGAAATCTGTATATTAGGACAGTCAGACGAAAAATTTGCTTGAACACTCTTGGAGAAATCATACGAGCTGAGCAATATTCCATCAAAGAGAAGAACATATATCAGGAAATAAACATATAAAGCCTTCTATTTCGTTCTCCACAAAACACCCAGAATCGTTTTTTGTTAATATTATAGCTCTCTCCAAACTTCTATTAAATATGCAAACACGATAATATTCTACGTTAACCATACCTGGGATGATTGCATAACAGGTAGGTGTACCAAAAAAAAACCATTGGCCTTCGGGCGGGCCAGCACGGAACAAAAGAATGCTGCGTCTTTTTCACGAACCAGTTCTTCCTGCGGCCCAACGTGAATTTCATAGGTGGACTAGTGATGAATAGTAGGCGCTGATGCGGGCGAGGACTAGATGTCCTTGAGATAAAACCGAATAAGAGCCGGTGAAAAGGATGTTGGCTCTTTTGGTGGCACAGAAAATCGGTGATGAAGAAGGTCACCCTTGGACAATGGAACACAATTTTTCATTATTGGTGTCCCATCTATTCAAAGCAAGCCTCAGCTTATTACCATGGCAACATCTACAACTCGAGAAATGTCTAATGACAATTTCTTGCATGATTCATATGTGAAATATATGGGATGTGCATCAACCTATGCTTTAATACACTATTTTTTATTTTGGTTCTCTAATGAAGTCACTATGAAACGCAAATGCGTATCGAAAAAGCCTGTTTCGATACGCATTTTTTATTATTCGGAGGTTGGTACCAACAATCAGACTGTCAAATGAAAGTCAGAAGTGTTAGGTTAATTAGAAAAACTCGAATGTTTTTATTTGTGAATTTTAATTTGGAGTGTGATTTGATTCAAATTGACCAATGAATACAATAAAAACATTGCATTTTTTACCGCTGGTATCGCAAAAACCAAAATCACTTAACAGTAAACTGAGCTTTACGCTTTTGCGTCAGATTTTAATTATTTCAATGTCATCATTGTTACCAATCGGAGATGTTTCTGTTATTTATTGATATTAAATCAATTTATTTCAATAAAAGACTTCAAGTTAACACGTTGTCGCACTTGTTCCCAACGCGTGCGACGAAATATCTTCTTATAAAACTTGTATCATAATATACTATTTCGTCAAACTTGCTTGCTCTTATTAAAAAATGTCAAACATTTACATAAATGTTTCATTTAGTTGAAACAATTAATATACTTACTCGTACTTTCTTTAGAAATATTTGATCGTCCAAAGTTCTGCATTGTATTCCCATAAAAATTGAAACACGTGAAATGTTATTCGCTAAAGTTCACAACTTTTCAGTATGATATTTTGTGACCTTCAAAGCAGCAGCTGATTCTACAAAGGCTGACGTTTCTGTATTACGATAAGAAGAAGATAAGTGAAGGTGAATAGTAGATATTATGGTGAAATCTGATAGGCATATACGTCATCATTGTTTAAGGTATTTAAAATGTATAAAAACAATATAAGCCTGATCTAGTTGGTTGAGTTTCATCTTCCCATCAATGTTTTGATGGGCTTTAGCTGAACGTTATTTTCAATTAAACTCATTCTTAATAATAGTAATTTCCTGTTTACAACAAACTTTCTAGTCGCTCGTTTTATTCAGCGATTCGATAATTCAAAAGAAACTATCAAACAGCAATAAACTGAAACTTATATATAGGATAACGTATTAAACATTTACATACATAATTATAATCCAGCTTAGAGTAAGTTCTACTTCTGAGAAATTAGAATTCACAGTTCACACAGTATACTTTTTTTCATTGAACCTCGAATACTTTAGTTTAGTTACATCGATGTGAAAACATTGCCACAGCTTGGCTCATTGGGGAACACTACATACTTTACCCAAAAGGTGAAAAATGGGTTCAAATATGAATTGAAGACATGAATTGTGAATTTAAAATTCGACATTGGGTATGTCTTCAATCAGTAATTTCGACATAAATTCCTGACCTGCTAAAACTATCGTTTCTTGATGGATTTGTTAGTATCTGTCTATATTTTCTGAGAGCACATGCTTCGTATAAATTATATACGTAACCGTATTGTTGTTTTCGATCGATTATACAAATGGTAAATGTGTTTACAATAAACATGAACAATGTGAAATTACGTGTAGATTTTGTTGAATGATTCCTTTCATTAGGTACATCATCAGCGTTCATATTGATTACTATTCCAAATAATTATGATTATAAGTCATCACGATTCATTAGTTTTATTGATAATAAATAAAAATGAAGTATCGAGTGCAAAATTGCCATATCTCGATGTTCTTTGCAGTTTTTACGTAGGTGGATTATTATTTAGACCATACTATTGGCTCACCTGTCAAATATTTTGGTTCTAGATCAATGCACCTCCACCAAAATCACTTATTATTAGATCTGGAGTGCAATGTACCTCCGTCAGTGTTGCTGGCTGTCTGTTTCGGGAATTTTATATAGCAACACACTAAATATAATATGCTATTTCAATGTCGTACGACTCAGTTTTCGTTCGTGTGTCGATTCATATGTTCGTAGAGTTGTTCTTGTTCAAATGATACTTCTTTCTGTAACAATCTTTTCGATGGTGGTTTTCACTATACATATTAAGTAATTCTCACTATTCTCAGAATTATATTATCTTGAATAATTGAATTTCTGACCACCCAATCCAAACCTTATCATGAACAACAACTTACCTATAGTGACCCAATTTTCATTTACTTCAAAAGAAAAGTGTATCTGAGGATAGGAATTAAAGAAATTTAGCGGTAAAATTCAAAGAACTGGAGGGATATATAAAGTTATGTCTCGCATATTGATCGCCTTGACGGTTTACATGGAAAGAAATTATCCAAACTCGAAACATAAATGGAGCTTCACTCCGATCCTTGTTTGGCATTATTATGTATCGCCATAATATTTATACTGCCTTTCTCGTTCAAATTGCCAAGCCGTCGACGGAAATGACAAAATATTCGTTTATATCTGATTTTAATGAGCTCTATAGAAATTCGTTTCCCAAGAGATTCACTATTCTCGATTAAAAACTACAGCAGTTGCACATACTCGATGTTTGTAAGGAATCTGGTGAAAATAGATTTTTTTTGTTACAGAATCGGTGGAGGAGCAAATGGAATCTTCACTAGGCGACTGGACTTCAGTTCATTCAATGCTCTACCCAAAAATAAACTGAATTCTTATCAGATAAAGGTGAGTTGTGCTTGTTTTATATGTTTTTGTACATATGAATTGAATTTTTGTACACAAACAAAATGAAACATATAACATTCAATCGAGCATTCAATATCAGGCAGTTATAGTTGAATAAAATTTGTAGTCAGATGAAACAATTCGATGACACGAAAAAAATTCAGGTGATAGATAAACGGGAAAAAATAAATTAGGTAACAACAACAGGTTCATAAATAACACTAGTAGAAGAACAAAAAAGGGTCAACTTGATAATTTTTTTTTTGAGAAATATGCACTGCTCCGAAATAAAATACATATATCTCATTTGTAAATCGCAATACAGCCTCACATCCCTAAGAAATTATCGTCCTGTAATCATCATGATCACCGATTTGTACAACTGTACAAGACGAGTGCAGTTACGCAACGCACTCGACCCTATTCATGTTGTCCTAGGGACGGCCCACGCATTTCGGCCCTTCGTTTGAATCAATATAACAACTCCTCTCTCTCTCTCTCTCTCCCTCTTTCTCACTCTCTCTCTGCATAATTTTAAAAAAATGCTGAAGTAGATACACTCGACAGAATTCGGTAAGGTTTTTTATCATATTGGGAGTCTTGGTGTGGAGTTTGACGAACTTTTCTTCACACCCTGTAATCGTTTCGAAATGTTATTACTTCGAGAGGCGGTATCTGTCACTTTTTCCGAACAAAAAATGAATTCAGATGTAGGTATAAGTACATCATTTTGTATTTCCGCTGACAATACTATTATTGTGTTATGCAAGATGCGTCCCAGATGATGTATAAGGTAAAAATGTTTTCCGGAATGTTTCGTCTGTGTAAACATAAACGTATGCGATGTAAACAAGGCAAGATATTTTCGGAGCTCTGTTCGAAAACAACTGTGTAACTACACAAATATTATGGCACCGAACAGATGAATAAATAAGTCGTTTCAGTATTCTGAAATATAGATTCTGGTGAATATTAAAAAAAGCTCAATTATCTACAACAATCACAATATTTATCCAATGCAAAAACCTCGATGTTTCACAAGTGAAAATTCCCCTTGTCGACGCCGCTGCTTTCTCGCAACTTTTAGATGAAACAGCATTCAATCAGTCGTCTTCGGAGCGAGTAAAAATCGACACACCTTTTTTTCTCGAAAAAATAAACCGGTCTGGACCGCAGAGCTAGGTCACGGTCACTATGCTATAGAGTTGCATCTTGTGGCTTTTTTTTTTTCATCGCTCGACGAATGTTGTTTATGCTGCGTAGCGAATATGAGATCTCAAGAAATTTTTGGATATGAGGATTTTTGAAACTCAACAAAAAGGGTCTTGTTTGTCTTCTACCAGACGTGAGTTGACCACCTAGACTAGACCACAGCCGACCAACCTACATCTGATGGTGTTGACTAGATCCATCCTGTACACTGCAGATTTTCAATTTTGAACATGCTCAGTTGACGAAGCTCTTGTTATTCACAATCATTGTAGCAGATGCAAATTAAAACGACTCCAATTAAAACTGAACTTGTGATGTGGTTCTATATTTCGTTGAAATCATTAATGAATCTCTCAGACGAATACCTAAGTACGCAAAAATAACACACCGAACCACCAAGTACTAAAGCACATCACGATGAAAAATAAGGTTAAGTCCAACGTGTGATATATAGGGTTTTCATAAATACTGCCATCTCCTCCTAGAGCCACAAAGAATGATGAGCACGGCATAAACTCAATCAATCAATCAATCAAAATATCCTTTATTGCCTGAAGATATATATCTTATTGACAAAGTCTTGTAAAAACTGGTTGATATACTGTTAGGACTGCGGGGACGCTACATGGTTGGAGTTCAGAAATTGACAACTTTGAGTTCATGAAATATAACAATAGTTATCATCTTTTGATACTCCATATAGATGAATAGATATACCCTGTAGTTGACGTTGTCTGGGAAAAAACAGTGCTGAAAACAAGACTCTCTGTTTTATAAATCGCCCCGGCTGTGCTGTCTGAATAAAAACCTCCACTCCGGGACCGAAACTCCGGAGTGTTCCGAGTAAAAAGTACGTCTCGATGATTAGAAGGATAGCGAGAAAGAAGGCCCGTTTAACGGTAAATCCTCTCCTGCCAACTGTAATTTCTTCGATGGAAACGCGAAGGCTGGGCCCGGCCCGCCTGCCTTATAAGAAGTGAAAATAGACATAACGAGACCGAACAAGTTACGACTTCCAACGCACCAGAACGGTTACGGCAGCGGCTATTTTGTGCAATAGCGTTCGAGCGACAAGATTACGAGGGGACATTGAGAATTACACCAAACGATGATTATCCCACACCTGACACCATCCTCGATTCAACGAACATTGGAAGTATATATAGATTAATTCCGAAGAAATCCCTAATAGCACAAGATGTCCATTGGACATGCGTTTTGTGTCCAGTATTTGTCCAAGGTGTCCATGGATATATTTTGGACATCCATAGGATATACACATGAAGATATCCAATGGACGTCCAGACAAGTTAGTCCATTTGGTGTCCATTTAATGACCTCTTCTTCAAAATATCGATAGCCATTGTCCAATCGATGTCCACATGGAGATGTCCATTGAACATATATTTAAGGTAGTCCATATGGCTTACAATTATAGACTATATGTTGTCCATTTCAGGTCCACATTGAGACGTTCATTGGATATTCAGAACATTCAATGTCCCCACGTTCACATTTTGAATTTTTTCCACACACATACATACATACCATTGCATTCATAAAAAGTATTCAAAATTGACATCGAAAGAAACCCTCATGTTCAAGTAATATAAACCAATGGGAATTCTGTTAAATTACTTTACTCCTGTAGAAGTGGTTCGGATTACAGTATCAGCTGTTGGTCTCGCTTCTCTCCACCATGCACGAATTTGGCTAATTGGGCTCTCACAACATAGAAGTAGAGATATCAAAATAACACACATTAATTGTCTACTCCATCATCGTACAATACCTAAATTTTCTCTAAAATGAAAAATATGTCAAATTGACATCCAAGAATCAATACTCATGGAGTGATTTGAATCGTTCTCATTATTGACCAAATTTCATGGATTTAATAATATAAATAAGAAGACAGCAGCAGCCACCATGCAAGGAAGGATGAATCACAGAGGTAAAGCAACGATAAGCGAAGTTAGAGTTTGGATGGGTGACCGCGCTTGAATGCTAGTAGCTTTTTTCATTTATTCGTCATAAAATGGACATCCTATGGATATTCCATCGATGTCCAAAGCGGTGGAAAGTGGATGTTCAATATATTTGTCCATACATGTTACCATATTGATGTCCATGATGGATACCGTATGGATAGTCAAAAAGTTGAAAATGCGACATCCTATGGATGTCCATACGTTATCCGGTGTACAAAAACTGGATGTCCAGTGGATGTCTGAGATGTCCTGAGGAGGACATCCATAGTTTTCTACCTACAGAAATAAATTTTCATAGAATATGCATTCAATTTAGTTTATACGAAACCACAACTGTGATCTCTCGTATACTGGAATATTTCTCTTCACCTATTCTGAAATGTCTTTAATATGATAAAATTTTTGATACGCCCTGGTATTTTCGCAAAACTGAGCAGAATCTCAAGTATTTGTTGGACATGAAGAGAAACTGGCATGACAACATTCAACAGTGACAGTTTTTTAGTAATTACTCATTACTGGAATATCTGATCGATATCGATGATACACTAAGTCGTCAATCATGATAATCTCGTAATGGAATGTATATCTGGACGTAAATAAACGAAAGATGACTGACTCTAAAAAGTGAATTTGCTCGCTTCAAGAATTCTCACGATTTCTCTCTGATAATATTCTTCTTATTCAGTCGATCACTGCACATTTATTTTTGGTTTTTCAATGACAGAATGTACTTCATCAATAAGGAAAAAGGTTCGAAGAACGTAAATTTCATCTGAGAAGAAGCGAAAATAATCCCCAAAATAAAACCCCCATATTGAAATATTCTCGTGTGAACTTTCCCGAACCTGTTGGGAAAACAGCGACGCCGCAACATTCGGCAACACCATCCAATCAGGGGGGATGGAAAAAAATCGATGGGGGCGGCTTTCCCTTTCAACCCCCCGGACTAGGGGGGCGAAGGGGCGGGGGTATAGTGAGCGTGCACTCTGCCGAGGACCTACCCCATCGCGGGACGCGTTGCGCATCGCTCTCCCCATTCATCCCCCCGATTGACGTGGACCGTGCGTAATGCGGGGTGCGTGGCTCCCTCCCCCCTAGCGGTGCAGCTGCATCCGCACCCCCGAAAGGATGGAGGGGGGGGGTGCGAGGGTGGCACGAAAAATATACCAAATTTATGGGGTGTCGCTGAAATGTATCGTCCCCCTCATCACGTATGGGCGTAATTAACAAAAAAAGTGAAAATTTACTTACGCCGGTACTATGCTTCTTTTTAGTGCTATTTTCACCTCACGAATTGGCGTAACTGTATCTCTTATAGTTGCATGTCAACGAATATTCACCATCATGGCGTATCTGTTGGATTTGATACAAAATATATCACGTATGGGCGTAAAAAGCAGATACGCTTGTTTGTGTGAGAAAATATTCGCTTTTTCCGATGAACTAGAAGGGCGTAACTAATACCAACTCAGAACTATAGACGCGTATTATTGTTTCTTATAGAGATATTTCAAAGAAGTGAAATGTTTTTAATCTCGTATTATGCCTATTGTAGCTTTTCACTTTATGATTTTTAAAATAAATTAAATAATGATCATTACTCCACTATTTCTACCGAAGACGTATCTGACAAAATGGCAAAATCAATATTTTCATAAAGGCGTATCTGTAAATTTTGCCATTTTGGAAAAAAGTACTATTATGTACATCGTTCATGTTAACTCCAGCGTAAAATACATGATCGATGAGTTGTTATCACGAGATTTATGATAATTACACTTAATAAAAAATAAAATAGCAATTATAGAACCATTCAATTGTCACCAAATTTTGTTTTTCCTCTCTCCTGTTAAGTTTGCAGATTTCAGTTACGCCCATATGTGATAAGGGGGACGATTTGTAGGCGATAATTTCCCTCGTCATGAAATAGACCAATCAGACACCACCATTTTTTGAAGGAAATCTGCTTAACCGCGGATAAAGTATTATCCTCCATATTGTTTTTCGTTTTGTCGATTATCACTGATTCTTACTAAATTGACAAAATTCGATGAAAATGCATTAATTTCTCAATCGTTTTTATGACCTAATAATGATTTTCATCAGTGAAAACTCCATTGTATAGTAAGATTTTCCATACAAATGATGCGACATAAGGCGATGAATTGAGCGTCATACTAAAAAGTCATTTGATTTATTCAACGATCTAGTAAAAATTTATTCACATTCAAGTAATATCATATAAAAAGTTATTCAGGAAATAATCTAGCCGTTTACACTTCGACTCATGAGATTAAATCGATTAAACTGTCGAAATATTTTTTCTCTTTGGCTAATAGCTTCATGCACAATAAATTGATGGAATTCATCAATTTATTCAATTATTTTCCAAGCAAAATCATACTCAAAATATTTCGGCAGTTTTATCGCTTACGACTATACCATTTTTTGTTTCTTCTGACTGCACGAAGGGGAACATCGTGCAAGCCAGTTCAGGCAGGAAAAAAGTACCTATTGGAAAAGTTTGACCTTTAAGGGGGTCATCAGGGGATTGCAGTGGAGGGTGAATATCACCCACTCATAAAAATTTAACCTTATCATTGAACTAAAGTTGACGAGTCATTATAGATAACAATTCTTGCAAATACTGGTTTTGAGCTTGTATTTGATAGTTTTCAAGCCGAATTTTCGAGCGATTTCGCTCATTTTAGATATCATCAGCCACTCCTATGTCTCATTGATATGAAAGCTTTTTTCTGGAGTATTTCTTTCATTTGCCGCATGGTAGCGCTGTTTTCAAGTTGTTTTCGGAAGGCGTATACATGCTGTTAAATACGCGTGCGGTTGCAGTTGGTTAGACGTGCCTATTTCTGTGTGAGCCTTGTCACGTGTTCGGAGAAAGACAAATTTGCATTCGGAATTCACGAGGTGAATCAATATATACAATAGACTGCAAGTGAATATAATTCAATGTTCTGCGTGTTATTAGCCATCATCATTCAACTTTGTGATAACCAAACATTGCATTCAACGAGTAAATCATCCGTTCTTGGTATTTGATGTACCTACTATAAGATTGCCGGTGTAAATGCCGCAACTACTAGTCATTAAAGTTGATCCAATCTCGCGGATGGAAACACCTCCATCCCGAATCCAACAAACTGGAAATGATTCGAATAAAGAGGCGGCGATCTGGAAATAAAAGGCATTAGACGAGATTGTTTCAGTCTAGTCTAGGTGCGGTCTGGATTGGACGCGCTTCCATCGGAAATTCCTGGATAGCTCGATGATCTCACGTGCATAGTCTAGGCACGTATACCTACGTAGTAATCTTATATTTTTGTCCGAATGAGTTCCCCTGGAAAATTGAAGCGTCTTTTATGATTATCGAACAGCTCTTTCCACGAAATCTTTTTAGTACCGAGAAACAATGGAGAGATCGAGAATACACCATGGGATACTATCATCTTCACGATTATTGGGCAGTTTTCTCTCGGAAATTTTATTTCGCAACGGATAACAATTGATTCTATGAAATTTCACCAATTGATATAATTCGCAAGTAAAAATATCTGGAGAAAATGATTTTAATGAAAAAGTCATAACATGGTTTGAGAAGAAAATGTGAAGATCCATAGGAAAATAATAAGAATATAAAACGTAGGTGACTGAAATTGACATTGAACCCAAATACAGATCTATACTCAATTTCAGGATAACAATGGCAATCAATCAATGTCTAGAGATATGGATCAGAGAAGATGTGTTACGAGCATGCGATTCTGAAAAATTTAATGACGATAATAAAATAATCACTGAAATTATACTAGGATGGGTCTCCGGTTCAACTGAGTCGATTAAATGTTTGATTGTTATTTATGGTTTCAGTGCTAAAGCATGATTCAACCGCAATGATAATTATTGTGCCCCCAATCATCTTGATTGATGTAATTGGAAGAGAATAAGGATTTGTCAAAATATACGAGTTTTAGTGAATCCAAATTAGAAGATGATTAAATCTTAAATAAAATGTTTTTTCTATTTTGGTTGTATAATGAAGTCATTGTGCAACGCAAATGCGTGTCGAAATAGCCTCTATTTCGATACGCATTTTTATTATTCGGAGATTGGTACAATCGAACTGTCAAATGAAAGTCAGAAGAGTTAGGCGATTTGGATTTAGTGATATTAGCAGTAAAAAACTCCATATCTTAATTGGTAAATTTCAAGTCAGAGTGTAATTTGATTCAAATTGACCGATAAAAACAATAACAACATTGATTTTTTCACCGCTGGTATTGCAAGAATCAAAATCGCTCAACTGTAAACTGAGCTTTATGCTTGTGCGTCAGATTTTAATTATTTCAATGTCATCATTGTTACCAATAAAAGATGTTTCTGTTATTTATCGATATTAAACCCTTTTTTGTTCAAATCAATTCAAAATAGAAAAAATTGCATATGACACACGTTTTATAAGACACGTTGTCGCACTTGTTCACTTGGAGCACTCCTATAGCTTCGCTCTTCGTACTCCAAACAACGCGTGCGACAAAATTGCGTCTTATAAAACTTGTATCATAATATACTATTTCCACTTCGCTTTCAGTATCGTCAATGTCAATCGTCATATGTAACAGTTTTTGGAATGGTTGATGTAGCGCCATGAGATCTAATCTGGTGAAGGATTGTCATTAATTTTCCCCTTAAAATCACACCATTTTCGTATATCATTAGGAAATAACCCTGTATAATCTCATACTTATTAGAACGTTATGTCATGGAACATGGTTGACATTTATCGAGACCCCTTCATTACGAAAATAGCAACAACCGACTAACCTTCTGGAACCTTGAAATAGAATCGATAGCATATTCCCGACCTAAGCCTACTTGTCCCTCAGTGCGGGGGCTGTGAAAACACAAAACGTAATGTAGTTAGTTATATCAGTCTATTTTTGAACGGACATGCAACGTACTATTTTCAATGTATTTATCGAAAACAAGCACGCTAATAATAGAACAACGAGGATATTAGATGAATTACGGCGCATTATGCACCAAGTACCTTATACGACATCTTTCCCACTATGAGGACAGGATGTGTGCATTTTTCAAAACTCTGTCACACAAAATCAATAGTCGCGGTCAATAATTTGGAAATGTCAAGGATAAGGTATTTCAACCTTGCTCGAAAGTCATTTTTTGTGGGGGAGCATAATTTTCTCTTGAACTCACCTGGGATTACAATCTTCCAAAAACTGAAAAAAATTAACAGAAACTCGATACAAATGAATGTCTCGAAATTTGGTGATGATTTCAAGAATACTCCATTCGATTTATCTCAATATTCAGAGAAAAGTTTTATACGAATAGACCTGGTAGAGAACTGGTCAATAAATATTTTTTCTCTCAATATGAGGACACCTTCTTAATCCAATACAAGCCAACATTCGATTTTCCAACAATCAACCCAAGTCTGGATTTGTTTTTCATTTTGACGAGGAGTCTGCACAATCTTTCGATATTTTTTTTATCCCCGTCGATTTCCCAAAAACAAACGACTGCCAAACGACGACTAGATGCGGTTAGGAGGGTTGAAGCTGACACGGCATTTTCGACTGGAAATGAAGCTCTGCCGCTGACAGATTTTAATTACTATTGATCTAGTCTGCTCGTTTGATTCTCATCGAATGCAGATGGGATGAGCAAATTGTCTTTTCTCATGCACATGGAATGGAAGTAGACGATTTTGTGGGTATCGTGAAAATTATTTAGTATGAAATATATCCAGCTGGCAAATAATCAGCTGAAGGCCTCGAAATCTGGTGGATAAATTTAAGAATTCTCCAGTCGATTTATCTCAATTTGCTGAAAGAATTTTTCTATGAAGCCCGAATCGAATTTCGGATATCGTGATAATTAAATTGGCCGCTTTTTGCTGTCTGCAGGAAAGTTAATTTTTGCGAGGTTTCTCTCGGTTATCAGCGACTGAACTCACTTCGCAGTTTTCATTAGTCTGTCGGTTATGGGTCTGAAATCATAATTTACTGGATAATCAACTTCTGAATGTGAAAGTCTTTGAGGCAATGCCAACATTGCCACCAAGACAAAAATAGTCAATTTAATAGACCGACTGGTTCTTTGAAACATTCAAAAAGCTCCATCTGCAGAATCTGCTCCTGTAGCAGAAACGAAAGCTGTCTCTACATCGCTCGGTACTCATTTCTTTTGATGCAAGTACCTCACTTTAAGTCACTTGCCAATCTTTTTTTCCGTAATCGGAAAGCTACAAAGCAGTGGAAAAATTTTGTTGAAGTATGTCTGCATAATCGTTGTATTCGCAATTATATGGCTTTCTTTTTCGTTTCGCCCTCCTGAATTCAGAAGGACACAAGGAATCATTTGATTCGATCTGGTCTTTTGTCTTCAATTTGACAATTGTTCGTCGTCATAAAGCCTCAACCGCGCCTCATTGAAAATTGCGTAATTGTTAATGTGTCCGAAAAGGCAGCAATTAGAAATTCTTTTTGATCCTGTGATGCTTCTCCCCTCCACCCCTCATAAGTTATTCCTTGTGGTTGTTGTGCCGAAACAGAGAATGAGTGCCTGATTTGCCGCAACTTGAATCTCACAGGTTCGATGATGGATTCGTCATTTTCATTAGGATTCTTTAGTTCCTTTGATGAATAATTTCAGTTCTCGGTACGATTAAATATTGAAAAATCAAGAAATGATTCATCGACGACACCATCAGGACAGCGGTTGAATAAGAAGATAATACTGATGGGTATAGCAGATCATTATTGAGTACAAAAAATAGTCAGTTTTCAGACGAAGTTTTTTGCCAGTCCTTTTCAGACCTTTTCTAGAATTACCTAGTCAACACTACATTCGAATTTGTTGTTTTAAAAATCTATTTTCGATGGCGGTTGTTTCATTAGTCGTTGGTGATGGCTTCTCTATAGTTGTTTTGATCGTGGTTTGATTGGTAAACACGGTCGAATCTAAAAATAGACCGCGGGATTGACAAGGTCACGAATATTGCATTACGCTACTCAATTGTTGATAACGAATGATTTGAAAAATAGTTTTTCAAAAACAATCGAAAGAGCTATTGATGCCGATACAGCTGTTCGTTTCATCCAGCATCAGTCGTTTATTTTTAACGTTTTCAATATATGTTTGTGTTTGTTTAGACAATGCATGTCGTTCCTCACGTACTAGTCAGTAGCGCTACCCATCAGGTGCAAATTTTCATTGTCCATTTGCGAGTTAATGAATCGAGTGTTTATGAAAATATTACTAACTGAATACAGAGGGAAGCCACTGAGAATGCAGAGGAGTTTTTCAAGCTCCTTCTCTAACGTATATACGAAAATAACCGATGTACCCAAAAGATATTGAATAGTAGAAACGTTTTCAGAATGCTCGAAATTATTTCTTTCCGTGCTTTTATGACCGCTACTAATTATTAGGCTTTCGTTATTATTAAAAAGAATACCGCCAAAGAATCGCCATCGTATGAAAATTTTATTGTGCGTGGTTTTTCGAGGAACTCGAATAATCATTGTTTAAAGCTTAGTCGCATTTCTTGGAAACATTCTGAAAAGGAGAAGGCAGTGGAAGGATGTATTATTTCGGCCATAAAAGTCTGTTTCCTCACTATTTGGAATTCTTAGAAGTATAATTTATCAAGTCAGTTTCATAACTCTATTTTTGTTGCAGGTGAGGATTACTTTTCCAGTGTGGTAAGACATGATTTATATTTTTCGAAATTGCAAACAGGATTTAAATATTGACGGCGGAACCAATTTTTCATATGCCTTTATAACATAACAAGGTCTAATATTTACCGGTTTGGATTTGTCAGCATTGGAGATTCACTCAGATGAGACAGAAATCAATTTGTTTTGATAAATCTGCTCTTGCCTGGACGACATAAATCAAACGTCAAAAGTATCACTAACAAAACTAGACAGCTTCACTGACAGAATTGTGAGCAAAACAAAGCAAAGTATAACAAAAAACTAATGGATCTCCCATTGCCAATCGGTTCCGTAGGGGAAGTTCTACGTCATCCGAACGAAAACACATACCTCCGAAAAAAGAGAAATCTCCCCTTTTCGCCATCTCCATTAATAAAACCCCCATATCTTTGACCGCTGGCTCTGGAACGATTTGTCATGGGGACAAAGTTTCTAGCCCATTTTTCGTCGCTCCCAACGCACTTAGTAAATCATCGGTGTCCCATCCAGGATTGGGTAAAAATCTCCACCCTCGTGGAGATTTAACCCATATGCGTCCGCACCAAGGGGTTGATTTTCCTCGAAAATAATTTGGGGAATGTCAGCGTGTTATTTTAGAAACTTATAATCTCACTGACAACATTGCCGATTTTTCAATGACATATTATGGGAATTATCAAAAAGCTTCTGAATGCGATCGTGGAAACAATTTCAATGGAAATTGGTCAATATTTTACAGAAAGTTTCCAGGAGACTGGATGAGAGGCATTTTCATTATTTTTCCTCCTATTGCACGCCTATGTGGTATGTCTATCGCAAACACTCGACATTTTTTCACAATGATCTCTGCTCTGGAGTGTCCAGACTGTGCCATGCTGCCATGTTATTCAGTCTGCGATGGTGGATATCGCAAAATTATGGCGTTTGGCGGACTAACTTTCGGTTTTTAGAATAGTGAGCTTTCATAATTTACATTTCACACAAGGGTATTGATCTGCAAAAATACTTGAACGGTAAAAAGATGGTTGCCATTATTTCTTCTCGGTCTTTCACCAGGGATGATATAACGTTCGCGATAAACAACTTTGAGAATAACCAAGGAAATAAATCATACATGCCAAACACTTTATAGTCAGCATTGTTTATTTTCTGTTAATCAAATTTATGCTAACAAAATGAACTCAGAAGAAAATCCCGAAATTCCCGATAATATCCTAGCTAGAGCATCAAGCTAATTCTATGAAATCTTCTACGTTATGGAGTCGATTCTCAATGCTAAATAGTTAATTGGCCATTAAAGATAATGACATCAGCAGATATCCAAATACTATTGCTTTCCTGAAGCGTCAAGCTGTAGGATATATTCCAAAAAAGTCAAAATATCGTTCATTACACTCCAGAAATGATTTTTCCGTGTTTGCAGGAATTTGTCACATGCGCTCGGAAAAATCCCTATTTCCAGACTCGTAATGAAATATACTATTAAAACACTGAGAAAGGTCGAGATAATTTTGAAATAGCGACCTGCTAGGAAGTTCTTTATCGAAATTGATACGATATCAGTACAATTATGTTCATTATAGTCGATAACAGAAAACCAAGATATTGTGCACTTAAAGCCTTAAAAGCTACGATGTGATAGGCCTATGTGGTAGATTGCCAAACGTGTACAGTAGTCAAAAAATTAATTTTTGTAGACTTTTCCAAAAAAAAAATGAAGTAGACCACGGTCTTTCACAACATAATAGCAGACCTATTCATTTTATTCCTCTTGAATAAAAATAACCATATTCGATAGACTGATAGACACTTAACAAAGTAGGTAAATTTCTTGGTTGATGATTATCTGAAAAATCATCCCATAAATTTTGATATGGAAATACATGCTATATTCAAACAGGTAAGGCATTTTGATGAAAATATTCGATCAAAAAGCAGCTTATTGTGGTTGTCATCGTGAAGAATGGAAGTACAGACTAACAAATCGATTTCGAGTATTGTAAGACGCAAAACATGTACAATTTCATTGCTCACATGTTTCATTTCGTCACGTTTCCGAACATGATACCTTGGGAAAGAATGTTTTTGTTTCGAGTAGACCTGAAGCATTTAGATTGCGAAAACGCAAAGTCTCTACCAAACTTGATGTTAAATGCGAGATGTCTGTTTGCGAATAAGCGTTGCTGATTTTTGATTTGAGTTGAACGTTATTTCTGATGAAGAACATCAAAATTAGAAACGGCTAACGAGTTATTCCAAAGATATATCAAAGAGTGAAGATCTTTGAGACGTGGTCTGGACCTATGAAATCACAAATCTAATCATTTTAATCGCACTACAAGAGACGATATCTACTGATGAAGTAAACCAATTTTTTCTCGAAGGGAACGTAATTTTCAGAGATAATTATTATTGATGAATATTCAGATTGTCTGTTGGCTACCGAAAGCAATCAATATAATAAAATGCAAATTTCATCTTCTCATCAGTGGAGCTCATCGAGTCGAACTCGATTTTCTCTATATCAAGCAATTTTTTATTATCCTCATTGACCTCTATGAATATTTTAGGATTTTTTCTGCTTTACTGAAAATCCAGGAATTCAAAATGTCGTAGTGTTCTTGTCAACAAGCTCCAGACAACTAATCACTCGTTTTTGAGTCTGAGAAACATTAATGAATTCACAAAAATCTTGTGAATCTGGAAAAGATTCAATCGCCGAGTAGTGTACATTGCACAATAGACCGGGCGTGGATCCAATTCGATTCCAGATAGTCCCGGGCCTCGGAATGATAAGTTTGTCTGGCACACGTCTGGATTTTCGATAAATATTACGCCAGTGTTCGGAAACGCCACAAAAAGCTGAATCCCGAGAGAAGTTCCGATAATGCAATTTTTATGCCAGTTTCCATGTCATTTAAAGTAATCTGAATGGAATTGGATGATATTCACAGAGTTATATCGTAGACGAACTGAAATGTACTAATATACAAAGTATCAAAGTTTTAGTAGCATTATTTTATTGCAGTCAGTTAACAAGATTTAAATACGCAGTTTTCTCGAAATATGAAGATTACCTACCATTCGTGAAAGGGTGAAATTCGAAATACTTCAACCCCTTATTCGCTAACAATATTATCGAGAGATATGAGAGACATTGATGAACGAAAAATCTCGATATCTAGTTTCAGGATAAATTACATCCTGAGGCGCTGCCGATATATTATGATGGGGTGAGGGTGAAGAAGGGTAAAAGGACAGAATGTCGAATTGGGTCGAATTAGAAACAGTTTCCAATTTCCACAGGAAATCGTCCGTTTAGAGTTTAGAACTGATTCAATTCAATTAGCTGGAAGATGAAAACAATTTAGACATTTGCGAGGCAGAATAAAAACAGATTATCTACCTAACCAAAAAATTTAAAAAAAAAATCTGGAAGGATGGACGTTTGGGTTTTCACTAATACGTCTTGTATAAATTGTTTTTCCTGCTGGAGTGACTAGTTGTCATATTCATCCTGGAAAATATGATGTTTTCAAGAAAATATATTCAGTCTCATGTATAGATTAAATTCAGCTGATTTTTAAATTTTCAACTTGAAAACAATGATCTCAACTATCAATTGCTAATCTAGTTGCAAATATTATTCTCATCACAACTCCTGTTATTTCATCAATTTATATTGATATACATCTGTATACAGATTATTCTGGTCAATTGATTGGCAAATCGACAAAAGAATTCAGAATCGCAAATTGTTCTGGTTTATTATAGTTGAAGCGTTCGCATAGTTCGATTAGGCATTTTGGGTATGGTATGGCACATTCTCAGACTGACGATAGTCGAATTCCTTCACCCACAATAATAATTATTCCAAACTGTCGCCATGTCGTATAGCCAGGTCCAACAGTATCTGCATCGCTACTAAACATTCACTACTTTGTATACGTAGTTGGAACTTGGTACTTTTTATTGGAAACGCCAATAATAGAATAGTCAATTCGCGTATCTGATGCATGATAAATTCAACAAAGGACACAAGACATATCCATCTGTATATCTTTCGGTTTTCGGATGCCGTATATAAATATATATGAAACTTTCAAGATTTCCTTCTCTTGCTTTTTTCTTGATACATCCCAGTCGTCCCTTTTCTTATCTGTCCCAGAAGTTATTCCCGGTTCCCAGGGGATCGCTTTGTGTACAGTATACAGGATCACTTGGGAAATGATATTTGATACACTTAGAGCACGGTTTGTGAGTGTGTGGCCGATCTATTTTCGTATCCGATCACTTCGATGAATGAATGGAAAAGGTCTGGGATACGTCACTCCGCCATTGAATATTGATGTCGACACAAAACTAATTACACAGGAATATAGTGAGACAATATCTAGCGAGATATCTATAGGCTTGTTCAATGATTGCCTGTTTTTTCTATGTGGATTCCCAGATATTGGAAACTTCTCACTTCTATATTTATATAGGTTTATTTTCAATTATGTTCTTGCTTCTTTCTCCTACGATTGATAGATACTACATTTTTATTTCCATACTTGGTAGACTGTCATGAAAAGCACAGTATTGTTGAATAGTTAATCAATGAATGCTTTTCGCTTTTCATTCATTCAACTTCCGAACAACACCTAAACTTTTCCAGTCATATAACAGATTCAATATTCCGTGTAGTCGCTCGAGAAAACTTTATTCGGGAGAGAGCAACTTATAGCGCCGAAACAAATCCACTTCGCACTTGATCTTGTGATTCTCGAAGCTTCTGCCTGAATGACGTCGGTAAACTCCAAACTATTATTTGCTCTTCAAACTACCAGAGTTAAGCAACAATGTTCCCTTAGAGGACAGCAGCTTGATATGACAGCTAGGATTATAAGCCATTCGGGGTTTTGTTTTGGGACAGGTACTCGTTAAGCATATATGCAGTTTTCGTTGTTTTCGCTAGTTGAATTGGATGTTCAGCATATATAACGATTTTTCTTCATCGTATCTTGATTAGGGTGATTTTGAACGTCATTGCTCCCAAGTATATTCGAATTGAATTGAAACATCAGTAATTTTGGGAGTGTAAAACATCCAAATGGAATAAAATCAGTACCTACATTTTCTTACCGCAATAAATGAAAATATGTTTGACTTGACAAGACTCAGTATTTATAGTTCTTGTAAACTTTAAAAAATAATCCCACTGATTTTCTTTCTAAACATTATCAACTAAAAAGAAGACAACATTATCATTTCGAAACGAAGCATTTGAATTGAAGTCAATATGCCTCACTTAATCTGATATATTGAATGAATACTTGAAATAATTCGTGCACGCCAATGATTTCCTGTTTTTCGTGCATTCATAATAAATATATGCACCCCAAAAAATGGTTCCCATCAACAATCGTTTTCGCGTGAAGAAGGAAGCAGGTTTTTTCACGTCCTCATTATTTTCGGGGCCAATTCTTTTCGCAAAGGGACATGACCGAAAATATCAACGCATGGTTAATCATTCCCTTTCACACGGCAATACATATAATAAAATAAAAGCGTCTTCATGGTGTCCGACTTTTTTGGAAGCCTGTATATTATTGCGATTCATTCATGGATACAATCAGAAATGAATATGCAAAATTCATTTTAATAGACGAAAAATATGCCCTGATGCAGTTCAGAAAGAATTATTCAATTAGACTTTTCAGAAACCATCGAAGTAGCGGCTGAGTTTGTTTGTGAGTCATATTATGAAATAACAGAGGCAGAAACAATCGTTTTAAAATTCTCCAGACGTGCTCCTGCATTCCCTAAATGGTCCATAACTCTCGAAAAACTTCTCAGAAACTTCAATACAAGGTTTCGTTGACTTGAAACTCGGAAAACTTTGGCAAAAGAAACATGGCCTGCTCATTGTCACTGAATTACCCAAATTGGAATCGGGAAAAGGCTCGACAAAAAAAGTCCTAACCGCATTTCGAGCAGAGAGATTAACTCTAATTGTATCTAAAATTCACGACAGATAATCCACGAGGTTTTATCTACAAATCTCCATGGCGCATAAACTTCGAGGAATGAAAAAGTTTCGCAGTTTAGATTAAGGCTGGTAACTTTGGAATTAGTGAATTGTTACTGAATCCGGTCCCATTTCATTGGGAACCTACACAAAGCGTTGTTGCAACTTCTTCAGTTGATTTTCTGAGTCACAACAGGAACCAATACTTTATAGTTCCACATACATAGTACACACTCGTTTTAGGAAAGCTTGAATTTGGCCCGTTATGCTCTCGTATAATTATAAAGTAGTATCTCGCGAAGGCGAGAGAGAGAGGCGTTTGAAGAAAAAAATACCATCGAGCGGAGCACAATATCTCCTTATCCAAACACCTCCAGATCGTAACGTATTATTAGAAAACAGTTACTGCCATTGTGGATTATGATGACTGACGATGCAGTGGGCGGGCATTAGACAATTTCTTCGAACTCATTGTGGAAGGAAATATTGCTTCGGCCATTAATCAACAGACTGCATTGGGACCAAATCGAACAGGACCGTACCAACGGATATTATCTAACCGTCTCCTGCATGCGAGACTCGATTTCGTCGAGTGGTGCCAAGTCTGGACCTACAGCTGGCTAATTCATCAAAGAATGGGCAAAAATATGGAAAGTCTCAACGATGATGATTTCCAGAAATGATAATACATAAGCGGAGATCAAAAACATTTCCATAGTAGAGATAGCTACTTCACTGCATAAAATCAGGCTGCAGTCTGGTTACCGTATATATATATAGAATGGGTTGTCATCACATGCGTAAATGAATATTATTTCTCATTGCATAATATTGACAAAGGCAGTAATACTGAACCGTGAACCGTCGTTATTTCGCATCCAAAAATCTTTACTCGAACAGTTCTATAATATTCTGTACGAAATTGGGATATTGGCATTTATAACGCATGCACACTTGAGTGAGTTCATAGGGATTCCCATTGCTACATACGGGCTTTTTCATAAGAAACGCAGCAATCTACAACTTCGTCATCTTCATTTGAGGATATTTTCATTTCACAATTGATGTTTCTGGAACGTGTTTTTTCTTGATATTTCAAGTGCACGAAAAAGAAACCTAGAATGTCACTTGCAACAATTATGACAAAATCTTGCTGAACTTAACTCCTAATCAAATCATACATTCAGAAATGCACTAACATGGAAACTAACGCCATCATTTTGACAATTGAATAAGTTATAGAGATGGGAAATATAAAAAAAAAAGCGTTGAATTGATGTTCAGGATGGGATGATGGTGATGGTTCAGTGACCATCATTCTCCATATACAGCTAAACATTGCGGAATGAAATCTTCCTTACATGCTGATGCGATACATTATTATCCAAACACCCTGGGGTCCGAAACGGCATCTGTTCGCTCATAATCAACCTCTAACATCCATAAAGAACAATAAATATTAACGCGACAGTAAATCAGCCACCCATTTACGGCATGCCGCAATAATTGTCGTTAGCCGTAACGTAGACGTTTCACAATATTCATTGGAGAATTGCTTCAGCGGCGTACAACTAGTAGAATCTAAACGATAGATATTTGCTCTCTCAGTGATCGCAGGATCAAAAATGAGAGGAAATTCACCGATATATTATGAATCCTTGCGATGTTATGTCCGATTCAAAGTAAAATATCATGTGGTATCCATCACATAAATAAAATAATGCATCTCTATTTAAAGGAAGAAGAAGAAGAAACTTCTTGTTATATCTCAATATATTTCATTTGTTTATACTTTTTCCTTCCCTGCTAACGGATTCCTGTTGGGTTAATTTTCATGAATATACATAATTGCTAGCTTCTCTGATTTTTATATCACAATTGTCTCAGATATTAAATATAAGAGTGAAGAATACCATTGTTCAGGGCGACACTGGATTGTTCGCTGTTTCCAAAGTTGTAGATATGTTTATTAGAAATAGTGGTAAAGCATACATTGCATACTGCTGCGTATTAAAGCGTTCACAGAGGTCGAAATTATTGTCCAACAGCGCATCGTATTTTATGAAATCCAATTACGAATGTGAATGGCAGAAGCGAATTTGATGGGAAATGAGAGGTGTGTGCAAGTGCTTCGAACTCTGAATCACTGCGATTTCACCGAATGCAAATGGGAGCTTTATTAAGAGCATTTATGGTAGTTGCGAAAGCCTCAGTCTCCGTAAATTTGTACAGTCTAGCAATTCCTGGATTGTTGATAATAATTCATTAAATGGGATTAAATGGAAGGCAACCGAAATTCATTTCATTCACAACCTCTGATAGAACAGAAAGGATGGAAAATTGAGACAAAATGGTATTATCTAATCAAAATGCATTCGATTTTTTCCTGAAACATCCTAATATCTTTCCATTTATTCCTAATTGTGTTATCTGATTTTTCATGATACACCAATACTTACCTTACGAGAGCAATCAAGCTAGTCTCCTTCACAGCATCACCAAACTGGATTTCATATTGTCTTCACGAAGCAGACGAGATAATAAGGAGCAGAAATATTATTTTATTTCTGACAGTGACATTATAAGCTTATATCGTCATAGTTACGATATCTATAATGAGGGTCATAAATCCCTTGGGATATTAAGGTTCAAAAACTCCCTCTTACCTTTTACAGGTGAAAATGATACAAGAAATGCTTATAAACGTTTATATGTAATGAAAACTAAGACATATTTTCCTTATTCACGTCATTACAAATAATAAATGTACAATTTTCAAATGTTCCCTGAAAATTACTTCCGCCGCTGGAAACAATTTCTTCTTTTTTATGGGTGGTGCTGTTGCTGTTCACTACAGTCGAGGTGCCTGCCTCTTCTGATGGCAAAGTAGACAGCATACGCGCCGTTTTATTTCTCAATTCAATACTGTCCCCCAGATACCCCTCTGCCACCGTGGAACTTCTCCAACCTCCGTGTCTTTTTAAGTTTGTCATAGTTGCTCCTGCATTGGCTAGGGCAGTAGCAGAAGTGCGATGAAGGCTATGTCCCGTATAGGTTAGTGGGTTTGGCAATCCTAAATACATTGCGATTTTGATGGGAATTTTGCCAAACATATTCTTTCCAATTGGCTGAGTTGTACATTTATTTTGTCGGAAGCTCAAAAAAAATCGTTTTGTACCTTCAGGACGCAAGGACATATAAAGTCTCAATAAAGGCAAAGCAGAGAACTCTTTTTCATCCACAACTGTAAATTTCTTCGATACACCAGTTTTACTTTCCGGTACGTTCACTACCATAACAGTATCCCGGTCCTCTATATCTGCTATACTCATATTTAGAAGTTCCTGAGTTCTGCATCCTCCAAAATAACCCATAATTAGAACAACCTATAACAAATAAAACAAAATAAACAAACGAAAAAGAAAATTATGAGAAAAAATTACCTTATGCAATAAATGAATTTCATTAGGGGCGTCCTTTAGAAATTTGATGACATCTTTAGGGCCAGAGGCCCTCGGGACGCAAACTTTGCCATCGGTAATTAAGGCCCTCATAATTCCCTTAATACATAAATAACTATAATAGCGCATCATTTCGCAAATTTCGCATACCAATAACGGTACGTCGCCAGACAAACCTAATATCAACGAAAAAAATTCAAAAACAACGCTTGGATGAACGTTGAGATCAGTTATAGTGATGAGTGCGATGCCAATTTCATCTATAAGTTTGCTCTAATAACAATGACCGTCTAGTCTACGGAATAGTTAGATATATGCACCTGGGTACGTACGTATGTCGTTTATGAAGTTTGATGGTTATGGGTTTTCCGAAACAACCAGCCATTGTGCCGATATTAGCAAAGTTTTGGAGTGCATCGTCATCATCAGGATACAGAGGTCCCAACTAATAACCTATTCGGAGCTGCTACACTCCTTCGGTTGAATCGTGTAATGGATTCATATAACTTGTCCTATGTAGTAGTTGATGGCGTTTCGTCTGATGAAAAGGCTAGTAACGCTGGTGTTCCGTAAAGATCTGTTTTATTCCGAAATCAATGATCTGTTGGAAGTGATTTATGTCCATAGCTATCCAGGTCGGTAATGTATATGAACATCTGGCTAATGTAAACATTTCTTGAAAATGTCACATTTGATTTTTCATGTTCTTTTTTTTTAAATGATCAAGCTGCAAGGGTTGTCATGAATTTATACATATACCTAATCCAAATGATAGCACCATCATTATAACGAGTCAGGTATCTCAATATTCCAAAATGTGCACTCCACTCGAAATCAGGCAGAGATCAGAGTCTTCGTTAGGTTAAGTTGGAACAGATATTATACAGTTCACAATATCTTCCCCATGATAGAATCTCATATAGAGGGTTACTTATTCAGATACATTAAAATTTTCACACTTTGATGTAGTCTCTGGACTCTAGACCATTCACTTCATCAGAGAGTTGTTTCAAACTCCTTTTTACCTACTCCAGTAAATGATAACAGTGATTGTTTTCATTGTTTACATAAAAGAGTGTTTCTGTGTGATGTTTTGGCAATAATCAAAGCTTGAAGTTGTCCATCAAAAAAATCTCCCGAATGGAAAATCCCAGAACCTTCACATTCCACCTTAATTTATAACTTTTCGACACCTGCCACACCACCAAAATTTAATCACGAGGTGCTGGCATCTGCCCCGAATGGCCGCAACGCTTCCAAATTTTTTCCAAGGGCTCTCTCGCTGCGTCATCGCCAATAAGGGACATCGTGTCGATGGTTAGGGCTTCCATACACCTACCCCCTTCCCCTCACAGCAACCGAAACGCGAACTCGCCCCCGGAATTCCGTTGGGGGAGTCCCCACAAAATCAATACCGGAATGCGTCACTTCGGTATAGGTACTCGACCACGCAATACGAACGGCATCAGGAATCCGTCCTGCGAGGGTGACTCACTGCGCGATGCAGTTGCAGGAGTTGCAGGAACGGGCGATGAATCATCGGGAGACTCTATGTGATGGGTGAAGGATTACTAACCCAATTTTTCTTTGATTGCTCGCGTGAAGGAGTTGCGATAAGAGTCATCGGAAATATTGTGTTGTATGGGACTGCTTAGTTTTTGTTTGGTAGATGATTTTATATTATTCGATATAATAAATTGATAGTGAAATGTCATTTTATAGAAACAGTAACCACGCGAAATGTGTGTTATTGCAGCTTCTATGGAAGTTGAGTATTCAACAATGCTACTGCTACTCACTGATGTATATTTGCGAATATTTCATGGAGAACAGTGCTGCTACTAAGAAGCCTTATGCAACCAACAATATATTTGTGTGGTTTTCTGTTGGGAACATCCGCTACATCAGCTGATTTTTTTCTTGAGGCTTTCGCGTTTTCGCACAAAAACAATAAATTCTCGTTGTTATTATTTGCGTTCATATCATCATTACTTGATTCATACCTAATAATTATACTTCTTGTACTTGAAGTTGTAGATAAATTTGACAGTTATTCGGAACAATTATTTTTCGAACCGGTTATTAGTGAATGTGTTCTTTGAATCTCGTTCTTAGGCTCAATTATGTTTGTCCAATGTGCACCATTAGCTGTTATCGCTCCCATTTGAGACAAAAGGGAACAATCGGAGCGGGCTGCGCATCAGAAAGTTCATTCCATTACCATATCAGACATATAAATTAATTACGAACAATAAAGGTATAACAAATTGCCTGCAAACAACACAATGCATGTACCGCACCTATAGTATACATAAATATACATCAAGATGGGTGTGCTGCAAATCATAAGTGCGAAGCCAGACAGTACGACAAACTGGCTCATTGTTTATACGGGGTGACCGTACGTATTCTATACGAAGTTTACAGTGGTATGTCGGAATAAAATAGCTGCTATACTTCTTGGTGAATAAAAACTGAAATATTTCAGAACATCAGGAGTCCATGGAAATCATTCTAGGAAATTATTTTCCATTATACATTGTGATTCTAAGAATAAGGACGTATCAAAATCATGTATTTTTAAATGAAACATCCTGTATGTATATGTTTTAATGTATCGAAATTGATATTCTATACAGTTCCCTGATAATTATTTGCTTTATTCCGAAGAATTTATGAGAACTATATCGTATAACATGATGTTCATTGGATACATCTTCCAATCAAATAGATGATACAATAGTCTAGCTATAGATGATAATTGTAGATTTTGTAATGCTAGACTCATACTAGTCAGAGCTATATGAAGGCGTTCAATCAAATTCAATATAGTCATGGAATTTTTCGGAAAAAAAAATTCATATGAAAAATGTCATAACTGCTCTTCGAAAAAAGTGGTAGGTAGGTATAGAATATCTTATGAAATTGATACAAAAGTCAATAAATAGTCTTTTTTATCAACAAACACTTGAAACGATGAAAAGTGTTAATTTAATAACTCTTTCATAAACAGAAATTCGAAATAACTCAAAATAAAACTGCGAATGTTTCCAGAGGGCACACGAATAAGAATTCTGGACGAGACAGCAAAATTTTATAAAATGGATTGCACACTAGAAACGTTACAATTTGTACATTCTCCTTTACTTTTTTTTCCAAATTGAAATAGATCAAGAAATCCCGATATTTGATAATTTCTTCTCTTGCTCATCGGATCGCATGAAATGGTGCAGGAACTTTCGAGAGAGAAAAAAAGCGAATGATTTTATAGATACTTTGCGGCATCGAAAAAAAATCCCAATCTGAATGATAAAAATCTCGGTTCTCATCGATAATCCTCATCACGCTCCTCTTTCATCGCTCAACGAGCCCCTTTCCCGGGAAAGGGGTGAAATAACGGATCCCCCCCCCATTTCTGCTGCGTTCCTTCCCCCAGAACCGAGACCGACATTTGAATGGTGGATTACCGGCTAAACCCCCGGGGTCGTAAACACTGTCGCTTGCTCATTTCGTTGATGACATGCAAAGACGAAAATCAAGCCGTAGTAATTAGAATGCGCCTCATCAGACTTTCGTCAGTGGAATGGCTGGCGAAAATCGGAAATCGTACGGGGTAACCAACCGAATAGAAAAGGAAATTGGAAATTGTCGGTATGAGCTGACAAAAAGTTTACTGTTTTACGTCATATCAAAATGTGCGTGACGTTGTCAATGACGTCTAAAAGCTCGTCTTACATATTAAAGTGAAAGTTCTAAAATATTGTCACAACCAAGGTGGATATAGGATGGTGAAACAGCTCTTCAATTGTTTCTGCGAAAAACTTGTAGACCGTTTGAGAAGGTACTAATATTTCCACGACTTGAATGAAGATGGCGGTGAGATCGATTATCGAAGAAAATTTCTGTTGCTCATGTATTTTGTGGTTCGCATCTGACAGACGTGAGTTGAAACGACATCAAAACACAATATTTTCAGTGGATCTGGAATAATTATCGATATTTTGACTCTTCTCAGTCATTTTTCATCTAGAATAGATGAAACTGATAAAAATATGACAGATGCAGAGTTTCTGTTTTACCGACACAAGGTATGTTGCCATCTCTGATAACTTCAGGAAATATTACTACGGTATGAAATCAAGTAGGCAAAGGTCTACAGTTTATTCTAGTGCTTGTTAATAGGAAGCTGTTTCACCATCCTATATCCACCTTGGTCACAACTATCAGGGGAATCTTTAGGGTAAAGTCTCCTTCATGTCGTGATCGGGTGTATACTACAGAGTATTTTTATTTTGATGGGCACTAATAGTTTGATGGTAGTTGCAAGTATTCGAAACATAACAACATTTATTTAAATATAAGAATAACAGGATAACATATGGTTATGAATATGAATATACAAGATGAAGATGAACCTAAAACTTATAACTCACATTAAGATGATGTGGTGTCACGAGTAGCCCCAGACCAGACTAATTTCAGAATCCAGCATTTACTATTTATATAAGAAATACAAGTTCATGTTGGCACGTTTCTGCATGGGTTCCTCAGTTAGCTCGTTTAGTTCAATATCAGTCATTCTTAATGAAATAATTATTTATAAAACTATGAAATATCAATTTGGAATATACTCTAATATACTGAATGTTTTTTAACATCGCTCATTATCACTTTTTTCCGTAAAATTTACCTTTAAGAAACATTGAAGACCTACAAAAAATTATTTCTAATAAACGAATTTATAGTTTTAAACCTACCTATCTATATTGATTATGACTTGTTTATAAGAATCATCACATTATTATTAAAACTGGCACTTTTTTAAATTATTAATTTCTCATTCTTTTGCTTTTTAAATTATATAAGCCTAGCCTTGAGAGTAAAGGAATATATAGAAGAGGGGAAAATCTACTGATGGCATTATTGTTGTCAATTCTGGAATCTGCTTGATCAAGATATATATAGCTATTTGTGCATGTATTTAAAGTGCAACGTGGTAGATTGCCGCTCGAGAGCGGCAAGACACTCGGAATACACATGCAAGTATAATTGAAAGTCACTCTTTCCAGTAACTATAAGTTTTTTTTCATATTCAACGGACTGATATTTTATGAAAAATGCGACAAGTTAAGGATACTTGCTTTGATGTCTTAACATTCAAGCATTTTATGGCACCATGTCATAAATCTACATATCCATAATTCATACTTTTCCTCGATTTCTCTGGTAGAAGGTTCAAATTTACAATTTTTGCTCTTTCTGCTTCATGAGGAGGTACCTTAGATGATTCACAGTCACTATTTTCAATCATGCAAAAGAATGTGAATTCGTCTTCATCAATATACTTATGATGCAAGCGTTTTTTATTTCCGCTCACGATCGCAAATGCTATCACTTATGACATTCCTCGGAAAACGTCAATTTTGTGTTGAGCGTCAAAGTCTACTTTGTTAAGCGATTGTATAAAAATAATATTGTATCGAATATTCCACACGAATTTTCATTTTCATTGTCCAATTTTTTCAAGAGATTATTCATGGCACACCAAAAATAAATTCACCCCGTACAACTTTTATCGTATCGTATTGTATTGTTATGTGTATCGCCCTGTGCAATCGAATAACCTGACGAGTAATACAGCTATCCAAAATAATAGCTGGATCATGTTCTGTTTGGTCTATTACCTACTGCGTTCTGCTTGAGGGTAAGATTATTATCATTTATGTTTGGAAATGGCCGAGGCATGTTCTTGATGGTGTTTCGAAAGTTTTACTCATCTGTAATCTCGTATAGTATCTTGTCGAAACGTATATGACATATATGATATACAGGGTGTCACTTGTACTTTCAAATGAATTACAATATGTTCTAATGCCTACATGGAACGCCTTGTATGCAGCGTGGAGTTGATCTAATGAGTTATGCTATGGTCTCTAGCAGCATATTTCCTGCTGAATATGAATGTTTATCTGCTGCAGGAATTTCATTTTGCGTTCATGAATCTACATAGTCATTATTCCACATTATCACATCCAGTAAAGCCCAACTATTTTCTAGTTATGATAATCGTACGACTATATAAGAAAGTATATAAAGCCTCGGAATTTCCATTTTTGACTCGTCTTACACTTTTAGACGCTATCTCGACAATTCCATTCGGTGTCTGGGCCATAATATCCATTTTTAGTAAACCGAAATCGCCTGCGTTATTTTTGATAGAGATGAATCCAGTTAAATGCTGATTCAAACGTTTATTACTTTGATCCTGGAAGATTGTTCGAGAAGAAGTGATTTTGGAGAAAGATATTTTTCACTGATAATCTGGAACGACTGCGTGTGGTTTTGAGATTTTCTTAATGAAATACAGAAAATAAGACGATGGATTCAGCAGTGACTAGTATAGCGTCATGTTTTCTGTACCACAAGTAGATTTACATCATCCAACCTACAGTCAGTCATGATTTTGCCTCACTCACTACCACGTGTTTGTCAACTATACCTACACTCAGAAAAATGTTCAATTCAATCAAATCTACTTGCTTTGATTCAAAAACATGATTTCTCATTTATGAGTAGAGTAAATGAATTTCCCTCATGAATATACAATATCAAATACATTCTTGCATAAAGTTCAATGGATTTTTTCAAGAACATAGATTTTTCTTCCTCACGACATGATTTCCTTCAATATTAGGTATATTAAATAATCTGAACCAGATAATTATTACTAAAAAACCATATTCTATTTTGAAAATTCCAATATGTTCTACTTTATCACCAGAAAATGTCGTTTTTGACCACATAATTAAGAAGGTAATTTGTTATTTTTTGAATCCTCACATTTCAGCTTTAATTTTTTTTTCTATATCAAACAACTCTTGTTGCTCAAACAACCATACCTTCAAATGCATATAGGTATACATTCTAAGCGACAGACCGTTCACCGTAAAATATATCTCTTCTTGTCGATAACGAAAAAGTTGTGTGTAAACAACGATGTCTCCTTGGGTGTTATTAGAGACATCCTGGCTAATAGCTGGAGTTACGGTTCTTAATAGTCCCCATTTACTTCACTAATTAACGTACACCTGCACAAGCTCCGCCGCGGGGAATCGAGTGAAAAGTAAACGCAGACATAAATCAAATTTTCGCCTGTTTTCGTCAAGGAAACTTTCGGTCCCAGAAGACCCTGGCGGTAACTTCAGCTGTTTTGTTAAGCAACCGGTCTCATTATTAAAATACCTGCATTACCGAATTCGGTTGAATAATTTATAATAATCAGAGGGGAAGTGAATATTCAAATGAATGTGATGTTGGGAATGTTACGTTACAGGTGATTTCGAATTAATTCGATCTTTCATAACGGAATGTAAATATATAATTATTAGGGAAGTGTTTTTAACCTTCAAGATAAGTCTAGGAATCAACCCCATTCAAAGTTCAAAAAAATATCCAACAAATGTCGAAATATCAATAATTGTAATTTAATTATCATATGCATCATGATGAATTTTCTGAACCGTCAGCAATACAGATACCTAAAAAGACCCCATTGATTCAGTCACTGTCATTTTCAAAAAACGTATCTGATACCTAGCATCACCTAAGTCCAATGTAAGACGTATCAGAAGACAAGCAAGCAAAAAAGAGATAAAAATGAAGAACCAAAAAAGACTACTGCTAAATGGCAAAAGGGAGTAAGAAACTTGAATCACACTGAGACTGATGATGTACCAATGAAAGAAAATAAAACCAGAGGTGAAAAGTTTGCTAGCAAAAATATAACAGCACCCTGTATTGCTCACCAATAACAGGAGGTCGTAAAACTTGAAGATGCCTTCATCAAGAGTTCTGTGGGGTGGCTCTGTGGGGAAGGGGGGGAAACGTAGGTCATCTCATTAGCTCCGGGCTTAACAGAATGTTTCGTCACGTCTTGCCAGCCAACGCCAATTGCGACACTATGCAAATTAATGCGATTCAGCTTTTTTCGGCTTTAATTATCGTCCTCTTTTGATATTCGCGGCAGTGGCGTCAGAATACTGATGAAGAAGAAGTCAAATTTCACACTCCCATTTTCTGAAATATACTGATGAATCCCTCTTCGTAGTTGAAGTTTTATTACGAGTATTTTTTCAAGAACAACACTGAAACACCCTGTGGAATGAATCAAATTCATCACTCGAACAAAAATATTCGAGTGCTGGTCTACAGCCTAATACTAATTTTTTGCGGATTCATGAAGCGGTTTTGACCTTTCCTTTCAATTTCCTACCTCATGATAGAATTATTCGTTCCATTCTTCCAGAGACGAGACGCAATCCTCTCGAATCATTCGTGCCGCGACATTTATTAACACGATATACCCATTCGAAATACAAATTAAGTCTATTCGAAATAATTCATTGTGAAACTGAACACAGCAACAATGGGCTGCCGAAATGAGTATCGATTCGTTGGATTTTGGTTGCTGGCAGATTGCAATTCAAACAACCCCATCAGATATTTAATACTTCAGGCAGACAGGGTTTTAGTAGGTATTTGGTATTAGATACGAATACAAGGTGATCCAGACTCTACAATGGTACGCGTGAGTGTTGCTATACATATTTTTTGTGTAATTTGTTTAGAGAATCTCCACCAAACGGACAAAACCGCAACAAACAACAACTGTGTCGATTTCAACAAAACAAAAACTGTTGTTGTCAAAATAAGAAACATTTTGCAAACTTTGTGTCGTAAGTTCCTGTTTTCCTAAACAACAAAAAGTCCCGTCGCCAGGTTTCGCTTTTTTTTTGTCTATGTTTTTGAAAGCAGAGTTCGCTATTCGTTCTGGTAGTGCGGTATGTGACTTTGATGGCATGATGAAAACTGTTCGCGTATTGGAAACGACAGAAACTGAAACTGTCAAGAGAAAATTCTATAGATAAAAAATATAACACTTTTGAGTCAGTTATAATTTTTTTTTCACTAGAAATCATCATAAATGAATACTTAGTAATTTTTTCTTATGCGACATTGTACAATTGATAGCAAAATAGCGTGCTTTCATCGCAGAAGATGGATATAATTAAAATCAAGTTTTGGAAAAATTATTATTCATGATTTGGTGTTCTCCAACATTCAGTCATAATTATAAAGGAATATTTAAAACCGTTTCTATTTGATCCCTTATTATTACATCAGGTATAAATTAATCACATCAAAGACGGTATAATATTTCGATTTCCTATAACCGTACCTTGAACATTCGTCTCGATGAAACACATAAATCTTTCTAAATTTATCTTATATCTTATTTCTCAATGCACGATATAAATTATTTTCTGATTATATTTGACGCCAGTTTCTCAACATTTCTGAACGCTCGATTTTTGGCAGCCATAAACATAAATACAAGTAACGAAGAAAGGTGTTGTGGCTTGTTACCCAACACCACCGGTCAATGACTGATGATGTTTATTTTCGAAGGAACAGGACCGTACTCACTGATGATCACTTCCACACAAAGACTATACCAGTGCGATTTTCAATATAAAAAACATGGAAAATGTGGCACAAGAGTACTTTTCTATTTCTATAACTCATCGGTTCAAATTTGGTACACAAATAATCAGTCGTATCATCGAAGGATTTTCTATCCGGAAATTCACAAAAGAATATACATTACGGTCCTGACGGCGGTTCGCATGCCAAATGTCGAAATAGTTTGTTGTTTACTTGTCGTTGCACGCCATTTAGCTGCGATAATAATTCGTACAGGTGCATTTTGATGACCTTTTGAGTGGCGAGCGTACCATATAAACATCATCGGCGCCAAATAACCAGGTCACTGAATGTTTTTCGAGATTTATCCGCGGATACCAATCATTGCATAACAATTAATTAAACATACATGGTTTGTCCTGTTTGCATTTTGCATCCTTTTTTGAACGCACTGAGACTAAATTCTGATCGCTCTGCTCTAAAAATAGAAGTCGGCATAAAAACGCACCGAAATAATTAAAAATTATTCGGAAGTATTGAACCAAGATTCTGAAAAGGTAAAGATATACAGGGTGTTAGTTTGATAAAATAAGAATTCGTGTTATTTTTGGAACACCAATCCATCTATACACAACAAAATTATAAATATCTGTCTACAACAAATATAAATTGATTTTTTCATGTAAGTTTGAATAGGGGCATCGAATTTGATATTATTATTATGCCATTTATCACACAAAATGTGATTTAACAGCATGAAAAAATAATTAAAAGATTAAACGAACTTACCTTAAGTGAAGTTCAATCTTAATTATATGTAACGCCTTGTTCGAGATGATCATAATGTAGTACTCCCGATCCCCGCAGAATCGCACGATATTCAAAGCTCTCAAAATTGACAGGATCCGTGTTCCGTGGCATCCACGGTTCCGTCCGTCGTCGTACTACCCACAATCCTCATTCTTTAAAGCAAAGATCTCAAATATTGATGATCATGGGTTTTATATAGGTATATGTTTAAACATCATATCCGATCCCCATTTGACAGGGTTAGGGTGGGTATGATCATCTCGAACAAGGCGTTACATATAATTAAGATTGAACTTCACTTAAGGTAAGTTCGTTTAATCTTTTAATTATATTCCACGCCTTGTTCTCAAGATCATAATGTAGATGTTTAAAGATATTTGAGATCCCTGAATTCACTAGAAGCATTTTTCAGAGAATACCAGTGTTTAGAAATTCCTCAGTAGAGCCCCAATAATTTCAATTGTTATTGTTTTGTTGATTATAGAAGTCAGAATTATTGATGACACATTGTCAACATATTCATTCGATAAACCATTTCCAATTATACACTCAGAATATATTTAATATATGTCTTTATATAATTTTAATATTTTATAAAGCACCAAATAAACCGCCACTTTACTGGCAAAACAACAAAAATACATACAACAGGAATCAAAAACTTCCCATCACCTACAACTACTAATAAAGTAGCTGAAAACAAATCATACATATTTTTAAAATGCCCATTGATCCTTATAATCAATCCTTTCAACTACTGGTCTATTATGAAACCTTGAGGTTTCAGAGTTGTGTCCAACCAGCAGTACCTATTGCGAATTACAATTACATCAATAGAACGCCCATTTCTATTTATTTTTTCTGAAGATGTTATCGCATGCTTGGTGCTATGTGCTGCAAATATACTAGTGTCAATCCCACTTCTATCCAGAATAATATTAATCCACCTGCTCAACGATTGAGATGATGCATGGTGGTGTAGGTTTGAAAAATGTCTGCACATAACAGGTTTTGATGGTGAAATAAAAAATATACCTTCAACACCGGTTGGAGCCTCTGTCTCTACCTAACGTTTCAATTCTTTGAGAATTATGAATTTCAAACATTATTAATATCTAAATAAATAAATAAAGTCTGCACCCTATGTGCTGTAATGAATGCTACTAGGGTTAACAATGTTTTAGTTGACAGTTCCAAATATGAATATATTCGTTAGGAAAACAAAATATTCAAGTATTCCAAATACATATGGATGGATTCCAAGTATTACCTGGGAACACTCTTGGTCTGGGGTGTTGAATTCCCTTGAAAAAACGTTTGACCCTATAATCAGAACCAAGTTCAGACGACTGAATTATAGCAAGAGTTGATCTTGTACAATTGAGTGTCCAACATAAATATTCGTTATTGAACTATTGAAAATATTCAGCTTCCTGATGCAAAAAATCCCAGCATAGTTTCAAGCAATTTTGCTATATTGCTTCAAAGTGTTGAGTGTAATCGAAGCTGTCATGCAATGATAGGCTCTGGAATTCTCTTCTGAAGATACAACTGGACAATCACCTGCCCACAAGGAAAAATTTTCTCTATAGAGGATGATGCAGTCTCTTAAATGATTTGCAAATCGTTTCACCTAAAATTTGTGGCCAACAATTCTGCTGTTGATATGATATGATTTATACAAATCATTCCAGAAACATTGGCCCTCATACATTTTTATATTTAGTATATTATATTTCCACCAAATATAAAATCATCTCTCAAGTATCTTGGAATACCAATTAACTATTGTAATTATTGTCCCCAGACTTTCTGAAGGCTAAGCCTTTCAAATCTTTTCATACTTACATCAAACTATCTGACAGTTGGGTATGCTGCTATCAGCTCACCAACAATTGTACAAGGAAATGTAATGAGCATTTTTTCATGGGGGTCCCCACATTAGAAAGGTTAAAATTACCTTTTTTGTACTTTCTGAATCAAAAGGAAAAACCCCAATAATCATCATTGCATATTGGGTAGGTATTAAATCTTCAAAATTTATTATGACACTCAGATTTTCCAACACATTGCAGTTGAAAATTTTAAGGCAGCCCATGCGGACGCCCCTAATAATAAAAATCATAAATATAAATTATACAGATAATAAATTTCTCATAAAATAAGTAACAGGCTTCACCTGAGTAAGTAAATACAATGGTGCCCTATATAAGCCAAATGGGATCATGTATATTCATACAGTGTTCCCTTAATTTCAAATCACAGAAATTTTCTGTCTTACAGACCCTGAACAAGAATAAGCTTCCTTAGGTCTATATGGTTGCTAGAAACCAATTTTTAGTTTTCTGATTGGTCAGTTTTCATATCCTGCATCTTGATATGCTCAACACTAAAACTTTTGTCCAGTTCTATCAAGTTTAAAATCATACAATTTTTACCATTCTGTTTTTAACTAGAACATTATTCGAAATGAATTGTCCCTCACAAGACTGTCATTTCTAACTAAGGTCCCCTTCTTCCTCACTCATACAAGTCTCAATGAGACTTCGAGGGTTGCTGTGCAACTAAGTTTTCAAAAAACACTTTATATTTCAACCTTCAGTTGATGTCCTTATTTTTACTAACTTCTATGTTGATTGACCTTCCTCTTGGTAACCTTGAACCAAAAACAAGATACTTAACTGTTTGGTCTCTCTCCATGCTTTCAAGAACATGGTAAATGACCTGCCCTATTGATTGGGAATATTCTATGACTATGGCTTCCTCTCCCTCTTTTTCTCCTTTCCCTGTGATGTCCCATATTGGTGACATTGATATTTGATCTTAGAGACTGGAGGATGGCTAACTGGGAGCCTTGCAACTTGTTGATTCCAGGCCTTCAACTGCTGTCTCTGCCCACCCAGAGCTGTCACTTGCCTATGTAGGTATTACACATATTTTGGAAAAAAGTATAGATTTTCCAGCCCTTGCTTGAAAGGTTTTCCTCAATCTCTCAGCTGATTTCTCAATAGCTTCTAATAAAGATTTAAGCCTTTCTGCTGAATCATGCCCTTCAAATAGCCCTTCAAGGACTTGTCTAATAAGTTAAGACTAATCAGTATGTCTAGATTTAGCCTCCTCATGGTGTAAATCTGTTATTAACTAGGCCTCCTCACTTATCAGCTCTACTATTGTAGATTATTGCCTTCTCCCCTCCTCCTCTATACATCATTCAACAGGATGGAAAGTGTGTCATCAGGCCTTATAGGTAGGCAACCAATAATGGTTGGGTAGCTTAAGGGGTTTGAAGCTAGATGGCACGTTTGACATTGTACTCGAGGTAGGGTACAAAATGGCATGTTCTGTAGAGGATATTAAAAGTAATCCAAGACTTAATTGAATGCTAGAAACCTGGAGGTTTTTATTTATTTCAATACCACAGAAAGTGCTTGGCCAAGGCTAACAGGCTTGCCCCATATGTGATTGCATCTTTTCTAAATAACCATCCCTTTTAGGACTTCCTCATTAGAAGAAACTTCCACTTTTGGACTTATTTCAGGAAAGCAAATAGCTAGGAATCAATGAGTCTAAGCATGATACCTCTATAAATTATATGGATAGTGAATCTTTTTCACCATTGCTCTTCTCTGTTCCATGTCTACCTAAAAAACAGAACAATAACAAGACCTTCATCCATTATATAATCACTGTGTAACACAGGCTGAAGGACCTCGGTCGGTAGCCTTTTGGGTATCCAATAAAGCTCGTTAATTATTATTATTATTTAAGACATAGGTCACTGGCAACTAATATATGCTACTATAGGATATTATAGACCAACTAAGGTCAAAAAAATGTTTGTCATAAGCATGATCCTCTAGCTAGGAGATCCACACAGATCAACAGGATTCAATTATATATTGATTGTCACAACATGAACCTCAAGAGTCTAGATGATCCACACAGATCAACAAGGGTTGAACATTCTAGCAGGCATACCTCGAGACCCTCACAGGTCAACTAAAATTAATATATACTATTATAGATTTGTCACAAACCTGATCATCTAGAAGATCTATACAAACCAAGGTCAAAACAATTGTCACCAACATGATCCTCTAGGAGATCCATACAGACCAACTAGGGCTGGCTATATAATAGCTGTCAATACTTGACCTTCCAGAAGACCCACACAGGCCAACTAGGGCTGGCTATATAACAGCTGTCATATACATGACCTTCTGAGAGACCTACACAGATCAACCAGGGCTGGCTATATAATAACTATCAAATACTTGATCTTCCAGAAAACCCACAGGTCAACTAGGGCTGGCCATATAATAGCTGTCATATACATGACCTTCTGTGAGACCTACACAGATCAACCAGGGCTGGATATATAATAGTTGTCAGGTACCCGACCTTCCAGGAGACCCACACAGGTCAACTAGGGCTGACTATATAATAGCTGTGATATACATGACCTTCTGAGAGACCTACACAGGTCAACCAGGGCTGGCTATATAATAGCTATCAAATACTTGATCTTCCAAAAGACCCACACAGGTCAACTAGAGCTGGCTATACTATAAAAGCTGTCATATACATGAACTTCTGAGAGACCTACACAGGTCAACCAGGGCTGGCTATATAATAACTATCAAATACTTGATCTTCCAAAAGACCCACACAGGTCAACTAGAGCTGGCTATACTATAAAAGCTGTCATATACATGACCTTCTGAGAGACCTACACAGGTCAACCAGGGCTGGCTATATAATAGCTGTCAAATACTTGATCTTCCAGAAGACCCACACAGGTCAACTAGGCTAGCATAACCATATTGTATTGTATAGGTATTTTTTCTCAGCTTGGTATTCATGAATTGAAACAGGTACAGCATAAAGTATTGAATAATACTTACTTTCATGGTCCGATGGTCCACTCAAATCGAATATTGAATCGCTGGAAGCGAATTCAGACAAAACCTTCGTTGTTTTTTACAATACCAATACCGGCCATTTTCTTTATCCTCCATATCTCTGGACCATCTAACCTTCTTCTACGGTATCTTTACTTCCCGTCGTAAATATTTCATTTTGTGCTCCACATCAGCACTACTGGAACTTGAGGAAATCATATTGATGATCTTCCTCTCTTTTGTCGTTACGTCTTTTCTTTTTAAAACAATTTTATATTTTTTATTTCGAGAGCTCGAAAACACCGTGCAACCTTGTTGCGCACGATCGAAATAATGAGGATTGTGGGTAGTACGACGACGGACGGAACCGTGGATGCCACGGAACACGGATCCTGTCAATTTTGAGAGCTTTGAATATCGTGCGATTCTGCGGGGATCGGGAGTACTACATTATGATCTTGAGAACAAGGCGTGGAATATAATGCTAATCTTCTAGATCAATATATAGTGGCACTTTATTTTCAGACGGTTTTTATCAGTCACCATGCATATATGGTAGGTATGGTATTTGCAAATTCAGTTGAGACACCAGCTGCGAGGCAGCATATCCTTTGAGAACTCTAATTTTGTAAGCGGCTTATTCTTAAAAGATTTCATGACTGGCAGCCGATTAGAGTTTTTTGTTTTGGTGTTGAAATTGAATTGGCGAGAACTTATACAATATATAATTTTTTATCAAAATATTTTTTTCCGAAGCCATCACAGATATCGATTGAAAAAAATCAAACTGGAGCATGTGGAACTATCAATTAGGATTGCTCCTATCAGAGATGTCGCATGTTACATTTTTTGTTCATCTCGCGCACTTCTGTCCCGTAATCTTACCGTTAGTAGTGTCTGTGGATATTGTAAAAACTGGTCCACTTCAGCGTGAATGCAAGGAAGGAACGTTCAGCTAGCATGGCTTTCTAGGAACAAGAGTTTCTACTTGGAAACGTTGAGACGACGTCGTCATCCATTACTGTAACGGATACATCGTAGGAATCCTTGTTCAGCCCGCTCCAATGTGACAGAAATAATGTACCTCGCAACTGATGATGAACTGTACTTAGTGAACTGAACAGAATTGACTTTACAGGTCATCACATACATATGTCTGTAGATAGATCAATATAGAGAGAAATCTCAGTACTCTCAGACAAATTTCAGCAAAGTTAATATTTTGACAATAAACAAGTGCATCAGTTTTGTAATTTTCACTCATAGATAATGCTACACCAATAATTCTGAACCACCCTGTACTTGTCTCAATTGAATATCAATCGATAATATTAATGATAAGTTTCGACACAAGGAGTTCTAGGATTTGAGAAACATGATTTTTCAATCTGTTTTAATTCTCGCTAGACTCCAAGTATAATAAATCAATAAAATCAGCTCTCCATTTGAAATATCAAAGTTGCTGCTACTTTTCAATGATGTAAGTGGCAACGCCGCAGCGCTGAAAATATTTTATATCGATAGAGCAGAACTGATTACCGTCATTGAGTTTGAAACATCCCTTATAGGAATATGTCTTCTTCGACCTGTTTTTGCATATCTTTTTTTTTTCATCGAACATTTCCGACCAAGATTTCAATCGTTTTCATTTGATCATCCTGTATATAATTGCTGATGTAGGAACCATGCTCGAAAATCATGAATAAAACATAATAAGCATATATATGTAATCTTCTTGTATCTTGTTCATTCATTCATTGAAAATTTGAGTGGTGATCTTCACAATAATTTTGGCTAACATTTTTTTGTTTACTATCGGAGTACTCTAAATAAAAATCTGATATTTCGAAATATATTCTTTCCTGAAAACAACACGGCCATTTGTAGAAACGTCGGATTTGGTTGTTCCAAAAAAACTGGTCACACTTGAGTTACTGTAAACTTGGTGCATTCATTCATTTCAGTGGAAACCGGTTGGATAAATGACTCCCGTATAAATTGTTGTAAACAAATAAATTGCCTCTTAACCCAAAGAAGAAGGCAGAACTCGTTCTCATTATGTAACACCAAGCTAACGGATTTGCATAATTCAGTAATTTATATTGGCACCTTATTTCCATTGAGCCATGCAACAGAATAATAACAGCACTTTTATGATTTTCGACATTGTCGATGTTGTCACGATCAATCATCAAGCTATAGGTTTTAAGTTCTTTTTTTTTTTAATTTAATTCCTTGTCCCAGCTCGTAAGCCATCTGGTGAATATGTTTTGCAGTCATCAAGACAACAGTTAGATGCAATTACTAATATTTTAATTTGTCAGTCTAGCAATTCCCACAAAAAACTAGAATTAATCATATGTACGCTTTGTCCTGATGATTTCTACAATATTAAAGCAAAGTTTGGGTCTCTAATGTTAAAAAAATTACTGGATATATCGCATTTAATTTCAATTAAACATTCACAGAATCAAATGTAACACATCCCTATATATCTAAGACATTCGCATTGGAATCTCTTTTGAAGCCATCAAAGACAATAGTGGAGGGTTTACAGCGGAATAAACTCGAACGCTAATGGCCCCTTACAGAAATGTAAAACTGGGAAATCCACGTGAAATGCAGATAAACAGATTCGAATACGAATTCAATCTTTGTTGCTTCAAACTGCTGCGATTCACAGCCGGCAACTCAGAAAGTGTAATCTGACAGCGAGATGCAAAGGGTTGGTTACTGATGTAAATGAATGAAGCTTCTTTGAATAAATTAGCCCGCTCGGATTCAACATTCTCGATAAGAGAGCGAATCGGTTATCTGTTTTCCAAAGCGTTCGTTTATATGCTGTTGCTGTTGAGATAATTTTTGCCAAAGCATTCATCGATGTTCTTAGATGAAGGTCCAAGTAATCCCTCCCACTATCAAACGAGTTCCAAGGATTCGAAATATAAGTATATTGAATCAAAATGAGAAACAGATAAAGAAATCATGTTCGAGAGTCTGTGAAATTGCCTAAGGAAACAACCGAATTAAAAAGATCGTTGCCATAATATAATTTATTTCTAGACATCCGTTTTTTTTTCACACACAATCCGATGCAGCAGCAGAACGAGTTGAAAAATTCTATACACACCATTTCTTTTATGCACCATAAATTTTCATAGTTTTCCGGAATGAATCTCCATTCCGTTTTTCACACCAGATTTATCTTCTGGCATTCCTTGTTGAATTCTCAAAGTTTTATGATGCATGATGTTGCTGCATATATATTTTTCCGCATTGAAGATAACCAAACTCCTTGGAAAATCACTTTGCATGCGAATATGAATAATATAAACTCGAATTCTATTTAACTACGCCACTCCAATATCGTAGTCATAATTTTAGATTATATAAGGTGATTCTCTTGAAACATGGAAATTTCAATTGTAAAGCATCCACTGAAAATTAGTATAAAATATATTTATGTTTTATCCTTGTTGTGTTGACAAATTTCTGTGACATTTATCATATCAATACCGATGAAGTAGACATCTAGATTACCAGATTTGATCCTTCCAAACACAGTCTGTGCGTCTAGATTATTTGTGCGCAAATCTCAATCCTCCATGATTTAATGCAACAACTCTCGTTTCTAATCCTGTCGAATAATTTGCTTATGCAGATTTTTCTACTTCTCAGACTGTGAGAGCCGAGTAAAAATCAGCATCTGGAATCGGCGCATCCATTCGTATAATTCGGGATTACATCGGAAGGAGACTGGATGATGATAATTAGAGAAACGAGCGAAGGAGGCTAGGTAAAACGATCGTGAAAAAAAATTACACGGATGAAGGAATTATTCAGAGACTGTCGGGAAAAAAACAGTAGGGAGGTTTGAAGCGGTATTTCGTTATATGAGGCAGTTAAATGGATCTGATTATTTTTTAAATGTCAAAATGTGATTTGAAAATCAACCAACATAATATCCACAAATTTATTGAAAGAGGCAGCTGTTCCTGCTATAAATGATCTATTCACCAAAACTGGTATGTTTGCTATTTATAATTGCACTATGAATAACAACTATAGTTCAAGTAGATTCTGACTGAGTGAATCATATTGTCTACAACTCGTTTTAGGAAGGTGGAATTTTTAACTTAAAATCATAGCTCTTCGGGTATCGATGAGGCTGATGCGTATACTATCACTAATCTTCGTAAAATGTTCTAACTATAACCATCATAAATGGACCCAACCGCATTACTGAATAATCATATATCAACATTATTCCAACGATTAATGGGATGATAGATGCAAATTACCATTAATAGGACCACACTGCTGTATATACACTGGATGCTCAACGGTCTGGTCCTCTATCATGAACCCGTAGCTCGTTACGATTATTATTGGAAACTATCCGAATATACAGAAATATGGTTGTAGTCGGGAAAGTTTGAAACTAATTACGGTTATGATGGATGCATAAATATCCCAATAACAAAGCTTCAATTTGAACCAGGAGTTCGGTCCCGATTTGTGTATCGAGCAATTCCGATAGGAAGGTTCAATTTGGCACAAAATCAACGTAAACAAAGTTTCGCTCTAAGCGCCATCAAACAATGTGACAAAACAAAAATAACAGTTTCATACAGACAATAGTTCGCACGAAAATGCAGTCTGTATAACACTCGGCCTATGTTCTTCGTGATAATAAATGTGTTCTTTGAATCGGCTCGTCATTTTCGAATAACGCGTCTGCCCAATGTATAGTCCGTATCGATTCGACAACCGCCAGGTATACGCCGTCCTGGCTGTCTCCGTTTCACGTGAGAATCCATTATTAACCGACCCTTGTCACATTTTGCGTGACTATATCTGGTATCGGATGTCAAGTGTGCGGAGCAACGTAATACAATTTGTGAGGTAAATGTTGCCGAGTGGAATATCATCAGGCAGCATATTTCAGACTCGGAGTGTCGGCTGATGTTTCCGATCGGAACTGATGAAAAAGAGAATAGACATTTTCGGCTCAGCCTCCGGACTGGCTCATAATATATCCAATATCTGTGATCAATGACGAGGAGAAACAAGATTTCTTTAGAATATGCTGATGGAATCGCAGAATCCAGCTTGGTTTTTGCTAGCTGTGATTTTCTTGAAGAAACAGCTGAATTCATGAATTAATGGATGGCTTGTTTGTAGAAATAAAACTAAGCATATAATAACTTCATGAGTTAACACGAACTATATACAGAGAACAAAAAGTTTTATGATTTTGAAAATTTGTAGAGACGGTACAGGATCATTGAGAAACCAACTGGAATATTTCTTTCTGTCGCCACTTTTTGTTTTTTTTTCTACGATACACCCTGTATTTCACCGGTTTTTAACCATTATTTTGACGCAATTTCATTTATTATACTTCTAAATGAACCGTTTTTGAGTTGAGTAAGAAATGTTCCCTATCTAATAATATACGCCATTCCTATGTGAATTCCCATGTGAATTGATATGCAGTGACTGAATCCTGAATATTGAAGGTTGAACGGATCACTCACCACCAACAGATCAAGTGAATAATTTACACAGTTCACAAAAAAGTGGTACCAGGAGGTGAATAGGAAACTGAAAATCTCAATTTTTTCAAAAGTTGTTCGTTTTGGGTATATCAATCAAGATGGAGAAATTTACGATTCAATGTGACTCAGAAATCGGTCATTTCAAAGTGGTTTTTGTGAAAACCTTTTCACTTTCGCCTCAAATCACTAATAAATTTTAATAAGCATACCCACACCACAAGCCATTTTTTTCAGATGATGAATCTGGCAATAAAACATTTTGATTTATTTGTCGGTAGATATGCGCATTTCACTAGAAAAATCGAAATTTCAGTTAACTTGGAAAATATTGGTTGAATCATCTCTTGGGACACATGCACTTGTTTGTTGTCGAGAAATAAACAATATATATTATTTTTACCTCTGAAATGGTTTCCTTTCATCGAAAGTATACAGGAGAATCCCTTTTTCATCAGTTAGAGTTTCAATAGCTGAATTAAGAGAGCTAAATATATATATATATCGAGTACATTATTCCAAGGGGTCCTTACTTAGTGTTCCTTATACATCAAATGTATTGAATTATATCAATTGCATTGAAAGTTATTCAAGAGAAGTCGGTTTCCATCAGCATCCATGTATATGTATAGAAAAAGGAAAAACCAAAATTCGGGCGATCAGTCTATGTAATGGCTGAAGAAAAGTGAACTCTTGATTCGAGTCTTCATTGGCTCTTCATGAGGAATATCATCAACATTGAGAAAAGTTATGGAAAACAAGACAAAAAACATCACTCAAGTATGTGAGGTTAAAATGATGGAGCATTGATTTCAACTTTTTTATTTTTATTATTGCATAGAGTTCTTCATGAAGAGCCAATGATGGGTCGAAAGCTCGAACGGAATCAATAGGTAACTTTTCTTCAAACAAATAGACTGCTAGAATATAGCTTTTGTCATCTAACTTCCTCTTGTCTGTATAGAAAAATTCAGGTCCTCTCTGAATCCGAAAGATTCCCCACACTTTTCCTGTGTAGGTATTTAATAATTCCGTTGAGAAAATTTCTTAAACCCGCAACTGCAATAAAGGTTGTTCCCACCTCATTGTCGAACCTTTGCAAGCCCATCATCATCGTTGGATGGATCGAGTCGCGTAAGAGTAACGAGTAACAACGGCCGAAAGTTGACAAGTCGCGATTTTCCTACCGCTAATGGCCGGCCTGCATGCGATGAAGCGGCGCTCTCAAATGGGAAAATCCTACATAAATTGCTCGTTAATTTTTACGGTGATACTTCAACGCGATGGCGACTTTATGCAAATACTTTCGTCTTTCGAAAAAACAACGGCCATTCGCGTGCTACAAGAGACGTTCTGATGTGTAGGTTTTTCGCTTGATTAACAGATTCAGAGAAGGGGGTGCATAATTATTGTTCACACCGACATAAATGAATGTCTGTCAAGATCGTGATATTGAAGACTTGGGAAATGTTCTGATGGTTGAAGAATATACAACAAATAAAAATATAAAAAATATAAAAATATTTCACAATCAACCAAGTTGCCATCTTCAGTGAAAAATTCAAATCATTATCTAAGAAATTTCAGCTTTTATATATGAGAAGTATATAGGTATCCATAAAACGAAAAAGATAGTGATCATTCTCAAATTAGTTATACATCAATAATCAAAATATAATATATAACTAAAATATTTTCACCAAAACAGTGTTGCCACTCGTATCAGGAAAAAAGTTGTGACTTTGTAATTTCAAATGGAACACGCTGTAAATCGTTCATTTTTTGAATCCACGTTGAGTTCCTATCAGGTTCGTTCGATAATTTACTTATAGTCATCGACATAATAATTGCTTCAAATTTTTTTTGCAAAATATGTTTCATAATAAATTTCACTTCGATAGTCCGAAATATTGAAAAGCTAATATTTGAGAGACGAAGAGAAAATAAGAAGATGTTTAGTTTTTCGAATGGACCACCCTGAATAACATTGACTACTCGTCAAATTTACTACAAAAATTTCCTATACCAAACAGAACGCGTTTTAGAGATATGAATTAATTTTGAAACCAAAAAAATGTGTATACCTAAACGTGATTGTTTTCAAAATTCATATATTGTGGCATAGTCAGACCTAATAATAGGAATGACAATAAAGAGGTATAAACAGAGCCTACATGATGGTTAAGATTTTTTCATTAAATTTCGTCACTGTATATGAAATCACGAAAGAGTTTAGATTTTTTGACCACCTTGTATGTAATAATGAAGATTTTATTGAATAATCTAGAGCTCTCAGGCTTAACTACTTCGTCACTCAAATATTAGCACCCGAATATTTCGGATTATGAAGATATGGAACTGTCGTTCTAAAGTCAATCGTTATCTCTCACAAATGATTGAAACATGATTATAAACATTGTTCTCATCTCAAGTAAATGCCTACGTATATATAATATGCGACGATATTCAAATCCTCCTGCCCATCCAAACTTCCTAATTAAACGGTTTCCTCGACATTTTCGCTGGCGATATTCAATTCTCGCTGGTTGTTTCAGTTGCGGTCTTGTTTTTCGCCACCGAAACAAGGCAATCCTATCAGGGATCCACCATCGATCGTCGTGTCGCAATTACGTTCCACAATGGAGTTGCGGCGTGTAACACGAGGATTGATATGCGGTAATGCCGCACAACGAGTATTTTGCGAGATGAAAATGAGCCGAGAAGACGCGGTCTCATCGTTTCGGCCCCGATAATTCCCCGATGAATGCGCTCTCTATCCCTGATGGGGTTACCGGGTGGCGGGGAAATCCGGGAGAGGCCCGCAATTTCGCGGCTGCATCGTGTCCATGTTCAGGAATTCTTATGGCAGATCTGCGTATTTCTTATGCTGAACAATTATCTGATGATAAAAAGACATAACTCGTCTTGTCCAATTGAAAATCAAACACAGTTCGAATCTTACATGATGATCAAAGTTGGGACAAAATCGTTGAAAATCAAATATTTCTTAGTTCCTCATGACTATATATAAAATAAGAAGACGGGACATCTCGCAAGCTATTCTGAATCTGAGGAATTTTGATCAGCATGTAAGATTCGAACATATCGTGTGATATACCGCGCTATTCAAATTCGAGTCTATGCATGGGGATTTTTTTAAATTTTGCCACTTTGCCATAGCAACTTTTTGTAGCCTTTCCAAATATCTGAATGAAAGTTATATACAGGGTATCGTATAAATTGGGCCACCCTCAACTTTCAATTTTCAAATACGGACCTGTATTTTTTATTGCATTTTTTTTTAATGGCAAGAGTCATGTTTCATATTGACGTAGTATTGTCATCTGAATTACAAGGTGTTTCGGAAATATTGAACTATTACCAGTAAAATTTCAATTTAATTCCAGCTGTAATTAAAAAATATATATCATAGAATTAGGTATAGAATGCATAGGATTTGGAAGAAAATCAACATTATTCGACGAAGATTGTCTTCTTCAAGAAGTCATCCACATTTCAGTTCACGCAACCCATGATCAAAACACTCTGAAATTCAGATGAAAATACTACTTCAATATGAAACATGACTCTTGCCATTAAAAAAAATGCAATAAAAAATACAGGTCCGTATTTGAAATTTAAAAGTTGAGGGTGGCCCAATTTACACGATACCCTGTATATAATTTTTATTCAGACAAAAAGTTACAATGGCAAAGTGGCAAAATTTTGAAAAAAAATCTTCGTCAAATAAAAAGATATAGGCAAAAGAAGAATTTCGAAATTTTCGATTTTTTCTGTATAACTTCAGAACTGAAGAAGCTAGGTCAGATTTTTTTAATCCATATAATTAACCTCTGAAATACGCTACTTTGCCCCCATTTAACCAACCCTCTATCTCTTACCGTTATCGAAATCCCCATGCATAAACTCGAATTTGAATAGCCCTGTAGATTGCATTCGGCCAAAAATAGACTTCGAAAATGTAAAAACTATGGCATCAATAAGGCCTTGAAAAATACGATGACAGATTCCCTCCTGATCACGAATCAGAAGTCAAAACGCGGCGGTCCCAAGTATTTTCGGAGATACGGCCCCATTTTGTCTCAAAAATGCATGATTCTACATCTCTATTGTCTGCTAATGAAAACAAACTAAATTCACCCTTCTTCGAATCCAAACATTACACACGCTTACATTTACTTGTTTCCAACACTTTTCTGCAGTAAAAACAATGATTATTTTACAAAAATGCAACCTCCTTTGAAAAGTAAATTAAACATCTTTTTTCACTGATTTTCTGGTTATTTTAATTTAAGATGTTGGCAACGTCTTACCACGAGCCAAACATTCAAAGAAGGGTGAATTTTGTTTGTTTTTAGTAGCAGAAATTTGAGATATCAAATGATGAATTTTTAAGACAAAATGGGGCCGTATCTCCGAAAATACTTGAAACCGTCGTGTTTTGACTTCAGATTCGTGATCATGAGGTCAAAATACATAGGTTCCACAAACATTTTTTGTGAACTCGTATGAGTGCGATAAACGAAGTTTTACTAGTACTTTTCGTTTCCACTGGAAAAAAATACGAATTTCATTTTTTACAATGATTTGGCAACGAAAAAATGACACCAAATTTCCTTTGATGTAGGTAATTGTTCAGCATGAAGATGCACAACTTTACCCTAATTTAAACGGTAGGTATATGTGGAGCTCGAATAACGATCACCCTGTATGTGATAATCAATTTTTTCCCAATCCCTGATAATTGAGAAACACACACACAAGAATAATAGGTCCATAGAATGCCTTATAGAGAATTTTCGATTTGGAAATTATTGCCTTAACCTTACTTATACGTTTGATTCCTTCGGATAGGTACGTCTATGGACTTTAATCGTGAATTATCCACAGTTCGCGTGATATAGAAAATCAACAATCGATCGCCATCAACAAACAAGCAAAAAAACACCACCGCTGTGATGGATTCCATTTCCCTTTCACTGTCTGGATCCCCGACATATTTCATTTTAATGGCGCTGGTTCTCGGAATGAGAAGTTCAATGATACAAAACTGAACAGACGTACGTGTTTTCGAGTGTTGCGTCATTATAGATAGTTTGAGTCAACTTTTCATTTTATCAATTATTTGAGAGTTTCTTTGAAAATATGTGCAAATAGCGTGTTTCATTTTATCATTGAACAAAACGACTTGAAACATAAAATTGAACACTCTGTACAAAGGAGCCGAGTATGCGCCCGTCGAAATACCACGAAACGGGTTATCCGCATAAAGTGTCCAAATCCTGCACAATACAAGGGCTGTCTGAAAGATAAGTGAAGATAGAGACGCGGTATATAAATTTCGGAGTTTGTATTCGCCAGACCGTGTTCGGAGATAGCGTAACTTAAAGCCGTGTACTCCATACTAAACACAAACTTTCTTCGAGTTTTCGCGTAATTTAGGATAACCCGAAACACATAGCATATCTATATGCGAACTTTCGCCAACAAAATATATAATAGACTGTTATAGTGAAATCAAACAAATGTTGTCATAATCAACCTAAACTTTAGCTGAAATAATTTAATAAGCATTTCGATAATAATTTTTTCGGCAACGTCCTCTTTCTTTGAGAAAATAGCACTATTTCGGTGTAGTCGTTAAGGATCCGTTACTTATATGACGTCTCGGTAAAACTTCGTTTGTTGCACTCCTATGAGTTCGGAAAAAATTGTTGGTGGAACTTACGTATTTTGACCTCCTGATCACGAATCTGAAGTCAAAACGCGGCGGTCTCGAGTATTTTCGGAGATACGGCCCCATTTTGTCTCAAAAATGCACCATTTGACATGTCAAATTTCTGCTATTAGAAACACACAAAATTCACCCTTCTTTGAACAAAAACACTATACACGCATATATTTACTTGTTTCCAACACTTATCACCAGAAAAAACTATTATTTTTCAAAAAATTCACCCTTCTTTGAAATGTAAACAAAACAACCTTTTTACACTGATTTTCTGGTTATTTGCATTTATGATGTTGGCAACGTGATTGTTTGGCTCTTGGTAAGACGTTGCCAACATCTCAAATAAAAATAACCAGACGATCAGTGAAAAAAGATGTTTTGTTTACGTTTTGAAGAAGGGCGAATTTTTTGTGAAAATAACAGTTTTTTATGCAAAAAAGTGTTGGAAACAAGTGAATGTGAGCATGTGTGATGTTTTGGCTCAAAGAAGGATTAATTTTGTGAGTTTTTATTAGCAGAAATTTGACATGTCAAATGGTGCATTTTTGAGACAAAATGGGGCCGTATCTCCGAAAATACTTGGGACCGCCGCGTTTTGACTTCTGATTCGTGATCAGGAGGTCAAAATACGTAAGTTCCAGTCCAGTGCGATAAACGAAGTTTTACCGACGTCTCTTATTCATGATATTTTGTCCCAAATCACGATCTATATACACACCCGAGAAAAAAATCTGAAACACCCTGACCGTTTCATTCATTTACGAACAAAAACAAAATTGGCGAGTCAAATCAAAAACTATTTATCAGATGAAAGAGGTTCAACGAGTACTTAGTTGATAATGTTCTGCCAGCAGTGTCAATGAAATCGAATTGAATTGATATAAAATAGATAAAAAATTATACAAAATAATATAAATATGAAGTAGGCAAAATACTTACACAAATAATCTGGTCGACAGCAGTAAATAACTTATCGGCATAAATAAAAGCAGTCGAAGCACACTTTCATCTGGGGAAAAATGTTTATCATTCGACGATCGCGATTTTTTTTCCGCAAAATTAAATAACGCACACACGCACACACGCGATATTAACACGACTAAAATTGGGAATTTGACGTTTTCATCATTTCTTGCGACGCGAAGTGATAGGACATCAGGCAATCTTTTTTGTTGAACTTTTTTCACGACACGTCGTGCTAGTTCGAGACAATAAGTAATTTATTCCAGTGCCGGGTATAAAACTAGTATTTACACAAAATCTAGAATAATTCTCTTTTTCACAGGGTTTTCTGAAAATTATCTCACATCATTTTTCGGACTCCGTGATTTTGAGGCTAACTATCATTGTCACCTTTCTTGAATGACTATTAAACAAAATGTTGTTTCAATGTTGTATAACTGTAAGTTCATGAATGTTCATCAGAATATTGTAAACAGGACAACAAAAATTTCAGTAAATTATCGATACATGGACGAAATTTCGATTAATCGTTTCGAAATTAGAAATCAGAACAATGAAATTTTCTTTAATGAATCCTCGAAAACTGTTTGCTTTGTCGAATATAAAACTCGCGAAAAATCTGTTTGGAAATAACAAACAACGAATCGAACATGATGTACGATAAATGAGGCGACGATATGTAGGCAATATTATTGCCTGTTAGCTTTGTCTGGTCCTTGTATCCCATATCGATATCGGCGACGCAAATTGAAAAAAAAATTCGAATGATGTGTGCGATTTGCACGTCTTTTTGTTACCTCGTTATTGTTACCCTTAATGGATAACTGCACAAATATCACGGTTTGTTCGTGAACAGAATCTTCGATGTCTGATCTAATGAAGAGGATGCGGAAATTGACTCGAAAAGTTGCATTCGATTTGACACTAATCCTTTTTTGAGTCTATTTGAATCAACATTTTTTCAAGCAAATGAAATCAAGTAGCTGCGACTTTTCAGATTCCTGACATCGGGTTTTAACTTTGACAAATTTCAAGAACCTCTCTAGCTGGATATGAATTTTGACTCATTATATACAGAATTATTCGAATTCGATGATTATTATCATTGGGATCCCGAAAATTCTATATAAGAGATACGAAGAACTTCAAATTCGAGAAAAAATTTTGGAATTTTATGTTATAGTAAATATTCACGAAAGCTCTTGAGCTCAATTTATAAACTCCGCTGCCGTAGCTACAGTTGACGCTGCCGTTTCAAAATGTATTTACAAAAGATATCCGACGGCAACTGCATCATCAGCTGCGGAATTTATGAACAGTTTCATATTTTTAGAATATTCCATCTACGAACATTAACTGCAGCGTCAACTGTAGCTACGGCAGCGGAGTTTATAAATTGAGCTTTATAGTTTTGGAGAAACAATATTTTCGGATTATTTTATTGTTTTCATCACCGGAAATATACCCAACTTCTTTGTTTTGGAGATCCCAATAATGAGCGTTGAATTAAAATAATCATGTTTAACTTCTGATGTGATCTGAAATATTAGCAAAAATATATTGAAAATGTAATAAAAAATAATGATTGGGAATCAGAATAGAAATACTGAAGCAAATATCTAATAGGCTAAAGGATGTCAAATATATGTAAGCAATAATAATTGCTTGATTGCTTATACCTCTACAGTGTCCTTCATAAAGTCCGCATCATATGGGAAAAACTTTTAATAATGATTTATTTTGAAATTCGACTTGGGCGTTAAGTTGTGCTTTGAAAAATATGAAAAATGACCTACTCGGATGTGTTCACGTGATATTCGCGACCTGTCAAGAGTAAGGGGAAAAGTTGTTTCTTTTTCGATTTTACACCTACATCTCAAATTTAATACTGAAAAAATCCACTTAAATGAATTCTTATCCTACATTCTTATCAACTTTGCATCAAAAATAACAGAAATGTTAACCATCAGTAATTCTCATTTTCTTGAGAAAAACATATTTTTTGGATGATTCGTGATTAAAAGTTAGTCGAATATTAGAGCTACAGGTATAAAACAGTTTTGTCGAAGTTACGAATTTTTTAATGTTCCAGAAATTTTGTAATTATCAAAAAAAATGGCGAAAAGTGAAAAATGCAAAAGAACGTTCAAATTTGATATGTAGGTGTAATAAACAACTTTTTCCCTTGAAATTTTTTGAAATTCCAATAAATAAGCCTATTTTCAGCGATTACTTTGAAAAAATATTACTTTTGACAGGTAGCGAAAGTCACGTGACCACATCCGAGTAGGTCATTTTTCATATTTGTGCAAAGCACAACTCAACGCCCAAGTCGAATTTCAAAATAAATCATTAATAAAAGTTTTTCCCATATGATGCGGACTTTATGAAGGACACTGTATATAATGTCCAGAGTAGAGAGAATTTGTGACAACCCACTGTATAGGCCAACCTGGCCAACGCATAATATGTGGGTGATTATTATAGAAATATATTATAGTTATACAACATTTTCGATGAGATATTCTCCAGAGTATGGCATGACCTCTCGCCTGAGACAAGACAAATGAATCGCAGAACACCATTATTATCGACAAGAAGACGCTTTAGAATTAATTCGGCGTAACTTCCAACTGACGTTTTAATAAAGCTTTTACCTAGCACGATTACGCCCTAATGGCCCTCCATCGGCGTGGATGTCACGGGGCATTGTCTGCGTGCTCTCGAAAGAACGAATTCAATGGGTATAATTCGTTTGAACTTTCGAGTACGTAATTTAATCTACGGATTGTCTGTCTACAGAGTGTAAATAACTGAACTGTGAATATTTTTATGAACACACAAATCTTTGAATTTATCATGCATCATCTTCAATGACGCTAAAATTGATTCACTTGCCTGCCTGCTGTAGTTTTGGATACAAAAGTTTCCATGGCTTTGATACTAAATTTTAGGTGATGACCGGTGATTCGCTATGTCTATCGAAAAAAAAGACTACTATTAAATAATAATCGTGTATCCAAACTTTGTATGCACAGTGTACGTTTCATAAATATTGAATTTTGTTTATCTTTGTTGCAGGTGAGAAATATAGCAGTATATACAATAATCGGGTGAGTACATCAAGTGTATTATAAAAAGATCGTTTAACCAGAATGGTATATCCAAAAATATCCATGTCTGGGGAAGAAGTCGTATAAGCACATAAAAATATTTCAAAAAGCAGTCTCCACACCCCAAATCGATTTTATGATTGCTGATGGCGTGCAGTCATAACTTTATATATTATACATTGCGTAGATATACCCGCGAATCCTAAAATTTTATTTTACCTTTTTGTCAACTAGCTGCAAATAAACTACATACATACTTGATGACAAACAAACTAACAGACAAGGAAGCGAAGTGTTAAACAGTTTACAACCGGTCTCACTGGTCTCAATGTTTATGTGAGGGTTATAATGTTTGCGTCGAAAGTTGCACCTCTCACAAAAAAACTTGACGCCTTTCAGGTCTTTTTGACAAGATTTTTTATGCCTTCTGTATTTGTCTCATTCTGTGCCTCAGAATGTGAAAATGCCTCCTACTATCGATATGCACTATAAATTATATACGTATAGGTCCATTCTAAGTCTACCAAATTTGTTATCTCCGACGCCAAGTGCAACTTTTGATTTTGTTTTTCTTCGGGATAAAGACATGTGGGACTTCAGTATAAGAAACGAAATCGTATTCATTAGTTTTAGGAATAAATATCGTTTGTGTCGCCTTCGTTCTGCGTATTAATCACCGAAAAACGTTCGGTCCTCGCTAGCTCACGGATATACATCTCATATTTCATGAAAACAAGAGAAATTAAACGTGAAGGCGACTATACTAATAATTCTTTCGCAACTAATAAACTTTGCGGAATTTATCGTCGTTTTTCGCACGTTTTCCTTGGCGCCTTGTGGGGTGACAATATTTATTGTTATTCGACGAACAACAAAAGCGGGACAGATAAACACTGGAATACAATAGTTTGTGTTTTTGTCAAAAATACCCCTTTGGTGTCTTATCAGTGTATGTTCAGATTTTTGCGTGATTTACAGCTACATGCAATATCGAATGCTGAAATTCATCGTTTTCTGTAACAAGACAAACACGCACATTGTTTATAAATACTTCGTTATCGTTAGATTCAGATAAAATGCAGGATTGTAAAGGGCAACAATTAATATACAAATACCCCAAAAAATAAATAATGTCCTATTCTGTACACACGTCTATGTTTTATAGTGTGCAAAGTTTCAGTGAACTGTCATGAACGTTTCGTAAATTCGATACACATGAAAACTCTCAAGATGTATTAGGCGATTAGCAAAAGGAAAAAAAGCAGCAGACTCTGTTCCGTTGACGGTTCACATGATAAATACCATCTGAAAAGTAGCTGTTACAATCAAAAGACCACACAGAGGCGCACAAACTTTAGTTGTTGTGTCGTATAGGTATATAGAAATACAATATTCCCTAGTCCCGAAATATACTTTTTTTTGAAATATACTGTATGTAGATTCATCAGTTATAATTCACTTCAATTCGATTTGGGATTTTTATAATCTAGAATCAAAAATGAAATAAAATATAGGATGTGTTGCCAACCAATTCATCATCCTCGTTTTACTTTTTTCTTACTGATTTCAGTTCAAAAATTCGAAAAGTAGCATGTCATTGATATTCTGGTGATTTTCAATAATTCAAAAGAGCCACCTTGTGGTCTTTGGCGCTGCGTGATCGAACATCAGAATCCATTTGCGGTTTTTTTTTCGTGACTCGGCTTAAACTAATGGACAGAAGGAAACGTTTCATTATTCACAAACACTCGGCCGAGAGAGTATGCTGTCTTCTTTCGACCACTTTTTCGTTTTCCTTTCCGTTTTTCGGCTTACCATCCCGTCAATGACCTTTCAACTCGCCTTTTTCATGTTCGGTTTCATGTTTGTCAGGCGATTTTCCAAATAGATCGTATCACCAATGGACTTCTACAGTCTCATCACGTGATCTCACAGACACAATATTACTAGATCATCACGAGTTTTTCAAAGGAACTACTAAGATAATATTATGAAAATATTATGTTATATATAATATTATGTTTGACACACTTTGGATTTTTCATTTCTATTGGTTACACGAAATTCGCAAGGAGATTTTCGGAATCTACCAAATACCGGAAAATGTAATTTTTCATGGGTGTGCCATACGTCAACCCCTTTTCATCTCCGGTTACTGAACCGGAAGTTTAATCTTTGAAGTGACAAATTATGGCTGTCCGTCACAGTTGTCCGGCAGAATATCAAACGTCACCCAGTCGTTATAAATTTTTTTTTTAGTCGACGTCCGTTAATTTACAGCGAGATTATCCGGTACGATTTCCCAGCGTTGATTCGTTTTTTTGATAATTTGTCTGGTGTCAAAACTGGAAAAACTCGGTTTTTCCACTTGGTGAAAAATGGAAAACGCTGATTTACTCACGAATTCCAACTATTTTGGAATGATGTTGACTAATGAACTGCTCAACGCAAGAAATATGAAATCGAAAAAGTATTTTTCTATTTTGGTTGTATAATGAAGTCATTGTGCAACGCAAATGCGTGTCGAAATAGCCTCTATTTCGATACGCATTTTTTATTATTTGGAGATTGGTACAATCGAACTGTCAAATGAAAGTCAGAAGAATTAGGTCCAGTTTACTTCTGAGCGATTTGGATTTGGTGATATTAACAGTGAAAAACTCATTGTCTTAATTGGAAAATTTCAATTCAGAGTGTAATTTGATTTAAATTGACCAATAAAAACAATAACAACATTGAATTTTTCACCGCTGGGTATTGCAATAATCAAAATCGCTCAACTGTAAACTGGGCTTTACGCTTGTGCGTCAGATTTTAATTATTTCAATGTCATCATTGTTACCAATCGAAGATCTTTCTGTTATTTATCCATATTAAATCCATCTTTTTCTTCAAATCAATTCAAAATAGAAAAAAATTGCATATGACACACGTTTTATAAGACACGTTGTCGCACTTGTTCACTTGGAGCACTCCTTGCTTCGCTCGTCGTACTCCAAACAACGCGTGCGACAAAATAGCGTCTTATAAAACTTGTATCATAATATACTATTTCAGTTGCACGAAACCCATTCTGATTACTGGGCGACGAAAAAATGCGGGGCACCCACTACACCACGTGATCGTTCGTCATGATAGCGAACGTCAAAAGGCGATTCCCGAAGCAATAAGTCACGATCGATATCAATTAACAAAGCAGCCACTGAGAAATTTCCAACCGAACAGGCTCTTTGTGAAGATTTACGGCACCCGAGAAGATTTATCGCGAAGTGGCATGGAACGATAAGCCATATTTTTTAAACTGTGCAAAAGTAATGATTCGAAACGTGCCTCGGTCGTTATGAGTTCAACAGTTACATGACATCTATGGTTTGGGTACACAGTGGTCCAATCTAATGAATCGATATATCAATAAAGCTTTACAGTGTGACACAGACTCATGATACCCCCTATCTGTAGCTATATTTCTGAAATTTGTTGGGACATTTGGAATATGGAATATGCTCACTAGACGACACTTTTTCACATATTTAAAAAAATAACTTCCGGTATTTGCGGGAATTACATCAACTTTAAATGGGACACCCTGTAAATATTCGAAATAGTAGTGATTATTTGACCTTGGAGATGATAAAACTCATTGTATCTAGAGAATGATGAACTGCCTATAAAGTTATTGGATAAATCGGAATTAGATTGTTTTTCAATAAGTCAATAACAAAAGAGAGAAGGTTCTGAACCACGAATGTGTCGAAACTATTTGAATCTACATTGCAGATTGCTAAATACAGCTTCGAATTTGAATAAATCTGATAACTCAAATAGTAATAGACTGAGTAGAAATCTCTGTTTCAACTGATATTTCGAAATCATGCTAGCCCTAGAATCACTACAAGCCAAGTTTTGGAAAAATTATACTATTTTTTGAAGAACTTTGTGGATAGGTACGAAACAGAGTATTGCTCAGTGTTCTATATGAAAACACTCGATATATAAGTTCATCTGACTATATGACTAGAAATAGATGCTAACTATACTAAAACCTTTGTATCGATGATGTAATAACATGTTACACCCTCCTGACCGCTTATGGTATTTTATATTTTGCATTTGAATGGTAGGAGGAGTCGGCATACGGAACGCTGAGGATTTATTTATGTCAGGATTAGTGGGACAGTCAGAATTTGATTAAGGCCTGAATTCCCGCTGATGCCTCTTGCTATCTGACGCCATTGTCGAAGGATTATGTACGAGAAACCCCTTAATTAATCCGGAGATGAGGAAAAAAGCGTGAATGGCTCGTCATCAGAGTCGCATTTTCTGGGCCCTCAAATGTGTTTCACCCCCAAATTGGAAATTCGAGAAGCTGATCTTTCAATACACGGTGGAGAGATGAAACCATTCAAGGCAAAAAAAGACTGAATATAAATACTTCCGAGTCCCAGAAAAAGCTTCCTGGATAAAAAAATTGTCATACTATCGTGTATGATGAAGCTTTTCTGTATAATATGTGTACACAGTACACACCCGAAAGAAACAAGATGAAATCTCTTCAAAAATCAAATTTATTTTTCCAAGTAAATTTTCTCGCTAAATTTTCGATATGTTTCGCTTTCAATTACTCACCCAGTATATTCCATTCCACGAATACCTAATATAAATTCACTTACGGCTATAAAAATGAAACAGTATAATTTGAAGTAAGAAATGATCCAGTGTTTATAAATTTTACGATAAAATACCTATGGATTAGGTATATATTATGATGCCGTTAACCTACAATCAACGTACGTACTGCACTGTGTATAGAGAATCGTTCGGTTCTTTGTTCAGTTGTATTTTTTTATGTTATTCCGACGAACAATTAGAGCTATCAATGCATGCATGTCAAGAAAAATTTGCATTCCGATCCAGTCAATTTAACAGTTTCACTGATGGAAGCGTGTTTTTCGTGAATAACAAATGCTACAGCGTTCCTGCATTACGAAAAACAACAGATTTTGCGAGTTATAATTGTTTGATATGACCAAACTATTAACATATTATATTGAATCATTATGTAATTTCATTAATATATTTACGATAGTCTAACGTTGTTTTTTTTTCCAACGCACGTTTTTACAAAAAAAACATCAAATAACTTCTGGTTGAATTATACAGGGTGTCCTTGTGAAATGCTTAAACAAATACTCAAATATTCTACTAAGGATTGTATTTTCTCACAAAGTCGTATAGGAACAGAAATATTGCCAATTGGTGAGTTAAGACTATTGACCATTGTCTTAAATTTTATATAGTATCCGCTCATCATAATATCAAAGTAAACCGAATGATATCTCCCCATATAATTTAATGTATTGACGAACATCAGCAAGGGCGTAAACATTTGATATCCCGATCACAGAGTCCCGTCAGACTTACGCATTTACTGCCCTACAGGAGATCTCATCTACCGAGCATAGCACATTACCCTCGTATTAGAGCTTCGAGGGCTAGATCGAGTGGAAGTGAACAAGATAAGTGTTATCATTACGGTCGCTGTCATTAGTTTTTGTTCTGCGAGACGGGAAAAATATGCGGTAATTTGCGAAAGAATACAACCGAAATTGGGATTTCCACGTCGTTTTCTCGCCCTCCCCGATCTTCTCACGACGAAATGACTCCTGGAAATGTCGATCGTAAAACAACGTGCCGAAATCATTCGTTAATCCTTGGAGGAAGTTAATTATTTCTCTCTAGAGACTATATCAGTACAAGTATTCAATGAATCATAAAATAAAACGCACGTATTCAATCAAACGATCAATTTCATAAGTAAATTTTTCAGCATTTTTCATTGGCGAAGTGATTTTTCTTACCCTCCAACTCCTCTCACATATTATATGATAGGTAAGATGAAAACTTGGAAAACTTTGTTTTGCATATATGGATTTACAATTTAGAAAACAATCAATTAACCTAGACTAAAGTAATGAAAACCACTTGAAAAACTTTTTTTGATTTCTTCAAAATGCTGGTTTCGAACACTTATTTTTAGTTATAGTTATTTCATTCATGAATTACACGTAGCTGGAATGACTGATAGAATATCCGACTCGCAGAGTCCACCAACACAGGTAAACAACATTATCCATTGTCACCAAAGTGACAGTAATTTCAAATAAATGACATGGGAATTATTGCGACTTATATTTTTGGGTGCCTGAGAATAATTTTCTGATATAATCTTGGTTATCCTTTTGAATTTGGAAACCAAACATTATCGAAAATAATAGCAAGGGTACGAATGACGATACTTTCATAATTTGATCCCATCAGCTTCGACGTTCTTCTCTTCTTCTTCTTCTTCTTCTGTTTGGTTTTTTGGATTTCTGGCTCCTTTCGGTGCCAATTTCTCCAGATCAGGTAAATAAAAATAATTATTCAATAGTAATTTTTCACTAGTAGTAATATTCCATAAAAAAGTTCTTAATTTCAAGAAATACTTCAATGCAAGTATGGCCCCCTTATTCGACAAATCCGTTGTCATCCGGCCTCTAACCGGCGTAGAAACAAGAGGACCAATTGATTTTCACTATTATTCACTTTAGCTTCACTTTGATAAATATATTTTCAATTAATATTCATAATTTCAAAATAAACGATCACATTTCACATCAACTTGACTTCGAACCTCGAGGACGTCGCCTGTCCTCTACCATGGTCAGAAGGCGAATCTTCGACGTTCTTATCAGACTTTGCATGTTGAAATGAATAAACCACAAAGAGCAATGCAATCAATTCGCATGTCTGGGTGCAGGTGATTTAGCACCTTTTAAAGGTGTGCACCTACCTTTCGAGACCAAAGAACTCATAATAACCTTTCTTTGGTGAAAAAGCTGTTGACTAGTACGCCGCCATATTGCCTGCCTCTTTTTACACTATTAATTTCGGGAATATCCTTTATTTACGGTAGTGAACTCAACACCAATAAAGCCAGAACGGCTTCAGCCGAAAAGTACGAGAAGAAAAGGAGTATAGAATCTGTCGAAGACAAGTCAAAGATTTATGGGTGAGATTATTGAATTTTCACAAAGTTTCGATTAATTGTAGCACTTGTAATTGTGTATTATTATCCATTCTTGATTTATATTTTATATAGCGAAAAAAATTTGCAATTATTCATTCGTTCGTGAAATGAAAATATAACTGCCTGTCTTATCCATTGCAAATCTAAATAAATGTCTAATAAATAATGATGATATAATGTAGCGTTTACTAGACCCGTCAGAAACACGATACCATAAAAATGTTTCAATAGCCACTTCGTTTTATAAATATAGGGTGATGATAGTTTTGGGACTGAAACAATATTTTATCGTCCAACGATCAAGTGGAAAAGCAATTGCAGATGTTTTTTTTTGTAATCAAATCTTTGCCACTTGAGTTTCATATTTTTATGCTTGTTCACTCAAAATAATCCGTTATTATTATATTGAACATTGATGTTCTTAACTCACAATATACTACACTAGATATATTTAATTTTTCTAAATTATTATCTAATAGAATCATTTAAAGTAATTTATGCAAAAAGTCCGAAAAGTATCTACTGCTTTTTGATTGAGTAGACAAAATTCGATGCACAGGCGTTGTTCTAGAATATTTTCCATGCTTCTTGGGCATGCCCAATGAAACTGGATAGCTCTCTCTACTCTCAGGTGTGACAGGAATAAAAGCACTTCAACTACACAGAATATGTCGTAAAATTTTCTGGATATATTTCGTGACTGTTTCATATTTTATGAGTATAGACGACTATATAGATGCTTAAGGGTGGGAACGAAAATTTAGTGGATCCCTATGAAATTGTCAGACTTTTTCACTACATGCCGACCTTTACCCTCAAAAAAAACATACCCTTGATCCAACAACTAGAATAGATCGATAGAATCTCTCAATATTGAATGCAATTTCCCGTTAATGATTCCTGAATTCGATTTATTGATTTGGAAAATTGTTAAACAATTATTGTGGAGGAAGATACTTTCGACAATTTTGAAGAAATATCATACTTGGATAACAAACATGCTACCTTTTAAGCTCCTGCTATTCATTGAGATCGAATGCATATGTGTTATGAAAAAAATGTTTATACTGCCAATACAGCCATATCAACATCCTGTCATAAGATAAGGCTCGTGGTATTTTAGGTGATTATTTGTTTATTGCTTCAATTAGCAACGGGTTCGTTTAACTGGTTCGTTGAACTTTTCAGCGCGAGATAAAAATTATTACAAAGCCTACAACTGTAAATTTTATCGCATGCACCGCTGTTCAAAAATAGAAATATCAAATGTTTACTTAAACATGAAAAATGTGTGTTTGATGTTGGTTAGATATATTTGTTTTGTCGATAACGTATGAGTTTTATTGTTATCGTGTGATTCAACCGTTAAAAACCTCGAGAGGCGACCTAGGTCAATATTTATTAGCTTAGTCTATTGACATGTAAATCAAAAATCATCGATGTCAGCGATGGTTAATCAATTAGTGAATTTCGTTGTAAAATGTATTTTTTATAACCAGCATTAGTTTACTGATGAAATGATCATTTGTCCAATTTCAACCAGATTAATATATTTTTTTTTTTGAAAGAGAAAAAAATAGTCTATCCAATTAAAAATATCAAACATAGTTTGAAATGAATGTCTGGTAGACTACGAGCAGAAAACAACTACTTTCCTGGTAAATACCACGCAGAACATTGAATTTCTTCTGCCGTATGATGTCGCCACTTCCAATTGTCTGTTGGAACGCGGCTCTGTGCGGTCAAATAGACGCGACGAAAATGCATTGGGACAGGCAACGCTTCGAGTGGAGATCTTATGGTCTCTACTCGGATAACTACCCTGCACTGATGAGGGCCAATAAGCCCGAAACCGGTCTGTAGGTTGTTAGGCGTGCCTGTCTCGATGTGAATTTGTCACGTCTTAGGAAGAAAGAAACATTTGCGATCTGCATTCACAGTGTGAATCGTTGCATGGACTACGAACAGATATAATTCAATGTTCTGCGTGGTATTTACCAGGAAAGTAGTTGTTTTCTACTCGTAGTCCACCAGACATTCATCTCAAACTATGTTTGATATTTTTAATTGGATAGACTATTTTTTTCTCTTTCAAAAATTTGTTTTGTCCAATTTATGGCTAAACCATTTTTTCATGATATTTTCTTGCTTGTTCAATTAGAATATTCTGAGTTTTCCAGCAGTTTTGTCTAAAAACCGCTGATGCCTTTGTGTTAGACAGAGTTTAGAAAATTGCCTCGACTTCCTGATATTTTTGGGACTTTTCAATTCTCTCGAAAAAAAAAAAGAAAACAAAGGAAACCTGACCCTGGCTCAGATTTTGAATAGCTTACGAGTAATTGTTCGTTGCCCAAGTTACCACCTCTCTCAGATTCAGTCGGAATCAGATATCAGCCGGTGCTTCAACCCCCCATAACGCTATAGAGCTACCCCAACTTGCTTCCTAACAGGGACAGAATTATTTGGTACGTACTTTATTTTGTTCGCTTTTTCGCAGATTTATTCCGGATAAAATTTCACGGTGCCGTGACTTCGGAAGGATTTAACGAGAATAAATTCGAAAAGTTCTCAGGATTACGTATATAATTTCGAATCGCTGGGAAGCAATCCGGATAGTAGTTAAGCTTCATATTTGTCAGGGTGGCGACATTATTTTTCACAAAAATGTTTGTTTTTGGTCGGCATAGGTGAGTTTTAGGTACAAAATCAAGATATCATTTATTCATTCAGTTATTAACGATATTGCCTTAGAATCACACAATATCAGCTTCAAGTAGGAAAACAAAAAGATAAAGAAATCTGATGAATCTTGTGAAATTTTTTAGAATTTCGTATTCCATACAATTGACCTAACTACGAGCCTAACTATATTGGACAATAAATGATTTTCAAAAAGAAGGATTGTTCATTCGCATATCTTTAGTGTTATGGATGTAACATTTAAAATGCGAGGTTTGCAGGACATTTTTAAGTCGAGAATAATGTAACTAACTGTGATTGAGGAAGATATCGAGTTATACCTATATCATTGATGTTCAATCCATTTAAGAATTAATACTCAAAGCATTCAGTTTTTGCAATAAAAATAATTACCTGAGTCAGATACTTTGGAAAAGTACGTATCAGTAGAATCAACCTATTGTTTGTTTTCGATTGTATCAATTATTATGAAATAATTACATATTATTTTATAATGGTAGATTCACCATGATTTCCAGACCCTTTTCGAATCCAGTTTCCCACATATTCGCTATTTCGAGAGGAGAATAAATATATACAATGCTTCCAAAAAGCAGTGGATAAATTTCCTAGAAACTCGATATTCTCTTAAAACTCGTAACAGATATGAGTCTGATATTTTTTGATAGAATAAAGCTAATATTCATCTTTCCCGGAAATATCGATCGAAAATTGTCAACAAAGTATGGCTCTCTTTTTAATCTCTCCAGACTCCTCGAGTACCCATCTCGGGAATCGCAGACTCGAGTATTCTCACTCTTTTATCGCGGCAAGTGGACGGAGCGGATTCTCTTCATGTTTCATTTGCTTACCAGTCAGAGGACTCCGAGTGGCCTTCTGCATCTCATTCCCATTTCAGGAAAATCCGGTGATTTCGAATAGATGAAATGCGATCCTTCAAAACTCGTGCACCGTTGAGAAGCAATAAAAGGTTTTCCAGAGCGCTCACCATTCTTTATTCGGTAAAAAAAAATTCACGGAGCAGGAATTCTCTATATTATGCAAACGGAACTGATAATAGACCTAGTATAGAGACTGGAGAGAACAAAGCTGTCCAATTTCAAATTGAGACTAATTTTTCCTTAACAATAGGTATACGAATACATTGTTCATGTATAGCAAAATAAAATTGCTATTATATTTACTGTGTGGAGGGTTGCCAGTGAAATATCTCGGATATGAAAAATGATATCAAGAAAAGCTCTAATCTGTTTCGAGAGAAGGTGGGAAGAACTAAAATTCATCAACCCACACCGAAAAATCATTTTTACTTGTCAAAATTTTTTCATGAAACTGAATTTCGCGATTTTAATATTCATTTTTTTTTAGAAATAATATCCAACTTTGTATGACATTTCAGTAAACATGATTTAGTTTTATATTATGGTAGGAATTTTCAAAATGAAAAATAAGTCGAATGAATTCTTAGAAACAAATACTTCATATTGAATTGTTTGAAATCTTGACAAATTGGTTATGGTTTTGCAAGTTGACATTGTTTTTTCAACTAGGAAATAATTGAGGTCGATAAAAACAACTAACAAAAACTTGGTAAAGTCAAAATAAGAATAATTGGGAACATATCGACTCGATAACCATTTTCCGTACTGCACTGGCCTAGACGATATTAGTATGAAACAATAGGAGTCAGCAGACAAGTATTACGTCCGATTAGGATACGATTCTCAATTCTCATAATCACTATTCCAGCCACGCCAAGGTCTCAAAGCGCCTGCAATTATGCCGTTAATACAAAGTGTTCGTCTTGGAATCCGTCCAAATCTGTTATATAAATTTGGGAACACGACATTTGGCCTCCGACTTTGGTATGTTGCAGCTGGAGCGAAACGAATATTCATCCCTGAATGTGTTCACATATCTCAAGCGTCCCACGGACTCGAGGATCACCCTGTACTCTGTCCAAGACGAGGATGTTTTTTCTGGTATCTCTATTGTGTCGGGCTGTCAGAAAATTACTCGACAACAATATCACAATGAATATCGAAGTATATCGTAAACATTTCCAACACAAAAAAAAAGTCCCGCCTTTCCTCGGAGATTGTTTCTTTTCATCGGTTTCCTATCTCTCGACACTTTTCTTCTTCGTTCCGGCCGCCCGCGATTGTTTTCCCCCCTTTCCAGATGGAAGTGCTCCGTGTCAACCGAACTTTGCTCTTAAACATAACATCTCTTTCTGCAATATGGGCGAGACGCTGCTTTGATTCGAGGAAAAGGTCTGAATGGAATTCTTAGGAGGGGAAGGAGACACTACTAGATAAACAAAAATATTATTTTAATGGATCATACGGTATTGTTACGAACCGCTGACATTTCCGAGAAGGCCGGAAAGCATCCGCTCGACGCGTGACTCACAGCGGAGGTATCGGTCGCAGACGCACCGCTATTATTGCCGTCGAATGTGAAAAATACTTCCAGTATACTCCTGTTATTTCTGGACACTGATGTTTTTACCTATATAAGATCCGCGGTTTCGCGGACAAGTAAGATTAGAAAGAAAGCTAGTATAGTGAACATTGAGATTTGTAAAGCGAATATCGTTGTGATTCAACTAAGTATTTATTGAGTTGTATCAAGTGTGTTTAGTGAAATAAATTGTTCAGTTTTGTACTGAGTGTTTTAAATTCACGAACCCAAGTTGAAATAACGTAAAAGTATTCAAAATGAATGCTAACTGGAATGTATGAATTCCTCGTAGGATCTATGACTCTACAATATCTGAGTAGATATAGTGGAGACGATTCGTCTATCGATTGTCAACCGGCACAGTACAACTGATGAGGCTTGACAAGCTGAAACAGTATGTCTTGCACCGTTTGTCAATCATGCAGGGAACTCTTGATTGAGTCTACAGCTTGTTTACTGAATCCCTTCTGTTTATGCGTGCAACAGTTCATAACATAATTAAAGCATACCCTGAAGATTGGAATTATCCTTTGTGAATGTGTGGAAACGTAGACTTTTTGATACTCTTTCATCTAAAAATAATGTTGTGAAGTTATCACGTATATAATCAATATATTTCAATGAAATCTTAGAATTTCTCTAATTGAAAAATGATAATAATTATTATTAGCAACTTTTGATGACATGAGAAATAAACCATATACGCACTGAATATTAAATTTGTTCTCTGTTTCGTGCAAACGTAATGCTTTTCGTTGTAATATATGTAGGGGTGCTATGATTTTATCTGTAGGAGGGAAAGGGATTAAGTGCATCACATTGTCTAAGGAAATCACTCTCGATTCAAATTTCTTGACCATATCTTGAAAAATAGTGCGCACAGCTAATTTTTCCTTGTCTAATTCCAACAGAATTTTTACAAATCAAAATTCGATGGCATTTCTTAAATGAGAATGATGATTATTTATAAATTAAGCCGATTGATGCATGAAGGTTTGAGTTTATATTTCACACTAGTTACTAGTTCTGTATTGGACATTTCAATCCTTCAGTTGGAAATGAAAATGAATAATTCTTGTCTGCGGTCGACTACATTGCTGGTTTCTTTTGAGTTGGCCCATCAAATATTAAACAAGGAGAAGCTTTTCCCTCGAAATATCCATTATTGTCTGGCCGATTTCCTATTTGTTTGATGTATTCTCTTCGGCGGTCATTTCTAATGCCCTCCGGAGAAATAAAAGGGAGTTTTACGAGAGTTTATAACGACTTCGCAGTTATTGTTGTATTTCAAAACTTCCACTGACCGGCTCAAAAACAGGAAATTCGAGCTCCTTTCGGTCTGCACATACCGAAATAATGAAGTGAGACCTTCGGAAAATGGGAAATGGTCAGCGTGCTGGAAGATTTCAGCGTCCTTGCTCGCTTTTGAATTTTATTTACCGCATTGCATACGGTTTTCTTTGTGATGCAGCCGTGAAAGTAGCACTATTATATTTCCATCTACCCATCCACTCTTATTTGTGTATAAAAAAATGGCGTATGCTGTCACTAACCAAAATTATCATACAGATATGGCAAAAACATGTGATGTTTTCAACAAGGAAATCAAGCAAAATTATTACGTGAATATGAAAATCGTATTGAAATTTATAATAGAATTATGGATGCAATTGACTGGACCACTGCTAGACTGTAATTTGGTCCAGATAATCATCAATCTATCATTCGGGAGATAATTGTTGTAATAACGTATTGCTGATGAAACATTTCAAGCTTTGGTTATTTTCAAAACAGTAAGTAGGTACACCAAAATATACTTATTTATGTAAATAATCAAGAATTCATGAGCAGAATTTCATAAAGGCACATTGAATTTTTACCTCGTTTGTTCGCAATTTTTCACAGTAAGAGAAACAAATATCCTGAAATAATCACAGTGTAAAATGAATATCTCAGGTGAATAGTCTCCATATAGTGTTTGAAAGAAAATCTGGACCGCGAAATTGATCACATATAAATGTGAGCGGTACAGCTAAAAGAACATAAATAGTGAGGAAATTTCCCAAATGTCAAACAAATTTGTAGAATATGCATGAAATTAAAATTTGGCGTTTATTTGTATCAAGTGAATTTGAAGATTACAATAGACCATATTATAATAAAATGATTCAATGTCACTATAATGTTGAAATCATTTTGCAGGAACCCCGTATAATATCTCCCGGCACGTGTAATTAAATGTTTCTCCAACTGACGGTTGTATAGATAGATGCTACACAGTGTTTACGCAACAAATTAGCTTGTCATAGCTTCGAATTCAGGTCCTCCCCAAAGGCACCCGCAGGCTAGGCAGTCTCTGCACACTTTTCTCTTTGACGGAAATCGACCGACCGCTTTTGACGTTGCACAATGTCCCTACTTTATTAATCTTTGTCCTTCGACATCAACGACGACAGTATATGATGCATGACTAAATGACATCCATTGACAGTCCCACAGAATTGTTTTTTCAACTACCTCAAATTTTTTTCTTCAAAATATTGAAATTATTCAAATCCTCAAAATCGCGATGAAATCTTCACACATAATTCCCACAGAATTATTTTTTTAACTACCTCGAATTTTTTTCTTCAAAATATTGAAATTCATTATATTTCAAATCCTCAAAAACGCGAAGAAATATTGATTGAGCTTTACATACAAGCAGGTGACAATCAAACACACGCGAATTATCGATTTATTTTTCTGTCAGATTCTTGATTTAAGACTGAAACGGCAATATGCCTTATGTGGTTCTTGAGTCCATTTCTCTTTACAAGTTCTTAACAAGACTTTCACACATAATAACTAAATGAATAATTGATATGGAAGTAGATTTATAATTGTATTTTCGGTAAGTTCGGACTATCCTTCACTTCGTAATCTGTATGATTCTATTTCCATTTATGTAGTGAACGATATGAGGTCTTGTTTCATACATTTTGGATATCCTTGGCATCGACAAATGATTATCAAGAATTTCTTGTCACCGATATTTGGCTGATCAATAACCAGAGGGTGTTTTTATGAAATGAAAGGGTCATCTTGAGAAAAGTCTGGGCGGAAATTCAACTATGAGACAAGCTCATTGAAACAGCAATACCACAGATTAGAAAACCTTACAGATGAGACACTCCGCCCATTTTGTTTGATGTACCGACATCCGTTTTCGGGTCGGATAGTTTAGGTATAGCAAAAGTGGTTATATTATCATCAAATATAAAAGTTCGATTGAAGTCGATAATATCACTCAATAAAAGTACTCGATTTATTTGAAAATGATTTGCAATATTTATATACACAGTAATGATTGCCAAAGTGCATGCCAATAAACATACATACTATTGTACCTGATTCACATTCCAGACAATGAAAGTGCCTATGATGGCTATGATCACAGGTTGTTCAATCTGTGCTGTGATGATTCTCGAAACCTTCATTACTTTTCCCTTTGAAATGATGATTCATGAAAAATATGATATACCTTGTAAGAACATAAACCCATCCGAAATACTGGATCTAAATTTATAAAATAACCAACAAAACGATGACATGACAACGATGTAAACAAAACTCGATCAATATTTCAGCGCCTGCGCATATCTATGACTGGACCTTTAAATTTTGCGCTTTCGACATCTCTCTCTAATTTTATTCGCTCTGTCTGACTGTTTCATCTGTAAGGTTTTCTAATCTGTGGCAATACATCGTACAATCTTGGCGCATGCGTATAGAATTCGTCGTTATTTTATGACCGCACTTCGTATTGCACTTTCGTGGGAACGACACAACGCCATAAATCCACTCTTGTCGTATAATCCAAATCCCCCAATTCTATAGGAATCCATTGGATCGTCGGAGCGTCCAATAAATATTCCGAAATTGCAGCCATCGCCTCGATCGGTCCCCGTGCGATTTCCCAATCACTGATTCGCTAAAATTGATCGACCAGACAGACGGCTTAGCTAATACAATGCAGAAACGTTGGGCAAACGTTTCCCGATGGAAATATAAGCAGGTTTAACGCGATCGGCTCGTGCGAATCGATTATAACAGTGCCACCACCTCAACAATCAACCTGAACACAGTTAGCTTCTGAAAATCATAAGATAGCAACTATTATGTAATTCTTTTTGCCTACTGAGAACTTCATCTTCAATATTCAGACGTTGTGTTTTCAAACAATATTTAAAATAAATGCATCTGCGACTTCCCTGCCCTCACGAAATAATATCTGATATCTCCTACTTACATTAGTAGATAAGCGAAGCCACTTCTAGCTCACTTTGACCTCAAGTAACCCCGTCGATGGCATGTCCATCAGCAATGACCATACAGTAGGGGGGTCTAGTGAAGGCCACGAAGACATCTTAAGATATGACGTCATGTCTTCGGATCGCGGAGCGTTGAGGATCCATGTGGGGTAAAACATGAGGGCTCCAAGGGGGTGGTGTGAGTGGGGTGTGGTCTGGCAAGATGTCTTCAGATCGAAGATGTCTTCCTACCGAAGATGTCTTCAGATTGAAGATGTCTTCGTGGTCCTCACTAGACCCCCTTACTGTATTACTCGGGGTCAAAGTGAGCTAGAAGTGGCTTTGCTTATCTACTTATATTTTCTTGCATGATTGAAACTAGTGACTGCGAATTATCTAAGGCACCTCCTCATTTAGTAGAAAGAGCAAACATTGTAAATGTTAACCTTCTAGTAGAGTAATCGAGGAAAAGTATGAATTATGATTTGATAGATTCATAAAAATGATTGAATATTGAAGATATCAAACTGAAATTAAGTGTCCTAAAATTGCAGTATTTCTGAAACACCATCATCATTTCCTTGAATATAAAGCAAAACTATTGGTTACTGAAAAAGGTAAATTTCAATTATACTTCATGCTCTATGGTAGTTTGAAAAGCACCAGCAATGAAGTATCGAGTTTTCTTGTCTAGGGACTACGTTATTTGTAGAAAATTCTTGTGTTTATTTAGTATGCAAAGTTTCTTGCCGCTGTTGAAATATCATCGCGCTATATCTTTTCACTTTGCGCTTTGAATGCACAAACAGCTTTTGTGTTCTTGAACTAACATATTTACTATCACCTCCTGGATTTCCAAGTATTTGTTGACGTTTTGTTCAATACTGAGTTTGACACCTACTGAGGCTGTGTAAACTCGAATTTCTAGATCTCATCTCCGTATATGTCCCCCACCACGTTAATATCTGATTTCCCGATTGCTGCTAGAAAGTAGAATACGTGCCTCGATCTGCCCCAACAGAATTTCCGATCATAAGTGTTTCCATATCCGGAATCCAATTCCAGACTTATTACTCCGGCTTGGGTAACACCCAATAATTCCGGCGAGGTGAAATTCACTCAACGTTCGTTGAAAAATTACGGCCGAATGGATTTGCTCTCTTTTCCGCCAAGTTGTATGTTTTCCTTCATATTCCGGAGGAAACCCCCGATGGAAATTCGAAACGAACTGGATTCGCATTGGCGGAGATCGAACTGAAGATGCTCCGGATGCCCCTCAAAGAAAAATCTACGAGGTTACTGACTTTTATTCGGAATTCAATAACATTTTTATTATGAACTCTTCAAACTCAGATATCAGAAACCCAAATATTAGAAAAAATTCCGACTTCAAACTAAATTTCTGAATTCTTTTACTTGGGATTCGACGACTTTGAATTCGTAATTTAATGAAATTATGTCTCAGAACATTTTGACTTTTTTCGATATTCAATGGAATTTAGATTTTAAACTCAAAATTGAGTGATAAACTCAATGTAGATTGAAATTCCAACTTCGAACCCCAGAATTTAGCTGAATTCCGACTTTGAATTCGGAAAAAATTCCGACTTTCAATTCAGAACTCAATGAAATTCCGTCTTTGGAGTCGAACTTCAACTTTGAAATTTGGCTAAATTCAATTTTAATTTAACTAAAATCTGACGTTAAAATCGTAGTTTGATAAAATTCGGACATTGAAGTCGGAATTCAAAGAAATTTCGGCTTATAACTTGGAATTCTAATTCCACTGAATTTTACAGAATCAATAATTAATAAATGTAGACTCCGAATTCAAAATTTAGGAAATTTCTAACTTCAAACCTAGAATGCAGTTGAATTCGGACTTCAAACTCAAGATTTAATAAACTTCTGACTTGATTTAGAATTCAATGAAATTCCGACTTTGAATACGAAAATTTAATTTCACTCAATTCTTAAAAGACGAAATTCAATAAAATTCTTTCTTTACAACTCGGAATTTCATAAAATTTCTACTTTTAACGCGGAATTTGATAGAATATAGGCAAATTCCGACTTTGAACGATTGGAATTCGGAATTTAATATTGAACTCCGACTTCGATCTTGCAACTCAACCGAATTCCGATTTTGAGCTCGGAATTCAATAAGATTCCGACTTTGAATTCACTGTATTCTAACTTTAAGGTCACAATTATTAAAATTCTACATTTTGTACTCGGAATTACATAAAATCCGAAGTGAAATTTCGACTTTAAACTGTAATTCAGAGTTCAATGTGGACATTATCAGATTCCGTGTTCAAAATTGGGATTATATCTAATTCGCGGTTTAGAGTAAGGATTTTTCTTTTTTTCAAATATAATCCCCATATTTCGCGTGTTTATCATAGAAATGTCTCGCTGCTATTGACCAAGCCGTTTATCAGTCGCAGTGAATCTGCAAAGTCAATATCCTCGCAGGACATTTCCATTTCAATCTCCAAATTGATGGCATCTCCGAGCAAAGCGCCCGTCAAAAAGAACTTGATTTATAACTTCCAGATCAAGAGATCCTCCATGGCCATCGGCGACTCTGTCGATGATTATCACGGGAGGCCATGGGAGAGGTCTTTATTGGTTTTTCGGTTTTATTCTGCGGGGGCACAGGAAACGGACGGGCCGAGAAAATGAAGCGCTCTTTAACAATGCCCTCGAGATAGGTCAATTTAGGTGTTTGAGATAGTGCCCTTTGTGAGTCGCGTGACGTATTTATTGAGAAAACGAATTGATTGTTTCGATGCGGCGTTCTTTCTTTGCACACGTTGTTTCGGAGAAGGGAAAATTGAAACTAATTGTGCGATGTCGTTCCTTGTGGTGTACTGAATGAACATAAGGAATATACGGGGTGAACCACTAAGATAGAATAGATCGAATTTTGTATTTATCATGTGTGCAAATATCATTTGAATCGAATTGGTTGCTGAAGTTATTTTTTCTACAATCGGTTAACAGAGTAGCCTTTGACGATTTTAAATCTCAAAAAAAAATTAACGTTCTCCGAAGAATGTCAGTAAGTGAGAGCATTCGCGCTGGTGATAAATATTGAGAAAAAGCCACAGGTATATTGTTAAAAACTAAACTTCCTCTTGTACAGGAAAGAGCAAGAATTGTAATAAAATAATCATACATAGCTATTGTTTTTCATGCATGGCACGCCAAGTTTTTCAATATTTATCTGAATTAATATGAAAATATCGAGAAAACAAAAGTTAAAGATATATTTAAAGAGAGCATTCACTTCATTTCAAAAAAAAAAAAATGCAGCAGTATAAAGGGTGGTCCATAAGTAAAACTACAAATTCATGTCATAACTCACTGGTTTCCTCCCAAAGATTATCTTTTTTCAAGAAACAGCAATTCAACTGAATTCTGACGTTAAAATCGAAATTTGATGAAATTCTGACTTTGAACTCGGATTTCAATGAAATTCTGACCCCGAACTTGGAATTTTAATTTCTATAAAAGTTTTGAGTCAATAATGACATTTTCACTTTTTTTCTAAACCCAATGAAATTTAGATTTCAAACTCAAAAGTGAGTGAAATTCCGACTTCGAATTCGTTATTTGGCTAAATTTAATTTTTGAATTGAACTCGGGTTTTAATTTAACTAAATAATAATTTGATAAAATGCAATGAAATTCCGACTTTGAACTCATCATGGAAACGTCAAGCACGCGAGCCAAATTGAAGCAAATTTAACACCCTGTAAACATCAGACGCAAAATGGTGAGCACAAGATGTATAGCATGGAGAAATAGAAGAGTACCTAACCTACATAAATATTCCAATAAGAAATACCCAGACGGCCGTGGAATCTCATCAAAACACGGTAATATTTATCCGAAAAAGCCATTATCGCGAAGGTTTCCGAGAATCCACTTCAGCTAATGGCCAATTCCGCCATTATGATGGTTCATGAGGATTCATGAAGGATATCGCATTCAATATGAACTAGAATACTGTGAAGCGATGAGCTTCAACAAGTTCATTTTATATTATATTATACCTACTTAAGTAGCAGAGTTTTTATATTATCTAATGCAGTGAAAGAAATCACAGAAGATTATACATATATGTATATATATATAGCTTGATTTATAATATTTTCTTTTGAAGCTGATGCCCTCTTGTGTTGAGTTGAGACTTTTTTAATTATCACTAAGTTTGTATAGGACTGTTGACGGTTTACGATCTGAACTCTATCTAATATCTAATGAGAAACCTCAGCAAGTTTAATACCTCTTATGTTGGAGATGATGTTGCCATTTCAATTAAGGGCGCATTTTCGTTTCACACCGTTGCGCATAATATTAAATCCCATACAAAAAACATGAACATGAATTTTCATCTGCTGTTTTGATTCGCATTTCCATCAGAAAAACGTTGATAATCCTGAATCAGATACGAACGTTCATTAATTCTGAATGCGTGCGTGAGAATCTCGAAGTATTATAGATCAACGGAATACGATGTTTGAGTATCACCCTGATATTGACGTTCACCTGCAAACACGGTTTTGACCCCTCTGAAATAATCTGTATAAACAACTAGCATCGATCTTGATACGGATCATTATACAAGCATCAGAACCATTATTGCAGTCCAAAGGCTCCAGAGGCGTGCATGATTTTTTTTCGTGAGGGCCACAACCACACGATTTATTCAAATCTACCTCAAACAATGAGAAGTTGACAACTGAGAGAATCGAAATAAACACTTCGTATAATGTAACTAAAGTCCCCTCGTTTCAATTTTCTTTTTTTTTTTCATCTTGGTATACGTCAAAATGGTGGACAATTCGAATAGTTCTGAAATCAAAACCTATCAAGAGTTTGTTTTATTTTATCAAATAAATGGCGCAGTCTGATTTTGCTTGAATTTTTTCCAGGAGGTTATAGATGAAAGACGAATTGATACCAATAATTATTTAGTAGATTTTCAATGTTTCGGCGATACTAATCGATATCTTTGAAGAAGTGAGTTTTTGGTCAGATATTTTTCTGTAATGTTATGAAATCAAAAATCAAGAGTCCCATCAATAATAAACCGAATTCATATGGTTAAAACGTATTGTTTTCATTAAGCAATATATTTATACACATTTCTGTGTTCTTAACCTCCTCATTTGAACTCCCATCCGGTAACATCTTCGACCTGAAGGGGCATGTTTGCGCAGATAAAACCCGGCACAATGCAAGCAGAACGGCTACATCGATATACAGCCCTGAAGGGGGCGCTGCGCTTGTTTACCTTCAACTGTTTATTGCGTCCGGTCGCGGCCACCTTATTAAATGTTCGCCGGATATTATCCTTCGGCTTTGCCGATCGGAAAATGATCAAAGATGTCTCTGGAAATGTCCTTTTACTGCGTTATCGGAGTGTGCTTTGCTGGAACCTGCGAAACGATCTAAACGGTTATTGGATGGAGAACTAGGATGTTGCGAACTGGCATAAGATGTGATAAAACGTCCCGCAAGTTGGTTTAGTAACGATTGATAACTAGAGAATAATATCACTTTCGTTGCAAACAGCCGGGAATTCTATATTCATTTATCGTAATATTTTTGAATAACGTCTTGAGGTATAACGTTTATAATAAAACCGTATTTGTCGTGGTGACCTCTCAATTCAATATTTCGCGGAGAATTCATGACCTGAAATGACTGAAACTAATCTCCTGAAATTCTTGGCAAAAAAGTCGAAGGAAACGTATAACTTTTCTGCTGGTTATAATAAAGTCATTTAATGAAATGGTCTCTTTCTTCACGTCGAAATACCTTGCCAGACAGCAGAGCAAAAATCATATGAAAAGTCTTTAATGAATACCTCTTCAGAGCTTATTACATCCAGAGAGTTCGTTCCAGAGACAGGCAGACTCACTGAAAGGCTCGTCTGTAATATCACCGAGTGATATTTACAAGGTAACCGGTTGAGAACGTCTTTTGATGATTTCGTGCAGTTCCATTAGATAGCGCAATATTTGAAGACATGCACAGTTAATGAAGAGAGTACGAGAACTTATATTCTACACTATTCACAGATAATGCTAGATAGGATTAAGCTGTTGTATGATCAACGTAATGTTTTTTTTTCTTTTTTCAGACCGAAGACGAAGGGAACCATGGCAACGACGACACGAGATGCTTCATTCTGTCAACGTTGGCGTCTCAGGGTCGTTCCAAAGTACAATGCGTTCTCTGTGAAGAGCAACTGCTTGTATTCGACCGATATCCCTTGGTCGATGGTACTTTCTTTCTCAGTCCGAGACAACATGCCAAAAGTTGCACCGAGGTAAGCCCATAATCTTTCCCATACTAAAATGATCATCATCCATTTCCAATAAAAATACCGTTTTCTGGCCTACTCCTACCTCACAGTTATTTTCAAAATACATATATCACGGAGATCCATCGATTGTTCCAGGTGAAAGTTGAAGGTCGCACCCAATTCCTGACAGTCGTCTGCATGGGTTGCCTAGAGGGCGTCAATGGTCGAGGCATAGCGTGCCGTTTCTGCAATAAAAAGTGGGACGGCTCCTCCCTAGTACTAGGCACTATGTACTCCTATGACATCTTCGCAGCCATGCCGTGTTGCACCGAGAGAATTAAGGTAGGTCCCCTTTACAGAACTCCAACATTTTAACGTAGAACGCTCACAGCTTATCTACTGACATTCCGCAACGCCCACAAGCGTGACTTAGACCACGCCAGGTCATAAGGGAGTTGAAGGCAACAAGAAAGCAGACTGTCTTGCCAAAGAAGGGGCAAATACATAATTTCTTGGCCCAGAACCCTTCTGTGTACTCTCCAAGGCCCACTTGAGAGGACAGTTCCGACGCTGGAAAGCGGATGAAATGAAATATCACTGTAATAAAGTGCCAGGACAAAGTCAACCGAAAAGGCAGTGAGCCTTACGCCAAAGGAAACTAAACAGCTTCTCGAGTTGGACCAAAAAGACTTGAAACTGGTAACGGGACACCTCACAGGACACTGCCTCAAAAAGATGGAGTGATAGTGGCCGCTACGGCAAGAACTTCGCTGCAACTACAGAACAGTTGCTTGGCAAATGCCCAGCACTCTTCTGCGAGAGGCTCAAGTTCCTAGAAGGGGCCTTCTTGGAGCCCTCCGATGTTAGGAACCTAGCTATCAGGAAACTAACAAACTTCGCACGAAGTCTCGGAATCCCGGGCCTCGACTAGATTAAGGGTTATGCACAAAAGATCTAATAGGTAGAGGTGCTTGAGAGGCTGCACAGCCTTAACGACCCCCTCCCCTATAATCTACAATCTAGACCACGCCTCCACCAACCCCACTCGAACACTCTGGCATGGAACACTCACTACCCATCTACTAACGTTTCGTTCTCGCCGTTTCAGTGCAACTCCTGCTACAAGCCAGTTTTGCACCCGGCGCAACGCCTCAACTTCTTCAGCGACTACAGCCACATGGTGCCGTGTCCACACTGTCGCACTCTCGACACGCACTTCGTGAAGCCTTTGGGCTTCTGCTACTCGCGCCAGGTGGTGCGCTCGCTGCAGTTGTGGCCGTAGCCCACGGCGAAGGTGCCGCCGCCTCGCGTTCCCGATCCGGACCCCTTGGACCTCGATCTGGGGCTGCTGTGGCGCGAGCTGGCAGGCATCCGCCTCGATGAGTTCTGCAGGCTGCAGCTAACGAGGGCGCGGTAAACGCGACAAGGACACTCTAGTTTTATTTGTTGTTTTATTATTTTTGGAAGTTATTCATCGAGGATGATCGTTCGTTCTGGTCATACGGGAGTTGACTTCGGATATGTGGACCTTCTGATAGTCACTGAAGCAGATTATCTCAACTAGGATAAACTGGCTGAATTTCAATTGTAGATTTTCAACAGATGCAGATGTTGGCATGCAATACTGTTCTAAGATATATCATCAATCCAGGTAACTTGCAGTATAAATCCGAATTGTAAGAAAGTTGAGATAAACTGGAATCTTCTGAAATGAACTAGATTATCCTGAGATGACCTGGAATTGCCAAAAATGAATTTGAAGGATTTGCTTTCGAATAACTGACAGACATACATAGTGATTACTACAACGTGTCGTGTAAACTTTCCAACACCGAGGCCTCATCAAAACCGCATAAAACCCAAAAAAATCAGAACGGATGATTTCCTTTGTTATGTTGTTGCATTTTTTATACCGTATTTATTTCAGGGACCTACAGAGAATGAAGACTGAGAGTTGCGTGAATATTCATCAGCTGTTGGCCTAGCAGGAACCGTGTTCAAGTAAAACACAGATTCTCTTATTATATTCTACTATTAATAATACTCAAAAATTTATTGAAATAAACTTCACCTCGCGATATTTATCTGTCATTATGAGTTGAGGAATAAGTAGTAAATTGGTAAAAATCATCGAAATTTATTTGATAAAAGGGTGAATATTCACGCTCTGTGAGTTCCTACCTTCTGATGTTAGGTCCCTAGATATATGTACTATATGAAACACGTTATGTTATTAGTTTATTGAATATGTTTGTTAGTTTTTAGTGAATTTATATTTCAAAACTTGAGTCTTTTATAAAAGGAAATGACAATTGTGATTATAACCGTTATATATATATATATATACATATATATCTTTTAGTTCGAATTTCTGACGCAAAGTGGGTCAACGTCCTTTGAAGACGTTAAATTTATTATATGTAAGCAATTCTGTTTTTGTGTTTCTTAGGTAGATTTTCTAACGTTAGACTTGCACCTGTGTTGGTTTTCACGGATCATACTTAATAGTCGTAAGTAAACAGTATAGTAATAACATAAATAATTGCTGTGTCCCAATAACTAGTGATAAGCGTGAATGGTGGCGCGATAGTCGCGTGAGTGTTAGAGATTGTGCGATAGAGTATCCTGTTAATTAATCGTTATCGATATCATTCTAATGGGTTCGAGGGCATGGTCACGTGGTCCGACGACCGTCCACTGACACCTTTCATCGTCATCGCGAAACATCTCTTCGCTGATTGAATATAACCTCTCGGAATCATTGGATCCTCATCGGGCCACGTGACGTTTCGATTCAGGGACGGTCGGTCTCCCTGCAAGGAAAGTACACTGCCACATCATCCCACTGCTGCACCCATAGCCTTCAAGAAACGGACGTACAAAATACCACTCAGCCGCTCATATATCCGCAAATACCTCAAACTGTTCAACAGAAAATTATCGTTCACTTTCGATGGAATGTTAAATTAATAGAATCGCTGAAACTACTATTGATAGCTCTGAAAGTCGATTGGAGGTGCCAATAACTTCGATAATAACTATATAGATTCCCCTAATAAAGAGAAAGGTATCATTTCGTCAGTCCTTCATGCATCAAACTAGCTAAAACTGTCTACTTTAATATAATATAAAAAAAACAGATTGATGATTATGCAATTATATCGTTCTCAGGTACATTTGTGATGATGCAGTATTTTTTGTTGAGTAAGTGATACCATTTCTATTGAGATGTTCGAAAGTTTCAACTGAGAGCTATTAATTTTGTACAGTAACCACCTTTTTTCTTCGTAAACTCAAAATTGATTTCGAAGGAAGCAAAATCCGTCGTTGCGGTTAGTGATATTTCTAAATCGATGCATGTGGCCAACCTAGGAAATTGCTTCAAGTACAAACCGTTCGTTACTTTTGCAAATTTTATATAATGAAATATAACATATAATCAATTGTTGAAGGTAAAGTTATTCCTATCTCCGTTTTAGCCAAAGCTTCAACTTTCCGTTCATCTTTTATTTCATTGACCGACTAGACATTGTTGCGTATGCGAGAGTAAACTTTGTCCAGTTCCCGTAGGAGTAGTCTGTAGAGTGTGGAAGCCTATCTTGATACCCCTACTCGATTGGGTGGGGATTTTTTTGTGCTAATACATTTTCGATGAGCATAGAGCACTCTACTACTTGCATTTGCACCCCTCCCCGCTTCATTCTGGAATGTATCTGTAGCTGATCAAGAGTAAATACCGCTTGTACATGGTTATCCAGGCCTAACATTCGGTCTACATATTTTCTATCCGTACTAATCGAAATATGAATCAATCCTTTGTGGCATTCGTCGAAAAACGAAATCGTGTACATATTGAAATTCAAAATCGGTGACAGTTGAAAAATTGATAACTCGTTTTGTCAAATTGGGTATCATCGTTAATATAATAATGTCGAAGTAATCTAAGTTTAGTGCGTAGCGTTTTTTACTACAAAGAATTTCAAACAAACATGGGCGCCACCAAAACACGGGGATGTGGATTGTTCTGTGGATGAACTAGATTCAATGATGTATTCTGTTCATTTTCAATGACAAATCTTGAATTGCATCCTCTGTTGGGACGCCTATGAAGATTAGAATTTCTATCGGTGTAATCAATCGAAAAGAGGCGCAGGCACCCAAGCTGGTGCGAGGACCAATGGCGGCCGCCAGAGCTCGAATGAATTGTCTCCGAGCGCCAGATCTAATTTGCTAGCAGGTATACCGTGCTAGACTCGTTCGTCCGCAGTTTATGTTGTAAGGTTTATAATGGAAAGAGAAATTGAAATAACAGTCGACGGTCAGCTGTCCTCCACGATCACAACTCTATTGTCATTGCTAATATTTATTTTGATTACGGTATTGGTATTGCAAATATGCTTCGGAATCTGCAAATGTTCTCATTATATTTCACGTGAGTTGATAGACAAAGGGGTTTCTGGGGCAAATATCTACCTCTATTTCAACCCTAACTCAATCCCACCTCAAAAACCAACCAATCATGTAGTCTCACCCAGACCACGCCCCTCACTCCCACCACATGTGTCAGAATCTTCATTGTTCATCTACTCTGCTTGTCAAACTTATCGTATGTGAAGCATGAAAATATTGAATTTCGGTAGGGTTCTGTATGGTTTGAGAGCATAATATGCTTGGCGTAGGGTTGTGATGATGAATTTTTGATAAGGCTGTCGATGCACAATATTAACGAGGCGCAATCAGGGTAAGGGTCGTTTCGTAGAGTACCACTATATGTTGATATGAGTAGCTTGGCTGCAATTATTAGATAACGATGTGTATCTCGTGTGTGTGTTTCATTATGCTTATTCGCTAGCTGTTTTAGCCCAACAACCACCAACCATGAGAGCAAACACATAATGACAGATCAGAGTACGGAATGGCAGACGTTTTCAACAGAAACTAGCCAACAATGAACTGAGTTCAGAGGAAATGTTACATTTCATACTCATTTGTTTTTTTTTCTGTTGAGAGCGGTTTCTCTAAACAGTATTTTGATTGGTCATACTAAGTGATCAAAAAAGTAGTTTTAAAAATTGGCATTAGGATATACCAACAAAAAATCAATTGGACTATGAATTTTGTGATATATATTTTTATACCTATTGTACTAGCTTTAGACTTAAGGACTGCTAAATTTTTCGAATATGTTTTCAAATTGGCTCAAAAAAGTTTTAAGCGAGTGGTTCCCTTTTCGAGTGTGATCACGATGTTGTATTGTTAAGGACATAATTGGTGATACAATTTTTTATAAAAAATTCAAACTCAAAAATTGCAAAAAAAACTAATCGATATATTTACGAAGAAAATTAACATACGATTTTGGATATATCTAGTAGGTTAAGACCGTAGTCATAAGATGAGCTCGGGTGAGTTTTCTAACAGTCTTCACTCATGGTTGAGCGGTTATTCCCTTGCTTTCGCATTTTTCCCACGATGGGATCCAGAAAACACGAAAAATCGGATGTCCTTAAAATTGATTAACATCTATCAAAAGACATGGAATCTATTCTATTCCAACATCGAATGTTGGTCAGAATTTCAGTGAAACTCAAGAAGTCGTCAGTCATCGTTTGTTCGGATCCGTACTAACGTTTGATTGCATGTACCGAGGGGCGCTTTTCTGGAAGCCATCGTCCCATTTTCTCCCATCGAAGTACAAATTTCCATTACTTATAGATATCAATTATGCATAGAATAACCATAATGTTTTCGGTGTTGTCTTTTTGTGAGTAGGTGCCATTGAGCGGTTTGTCTAGCCGCTGGAAAGGCCTCTCGCATTTTTTCAATTGAGTATAAAACATAATAATATTATTACGGTGATTCTTATTATGATTATTGGAGAGTTGAGAGTTGAGAAGGTAGTTTATGTATGTTTATAGCGTACTGTAGTAGCGCGGGATAAAAGGGAGAGCAGGAGGGTCGAACCGGAGCTCTGCATTGCCGCCCCTTCGGCCTCCCTAGTTTAGGGGCGGTATTACTTTAGCAGAGCGAGGCGAAGGCTTATTGTTATGTTGATATGCTGTTGCTGGTGTTGCTCGGGGCAGCTGAAGGACAAGCACAAAACCCATACCAAGTGTTGAAAAAATCATAAATTGACTCGATGCTGAATTATTATTGTTGAATTTCAAGACTTGTCAGACAGCATTCTCAAATCGATTCTCACCTAGTACAGATTAAGTATTTTTTTCCTTTCAAGAAGGGACTGAAATGATTGAAATTTCAAACACCTATACTGTTCGACTTTGAAATTTGACCACTAATCATAAAACCTACCATTATTTTCTCCTTTTCTCGATCTAAAAAATTGGTATCACTTCATTGATGGTTACTTTTACTTCCTACTCAAGTGAATCCAGAAAAAATCATGATTAATGAAATTTTGGCAATTTCGTATGGGTTTTGTGAAGTCCAAGAACGTTACAAATCAAATGGTGATCACTGAATGAGTACAAAATGCTGCTCTCCCGTCCCGATCCGGTTTATTATTATCATTATTATTATTAATGAATCAGAGTTTAGCAATGAACAATTTCATCAGAGTCGTTTACGTTTTCAGTTCAATTTTTATTCGAGCCTCGATAAACCTTTGACGATTTGAATCGATCCCCGAAAATAAAAGCAATAGCCCCTCGATGGCGCATAAATAGCTCAGTTATAACTCAGCAATATGTCAGATATGGCTCAGCGATAAAGTATCGGAGATTATTTAGAATCGTTGTGGGTTTTCGGTAAAATCTGCGTTTTCGAATAAAGTTGTGTATATTGCGGTCTCTTAGCAATAATGTGCCATAAGAAGATTCAATACCAAATACAGTATCGCTGCACAACCTTATTTGTTGCATTATAAAAAATTTGCACAGGGAAATCAAGTGTGGTATTTATTGGAACTACTAGAGTACCTATGATGAAGAAAAGGAACAGTTTTGTTATTCAGTCAGGAAAAATTAAATATACCGGGCTCCCTCGAAAGTTGACAACTTCACCCATCATGAATTAATTGATTGATTGTATCAATATGTTTAGTTAATTTAGTTGAGAATACATAATATTTATGTGGATTCCATGTTTTTTTTTGCTTTGATGAATTTCTTACTGGAATTCAGTGAGTGAAGTTGGTGTTTTTTCCCGAGGAGTCTATTACCTTGTAGATTATATCTATTTGTAATATTAGGCTAACTACTTAGCTGTCGTCCCTATTGCTACGAAACGTTGACGTTGGGAAATGAATGTTATACACTCTCATTGCTTTGATGATTCCGATTCCTTTATATTTTTTAATATACGGGGTTAGTAGAAAGAACCGGAAGGTTAGATTATCTCTCCTAAACTGTTCGATCTATAAAAACTAAATTCATCAATATATATGCCACGAACATTTCATCAAGTCACTAGATTATCTCATGTTTTTCGATTCCAATAACAAATACTATTTTAAAAATCTGTGAATAGTAGAACAGTTTTTTATATCAACCCCGTATGTTGTTGAATGGGACGTTTCAGCTGGTAATGAATATGTGGAGATGTTTTTATATGCGTGAAAATTTGATATCAATATATGATATAAAATGATCGAGCTTTCGACGGCTTTTTTATATATGTATTACAATGGGATTACACATTTTTAAGATGTAATAAATATAACCATTGTCTAAGATTATTGTTTCATTTCATTCCTCACCTCACATTCTTTCCATCCCTAGAAATCAAAATAAATGAAAAAATGCTCCAAGTGTGTCTGCTAAAATAAAGAGTATAGGTACTTATAACAAGCTATAGTGATTGGAAAACTATACATATCAATAAAAAAGCAATGTGCGCAAATCCGCCATCACCCTTACTAAAAAATCGAAATAGTTTGTTGACCATGATCCGTATTCGCTTGCCGTACATCTTCCGAATTCGGTCTCATCGAATTCGTAATGACGGGAGTCTCATCCGGGAAAGCACAATTTCATTTCCCTCTGAATACTCTCGGCTTTCTGGAAAACGTCTAGCTACCCATAAATTGAGATTGATTGCAGTTGGAAAAAGTAATCGTCGTGGAAGAATCGATCATACAAATGGATTGCGATGAAGCTATAAAATTCTTTCAAACGCATTAGGCATTTCGCTTCAGTTGGTGTTTGTCAGGATAATATCAGCCGACAGGACACCGTACGGTGGCAAATTCTCTTTCGATTTTCTCCAGTGCACTCGTTTTATTGAAAACCACAAATGGACTATCGACATTTTTATGGCATGGCCGATACAAGCATTAAATAACACGCAGAAAAGGTGTTGGGGTTAAGATTGATGAGCTAACTAATGGATTCTGGTAACATAAAAACAATGTTTCGCCTTATTGGGTTATTGTGCTGTGGTGTCTTCAACTATCAACAGACCGGCGGTCCAAAATGATGGAATTGTCTAAAGACAAGGACATTGTATCCACAAAAAAAATTTTGACAATCTTTAAGCTACTTGGCTTGGCCCCGATCCTCTTGGGGGAAAGTAACAGCAAGAAGCAAGCAAGGCTATCGGGTTTGTACGTCCTGGTGCTTATGATTGTATTATCTGCCGTCAGCATATATGCGACGATACTATCTTGGAACAGTGTGAGCAACGAACTGTTTGAGGTTACGCATTCCATCGTGGATGTTCTGAAAGTGTTTATGTATCATGCACCAACTCTGATATACAGTAGCACCTGGAGAAGTTTCTACAAGAATGTGGAGTATTTGAATGGAAGATTCGTTAACGGAACCAAGAATCACATCAACAAGTTCGCCAGCATTTATATGGCTCTTCTCGTACTCTGTGTGATTGGCGATGTATATCTAATTGTGAGGCTCGATTTCACCGACCAAGTCATTATTTCCAGCCACAGAAAGCTGAAGTACCATCACTATTTTTCAACCATGCTAATATTCCAAGTCATGTCGATGTTGGCTAGGAAATATGCAGCTTTGAAAAACTCACTCATTGTAACAGTGACGCAAAATTCAGTTGATCATTTACAGACGTTTCGATTCCGAGAATTTGTTTGCATTCTTTTCTCGACTGCGGAAAAATTCAACAACATAGTGGGATGGTGTATGGCACTCATATTTTGGAATACGATTTCAAACTTAGTCATGTATGGATTCGAGAAACCCCTTTCAAACGATCAACGATTCAATGAGATTTCTTCGATGATGATTGGTATTGATGCACTGAATTTTTTTCTGTTGGTGGTATGTAAAACTAAGTTATTCATATTAGCACCGACAATAGTGCATTAAGTATGGAGAACGGTAAGGGTTTTATACCGATCGAAGACAATTGTTTGGAGGAGAAGCGGAGCGACGACTCCAATTATTGTCTGAGATCGGTTACCCTTAACGTTTGACATGCTTATAACGTTTTTTGCACGATTGATACCATTATAAATTATAAAATTAAACATTTTCATCATATTGACTAGTTTCATTCATTTTATCAAGATAGATACTTTGGTTGTTAGGTAGTAACTAGGGTGCATAACAACAATGGATAATTGAGTTTTTATCTAGTTGTCAATAATTTTAAGTACAATTTTGATTATTATAAATTAAAATATGAGCGAAAGTGAATTTGAAGAAATTGAACGGGCTTGGGAAGAAGGGTGTTCCGCAATTATTCCCGAAAAATCTAAAATCCGTTATCAAAATACCTACCAAAGTTTTAAAAAATGGTGCGAAGGCAAGAATTTAAGAATCGATGAAAATACTCTATTGGCATATTTCGTTCAAAGACATATGCAGTTGAAAGCTCCTGGAAGCCTCTGGGCAGAATATTCAATGATAAATGATAATAATAAACCAGACGATAAAATTCCATGTTTAGAAATTCTGCAAAAGTATATAAAACTTTGTCCATTACAAGTAAAATCAAATCATTTGTTCTTAAGATACGCCAAAGGAAAATGTTGTACTCAAGTAATAGGTAAAGGGACAATCGGGGGCTGGCCTTCTCGAATTGCCAAATTCTTAAATTTGCCTAATCCCGAGAACTATACTGGCCATTCGTTCAGGAGGACATCAGCAACGCTTTTGGCTAATAAAGGTGTTGATGATGTCCTCGGATTAAAGCGTCATGGAGGTTGGCGTTCATCGACAGTAGCAGAAAGCTTTGTAGAAGATCCTCTTCAAAATAAAATAGATTTTGCCGAAAAAATATTGTGCAATACTAGTAATACTACTAATGTATGCGAGTCTGCAGGAGTTTCTGTTAGAAGTGAAACCACAGCCCAAACAAGTGGGATTTTATTAAATAATTTAACAAATTGTACCATAAGTTTTAATATTAATAAATAATTCGTTAGTTTTCTTTGTTCTTTCAAAAAATAAATTAAAATTAAGAGATTTTTTAACTCGACGGTAAGTGAATTACTTACAGTCGAGTTGGATTACTTACCGTCGAGTTGCTAGTAAATGTCACCTACTGACGTAAAATCTGTCACGGTAAACAGTCAGAAATGATCAATCGTGCAAAAAATAATTTCACACGCCTGCAAAACCTCAGAAGACTGAGTAGTAATTTTAGTATGCAATAGATTAGTTTCTTAAGAAAAATGATAAAGATAGCATATATGTTCTAGAATGTTTTTGAGAAAAATATGTTAGAAATACCTTGAAATTGCTTGCTCCATTTTTCAGGAAAAATACAAATAATGAAGTGTTTCATCTCTTCTAGATAAACATGGTAATGGTGGTGATATCTTGTGATGGTTTTCATGGAAGCGCAGATGACTTTGTCAGAGCCTGCTGTCTATTACAAATTGACATGCCAGCTGGAACGCTGAGAGATGAATTGATATACTTGGCAAAGTATTGCAAAAAGTTATCACCGAAATGTTCAGTCATGGGTATCTTTACGGTGAATAGACCGCTACTGGCTGCGTTGTTTTCCACCACTTTGACGTATTTGGTTATTTGTTCTCAGTTACATTCCAAATGAACCGATGCCATTCAAAACACATCTTAGATATGGTATATCGTTGTGTAGAATATATTATCATAGTAGTGTGGAAAAAATATAGATATCACTTATATCAACTGTGTATTTTCCTATTATATACAATTTGTGATGGCGGATGAGTTTTGGGATTATGATTCAATATTGCTTTGTAAGTGATTCCAGTTTCTGAGATTGTGAATTGTTCATCAAAATTCATAGAAACAAGATGGATGCTTCAAGATGGCGGACGGATCCGAATAATTTGAAATTGTGCACACGAAATGGAACTGATGAAGATGAATAAGCTTTGGAGTGTTCAAACTCCCCTGCAATAAATATATGACCGCCCTCTTCTCGAGATGAAATAGGTCGGAATTTTAAAGCAATTCACTCGGGCAGGAGAAACGGCATAAGAGGTCCTGTCGGCCGCGTATTTCGGACTTTGATCCAGAATAATCTAGTGGGCGTTGCACGGACGTCAGGCAGTCACTTCCTTTTTTCCAATTGGATTTCTCACTTTGCCGTCGCCTCGGTCCGAGAGGTGATTTCCAATTCACTTAGGGCCAGGGGTTTATTCCTGATGGAGGAAAATTTTTGGGGCGTCTAGGTCTGCACTCATGAATAATAAGTAACCTCAATTCGATTTCAATAGGTGAAAGTGAATAAAGTAAGTATATTTAGAATCAGGGGTAAAGAAAACATACCAGTATAAGGAAAACATCATAGGAATTTTCATTTAATTGCCAATGATTCTATCAAAGATAGGTACCTACACGTCCTTCAAATTTTATCGACCATTTTTCTTTGTAGATAATATTTTAATTTGGCAAAAGTATAAAAAAACTGCTCCGTCTTCGCGGAGTTGAATTAATTAATTTAGTTTTTTTTTCTCTTCAATTCCATTTATTGAATTCAAATATTTTTTTTTAATGCGGAAGTCCATTCTTGCATTCCTTCTTTATTTTGGATATCATTTGTTGGGAATTATAGCGGCCTTTAATATATGTATTATCTAATAACTGCCTTATTATTGTCACGGATTATTGTCATTTAAATTTCGCGCATGATATTATGCCTTGACAATTTGTTTATTTGTCCTTTTTCTTCCCATTATATTTCATGGTGTATTCCTATCTACCATATCCTTTATGATCTTCCAAATTCAAGGCCATCTTTTTACCTGACAAACCTCGAAAAACCAGGACACTCGGCTTTGAACGGTCGTCTATCACGTTTTACTCGTGGCTTCAAACACCGACTTTGGCCATTACAAAAGTTCGATAATTGTCCTTTCGGTGGAATTCAATTCTTTTATGTGCTCATCGAAATCCGACGAAGACATTTAGTGGTGGAGTCAAAACCAGAGGAGGAGAGAGTGACAGAAGAGGATTCCCATATACTCCTGTCCGACGACAATCTCCTTCATTTTTTGTTTGGTGAGTTAAGGCATACGGTGTTCATCATTTTCCTTACTTATACATATACAACAACAATTGAGCATTCAAAAAAGGGTCATAGATTACATAAACCGGAATGATCTCTGATACAGTCGATTGGTGGATAAATTTTCCCTCGAATTTTATTGCATAACCAATCAAAAACGATCGTTGAAAATCACGAGTTGATAGTTAGTATTAGTAATGTTTGTTTGAATGTTTCTGCTAGAAATAAAAAATTGAGTGATGCCAATGAAAATATTCGACCTATCAAAAATCTATATTTTGTATCGTTTCCATAGCAAATGAGCACATTTCCGGAAATTTTTTTCTTTTCTTGGGGGAACCATATGGGAAGGAGCGTAGTATTAAACTGGACATTTTTTGACGTTTATAGGTCAAATGACATTCACATTTAACTTCGCTGTTATCAAGTATACCACTTCGAGTTTCTGGTAAGAAAGTATATTTCTACCAACTCAAGTGGAATAAATTTAGTCAAGAATAATGGTTTGAACTACCAGCAGCTATACCTCATGATTATTTTGCGTAACTAAGGTTGGTATTTTGTATTTTATTTAGCGTAATCTTAACTGTAATCTCGGTGTGATATTTTCTTACTAAATACCACTCACCAATTTTCCAAAGAATATTCGTGTTTTATAAAGAATTATATGTCTTTAATTGAAGTGTTATGAGTATTACAAGTGAAAATGCATCTAATGATTCAAGTCGAGTATTTGACAATATTCAGGGTGGGCAAATTCCAATGTTTGAATAGGGTAACTGGGTAAATAAAGGAGATACAAAAGAAATGAGGTCGCATCCTCGATATCGTTTTTCGAAATAAATTCATTGGTGAGAACAAAAATTTGCTATCGTCTTTTTTTTTTTTCTAATTATAAACAAAAGTTCGATTTTGGGACTTTTAGACACATATGAATATCATAAATAATATGAATTTGCCCACCAATATGAATTTGCCCACCCTGTACAGTTATTGAAAATACATTACTTTACTTTTGTGTTCATTTCTAAATGAACTAGAGGTATATGTACTTTAATTCTTTCAAAGATTAGGCAATAATGAGTGCTGCTTCAATTTAATCAAACCAAAGTAAATCTTACCAGACAAAAGCTTCACAGTATGTCATGTCATATAAAATAATTCTATAACTGAGAGTATAGTTAATTTTCCAATTCTATCATTTCAAATGGACTTTTATATCAATTATATTTCGCAGTCACACTGCAGTGCCCTAATATTATAGTTCACTGTCCCACTCTGCGTCCGACTGGCATATCCAGATTTTAATCGAATTCCTTGTGGCGGAATAACTCAAAGTTTTGCGAGCTAATTTCGCGAAACTAACTTCCATGCCATATAGTTGGGCAAAGTTGTCGCGGAAGCTGCCGACGGACGTCGCCCTTCAATTTCCTGTGCCGGCCGGCCGGCTCAACTCCCGACGCCGAACGCAACTCCAGTGACGCACATAGTTTCGATGTTGACTGGAAGTGGCCGGCAAATTAGGTGATGGGAATCGCGTTAGAGCGAATGAATCGGCTAATCTGGGAGCAGAAGAAAGTTTCGGGTATAGGCCGCTCTTTGAACTTTCAATTCGGGTTTCGAGATTTACCTACCTTCCGAGAACTATTATTATGCGAATCAGAAATTATTGCTCAATTTATGGAAACTCACAAAATAATCTCAACGATTGGGTCTTGAAGATCATTCTGTAGAATGTGAGTCTTAATAATATGTAATAGAATTTTACGGAAATCAAAAAGTGTATCAACTCCCTTCCTGCTCAATCCTCTTTTGTTTATGATTAGAAATATTGAAAAATACTCATTTTACGCTTTATTTATTTCGACTACATTGAGGAAATCAAACTGAATTTGCTCCTGGTTTAGGTACTGTAGGTGAGTCCTTCATCATCTCGTCATTTGAGAATATATACACTAAAGTCAATCAAATTCTAAAAAAGGTAGATAACATTTTGTTTCTATTCGTATGTAACTATATAAGATTACTTTTTGCGTTTTTTTATATTGATTCAAAGTAGGCGGATGTCATTTATGACGGTTTGTCCGTTTGTTTTCGTCATAATATCAATTAACTCATTCAATCGTTAAAAATGAGAATGTCGTAAGAAGAGTTCCACTATTGAAAACATACATATCAAAAACGACCCTCCATATGGTACATGGTTAAAAAGGAAAAAAATCTGCTTCAACTAAACCATAGACAACAAAACCCATTATTCTTGACTAACTTTATTGCATTAAAGTTGGTAGAAATATAATTTCTTACCAGAAACTCGAAATGGTACTTGTGAATGTCGCATTTACCCTATAAACGTCAAAAAATTTCCATTGTAATATCATGCTATACTTCCTCCAAGGAGAATCCAAAAATTACCGTAAATATAAGCTTTTGAATGGTCGAAAATTTTAGGTGTGAACTATTTGAAAAACTACAACGTTGAGCCATAACTCGAAATTACACCCTCTTTGTAAAATGTTCTCGACGCCACTGGATTGTACAGGAACAAGTGCTTTGAAATTGCAAAAGTATGTATCTCGTAACTTCACAAACAACCATGATACTTACATGTATCTGAAACTCGAAAATTCGAACTTTTGTTTATAACTCTGAAACAACAGACGATAGAAAATTTTGGCTTTCGCCTGTGAATTTGTCTTTAAAAAAGAGATCGAGTGTGCAACCTCAATTTTTTTTTGTTTCAACTATAGTTACCGAGAATTTGCCCACCCTGTACAGTTTTATTCATTTATGATCCAATTATTCCCTCGGGATTTATGTCTGGATGTTTCCACAACAAGAGATTCCCGTCTGTGACCATAGGGTCATATAATAATTATAAGATTGAAGGCTTATGAGTTTCAGACTAAAAGCATTATGATTTTTGTATTTTGGGGTAGGATAAATTTGTTACCGACTAGGTAAAAAAAGGAGTTCTTAGACAGACAGCTAACTGAACGGTTGTATAGAAAAAACAAAATAAAAAATCCGGCTCGAAGAACCAAAAATCTTTAGTCCTTCGAACGCGTTTCCTTTCGTGCAGCAAATAGAAAGAAGAATTCAAAGGCACCAAAAATTATGAAAAACAAGTCTCCATACAAATCACCCTTTCATGCATATGGGATGAATTCGACGCCCTGTATAGGTATACAAACTCGATCAAGCGCGGCGACGAACCAATTCCACTGGTCGGTCGGTCGATCTGTCCCCCCTCGTCAATCTAGTGGCTGAGGTCCCCCCTTGGGGCATCTTCTCCAATTTATTCAAAACAAGCGACGAGTCGACGGATTGGCGAACGCGCCGGGCATAACACATCTCGGCAGGCCGCGGACTGACTACTTAACGAGTCAAAACCGGAAAGTTGCGTGCTAATATTGACGAAGAGACCGTGCTGTCTGTTGATTCCTCGAGCCAATTTTCGATGTGAAACAATTTAATTCGATGGAAACGAAAAGTCACGAATTGCAAGAAGTAAAAGAAAAAAATGAGAAGACAAATTTAAGATGTTTAAAAATGGTACACAACGAGCAGAAAAGCTACGAAAGTAGTTGTGCTGCTCGTTGTCTACATTTAAAAAAAAATTCTGACAAAGCCAAAATAGACCACCCTCATGTAAATTTATTTGAATAATGCCTCTCAAATCGTAATTGTGAATACAGAAAATGCGAAAAACTAGTATAAACAAACATCGTAGTGCATTTTATTTTTCAAATCGAAAACCGTCCACCGGAAGAAAAAGTCAAGAGACCATTTTCTTTAGGAGATAAAAGACAATTCAGAGGATCAATTATGTTTCAAACAAAACAGTGGCGTATCGTTATTTTGAATGAAAACATAAAAGAAACAGCATCTCGAAATAAAAACCGTTTTTTGTTGAATTTCAACACCCTGTACCTATCTGAGGAATAAAGCGGTTGAAGATTCCTCAAGGAGTATCGCCATGTTTTGAAAAGTGTTTTTGAGTTATAGAAAGACGAGGACCTGACTTCTTTGAGTATATATCATCCGAAGTACTACTCGGCTGGTTACCATGTTAAGAACAATATTCAATTATGAATCACCCTGTATAGTAAATTCTAATTACATCAAACTCAAAAAAACTAATTTCCGAGCTCTGTTGATGGATCCACTTCTATTCGAGTATCTGTATATGTCAACAATCTTCCGGTAGGGTGAATATATAGCCGCCCCTCACCCTTTCCATCATCCGCCCGCCACCCTGTTTGCTTATGCGTCCCTTGTCCCCATACGGGACGACGCTCATTTGTCATCTTCGCTCTTCGAGCACATCGGCCTGCTTGATCCCGAATCGGGCCCACCCCCCCCCCCCCCCAACGATGCCCGTGTAAAATCTGAATAACAGCTAGCCAAATATTCCCGATGTGTCGTCGAATGCTATAGTGCCCTTCAGGGGATTTTATATTGCCGACTTTTCGGCCTCAAAGTGACGTCCGGGGCAGGCACGTGACCGGGTTTCACGCGCCAGGCATTGCTGATGATGATGGTTCAAGGATGATCGCGTTCTTCTGTTTTTTAATCAGAGTGCAATGGGTCCGTACCGCCTATGATGGTTGAATTGCCAGTGCATGCTGTCACCTTTAAAGGTGACCTTTCCATGTCACTGACAACAATTTTTTTAATTAATTATGCACGATATACCTTCTGAAAACGGTAGATATTGATGACGCACTAACCCGACAAGCAATACAAATTCGGTGGTAAGAATAATCCGACGTTGTCATCAAATCAACATAACATCCCAATGAAAAAAAAACTCTCATATTTGAGAAGCTGATATCTCATAACGAATAAATACTAGTGAACTCTCCGAAAACACCTCAATATTATACATTCATTAAATCATTATTTGTTCGAAAAAATTATAACAAAAATGATTTCATAAACATGAAAACTTATTGAAAAGAGAAATGGCCGAATAGCTCTGAAAACACAAACGATTGTAGGTTTCAGTTTGATATCATGAATCTGACAGAAATTGAATATAGATACGTGATACGTATATGTCACAGCAGAGAGTCTGGTCAGTAGGTATATACGTAGAAATCGATGAAGAATTCTGATAATTCGAAATACACTTCTCCAAAAAATTAAATCACCACCAACAAAACACGCTAAAATTGCTACACTCGGTATCCGTAGAAAAGACATTTCTATCGAAACACACAGTTAGTAACAAACATTGTAGAAATAATTATTGGTTATTTTTTGAAAGCAACGTCTAATTTGGACAAGTGGTTCGGCCAAAAATTCATTGGAAACTTTTGGTTCATTTTTAAGTGGTGCGTTAATTTCTTGGGAAAGGGTAAGATGAATTTCCAGAAATTTCACAAAGCTCTGAATTTGTGGAATTACCAATAAATGACGTAATATACTGAAGGAAATATCTTCAGAGTCAAGATGGTTAATAAACAATTTAATAATAAAAGAATATGAGAACTCAATGACAATACTTTAACTGTTTATTTGATGACTCTGGCATCTCTTGTCTCGCCGCTTTCGTCATCAAATACAGGACAATCAACTATTATTTTCCATCAATACGAAATTTTCAATTTCTTAAAAAAAGTAGATGAACCAATTTCTGTAAAAGATACTAAAAGATACTACCTAGATACTCATGCTGTTCATTCACATCATATTGGCCACCCTGTATCGTTCAACTATGCATTTTGTGTTCATTTATGCTTACATACCTTCATTTAATCACATTTTATCTTCAGATGATAAATATCTTGGTTGGTTGATTAATACGCCGAAGCGCTTTTATATATTTTGCATATCCTTTTTTAGGCAACTCAACAGAAACGTAGTAGTTCTCATTAATAGTTATATATAAAATTTGTTTTATATATAACTATGATGTTTTCTTGATGTTATCCCAAAAAATTCAGTGCGTCGAAAGCACAAGCAAGGAAGAACGTTCACACTCGTTCATAACCACTTCCATAACGTTGACAAATGTCAAGAAGTGCCTCTCGCACTGAGATGATATAGGGGTTGCCTCAAAGCTCACACGTAGAAAAGGCAACACAAAATCGCGAGAAGTTAGACGTAGAGTATCTCGATCTTTCGTTGGTAGATGTAATTAGTGAATGTTGCATAATTATTTGACTCCCGTTTTCAGCGAATCTTCAGATTTTCGCCCAAGCTATCAGCGTAAGCGCAAGCGAGGCGTTCCTAATTCATTAAAGGCGGCAGCTCGTTATCGAAAGTGCACACGCAGTGATTTCCTTCCGTGCGTCTCTGTTCCGGATCCACATCAACCGTTTCAATTTTCCATACAAATTCGATTCGCGGACGATCCTCCGCGACGCGTGCTTTTCGTGCAGACGCCGATTGCAAACCGCGTCGAACCAGTCCCATTGAAACGCCATTATACGCACTGATACACAGGGCGTCATACGCTTCGCCGACCCCAAATTCGGTTTTCTAACTTGATTGAGAGATTCAGATATAATATTGCCAAACGTGCGACATCGAAATGAAAATCAGTACTGGGTAAACAAATGATATTGAAGACATATTAACAGTTGTTATTTTTCTGGATCCCATTCGAAAAAAGTGAAGATAGAGTGAAATTGCACGAGAAACCGAAATGTTTAGGATTCTATGGTATACAAAACTAACTCGGTGAGCAGATATTATGAGTAATGAAAAGAAAGAAATTGAATATGAAAAGAATGAAAGTATATCTTCAAAATCTCATAGTGATGTTGGAATACTCCGACTCCGACGGAGTATATCAGAACCTCCACTATTTGTTTCGTATATTGAAATGATATTTCAATAGGTATGGTTGAAATCGCAAAAAAAAGCGAAGAACAAGGCATTACAAAAAAGAAGCATTGGCATAATATTTGTTTATTTACTAATTCAATATTATTTCGAAGAAAGGAGGTTATTTTCATGAAATGAATCTGAGTGTGTATGAAACTTGGAAAAATCATTAAATAATCATCTAATATTTCTATAAAAATTATCTTTTTATGAAAAAAATCAGATACTATTACGGAATCAATTAACAGGTATTCATAAAAGGAATATCGTTGAGGTATCAGACTTAATTTATTTCGGCTATTTCGACTTCGAATTGCTTATCAGGATTTATTATGCGCCCTATCCACCTGTACGTGATACTCTCGAGAGAAATGTGAAGTAATTAATAGCAACGAAATTATCCAGTCTGGCGGGATATCAGACCACGGCGCGCATACAAAAATAACAATGAGACATATTTATAGGGTGTCCCAACCAAACATTATTAATATAATCTTAGGGAACATTACTTCTTCTCTAACTATGGAAAAATTAGGAAATTAATTGGTTGTTCAAACATGCGCTGTAGTAAAAGTTTCAACTTTGCAGTTAGAATTTTAGCTTACCTCCTATATCAATTCAGCCAAAACACACTCAACTGCCCATTCGAACACAACTGAGCCATTCAACTGCCTGCATAGGGGCAGAAAAGTATCATTATTATTATGAGAAATTCAACTTTCACTACATCAATTATCTATAATTTGTTTTTACTTCCTACTTTTTTTTAATGATATTTGAAAACAATATCACTTCACCAAAAACATAATGCAATTAAAAGGTATGGATAACTGATCTATAAAATATTGTTTTTGATTTCTCCATATTCAGACTCATTCATATGCTAAATTTGGAAATTTCACACAATATAGAACTGGACGACCCCGTATACACACGACAAAAACGCACACGTCCGACGAATTTTCTGTAGCGGAAAACATTCAAATTCAGAACACGTCATGTGAACAGACAGCTCTGTACTTTTACGAGTTTTAATTAATTTTTGTATATACGAAGGTACGAATACAAGCGACTTCAACAAACAACCATCTAATCATAAAACTCGGATATTCTCATTCCAGGTTTCAATGAACTAATTTATATAAACGATATTGTTTGGTTGTATATATACAGAGATATATACAGAGGTATCTGATACTAGCAATTATAAAAAGTATGGTCACAATAATGATGTTATTTGTTGCGAAACAATAAATAATATCCTCTCTTCAATAAAGCATCACCCCAACACTGATCCTGATCTATTACCCATGAATATCCTGTTAGTTATATACATCGCTACCAAATTTTAAAGACAGTCAGCTTAGTGCGGACGTCAGATAATTACCCAAAGGACTCGAAAGGACCAAAAGTCGTTTACCTAATGGGCCTCAGACTCTGTCAGAGGATCCTGAACTTATTACCGGACCCTCGAGAGCTATAGCTGACCTAATCCAGGACCGGCCTACATATATTCAGGACAACCCAAAAAGGTGAGTCCGGTATATGTGAAAAACTGTATGGAATCGTTCATAAGTGATATGCTTGGTTATATTCCTTCAAATTAACGAAATTTATACATTTTTGACTAGTCGATATCTGAAATTTCAATATGTCTGGGCTATTTCAAAAATCGTAACATCGTAACATCGTAACATCGTTACATCGTAACATCGTAACATCGTAACATCGTAACATCGTAACATCGTAACATCGTAACATCGTAACATCGTAACATCGTAACATCGTAACATCGTAACATCGTAACATCGTAACATCGTAACATCGTAACATCGTAACATCGTAACATCGTAACATCGTAACAACATAGTACGGCTACATATATCACTACTGAAAAATACTAACTCAAAGGAGTATTTTTAACCTAAGGCCGGTCCTGCAAGTCCTCTTTGGCGTTGACCAGCCCATTAAGATATCGCCTTTCCTTTTCGCCCTCTTATGAATAATAAACAATAAGGCGGCCGTGCAGAGGGTTGCGCGAATGTGTGACGTGGATTGTGGGGACAATCTGCTTGATTGGGGTATCGGGTTGCGGTTTGGGGGGCAAAGGGTTTTTGATTAGTTTGCATTCTCTTGTATAAACACGATTGTATTTGTACTCTATATGCTTACCCTAATGCTGCTCTGACAGGTCCAAGTCCCAAGAGGAAAGATACTGAAATGGATCCCTCATTGGATGTTCGGTTTTTTTTGTTCATTCACGCGGTTTTTATAACATTATTCTTAGGATCCACTCTCGATAAAATATAGGTTTTTAATATCGTAATGGCTGTTGATATATTCTATGTATATATATATATTTCATATGGCGCTTTCTGTTAATGCTGTTTACAATACTGAACCAACATTATTTTCTCAATTCATACATATCCAAAAAAAAGGCTTCAATGATAAATTTTCTATCTCAAACGTATGGACTATCTCACAAAAAATTATGCAAATCTCCTGTTATAATTTCTCTGTAGAAGATTTTGCATTCGAATGCCTTTCGATAAATCTACATACATTCTAGATAAATTCATCGCGCCTAATTGAAATCTAGTGGGCTTCGACTCACCCTCGAATGCGGTCGATTGATATACGAGACGAGGGATTACGGAGTGTAATCCTAGATTCGGAATTTCGGCAAAAATATGCCACTTCCGATCGTGCGCATTTAGGGCTTCCGATATTCATTTGAAGGGGAACTGAACTTTTGCTCATTCATCAGAACAAAGTGGTGTGGCTTGAAAAAAATTCCTGATGTATATATAAATTCCAGGGATAGTTTTCATGTTGAAGTTATTTCCACGTTTGTTCCTTCACCTCACAGACGATAGGAGTAATGGATGAGATTTGCATAGTATCTTTTCCTATTTCCTGTCAGAACGCTGATGACAATGAAAAAGAGACTGTTAAGAAAAAATTCCTCAACTCCCGCCGAGCACTAATCAGTGATCCATTATTGTACGTCGCATCAAAGAATATTCGAAAAATCGCCTCGGATATCCTCTTTGTGCAAATATTATATCTGCTCGCAGCAAACTTTTAAATGAGTCGCTTTCAGAAACAAACTTCCGCCGACTGATAATGTGAAAGAGAATTTAAAATACGGCGACAAAAGCCTTCGGCCTGGATCCTTAAAGATTATATTTTATTTATAAAATATGTAAAATGAGTGATGGGGTACGGTTGCTCGCTAATGACAATGTACTTCAGATTATAAGGAAATTCAAACCCGCGGGAGCGTTTTCGTCATTGAACTCGACGATCACGTCGAACTGAAGAAGAGGAAGACGCACTTTCATCAGACTCGACGTTCACAAAGAACACTTCCACGATGAAATATCTTGAGCCTACTTCAAATTCTGGCGGTTGGGGAAATTGTAAAATGTATAATTATAATAATTTTATACAGTTGGTTCACCAGGAATTGAAAAATTAAAATCCTAATTGGTTCTGAAAATGGAAATAAATTTTCAAAAAATTCTACTCGACAAAAAAGGAAGTATAATATATAATGTATTTTATTTCAAAAAGAAGGAGTAAATTGATCCTTTTCAATCGCCAATGACGGATCCTTCCATTTTTCACTTCCACGCTCGATATTCGTTTCATGGTTTTTTTCTTCAGAACACCTCAGAGCGATATATCTTGACTTTACATGAATTGTGGATTATATCATGAATACTATTATTTCGTATTATTTTTTTTCATGAAGTTTCTTTCTTGTGTGGATAAAGTAAAAATACGAACCCACAGTTCAAGTTATGCGCGAAATAAATTGTAAATTTTGAATTGCGGCGTCTACACTAATTGCATAAAATTTTCGGAAAATTCACAGGTCGCGTTGGTTTTTTGGACGCTGGAAGGAGGTTGTCTGGAACTTGAAGGATCAGTGAACTTTAGAACAGATGTCATAGTTATTTGTATTGAATTTCGTAACACCCTGTATATATTTTTTCTAATTCATGTTTGTCGAGTTTTGTTAAATAATTGGTAAATTTTTATACTTCACCTTTGTCTATAAGATACTCTTTTCATGGTTTTATTGGGTCTGAACATTTCTGTTGAAATCAGAAGCAGGCAGTAGATAGCTAGCTAACTCAATCAATGAGAACACTATAAGTGCACCGTCATGGCTTTCGCGAATAACACAGGGTAAATTAATTCGATAAACCGGCTGAAATTGAATGCAGGGCTGAAACATAGTAGGCGGTGATACGGAATACGAAATTAATTATTTTTCGCGATTTAAAATTTAAAGCGATATTCCTCTGGGTGCGGCCCGAAACTTATTAGGGCCCCGTTTGCTTTTAGTCAAGATTAAAAATGATTTGCATTATGATTCGCCGCTTTATCGTGTTGGCGCCTTTCGAGTATGGCACAAAAAGCTTGGAAATAAAGAAAACATAAGGGACTGAAATTAATTATAAAAAAAGGTTCGCATAGCCTTACGGGTGCATTCTGGGAGGGAAGCTGTAGAAAACATATACTCTGTGTATTTCAATCCTATTGTAGATGAAATTTTCATTACAGAGTCAGTCAGGCGACAATGTGAACGAGAATTCCAGATATTTTTTATGAAAATTCATGATTAAACGGCAACAAAAAGATTCCGAGTTACACCGTCGGATTCATTTCATAATCTGGAATTAAATACAGTGTGGATAAATTCATCATGCGACCATCGTTTCAACTTTAATTGCAAAAATCAAAAGTGAAAAAATCAATTAATTTGCTCGACGTAATAATCCACTAGGCACACAGCTAACTAAAGAAATAAATAAATTTTTTGATAAAAATAGAATAGTCTTAAAAAAAATCGAAAAATTCTTAATTTTCAATTCCTACACTCAAAAGTCGGTCCTTCCCATGACTAATTAATTTCTACAGAAAAAGAAACGAAATTCGTTATGTATGTTGAATACAAATATGAATTATTTGGAAGTATTCAATTGTTTTTTATCATCACGTAGGTTTGACCGGAACTGAACCTTACTTTCTTGTTTTGAATGGGACACTCAGTATATTTTGAATTATTTCAATGGAAAATTACTTGGTGATGAGTGCAATGACTACCCATTTGTCACTTTTTGGCATTTATCATTCTAAAATTTTCATTTTACAAAAACGTAATTATGAATGGATTCCAAAAAAATGACAAATGGAGTGTCATTGTACTGGCAATGTGATTTTTTTTGAAATATGTAGAAATATATTAGGCGTCCCATTCAAAATAAAAAGGTATAGATCGTTTTCGGTCAAACCTACATACCAAATTTCACTTGCTTATCTGCAGAAACAAAAAAGTTATGATGGTTCACTTCCGGTAGATAAATATTCTAGAATCCGCATACGGAACTTTATCGAATTTTTGAACTACTTTCTCAAAATAAAATTATAAGATAACTCCAGTTTTTGCCTATTTTTCGAAATTTGCACCAACACGTGATATTCTTCAAAATTGATCTTGAGGTTTTCCAATATGTATGTAAGAACGATTCTCTGTGGAGTATATTTCGTAACTCTGATACTAAAAATGTTTAGAATTTTCTGAAAACTGTATAGTGTTGCTCTTCAGAATGTTCTGATGATGCTCCTCAAAACATCCTGGAAACGTGAGTATGCGTATCCCAATTTCATTACCATATAGAATATTTTCCGAATAGTCAGTGAACATGTGAGAACATTTTGAGAATGAGCCAATAATTCACAAAGCAACTGAATCTTTAATCAAATATTGTTTTCCACCGAAAAGGCATCCGAATGAGGCATCCCTGGCCAGCAATAACCCTATATAGGGTCGGTCATTCTCCATTTTAAGGACTGCCAACCTGTGGCGTAAAATCCGTAATTAAAACGCCCATATTATGGGGGCCTTGCATGGACTTTATGGGGCAATATAGAAGGGAGAGACGGCCATTTCGGGGCATCTACGAGGAGATACCAGTGGGCAATAACTGTTGGGCCCTTGTATGCCGTTCGTTTTGGATATGTGACGGGTCGATGGGAGCCCTTCGCTCGGTCCCTACAGGTTGTTGAATTTTTCAGAGGAAATTTATATTCATGGACATTTTTCGTTGAACCTTTTTCCATTAATTCCATATGATAAACACTAACGATAAAACTGGAAATTCTCGCATTTGGGGCAGACTTTTTGTTTATGCCGAAATTCAATTTGTAAAATCGTGGCATCCCATTTGAAAGGGCTAAGTTCATATCACAGGCTCATTTAAATTTGATTCAATTGAAAAAGAGATGAGCAATTTTGTGATCATCTGAAAATTCTTTTTCCTACGATCACGTATGAAAACGTCAATAATCACACTGTTTTGTTATTCAGAAAGTAGCTCATATCACCATGGTATTGTTTATTTGAAAGAAAAAAAGCACTAGTGTTGATATGAAATATATCACAACGCTCGCCTGAATTGATAGAAATAATTAGGTATATTGTGAAGGTACTCACTGTCAATACAAGCGTTCTCAAATCAAATTCATATTATTTATTGAAATTTCTGTTTTGAATTATACCGAGAATTCTTCATCTATTAATTTCTACATAACCTTTGAATTCACTTTAAAACTGGAACCTATACTCTTTGCTGGAACTAATTAGATGTTGATGACAGAGGGTTAGATCATTCAAAAGAGTACGGCTATAGTTTTTTACGCGGCTTGCTGCTTGCATCAGAGTTTGATATCACAGTATCACCAACGAGGAGATTCTTTGATATCACAGATGTTTGCAAAGAGTCAAGGTCGCACTAACTCGAGTAACTCGTACGCGCTTGTTAACTACATACTTCTATGGTTATGTATTCCTGGTTGCGTGATTACTGGCGCTAGCAGGCGTATGGTGTCAAGTTTGTTAATGTACGCTGTGTCAAAATTTGTCCAAACTAAACTAACTCAATTAATCAGTAATTCACATAATGAGGAATTGTCGGAGAAGTATTCAAATATTATCTTGAATATGAAAATAAACAGTAGGTACTTGATATCGAATCAAAACCACCTGTAATTATAGAGACCGCTCAAGTTACATTTTTGACAAGACCTCCCGCGAAATGAAAGTATTCGGAGTCGTAGGAAAAAATAGTGTACAAAACTCGTTGGAATGTGCATTTTCTTCACTCGTTACGTTTCCGCACGACTACTCGTGTGAAATATGTCACTTTCCACACTAGTTGTGTAAGATACTATATATTTTGACTGCACGAGAACAGATAGAAACAAAAATTATGGTGAAGATAAGTTTCTCAGATATCGAGCCTGACAATGAAAGAGAGGCCATTCTAAGCCCATATATAATCTGTCCATATGGACGTAATTTCCGATAAGCATCTGTTGAAAAGGGGGAGATCGCCTTCTAATTCCTGCGATGTAAGTATTTCAAAACTAATTCAAAATATTATTGACAAAACTATTGATTTTAGAAGAAATAATTCATTCATAAATAATTGTAATTGTATATGTAGTCCTCTATTTCGAATAAACTTTTTTAGAGAAATTTCAAGTTTTCAATGGTTATTCCTATATCCTACACAGCAAATAAATTAGTCCAAAAAGGAGGATAATCGCAAAATACACAAAAAAAAATCACAAATACAATCAGTTTTTCAGTTTGCCCTGGATATATAAACAAAAATGAGTCAACCACAGAATAATTCGATTCATCCACATTTCCATATGACGTTATACCTACTAGTTACATCTGCGAACGACATTAAAATTCCCTTTCATCGAGTGAATCACCTTTGACAAAAAAAAAACTCGTTTAAAATACTGGGGGACGAGAGTTTTCACGCAAAGGGCACATCGTTTTTCACCCGTCTTGTCACATCCCGGAATGTTAATTATGCTGTGATATTTATCGTCAGTCGTTTTTTGCCGGTATGTGTGTGTATTGGAAGTTGTAAATTGTTTAACCGCAATATAAACCCCTGTATACGAGCTCATCAAGCGACACTTCCAAAGCGAAAGCAGACAGTGCGTTATCAATTAATTGCCACTACATGTGAAAAGTGTTGAATCATTTAATGATAAAATGCATCAATCCGAAAAAACGTTGAAATTGCGGAATATTTAAACATGATATTTGGCGTAAATTTCTGACCACTCCGTATAATTTTTGAAGAGTTCTAAAATATTAAGGTAGTCGTATCAGTGATAAAAGGTTGTATCAATTATTCATTATGAAATTCAACGTGGACATGGAGTTTTGCAATTGATGGAAAAATAACTGCATATCTGATAGATAAAGTTATGAATGTATCTTGATGTGCAATGATTTTATTCGTATCTTCACCAATTTCCTGAATAATTTATGCTACAATAATTCGATATCATCAAGAAGAACCTTGAATATATTCAAACAAGTCCTATTTCATTCTGAACTATTTCGAGCAACTCCAAACTGAAATATATTATGATCAGACGAATAAAGTTTATTTGTTACAATCCAGCTATTTTCAGAGAAACAAATAACTTTTTTCATCATCCCGAAACGTCATCCTTTCGTGTTCGCCCTTAGTGCCTCGTCTCTCTTTGTTTAAAATGATGCTAACCCGCAACTTTTCGAATATGTCACCTTAGTCACGCATGGAAGGTCCACAAAGGGCTGGCGGAATATCAATTGACTTGAAAACTATTGTATAATCTCGAGCAAATGCTACAAGAAACTCCAGAAGTTGTTTGATATTTCCGAATGGATGGGTATGCAAATTCGGGGAGGAATTTTTCCATGTCGAGTCCCTTTCAGCAAAGAAGTTTAGCGAGAAAATAATACGGGGAGAACGACTCGGGCTACAAAAAGATCAAATTATCCCCTTCAAAATGGAATGGATAATACCATACAGTATGGTGCATGGAAAAATCCTAAACATAAAATAACCCTTTCAGCTTAACAATATAATGATATCCCAGTTTTATATATAAGCAGAATTGATGTATTATTAGCCCGAAACAAAAGTCATCCAGAATTTCAAGAAATTTATGTTTCCCTTGGCTCGAGACGAGTTAACGAAGCTCCTAGTTTGTTTTTCCGCGACTTCGCTAGACGTTTTAATAAAATAAGAGGAAAACGTATCCGACAAATTAGATTTATGAAAAAAGAAATACTTATACAAATAGAGTTTGTTTCTTGGAGAAGAAATAAAAACAGAAAAAAGCGGCCACGTCGGGATCGTTTTGTCTTTTCGCTAATTTGACACAGGTGGCCGAGGCATTGGGGATGCCATAACTTCTTTACTTCGTTCATACTTTTTTAAACCCCAACGGTTGGTGGCCGGATGGAAATTGAGGAAAATTCAGTCAGATGATGCTTTATAAATTAAACTTGCAAATAATACAACCATTTTCCGGCACAATTATTGTTTGTTATCAATCGATCAAATTGATATATAATTAAAAATTCATGTGATGTTTATCCTATTGAATATTTTAAAACGTCTGAATCGCCTTCGAGTTGAACTTCATCAAGTAACATTAGGTGATTAATTGATCATTTAAAATCAGAAAATTACAAAATTTGTGGGATTGTATATCGATTCTATTTTCAAAATTTGAAAAGCACGTGAACATCCTCATAAATAAATAATCTCCTCGTGAACAAATAAATGAAAAATTTTAAGAACTCGGGAAGGTAGAAAATGGAACACTATTTCTTCGAGAAATTTTGTTTGAGTACGAGAAGTAATTTTGGACGACTTTCAATGATGTTTCAATTATTCCAAGCAACCACTAAACGATTTTAAATATTATGACTATTATTCCCATTTTCGAATTTACAAATGCGGCGCCCCAACTCGAATTTTATTGTGATATAATTTGGCGAATGCATGTATGAGGCGAGAGCAAGCTATTTTGCACATAATGGCGCAATATATGCCAACATTATTTATCGTATGCACATGTCGAGTAGTGCCATTTGCCACTAGCACTGTCGGTAGCACCCAAACTGCTCAAACTTCTGAATCATTTCGAATACATTGTAGTCGCTTATCATTTATTGTAATATTGTCTGCTTACTTAAAAAACTCGAATAAGTGAGTCAACTATTTAAGTACAATTCTGGAGCAAAATGCTTTGCAATAGTTTATGCATACACTGAAATCGACGAGGAAATTGTAAGATTTAACCCACCCAGTTCACTTAATTCCGTGCTCTTACGAAGAAAATCGCATATTTTTATGAAACAGGAAATAGACATGCTTTTATGATACATTTACCGAAAATTGGTTAGATTTCCAGTGAAACTTGAAGTTTGGAAACATCTAGGGCAGTTGATACCATTGGCGTTCGCTAATGCAATTATCGCATGTCCATGCACATGATGCGAAGGGGTCGATATACAAGAGAACCATGCACGTATATCGATCGACCTGCCTGTTCATTGTTCACGGGCAACCACAAAGCGATAGGGAAAGTGCCCCGTATTGATTCCACCAGTTTCGAGGTGATTTCAACAGTGTCCATGCTTCCAGGATGAATTCGAATGAATTTTTCATTCACTCAACATGTTGCAACTAGTTCTGAATGATTTGCGAACATCAACCAGAATATCAGTTGATGTGTTTAGAGCCGAAAACATTATTACATATATGCAATATTTATTCAAACTCACTTGGTTACTGCACATTCTATTCGAGATTCTCAAGTTATTGACACGTAATTTGTTTTTCTGAACAAAGTATCGCAGTAATCCAAAGAGAATTCCACGTGGAACATCTCATTTTCCATTTTCCTTTCCTTCGTGATGTTCCCGTAGTACGAAACTCTTGAAATTCCTTGCAAACTTTTCAAACTCGATCTCGATCGCTTCCGAACTACATTCTTATTCCATAAAGATTACAAGATAGTCGTGTGTAGGAGCCATGTGTGTCGAAATCCCCCTTATATCATTGAAAAATCTTTCATCAGCCCAGATTATTTCCGATGTGCTTACTTCCCTCGAGCTCCGGAAAAACCCTCCAGGCAATACAGTGGGGTACAATCATTATCTTTATTGGGGGTATGATATTTTCCACAGATCAAATTATTATTATGCGTTGAAAATACATTTGATGGTTTGTTTCCATATTTCCATTTAGGTAGATATATTATTTTCGCGTTTTCGCATTACAATTTTTGCATCAGATTAAAATAATAATAATCAGAGATTTTCAAACCATATGACTTTATGCTGACGATACACACTTTTATTTCTCATCGCTTCAAATTTTCCCTGAACTTTTTCTTATAGTAATTAACTCATGGTGACTATTGAGAATAATTTGTTTTCTAATTCATATAGGTACTGCTAAATACAGTAAAAACGTGAGTATTTTTTTCCTGTGAAGCTATCTGTATCACTAATGAATTTACTCATTATTCTATAGTAATGTACATCATAAACTTCTCACAATTTCAAATATATATAGTTACAAAATCTTTCTGTTCGTATAAAAAACGTCAAAGTGTCAAAACATCTATATTGAACTCCTCTTTCCATACCATGTCATAGGTACTATACTAAAAAATTAACAACAGTCAGTCCAATATATCCTTTGCAACTTGAATCTCGTATTTTTGCATATATTGATAATTTCGGAATTTTCACACCCTCTTTCCACTCCCAGTGTTCGGTCTCTGCTTCGATAGACACACCAGGATTTTCCGATATTAAATTGCGAAATAGAATTTTCGCCGATGCAGACTGATGGTAAACAATGAAGAGAGGATGAGGTAAAAGCTTGTATCTCGACAAACTTTTTTATTGCAGTTTTATACGGATAGATATCCGTTCTCATCGAAACTTTCTCTATTGGAAAGTTGTTTCTGAATGCTCAAAATATTGAATTTTCATGCAAAAAAGTAGGTTTTTCGACAATTACTGGGTGTTAATCCTTACTTTAGTAGTGTAATATGTAGATGTCGTATTTCAGGGAGATTCTGAAAGATGCGCTTATTATAAAAAAATACAAAACAGCCCAAATAGTTGAAAAGTAATATTCCCAATGGTGCTTTAATTACCTAAAATCTCATTTCTGACTGTCATTCGATGAAATAATAATGCACCTATTACACAAAATGACTCAATCCGAAGTAAACCATCAGGATTGACGAAAAATTTATTACATTCGGTGTTAAAATCACCCTATAGCAGATAACTTTCAACTATTTCGTGGAATCTAACTTGACATTTCCTTCAAGAAGACAATACTAATAGTGAAAAGCGATTCTCGTGTTTACCTAAAAGCGGCAGAAAGGAAGTTCGAGCCGAAGTCGGGCCGTTATCGCCTCTCTATATCACTTTCCCCGACAATATCGAACTGATACAGCCATTAAAGGAGCTACTAATACCGGGATAATCAGGAGAGAAGTCGGGAAACGTTAAATATGTGGGTGTTTAGATCTTGCCTATATCTTCTCGTCGAGAGAAAGGCAAATATTTGCCAGGACAAGAAATCATTCGAGATCTAGGGGAGAGACAATTTTAAGTATACCAATGAATGAGAAACAACTATAGATATTTTCATGAGAATATATACCTACATACAATCTTCTATACGCATTGTTACATTTGCAATGCTATTTTATCGTATTTGTCATTTGACGTATGCTAAAATTAGATTGTTTTCAGTTTTGATCCACAATTTTTACACATTTTTTTAGTTGTTTCAAATTAAGGTTAATGTCATCGCATATTGCATATTTTTGCTATTAGTTGGTCACATCATCATCAAACTCACCTCCATCATCTTGCCATAAGTCGAATATTGTATCTTCAAGCCTCCTCTCAAAATTAATTTCGATGTTTTCAGAAACAAACTTGTAAGCAGGCCACCTTCCAATATACAGGGTGGTATTCAAGAACGTGGCCATAATTCAAGGGATCATTCTTTGATTGGTACGAAAAGTGTGTATATAAACGTAGATCAGGTAAACTTTTCGTCTTAAGATCACACAAAAAACTACTCCTTGAAATTTGACCACATATACTTAAATACCACACTGTATATCGTCTTTTAATTAACTAAGTGGCGTGTATGGATTTGAACAATTTCTTAAGGTTTACTAGTCTTTCATGTTGTCACGATCGGAAGAAAAATGGATCCATTTTCTGAAAGATCAGGAATTGATGAACTTATATCACTCTGATTGCAAATGAATCAGCTTCTGGTCAAGTTATTCGAGAAAAAACTACGCCATTTTTAAATTTTTGTAAATTCAACGACGATATATTTCAACTATACGATAGCTGTGAAACCTGCCATTATTATATAGGTACACTTTTCAGCGCATCAGTTATAATATTTCAAGGAGTATTTTAGCACCTCATTGTTCTATTTAATCGCAGGCAATAAAGAGCTTATTAGGATCGTTAAAATTGTACGGTCTGGTCATATCGAAAATTGGATAATTTCTACCAAAGCAGTTGCATCAGTTCTCCCCAGAGAATTGGATAACTGCCATACACAGAGCGATATCCAAAAAACGATCAATTAGTAAAGAAAATAATATAGCCCTAAATAGTTTTGATGCGACTTTCTGATAAAAATGGAACAAAATGATATGGGGGAATATTTTATTAAAGAATGACAGAATATTTCCTCGGAGAATAGAAATTAACATGCAATTCAATCGATTACGAATTTATGCTTGCTTGCCAAAGACTACAAGATTTTCTCTCTCATCCTAATTCGCTCTACACAGCTATTTTCCTATCAAATATCCAATTTCTGTCAATCACCGTGTGCAGAGTTCGCCGTATTGTTAGTCGTTATTGTTCTGTTACGATATTGTGATCGCGTTTCACTGCGATGTCCCGAAGGAAAACGACTCCAATTTCTGTCTGGATCGTGATGAAGGCTCTTGTTATGCTGTATTGACATAGCAGGAATGGCAGGAGGATAATGACGTCGATGTCTGAGCTAATTCCACGTCAATGATCAGGAACAGATCAGATCAACGTCCAGATAGAAGCAATCAAATTCCCAGAATTAATAACTTTACTACTTGAGGGAACATGAATACCGAGTTTCGATGTTGTTGTTTTTCCAAAAATTTTATGATTCTTCGGCTCAGCATTTCTGGGCCGAAATATTTTGGCAGTGAAGTGATGAACAGACTGAATCAAATCTGAATTTTTGGACAACCGAAGCCCAAATTATTATTACGCAAAGAGCTATTTGCTTTTATCATTTCTTGAACTTGAACAAATGAATACACTTACCTAAAAAAATGTGGCAAGATTTTATTCTTCTCCACCTAGTTTTAGCCGTCACTGAATAGTATTGTTGAATAATCTTATTCGAGTAAAATGATTAGTACCTATAGCATGTCTATGAGGAATTTCATTAATTTCGTTCAGCTGTTTCGAACTCGTGACCCACGCAATTTTCAAAACTGAATGAGTATTCTCAAAAAATTATCAAAAGGAATAAAGTTTGAGTTTATTAATTATTATATTCAGAATTTATCTCAAGATTATGGATTATAGTCAATGACCTCGCACAGATTATAAAGAGCACAACAAACCCAAAAAGTTATCAGAACATAATTTTGAGAATTTATTTCACCCAATTTTGGAAGTAGGTATATTGATCATCCATCTCTAGCAAATTTCAATGTATTTATTCTAACTCTAAATAACATTGATATGTTTAACATATTCATCAGTTTTTAAATTCAATATGTAGTTTTTCATTCAAGTATATTTATTTGGGGGACCGTTTTACGACAATATTGAAAAATATACATCGGTTATCTGGGGCCGCATTTCAACAAAAGAAACATCACCATCAGAAGTGTCGATATCAAATCGAATCGGATTTTTCAGTTGTTTGTTTTTCAGAGGTTTCGGTAACATTGTTATATGGAGAGCCCTTTTTCCCTGATTCGGTCCTTTTCAAATCCCCGACCGGACGTATCCGCGATGAATACAAGAATCCCGCATTTTCTCCGGCGGTCCTTATTCGATTAAAAGTTTTATGCGGTCTTGACATTTTTGAAAGTCAGGTCGGTAATCAGGGTAACTGCATTACCGACCGATTCGATTAGACGGGTATGCATATTGAGGGGAGTTTCTACGAAAGACAAGAAAAAAGTCGAACGAGTGACTCTCAGAATGAGAAATGATTTCAACAATGGCGACTATTTTTGCTGACTAAAAAACAGAAAATATTTTCAATCACAGATTCGTTTTATATTAATAACTATTCTCTATGGAGTTGCCACTATCCTAGTACAAATTTCAATGAACTCCTGGTGAATAAACACAACACAATATTGCAGACTTGAATATTTTACACGAATTTTGAAATCACAGGATTCGTCTGAAAAAAAAATTGGTAGAGAAAACCTCGGAAGCTCTCGAGCCAGACAATGCATATTATGTAAAAGCCACAGTTTTTTAATTCCACAGCTAGAAATTGCTTCAATTTCTCTGACATTGTTGCAATATTTTTCCAACGTGATGATGTAGATTCCTATACATTGACGCTTCTCGAAATTAAAATCCCTGATTAGAGCGACAAAGATCAAATAAAAAAACACAATGACGTCATAAAATCTCCCCTTGCATAAACTATTGTTACCCCAGCAGCACATTTACGAGATTCTTAGTAGCGCTTTTTATTATTTCGCCTTCTTCGTTTTTCACTATGGTTTTTACAGTATACGGCGCTCCTTTTATGACAGAATTTCCAAAGGAAAACAGATAAAATGTCAATCTTCAATGAAAGCGTTCAGGATAAAGCGACCGAGACTATTACAATGTTCGAATCGCGAGGTGTTTCTATAAGAACGTATCATCCTGGAATCGAGAATAAACGATATCATTGAATCTGTCAAACAATCAGAGATCTAAGAACACATATTCAAATTGAACAAGAAGTTTGAAAGACGAGGTATAGACAGCGAGCAGAATAACTAATTTTCTGGCTAATACCACGTAGAACATTGAATTAAATCCATTCGCAGTCTTTTCTAGTGAATATATAGTGCGAATGTTTTTTTTCCTCCTAAGTTGTGATGATGCTCACAGGCAATTCAATGTTCTGCGTTGCATTAGCCAGAAAAATAGTTGACATCCTCGCCTTTCGAACTTCTTGTTTGATATTGAATTGATAAGGATGTGTCTATTTTCAGTTCTTGGAAGGCATTTATATTGAGGATTGGGACATTTTTATTGAACATTTCAGAAATATATTGAAACGTGAAATTGATTTTCGTGAACAAGAAAGTTTTCGAGACCTAGTGATGTAATCCCTACATCAATGTTTTGAGCGATTTCTGAATAGAAGCGGATAGTTATCTATACCAGTTTCCAATTAGAAATGGATGATAACTTCAACTTAGGTATATTGTTAAAAACGAACTCATATTCTCTTGCATGAGTGAAAATAGTGACTGTGAATGCTCTAACTAAGGCACCTCCTCATATAGCAAAAAATTGAACCTCCTACCGAAGAAATCGAGGAGAAATATGAATTATTATGATATGATAGATTAATGACATGATGCCAAAAAATGCTTGAATTTTAAGAATACAAAGTAAGTATTTTGTCGCGTTTTCCGAAAACATCAGTCCGTTGGATAATACAATAATATTTACTGAGTAATAAAGTATCTCTCTCTAAGTTTTCTCGTCTAGAAACTGCGGTTGTAAAAAAAATCTTGTGTGTATTTCTAACGCAAAGTGTCACTTTCCGCTCTAAATACACAAATGTTTAAGTTCTCATTTTTTTAGGACCTTGAAGTATAATTTTGGCTCACAACCCAGAAAATTTCTGATCGTTGTTGAATAAAATTGTAATACAAAACAATATATTTCATCTCGCGCTGAATTATCATGACATCAGAGCCCGTCTTCTTACCGGATTATTTTTTAAACAGCCCCAATCGCTTCCAACTACCCCCTCAACGTTTTTTTAATGTGGCAATGAAAGCAACGGGTTACGCACCCCCGTGAATGATTATCAAACAATATTTCGGCAGCGACCGGAGACTTTTACGGCCGGACCAGACGTAAAATGCAGATCGGTGCGTTTAATAAGTCTTGGGCCGAATTTAATCTTGCATAAATTAAACACAAAAGAGCCATTGTGGACGAGAGAGAGCTCGTAAAAGAACCACTATCCGAATGGAGGACAATCATTTTTTAACGACCGATCCGAAATATAACAGAAGTCTAGGAAGTTCCGAGCCATAGAATATTACGAGCACTAGGACAAAGAGGAGGGAAACGCGGCTCCTATCTCCTTTTGGATAGGGTTCACAGTTGCTCGCGGGACGTACCGATGAAAAGCCACACGAGGGAGGGTGGAAAAGTTTGCATCTGAATTGAAATCACAGTTACCTATTACGATTCCCTCTCGACTTTGTGTTCCGTTAGTTCACAGGGTGTCTGGAAAATTAATGCGAAAAATCAAGGGGGAATCTTATGTGTGAAAATATGTAACATATTTTCGAAAACTCATTGATAAGGAGGTTCATAAGCCCTCAAATGTGATTTTTTTAGATCAATATTTTGAAATCACCACTTTTTTCTAGTGCACGGATTTTCTTCAGATTTAGTATTAATATTCCTCTGCATTCTTGGCTGAAATTTGACTTGAATCCTTCGAAGCCGAAGAGAATCAGTTTTTTCTATCTATCATGGTAGGTAGGATTGTTTGTTTCCAAGTTAAAAATCTCGAAAAAAACATAGCTTATGCAGTGAGATTATCGTAGATTACTGAAAAAATGTCAAGAGTAGGAATTTGTGGCAAGCTTTATTCAACTTGCAATATATGTAATTATGTATGTTTATGCGTTAGTTCAGTTAGGTCAAATCTTGCAAACTGAATGTTGACCAACTTCAAGTCGTTCGATCAACTTGAAATTTGACAGATATTCATAATTCCCGTGACAATGCATTATCGATTTCTTTATAGAAGGCTCCAAGATGGCGATAGAGTTTTGTGATGTGATCCAATTCGATTCAAAATTGGTATCAATCAAACATACATAATGAACGTTTTGCTGTTTTTTTAATATTTTTTGGACAGTAGATACTGTACATACACTTCACTGAGATTCAATTTCAACCAATTATCAACATCTTGAAACAACTGAAGGCTATTTTTATAGAAAACACTCGAAAAATGCTATACTCGACAACTTTACGACTAACCCTCGTATCTCGTAACACCACAAACCGTTCGCGACAATGAAATGTGGACCGAACCTAGAGGACATTTATGAGACAATAAGTTATCGTCTCTTGCTTTGTTCCTTGTAATCTTCTAGGGGAAATCTCACAATTCTCGCCAGACTTTAACGTTCCCCTATAAATTTCTGTGGATTGGACCGCAATAGAAATCTGCATATAAGCGCGAACTATCCACTCGTCAATCATCTCAATCCATTCTAACCACATTCGGGATCGTCTGAATTAGTATTTTGATACATTATATACATTTTCGACTATATCAGAAGTATAGTTACTCTGATCATATATACGGAAAATAAAATACTTACTGTGCCTGCCCTAATGTCAATTAATTGCATTTCAACATGTTAAATGTCAAGATGATCATATAAGAAGGAAAATTAATTCATCATTATTATTGTGGATTATTTTCCTTCGAAAAAACAGAATACACCTCTGCACCTGACCAAAGGGATGAAACCAAACAAATTATAACCAACGTAGGTGATCCATATCTTACAGTGGAGGTGAGTATTCCATATCTTACAGTGGAGGTGAGTATTATAGGAAAACTGGGGGTAAAACTTGCAGTCTATCTCCACCAAAATTATTTATTGGTCAACAGACTTACATTGTAAGTCTGTTGACTAATAAATAAGTATACTTACAATGTAAGTCTGTTGACTAATAAATTATTTTGGTGGAGATAGACTGCAAGTTTTACCCCCAGTTTTCCTACAAACAAATTATGCTGATGAGATTCCACAAGAGTCACTCAACTCACATACAATGAGTGAAAATATGCAGTCACTTTGTACCTGGGCTTGATTAACACTTTGATATACTGAGCGCTCCCAACAGTTGTTTTGTTGTAAATATCTGTATATGCATGGAAATGGAAAAGTGCCAAGTCACATGTTACAAAGTTAAGCCAACGAAATATTATGAATCTGATCAATGAAGTACCAAAATACATCATTTCCTATGGCAAAATACGATATGCTTATCGCTGTATAATATAATGGAAAAATTATCTTGAACGTGGAAAAATAAACTCACCCGAACAGAAGATCAAAGCTGTATCAAGTCTTCTCCATCTTCCTGGAAAAAAATCATTTATTATTAGCGTCAACAAAACTATTGTATCGAATTCAAAACATTACTTCGAATTGTAAAGAAATGGTGGTCTGCGTAAAGCTCCACCATCATTTATCTATTCAGTATCGATTTGCCCATAAAAAATACATATTTGTCACTCCACTGGAGCGCAAAGAAAATATGTGAAAACTCATTTTCCTTCCTTTTTATACGATGTCTCCATTTGCATGTTTACTGCCATCAGATAAAAACTCCTAGATATTTATCGATATGTTGTGTACGTGAAAGATAGCCGTGCTCGAACAATAAACAATTTGCCTCGATGATTTTTTCATTTGCCGTTTTACGCCCCGGAACGTCAGAATTTTCAGTTCCGTGGAAATAAAGATGAACGGGGTCCGGTCCGGTTTTATGTTTATCGCGTCCACTCCACGCTTATTTCATAAATTATCGATACAAATTCGATTAGATGGAAAAAGTTATGGCTATCGGTACACACCATAAAGTTGGTGTTTTATGAGGGTCGCAATAATATCAAGTATCACATTATGATAATATGATATTAATATGGATATGATAATAATAATAATATATTTGTGCTGCACATGTACACAGGGTGCTGCTAAATTAAAATGTAGATTCTACAACTCAAGATATGAAAAAAGGTCGTTCGAAAATGGAACCAAAATTGCTCCTTTTTCATGTTACGAGGTGATTTAATTTTTTCGACTAACCGAAAAAGTTGTTGTTTCATTGTGTATCAATCAATTTGACAATATAGGTATAATGAATCTGAAAAAAACAGAAAAGGTGTCCAAAATATCAATATTTTGGCGAATGTTCCCTTCTAAGATATGGCGAATACGCGATAAACCCAGTTTTGCTTTAAATCTCGGATCACACAGGCAAGAGTTGTTTCGTTATGAATGAGACCAGAAATTTATTTTTGATCAACAATAGTTTATTCTAGAAAGTCTGCATCATCATAGTTTGCCAAATAATTGTTTAACCCTTGAGTATTAAGACTAATAATTTAACCTAACTGCAAAATATTGATTATTCTAAGAAATGGAACTATATCACAAAAATTACTTCTTGTGGTAAATGATGTATTCATAAAGTTATGTATGTTTATCAACTCTAGGAGTTATTTGACAATATGCAGTTGAATCACACAAAGTAATGTATGGTAATGTTGTATATCAATATTTTGGTGAATGCGCAATTATCATATTAACAAATATGGCGTAAACGCCAGGAAGCCAGTTTCCGTTGCAGAAGCTCAGAAATCAAAGAAATTCATAACCTAAGCCGACAACTATAATTCACATAGAGGTATATTTCTTATTCATTCTCAAATCACACAGACCCGAGTCGTTTGGTTTTATTTTCGGATCTCCTTTTCACCGTTTCAGACATATTTGTTATCTTCTGAAAGCACACAAACAACTTTTTTTAGTTGTTTCTTCCATTTCGCAACAAAATACATTTCCAATCTGCGCTATCGCTCTCATCGTCCCCTTTAATTCAAAGATAGGAAATATCTGACTTATTACTTCCAGGGCATATCAATTTCAATCCACGCTTCGAAGAGGAAGTGTTCAATTCTCCCGACCTTATAAAAATACGGTGATTACTTTATCAAACAAGACAGAGTCTCAAAACATGAGAATGATATTCGATTACAAATTAACATATCAAATTTGAAGAAGTTCATAATCAAATTCATCGAGTGAGAATTCAGTCATATTTATATTAAGAATAATAAAAATGAGGATTTCTCAAGTTTGGCATGAACCTTTTAAAAAAAAATCGAAATGTGGTGAACAACATTTTTCACATGTTCAACCTTCATATATCCTTAAAAAATAGAGGGATCAAAAAGAGTTAGCAGGATTTACTGACGTCCCAACTTCCTAGTCTGTACGAAGATATTAGTATGAAACTGCACAAACAACAAGGATCGACAAGTTGTCGTAGTGAAAGAGAAAAGGGGGCTGAAAGAGTCCGGAGGAATCAAAGTGTACTTTTTCACTTTTCAGGCATTCTATTTTCCGGAAAAGCATAAAACATCAAACACACGTATGCGTGTCTGAATAGCCGAGGACCCTTACTTGGGATCATTCATTATTTCTCGTCTTTGATGTGTAGTATATCCCAATGTCCAAATGCCCCTATATATATTGACTAGCGAGGAAATGAACATGTCCAGGGGCGGGGATTGTGATTCTGTTTTTCCAAAATTTGCGGGACCAAACCTCATCCTGTATATTCAAACGAGTAGAATTGAAATATAATTAATTTCGATATATATATAACATGACCTGAAAATGTTCCTTCCTGTTGCAGAATGTGAAAAAATCAAAACCCGAGCTAATTCTGTTCAATGACTGTGAAAATTTCACAGTTTAACTTTTTCTCAACGTGAACAACGCAAAATAGTTGTACTTACGTCACAACATATTATGTTAAGTGCTAAATTGCCCAGAATTTAAAATAATACCGAATGAATATTGTGACTGTTCTTTCCTTACCCAACTCCATAAAAAATTGATACTTATAATGTTTTTAATGGATAATAAGATTTTCCCATTGTCTGTTATGTAATAAAGGTAACTTGCTCATAAATTGAAGCTGAAATTGATGTGATACGTGAGGCTTGAAATGAGGTTGGTTTCGATTCTAGAAGAAAAAATGACTTCATCATATATGTGTTTTAAAAGTTAAACATTGTAAACTGTGCGATATATAATGAAAGAATGGAGTATTGGAAAATCTGGCTGGTTTTTTTTCGATGTGAGGGCAAATTGATATACAGGGCACTTCGAAAAAATTGCATCATATGAGAGGAACTCTTATATTGTTGATTTATTTTGCTACCTGTGGAATAAAGATTTTTCAGGGAAACAAAGCACTTTTATTGAAAGCAGAAACTGATTAATTAGAATAAAAATAACTATTAACTCTTTACCTCGAACGGAAAAAATATTGAATAAATAATCATGATGAATCAAAAAAAACGAACCCATCAAGGTAGAAAAAGTTGTTCGGCCATCATTTTAACATTGACTTCAAAATTGCAATTGCAATCGTAACCCCGCACTTCCATATTCCACTTTCCCTGATTGCAGTTACATTATTTTTAGTAATGTAAATGCCTGTGGAAACTAACTAGAGTAGGTACGTACTTGACATCAATATTAATTAAGATAATTACAGTTTTGGTATTATTTCTTTGTTTTTTCTTCTCTTTATGGAGACTTACCTAACTAACGAAGCGAAACTCATTGTGATCATGGTCATCAGCAAATAATTTAGTAATGATATCATAAATGGGTAATAAAAAAAATTTCATAGAAATCCTCCATAACCTTGGACTATTCAATATTTGTTTCTTGATACATTTATTTTTAATATTCAGGATATAAGAGACTATCCCACTCATGCTAAATGAAAAGCCGTGAATATGAAGAGTATCAATAATTAATGAAAAAAATATATTTTAAGTCTTATCAAATTCATAAATATAAACACAGTTTGAATAACTGGTAGACCATGAGCAAAAAAAACTATTTTCTTTATAAATATTCCTCGAATTATTAAAATACTTGTTATTACTGAATGTACATCCATCTGACCAAATTATTTTACCATGTGTACCATGTTAAGAAAAAAATAACAAAACTGTCGATTATGATTATTTTTGTACAATGGTTGCATTTTTTGATAAACAATTTGCATGATTTTATGTCATTCGATTTATTCGAAGTATACCGATATTATAAAAATAATAATAGAGATTCAACATAGAAAAATAAACATGAATAGGTTACTAAAGTGTGTATATCATCAATTGCTACACCATCACGTGTAGTCTTCTTGTATATTCTCTTGGACATTTAATACCAACTTTGCAACGTATTTTATAAGACAGCTTGTGTAAGGTTCGTTCTATAAGTGTATTGGGAAGAAATAATAATAACAGATTCAGTAACAAAATTTAATAAATAAATTGCAATACTCACATGCAATAAATATACACTAACTATAAGTTAATAACCTAAGACCCAAGGTCATTGCCCAATTTTTAGTACGATTTAACAAAAAATGCTCATTAGGTTCGTTCAAACTTTTTATACACAAAAAAATCAATATCTACTAGGAACAATGTTCAATATTGAAGAAAATACTGGATGGCAGTGAGAAATTCACAGTTATAGATGAAATTATTTACAGGATTTACAGTATTCCAACGGAAACAGCTGGAAAAACGAACATAACTTATTGGCATCAGGTAGGTAATATTAAGTTCATCATAAATAATCAATATCTGGGGCTTCTATGATCCTTAGTAGTAAGAGTAGAGTGACTGGTATTTTGGCCCTGAAACAAAAAACAAATTGTATTATCAACAGGTTGAAAAGTTGTAATAGCTATGCTCAGGGTTTTAAGTCATAAGTCATAAGTTTTCAATAATAAATAATAAGTCATAAGAATGTTCAGGCATTCAATTAGAGTTTTTATGCACATTGTCATACGTCTCAAGTTTTGGCTAGTATTTTTCTCGAAACTTATTAGATAGTAAAAGCCGAGCTAAAAACTCATGACTTGTGACTTGAAACTGCTGCATAAATTCACCATCAGTGAAAATACTATAAAGATAGAGCTAGAAAATTGCCATGGAAAGGTTCATGAAGGTGGGATAAAACTTGAGATCTATAATAATGGTCATCACCAGGTTAACTAGGACACCCTGTGTAATATATTTATTTCCTTGATAAACTAGCTTCAATTAGAATGATCCTCAGTGATTTGTAACTTTACCCACCACCACACCAAATTCTCAATCCTTGGTCAAAAATTTCATAAATAGTTTCTCATCATCGTATGAAATCTGGTTATTTCTCATAAAAACACAAAATGCAATAGCCCTGGACAGATCATACAATTATACCGATTTCAATGAATCCTTGTCACATTATTAATTTCATACATAAATGCAATTACGGTAATTGTATGTTAATTATGCGGTGACTTCGTCTGAAAATACTTGAGCATACGCCGTGGAAAAAAATATGATAATTGGCCATGTCCAAGGTTTCTATTGTTAAGAGAATATTTATGTAGTAATTCCCTGCAATTGAAAAGAATGATAATGACTATCCCGTTTCTATGAACTGTCAAACTGACAGAAAATGTCCGTTGTAATGAAATCTCGCAGTGCTGAGAAAAGAGATACTTTGTTTCATTATAATTCGATGAAGTTCAATTATACCAATGAGCTTCACTCAAAAAAATTTGAACGATTCTAGTTTTCTTCTAGTCAAATCGAATTATAACCCTCGAATTTCTGTGGAAGGCGGAAAATTAATCTGGCAAAATGAAATTCTGGTATATTACTTTCAAGGAGTTCAAAATTTATCAACCCTAGGTATACCTTTCTGAAACTAAATGAGATTCGAAATTAATTTCATGATCTATCTCATACTAATTTTAATAATGTTATAATTATTGTAATAAGGACCTCGAAATATCTAAGAAAAATTTCAATACCTTCATCGTCTTCCAATATCTACCCATCATAGACTCGCATTTTAGGTTTGTCTCTCATGTAGTCGTAAGTTGAAGAACATATTATCCTCATCTTGATTTCAACACTAAATAGGGCGTTTTTTATTCCCGAAAGTAATGAGGAGATCTGCGATTGCGGATAGATTCGCAAAATCTCGATCATCTCGTATGCGAATTGGAAGCTGTCAGAGCCAAGCGCTAGCTCCTTGTTACAACAAACAATTTATCGTTCGACCCTGATGAAAAATGTCTCCTTGTCACTTTTGCACAAACCGTGCGGATTTTCAAGTGACCTTCTACACCGTTTCTGATGAATAGGTAGGTTACTCCTATCTAAACTAGCGACTTAATACATTTTTTTTATGATTTCAGAAGCTCGAAAGCAGAATATTTATTGAAACTACAGATTACAGAAAGCTCTAATGATAACTCACTTTGAGATTATTATCAATATGTCATCGTTAAAACGCGAAATACTTATATACAAATTTCCCAAAAACTAGCGTGAAACTCTTCAAACACAGAATAAGTTCAAATTTGTCTTGGAGAATTATAAATTGGAATAAAGAAAATATTCATGGTGATCCTTTGAAGAAAAAAGATTTCAACATACGAAGAAATAAGATTACAATTTGGATATTTATTGTGTATAAGTATAGGTCAACTGGACAACAAAAATCTGACAGATATAGAAAAATGCTATCGTAACCCGAAATTGCACATTTTTTTTCAAATTTTCTCGATTCCACCGCAATATAGAGAAATTATCTTCCCCTAACTTTACAAACAATCACGTCATTCACGCGTGTGTCTAAAGGTTGAAAAACCGAACTTTAGATTTTAACTCGAAAACAAAAGACGATACCAAATTTTGAGAGATCTAGAATATTACTTTCATGCATTCTTCTGTCCATAGTTACCGAGTTACTTTATACAAAAATCCCACCACAATGAAAATTTGTCCAACCTGTAGATATAACCAATATAGTAGATATAGAAGTTGAAAAATCTATTTTCTATTTTGGTTCTATAATGAAGTCATTATGCAACGCAAAAGCGCATCGAAATAGCCTCTATTTCGATACGCATTTTTTATTATTCGGAGGTTGGTATAATCAAACTGTCAAATGAAAGTCAGAACAGTTAGGCCCAGATTTCTTCTAAGCGATTTTTGATTTGGTGATACTAGCAGTGAAAGAATGTGATTTAATTTGAATTGACCAATAAAAACAATAACAACATTGTATTTTTCACCGCTGGTATCGCAAAAATCAAAATCGCTCAACAGTAAACTGATGGGCTTTAACACTTTTTTCAATGTCATCATTGTCAACAATCGAAGATTTTTCTGCTATTTATCGATTTAAATCAATATTTTTCAGTTGAAGACTTCAAACTAATGCAAAGTGACACACATTTTATAAGACACGTTGTCGCACTTGTTCACTTGGAGCACTCCTCGATCGCTAGTCGTACTCCAAACAATGCGTGCGACAAAATAGGGTCTTATAAAACTTGTATCATAATAATACTATTTCAGTTTAATTTCGAGTCGATCGTAGCAATATTTCATCATACCCCGCCTTCACTCCAAACTGTAATTATCTACGTCTGATCCCGGAACAAAGGTACGAAAAAATGAGTCGGGGAAAAAATGGTCGCAGATCCGTATACGAGACCGAATCCACCAAGTCTCGAACGACCATAACCTTGCTTTCCGTTTCGATGGCCTTCAAAATGAATGAGGTCAACGCGAGGCAAGGCGCTCGCGGAGAATTCTTTTTTTTGTCAGGCAGTCGGATATCGATGTTGGTATTTGCTGTCGCTGGTGGCCAAAGACCCACACGGAAATCTACGGTTCTATCCGCAGAGTTCGTTTCACGTACGTAAATGTGAAATTTGTGCATGGGTCCAATTCGGAATAAACGATAGGAACTACGTTCCTAGGGAGTTACAGAATTTTGTTCAAAAGCAACATTCACTTGTGTTATTTTTGGATGCAGATTTTTTATTTCACATATCGACAGAAACTATTTTGACATTTATCTCAAAACTATGACTACGTATTGCTTCAAAATTTCATTTTTAATGTCAAAGTTACAACTTCAATCGCAAAATTTTGATTTACATCTCGAAATTTTAACATTAATCGGAGTTAACTTTTTTATCTCGAAAATTGGACATCAACCTACGGAAATTTCGATTATTATATTGAAGTTCCACCTTTTATGACAAAAAACCGAGTTTTGTCTAGGAATTTTGACATCCATCTTGAAATTCAAACTTTCATATAGAAATTCCGATTTATATCTACAGAACTTCCGACAATTATCTCGGAATTCTGAATTTTATGTCGGAGTGTGTAAAATTTTGATTTTTATATCGGCATGTTTGCCTTTATCTCGAAATTCAGACGAGATAAAAGATCTCGTTATGTCGATTTTTATCTACAGAAATTTCGATTTTTATCCCAAAATTCTGATCGTTTTTTACTTATCTAATTCATTAATCGGTACGTTTCTACCAATCTACAACCCTAACGCGCTCCTATTTCATAGATTGATGTGATGATCCCAATTTCCTATACTTTTCGACAATTATTTTCATCAAAACTTTGTAAATTATGAATCAAAATTCATGCAAAGCTATTTATTCAGGTACATCCTCAATCATTTTGTTCTCATCTGGGATTTCTTTTTATTGCTTGGTTTTAGTTATTTCATGATTATTTCAGATCGTAAAGGAATCTAACCTGCTCTAAGGTTGTTCCTGAGAGAAATATACAAAATAGTGATGATATATTATGATTGATAAGACTATAATTTAGATCCAGTCTGACTATCAAGGAGCACATTTTAGCACAGGGAAGTGATTTAATCACGTCCACAGTAAGATTGCATGATCCGTTCTGCTAATGGAACGAAGGTGTACTATATAGGGTAATGACAGACCAATCTTCGATAATTCCATTTTAGAAAGCTGGCTATCAGATGCATTTCACACTTTTGTGCCTCTCTTGAACGAGTGCAGTTTTTCCAATCCTCAACTATCACATTATCTCAGCTCATATATTCCGATGTGTATTAACTGAGAGTAGGTAACTAATTCATTTATATAGTCGCAATATTTTATGGCCATTTTGATACATTTCCGATAGAGTTCATATTCGAGCAATCACTTTTTGCTTTATCTATCCATCCGAAAGAAAATACTTACATCGATTTAGTGGTTTTTGGCGTTGATGGGATCTGAAAAAAAATCTCCGTCCATGAAAAATATGAATTTGTTTTGATCTTTTTAGTAATAAGCTGATGATTTTTGTAGTATTTCCATGGAAGTTTCTGATGTTTAGTAAGATAGCAGGAAAAAACTTTGAGATCTACAGCTGTAATACTCGAATAGATTAAGGTCCATGCACAAAATATCTAATAAGTCGAGGTGTTTGGAAGGCTGCACAGCCTTCACGGCCTCCCCTACAATCTAATGTAATCTAGCTATGATGAAATATGATTCAATATAGTATAAGTAAAAATAAGGAAATGATATTTTAATATGATGCCATGATGTTATGACTCAACAAAGTCTATGAGGATATTCATGAAAATATTTAACAACTTGTTCAATTTATTCACGATATGATTATTCTACAATTTGATTTGTCTAGCTACCTCAGACTTTATTGCGAAATGTTTGGGTTAGAGATGATTATCGCTGTCTTTTTTCTCAAAGCAAAAATGCGTAATGATTTCGGTTGAAATGTTGAGAATTTGAGACCGTGTCCTGGAATGCCCGATGGCCTTGAAAGAGATATTTGATTCTACCTCCGACCCAATTCATTCGAAATACCATGCCCATTCGAATCGAAGGTAAATTGGTGCGGTAGAGCGGAAATATTCCGATTAATAATTTGTTCAATATTGTGGGCGGTCGTTGGCCAATAACAGACAACCATGATTTATTTTCTATGCAGTTCACGGAGTCGATTTAATCATGTATTTAGATTGTTATGGTTCTCAATTTGCCCACAAGATTTGTAGTCTTATGTACTGTCATTTTTGAGATTCCATTCCGCGATTGAAACTGCTTCCAAATCAACGAATTTCTATAGCTTCAAAATGTAAGAAAGTAATGATTCGAATGAGTGTCAAAATTTGAAAAAAAAAAACACGCAACACTAATTACGTCGCATCCCGAAATTTTGCCCCTGTTAAAATTTGTATAACTTTTTTCTGCTTTGAACAATTTGAATTCTGTTCACACTGTTCGCTAGCTCAGCCCTTCAGCTATAATCTCGTACTTCTTCGATACATAAGGTTATTTCCATGATATTGCTACAGGATGTTTTTTGAAACTGTGCAAAATTTCGAAATTTTCAAAAGGATCCCAAATGAAGAAAAAAACTTTTTTTTCAACTTTGACAGCAGAGGCATGAATATTTTCTCATTACCTTTGGCCATCTCCAGAATTGTCTTCTTATCTCTTTTATTTACAGAGTGATCTCAAAAAATCAATTTTTTGGTTTTGCAGTCATAACTTTTTTCCTCTTCAACCGATTTTCAAAATCTCAGAAGCTGAAATCTTATATGACTACCCTGCATTGATGAGGGCCAATAAATCCGAAACCGTTCTGTAGGTTGTTTAAGCGTTCCTGTCTCGATGTGAACCTTGTCAGGTCTTAGGAAGAAAGAGACATTCGCAATCTGCATTCACAGTGTGAATCGTTGCATGGACTACGAGCAATATTCTGTGTGGTATTTGCCAGGAAAGTAGTTGTTTTCTATTCGTGGTCCACCAGTCAATCAAATTCAAACTGAGCTACTGTTATCTAGTTTGCTTTGGCAAGATTCCTGCGTCACATTCAAAACCACAATGCATTGACAAATATCGCCCCCTTCCGTTGGAGGCCCTTTGTCCTTCTCGCAACCCAATTAATCCACTGCACCCAGCTACTTTGCAACAAAAAAAAAGCCTTCCAGAAATTCATCTCTTCGAGACGTTAACAGGTCGCGGCTCGGGAAAGCATGGCGGCCATGGGGGTGGGGGGGGGAGGGGGAGAAGCGTCGGGGGGTATTGTTCGGAGGCGGTCACGTGACACGACAGATAGCCAAAGACGAGCCAGGAGCGTACGTGGGTGGCGGATTCGCTATTTGAAGGAAATTATTGTGTATAGGAAATTCAAGAAGCAGCTATACAATGATTTTATATTGAATTATTCAGAAAGTGTCATTCAACGAACAGTAGGATTATCAACATTGCTATATGCAGATTAACGTCTGAACTGCCTTTTGAATCGGAAATGAAAAAGGCGAACGGCAACATCTTATGGAGGATGGCCTTGAGCCAATCAAGTTCGTGAGAGTTCAGTGATTGTGGTGGTGACTATTTTAAAGTCGAGGCCAAGGCCCGAATTCAATGAAATTTTTGTGGATACTTTGTATCCTTATAAAGTTATATGGGAATCTCGAAATAATCAGCTGTCATATTATAGTGATTAAAATAAATTAGGAAATTAGGAATGAAAATTATTCAAGTTCTAGTTGTACTGATGTGTTGATATTGATTCAAATTTTTATTGTAACGCAATTTATCGAAATGATCTAAAAGTGTTGTTTTCCTTTCAACCCTAACTGAAAATTTAAATGGCAAATAATTTTTCGAATAAAAACAATCTGTCGGAGTCAGTGTTGGATATGTTGCCAAAAAGCATTATATACTGTCGAAGAATAGTTTAGGACATACTCATATATAGATGGTATAACTTATAACCAAGCTGAATGTAGAATGGTGAAACAGCTCTGCAATTATTTCTGCGAAAAACTTGTACTCTATTTGGGAAAGGTAAGAGCGAATATTATGGGATATTTCTGTTGCTTATGTATTTCTGTGGTTCGCATCAAACACACGTGAACTGAAACGACATTAAAACACAAAATTTTCAGTAAATCTGAAATAATTATTGATATTTTGACTCTTCTCAGTCTCGTGTCTCCTAGAACAGATGACATTGACACAATTTCTGTTTTACCGACACAAGGTATGGTGCCATCATCTCTGGTAATTTCAGGAAATATTAATACGGTATGAAATCAATGTGGAAAAAGTTTAGAGTTTTTTCTAGTGCTTGTTTGAAGGAAGCCGTTCCACAATCCTTTATCCACCTTGCTTATAACTCATAGTTTATCCATTGTTGTTCTGCCTCACAATTTTGAAATTCTCAATCTGTGATGGTATCTTGTATTCGTCTCTATTCTGTCTGACTTTGAATTTGTTCATTTAATTTCTAGGTCAACTTTTGTTGAGATTCACTCTTGGGAAATGTTGAAAAAACTGCCAAATTTCCATGACAATCCAAATTTGGTGTATATACGGAGACGGCCATCGAACGGCCACCAAGACCGCCAGATTCGACCCTCCATAATCTCGACCCGTTGAACATACACTATATTTCGCACCTTCTGCCGCCGCTGTGCAATGTGATGTGAGTTTGAAGTTGGCACCGCCGGCAGGCAGGCAGGGCTGATTAACCGCGCGGACAGGAAACAAAGGGACCGCCCGTTGCGCTTTCGCCCAAATTTCGAATGGAATTAGGCGCCGCTTCACTTGTTACACTATAGTTTACAACTATTGTTGTGCCGAGATGAAGGGGTTGGTGGGCGGCTGGGGGGCGATTTGGGGATGAAGGGTGGGTGGGAGTGATTCTTCGGTCCCCATCCCCAAGATATATGGTGTTGTCTAACGTAGCTTATTTTTTTTTATTTTCGACTGCACGAAAGGAAAACTCATCCGGTGGAAGAATATTGGGAGTGGATATACTTACAGGTTGTCCATTTTTCGCGTACAACTATGCGGATCTCGCTTATCTTGAAAGATACGAAGTTGATTGAATTGAGACGATAATCTGAATTTGAATATCTTCCAAATTTTTGCTTTTGATTTTTTTTACGATAAAGTAATCATATAATGAGAATTCGAATATGGAGATAAAAAAAGAAACATTCGGGTTAATTCTGTTTGAATCTTGTTACGATAACCATATTGTTATGTTTATATAATTCAATATTATGACTCAAATATTCAGTATTTAGCCGAGATGAAGACATGAAATGACAAGATTTCATGGAAATTAACGAATTATGTAATTCGAAGTCGGTTTTCAAAACGGCAATTTATCAAATCTTTGCTGTGATAGCAATATCTTCTCTTCAACCATATGGCAATTTGAAAACAGAATAGACCCGATTATCTACTTAGAAATATTAAAATCCAAAATGGCGTTCATAAGAAAAAATAAAGTGTTCCTCCGCCAGGTTTGAAATTAATAAAAAAAAAACATTGCCATATTCGAATTCTCGATAAAAAAGAGAATAATGAATTATTTAGATAGAACGATTCGTTTATAATAACGAAGTGAAAACTAAAATCAGACATTTTCGTTTTTTGCGATATTTTCAAAACTCTTGATGATATTCCAAATTTCCTTCCAGCACGAATATGATGTGCAACTTTGCCCCAATCTAACTAATTTCGTATCTTTCAAGATAAACAAGATTTCCATATTCGCACACGAAATATGGACAGCCTGTATGTATTGAAATGTCTCTTGGTAACACTTTTCTGTTCTACAATTCACATTCGAATAGGTATAATTTATATCGTTATAAACAAACTTTGTAAATAGTCAAGCAAACGCAATGTATAGATATTCTTCAAGCAATAATTCAGGAGACAATATTAATGTTCCATCATGAGTGACAAATGACATGATCGTAATGATGCTGACCAAATGGTACATCAAGCATATTGTCCGCCCATTTCGAAAATATCTTTTCTAGATGATTATTGGTGTTGCTATCCGAAAAGTATGTATAAAAAACACCATTAATCTGAATTTTCAATGATTGATAGACAACATTCGATCAACAGTATTTTTACAATGTGACACGCCCAAGACACAGTTTAATGCTTTTACAATTTCTGGAAACAAACTCAACAGGTAAAAAAAACTGAGATCTCTCAAAAGTATAAAGAAATTGGACACGCTGTAGTTTCATATATGAGTATTTCTTTTAGTTCTGATTCCCTAGTCGTCTTAATAAGAAAAAAGTGTTGCAAGCGTAATTTATGTCTAAATTATACTAGTATTGTCCAAACACCAAAAAAAAATCGACCATTAGCCGTGAAAAAGCACTACAACGATATGCACTCGAAGTAAACTTGGAGCATGTCAGAGTTGTTCGTTGTCATTCATCATTTATAGAATAACACAATATGGAAAATATCCAACGTTTTAGGCAATTCATAGATTTTCAGAGAGTTGACTGAGAATAAATATTTTCCTAGCTGATGCCACGCAGTGAATTGAATCACATCTAATCGCAATGTAGGCTCAGATTCACTTAGTGAATGCAAATATTCATTTTCGGGCTTATATTGGCCCTCATCAGTGCAGGATACCCACAGTGTGAATAGTTGCATGGATTACGAGCATATACAGTGTCCTCCATGAAGTTGGCTACACCTAGTGACCAGAATAAATTGTGTTTTCATTATTAACCTTCCGCAAAATGTCTATTCCACTAAGGACATTTGATTAGTTTTGACTCAACCTTTTGTGATTTAGGTTATTAAAGCTGTTTTCAGATGAAACAAAAATGCATAATATTTCTCAGTAAGGGTAGAGGAATAAAAATTGTATCTTTGGATCCTTGTTGGATTTCAAGCACATTTTCTCAATGAAATTGTTCGATATCTTGTCGATTTGACCCATTTTTCAGCACCACTGTCAACTTTTTTAAATTCCCGCCAAATCTGAAGTCACGTGGTATGAGTCGCAACGTATTTTTTAGTTGTTTTAGGCATGCAGAAACGAACGGCCATTAGAGTTTTTCAGAAATTTCAATAATAAATTTATTTCTCAAATGTATAGCCAACTTCATGGCGAACGTGTACAAGTCAATGTTCCACGTGGTATTAGCCAGGAAAATAGCTATTTTCCTCTAATCGAGTGTTTTCACGTTTCACCGGTGCATGATCGGGAAAAATGGGCGTTTGGACAAAGACAAAGCCCGCCACCAAGCGCCACCCCCGGAAGAAAAAAAAATAGAACACGCTCTAGCGTCTCACTTTGGGGCGGCACGAATCCGTATCCGGAGGCGCCGACAACGACGCCGCTCGTCTCGCCGCTGTCCGGCGGCGCGGGCGGGAAAACCACGGGGCCCGGATTTTGGCGGGGATCGCGGGCGGCCTGTAGCGGGGCGTCGAGGCCGCCCGAGCCGAAACCGCCCAAGTGGGCGAAGGCGGGGAAGCCGAACTGGGCGCGCGCCAACGCCAACAGGTACGCCACGCAGACGGACACAGCTACGGCCTGAAAACGACGAGCACAGTTGTTTTTTTGTTAGGTACAGCATGATTATAATATATACGAATCGAAACTTTTTACATTGAACACCCTGTATATTAGGTTTTGGTTTGTGCAATTTTTTTGCTGAATATTCATCTCTGGAAAGTTTGGAGTAATTCAATTCTTAATGAAAATATGAAGAAAAAAGTTAAAATATTTTCAACATGGTATTTATATTTGAATGAATCGAATAATGCAAAATTGCTAAATCGTCTTATGATTCTGGATTATTTGAAAACATTCAATCCTGTGTCAAGGAACTGCAACATAAAAATTTTGGGATTCCTCTCGTATTTTCATTAAATATTATCAGAAATAATTGCTTGCTCAGGTGTGATTTGCGAACAAAATCCTTTCAGAAAGAACATTCTCCATCAACTCTTTTCGTATGCTGAAGAAATGCATAAAAAAAAATTGTGGTTTTTTCAGTATTTTCATGAAACGTAATGAGAAATAATTGCTATCCGGGATCACATGATATACGAATTGAAATATTTTTCATTGGAACACTCATTTCAATTTTTCATCTCACCATATCATAAATTATTGAAAATGCATTTGGTTACATTGTCTAGTTTTCTCTCTCAGAAAAAATTTAGGTTTCAGCGAAATTCTCACATCATGACAATCGAGGAAGTGGAAAGAGAATGCGTTGACTCGTTTAAATCGAATAATTATGATTTGCAAAATACTACAAAAATCCGCATCAGGCCTTGGCTGACTAACAAAGATAAATTTTTACTTTTCAACCTAATTGACATGCCATACGATTGCGCAAAGTCACGACTACTGTAAATTATTGCGTAACTACACTAGAATCGTATCATATTCAGGAATTTCTTCAGTTTCCGAAAATTCGCGTTAACTTCGATATACTCGCATAGAAACAATCTACTCAACAAAACGCCTCATAACTTCTGACCTCTATAACATTAATAATTATTTTCAACCTTCTGACATGATCTACTTTCCCAATACATGTGAAAAAATCGCCCGCTGAAAAGGAACTAACTGCCAATGCAATAGGTATGCAAAACATATCGTTGCTAAAATTGAGATTATATTTTGTTTCATGAATCGCATTCCATTGTGCACTGCATTTTCCATAATATTGCGTAACATTTGTCAGAAAAACGTCCGAACTGTGTCACCATTATTGTTGATTTAATCATATTATAGCATGCAAAATATAAAAGATTCCTCGAGGTTAGAATTTAGTAATAGTTTCCTCGGAACTGGTTGTTACACTATTGCTGATGAGCTGAATCAAATACCAAATGGAGATTTTCATGGTAAAATGCTATAAATTATTTTGATCTCGACTTGATGACTTAATACTCTTGATAGGTTGTGACATGCACTAACGAAATGAAATGGCCAAGACACCGTGTTTATTGTAAGCACATACCTAATGAGATTACGCAGTTTTGATATGGTCTATTTAATTCGGACACATATACCGCTATATAGCGCCAGTCACTGGTTGATATGGGAATGCCTCAAAAAAAACAGGTCAATTATTTTTGAATTGATTATGGAACAAAAATATCAATTTTTTGCCGCAAAACTACAACACTGGGGATGGAAAATCATCAACGAACAAGATTTTTCATAGAACTCGTTAAGCCCGTTATGCATATATAAAGTGAGGCGCCGAAAAGTACCAGGTACTTTTATCATTAAAAGAAATACATGACGTACAGAAATCATACGTCAATATTGCATTGACGTGATCTGGGAAAAAAATAGTACAATTTGTTTTTTGATTATTGGAAGATAGTTTGAGGAGAATCACAACATCGAAAGTTCTCACAAATAAGGAACTCGAAATACTAACAAACTAACATAAATCGTACATGATTGAGAAAAAAATTCAAATCGAACTACTGATTCCGTATCTACCGCAAATTAACTCTGTAGATTATATTGTATTGGAAATAACAATTCTCGAATCAATCGGCATTTTCCCACATAGTTACGTATAATATCTGCGGTATATAAACACTCATAAAACGTCAAAAATGACCTTCGCAATCATTTCGCAATATTATGTATTTTCAATTATGAAAAGCACGAAAATATCAAATATAGAATTAAGATTATCTATGCATCCATTAAGAACTGAAAAAAATCACGATTATCTGAAGCCAAAATACCGTATTGCACACAGTGATACAGATAAATATCGAAAACCTATTCATTAAGACTTTCTTAGCCGACAGCTCCGCCATGCAAACATTCGATATACACGCTCTAACAATCGTAAAATTGAAATTAGCAAGATTTTTACAATAGTTATCTGTACCTACATGCGTGACTAGGATTTTAGTCTTTCCTATACGCTTTCAAATAGATATTCCGCTAGATAATTATTTATAAATCGATTATACATAGCCAATTGAAACAAAGGACACATTCGATAGGCAATTCCAAAAGAAGTATTGAATGCCCGAATATCTACATACAGGGTGTCTTATTGGGAACAGAACGTACATACGTCAATGGGCATATCCGACAGTGGTAACCATAGCTAGTTCATAACTTCAAACCATTTTTTCGTGGTTTTTTGGAAACATCAATTCAGCACATTTCGAATAATCAAAAACACGGAAAAATTCTGCGCAGTTATAACGTGTTCATGAAATTGATTTTGTTTTTATAACATTTCGAACATAATAATCGAATTAATATCTGATATTGTGCTAGAGGTTTTTTCGGTTAGTTCACTAACATTCACTACTTAATCTGAATGAATAGATTTCTTCGTGTAAGTAGTAAACGATATATGATATGAGATATAATTTTCTCAAATATGAGTATATTGTTTCTATTAGGACATTTCGTGGGTAACTGCCGAATGATTGTCAAACATTTCTTGCTCTCTCAGCTGACAACCGAAATTGTATTTATCGGGTTTAGTACGTAATCAATATCAGCCGTTTTCATAAGGTGTCGATTTTAATTTCAATAATTCGAACAAATAAAACAAGGGCTCTTAATTCATACATTTAGCAGGATTTCAACCCTGCAGCAATTTTTTGGAAAATCAGAATTGTTTTGAAATCTTCAAAAAAGTGATTTCATCTTCTATTTTTTGAAAGCATTCGCAATATAAATGACAGTTAGCCTCGTTAGCGACGACCCTGTACGCAAAATCACGATGATTTTTCTGTTATGAGAGGAATGTGTTCGAGACAAGGCGATTTCTCACAAGAACGTGGCGAATTTCACCTAAGTTCGCACATCCATTGCTCAACCGATGTCGCACCGAACATCGTCAATAGTTTGTTGGTCAACAGACTTGCGAATAATTACCCATACGATGAGTGTTCGTGTACGGTACGTACCCTTGAATAGAATGCATTTACGTGAAACGCGAACGAAGAGGCTATTGGTACGGATGGTAGCCTTGTATTTTTGCGAGGATATTACATCGATAGATCAACTTCTATTAATATCGTAACCTTTCGACAAAATCTCTCTACTAGTCTCTACTAATAAAAAAATAATTACTATAATTAAGAATCAAAACGAAAAGCCATTCAGTACCAGAATAACATGTTTTACTCCCAGATAGCCTTAAAAATAAAAAAATAAACTGCTTCACTCAGTCACGTAGCTATTATGTGATCAATGAAAATGTTCAATCATTTTATGCTTTATGAACTTAGTTCAACTCTAGCTCCCCTACTACAATATGAGACAATGACCTGCCTACCTGTATGCATCTATTATAGGCATGATTTGCACCATTATTTGCATCGCGTATTCCAGATTAGACGCAATTTTGAAATTTCTAACGATTCAAAAGCGTTTCGTTTGAAATGATGACACTTTCATGCAGGTCGCTTCACTCCGCTCAACTACGAGTACTGAATTTTATGAGATAATCATGTTTCAGTGACAACTTGCTCTACATGTTTGTTCGATCTTTTTATTTTTTGACATAACTTAAAACACGGTTCTTCATATTTCCGATTCAATCAATTCAATAATATCAGGATATGCGGCTACCGCAAAGTCCCAACTTCCTATTCTGAAAACAGCTAGAAGCAAAAACGGTCCCAAAAGAACTGGTTCAAATGGGCACAAATCTGTTTTGTTTCACAAGGAAAAAATATTGATGCATATTTTTTCTAACAACGTCTATTGATTCCTCAGATAAAACAAGGTATATAATTGATTTGATTTTAGTTACCATAAACATTTGTAGCTAAAATTCAAAAATTAAGTGAGGCAATTTCTGAAATTGGTTTTAAAGCACGTAATAAACAGTACTATCTCATAAAATTATGCTCTATTAAACAATGTGAAGGTAAAAAAGGTGAATATATACCTAAATTATGCTATAGTTAACATCATGATCACGATCATCGAAATAATATCTTTCGAATACCCAATTATTGTTGTTACCAAACAATGTAAATTGGACACCTGCAATGTGCAATTCTTCAAGACCGTTCCACTCTCTCCCACGACATCTACAGGGTGTCAAATTGCTCTCACCAAGGCCTACTTTTTTTTAGATTAATTGATAGCAAAGCCTATGACTGTACCTGGCAATAAGTACATTATTTTAGGCCAATGGTATTTTTTATCACGTTTCAAACGAAATGCGCAGATGGATGCACTTGATTATTGATTGATTGATTATTTACGTATAGCTAAAACGCTTTGGAGATTCATCTATATGCGGAAGTGGAAAACATATTATGAAAAAAATCACTCCGGGAGACACCATTTTCAGAGCATTTACGTTTTTGCCCGAGGCAAATTTCCAACTAGTTCAGGTATAAGTTTAGGCAGTTTCAAGTTGTTGTTTGGACCTCCGCACGTGTCGAAATAATGACATATATTATCGGTTTTAATGCAACGCACACATTCTGTGAGGCAATTATTCGTTACGAAAGCTCTGATTTTGATGTTAATTCTAGTGTGACGAGAATATACATTTTTCGGAGTTTATTATCGAAAAAATTCGTGTGTATGGAGCATGTCCGCTTATACAGGCCTGCAGCTCAATTTACGTAACAAATTCATACTTGGCCACTAATTATTGTTTGACGATCTGTGAACAAGTGCCTATTCGAATTCGATTTTGAATAAATGATCGATGAATTTAATCACATCAATTCCATGTTCGATCTGTTATATGGTTGAATAAAAAATTAGAATCATTTCCTTATTGTTTCGAAAATATAATCAAGTGTAATGATGGAATATTTCGTGTTGAGAAAGTTCAAAAGCGCGCAATAATAACATCTTTAATTTGATTTCCAAAGAAATGCAGTGTGTTGCTTCAACTTACACTCTGTAATATTCTTGTGAAAGATACTCAGATTCAAGGTATACTTTAGTCCCCCCCCCCCCAATTTCACTTGTAAATTTCAGCAAACGCCATAATTCCAGTTTCTTTGCCCATTTTGATTCGCATCATTCATTATTCGATGAATATTCATAAAGACCAATATTTCAAGCTACATTTTGTGTCTGTCGTAATTTGAATGTTCAGTTGACGACTTAAGCTGAAGAAATTGGACCGAACGAAATGGAAATTGGAATTGGAGAAAACATAACAGATGGTGGATGAAAGTGTTTTACAGCGATGCTATATTACATGTTTGCTTATTTACCGATATGATTTCAACAAAAGACGAACCCACATCGTAAGCGTAAAATATTCAATTTGTTTATTTATGTCACTATGAATATTAATTTGAAATAACACTTGGAGTTGATCTAGAATGTTTCAAAATGCCAGAAATAGCACTATAATAATTAGTTCCGATGCAATATCGAATTAAATATTCCGTTCGCATTGGATAGATCTTCTGTTTTGAATACATGGAGGAGTATATTCCATTCACTTGTTCCTGTACCTTCCATTGTTAATTACCATTATTGCCTATTATTTTGCATGCACAAATATACAGGTATGGATATTGCGTGAAAGTGAAAAACGGAAAAACAATCAGGAAGTGCACCATGATAATTCATCTTACATGAATTGAACGAGACCTAACTTATGGAATTCTTGGTACGTTATAGTTAAATAGGCTTCTTATAACTGTTTTTAATTTAGAGAAACAAGGAATTGCAATTGAGCAAATATGTTTATAATATGCAGAACAATCAAGTATATATTGGAAATTCGTCTACATAGGTAATTTATCATGCCAAACATTAGTCATTAAATCAGAATATTCAAGTACAGGGTAATTTGTAAATATAGTCATACAATCCAGTTTTCAACACAAGAAGTTATTTTCCTTAAACAATTCAAAATAAAATCCTTTGTTCTAGTTCCATATGATCTGAAGCGATTATCGAATATTGGGCATTGTTACTACTCAGATTCCGTATAATTAAAAATAATCCACTTTGCGTGTCTCCTGATGTGATTTGTTTCCGTTTGGCATTGGATTTCTTTATCGAACATTCATTCTTGACTCTCGATTTTTTGTTTCATAACGTTTCCGCAGCCAAGAATTATTCGAATTAATTGTTCCCTTTATGTTAACCAATATATAATTAGCACTAATTGTCAATGTTCTCACATTCTCATGCAAACACTAAGATTACAGATTTCCTAATTATCACGGTTTGGCTCAGTATAAGTTTCTCACGAATGGTATTATAGAATCCATCGGTATATTCATTTTTTCCTTATTCAAAATTTGCTGATCTTTTCATATGTGCATAAATATTTTAATCGTTCCAAATCGATCAAGATTTGAGAGAAACTATGGTTGTTATATATTCCGCCCTTACTGTCCACACATTTAGATGGTTTCTGATTATTCTGTGCATGGGATGGATTTGAATGCTTCAATCAATTTCCATCAGGCTAATATTTAATTGAAGCGATTGGACTGATTTTTTTCACTTTCTATTCCACCAGAATTCGTGTGAAAAAATGTTAGTTAAATGTTCCCAATTAGGTATGTCACAGTTTCCGTTTATATAATGTGTGAACCTGATATTAACGCGAGTTGCTTTTATGTATTGATTGATTAAATTGCTCATATATATATAGAACTTTTTGGGACATCATGAAAACTTTCACTTTCTCAAATAATAACTTCCATCAGAAACAATTTGAGACTCAAGATTTTTGAAAGCTCTCATTAATGTACTAAAAATCAAAATCTAGATATACGCAGTTAGCAAGCAATAGGAATATTAATCGTCCATTATTTGAAAAACAGAATATTTTGTTTTAGATTAATGTTTTCAAATTATGGTGCATGATTGAGCAATAATTTAAATTTTGGAGAATGCGTTTGTGAGAGAAAAAATAATCATCAGTGCCGAAATTATTTTTCAATGATAATCGAGTAGAAACATAGAGATAACTAATTATCTTCTGAGATATTATGTAAGGTGATGATTGATATGCCTAGGCAGCTTATTTCCAAGATTTTAAACCTATAGATCTATACATTTCGAAGTCATCAAATGAAGTTATTTTATTATATTTGAAACTTATCAATTATTTTGTTGAATCAATAGTAAAATGTAATTACAGTACTCACTGAAGTTGCAGATTTATTTTGTTTTCAACTCTTTTTCAGAAATTTCCAGATTATAATTATTCCTCAATGCATTGTCATGATGAATTGAAATCATATGATAATTTTTTATAGTAGGTATTTAGACAGTTTCAATAACTCATTTTATACTTATTCTTTAAAGAGAATGTGGGATCAAAGGGCACCTACCTCATGCATGTGCTATGATAAATTCATGAAAATCTTACGGTTTTCGAGATATTTTTTATCGATTTTCACTTCTAACTTTCAGTACCTACCTATTGATTCTTGTACCCTTGTTACAATGTTTCACTTTTCTTATTCATCATTTCACTAAATCAATATAATAATTTTTTTTTGACTGGAATATTATTTTTTCATAGCAAGTAGAGTAGCAATATGTGTGACTGAAGGTTGAAATCCAAAGCCAAAAAGAAAAAAAAAGTAGAGTAGCAGGGTAGGTAACCTTTCTTCTACATTCTCCTAAAGTTTGACGTGGTCTTACGGGTTACCATGTATAAGGAACATTTTTTTTGGTGTATTGCTGGCCTGATTTTTTTAAATGGAAGCGAGTTTTTCAAGTTGAGTTGTATATTTCAATGAATCGTTTATTTCAGAGCAAATTGGCTACAATTGTCTCCATATTAAATTTGATTTTTCTGTTTATGATAGACGATATTTTTGGTGATCTTTACCACAAAACTTAAGGCATCCAGAAGGAAATGTCAAACTAATTATCTACTCAATCAATTTTAAAAGAGAAAACCTATATGGTCGTTGCCATTCAGGCAATTATCAATAACAGATAATTTTGAGAAAACAACTTGCATTATTCGTGCATATTTACCAAAAAATACCGATAATACGATAATCTTCATTGATTGCACTACGGATAATTTTTCGTACCCAACAACAAAACCCGAGCCATGCACCCGAGAGAAACGAACAAATCCACTTACGAATCTCATGACGAAAATATTATCTATCCAACGAGCAGGGGGGCACACGAAATCACAGCGACGGCACTGAACGACCAAAAACAATAGAGGATGGTGATGGTACAGCGATCGCACTCGTCTCTACTATAACTATATACTATATCGATCGAGTATCGAGTGTTCGTGATGGCGAAAGAATAACTTGGCAGGCACCTTTGGCCAAGTCGCTGGCGGGAAAGACGAGGGCCCATCGTCCCGCCCCGGATTTTATATCGAAGCGCCAACCTCGAGTCGAGCCGCGAGGCCGCCAGCCAGACACACTCGGATTTGCCGCTGAAGAGGCGGAAGAGTCCAAGAAGAGCCGCTACAGCAGTGATGGGTAGTTATGTGATCGACATCCGTTGGTTTGATTTAGGGATTCACAGGCAGCGGCCCGCGATTGTTTTTTTGTCGCACGAAAGCAAATTTCTATTCGAAATTTATTACGAGTTAGTGCCTGCCCTATAATGTTGTGGATAGGTACGTGTCTTGCTTCCGATTGAAAATTCAATGCACAATTTTCGATACTTTTGCACGATATCTCAGAGTTTTCTTTGGGGATAGAGAGTTGAGGTTTTCACATTACCGTCTTACTTTTTTATGAAAAAAACATTGCCGAGAACAGAACTTCCATAGCCTGCTTCTCCTCCAAGTTACAGTAGGTATATATGACATCCTCAATATTTTTTTAATCAAAGGATGGGAAAAAATAAAAATCCACATTTTTACGGATATAAATAAAAAGGTAAACTTTCGCGGCAACCTGTTATTAATCTGTTACTCAGAATAATCTAGATTGAACAATGGAATAGGTACATTATTTTTTCGTTTCAATGCAATTATTGTGTAAAAGCTTGTTTTTGAAAATATTTCCTCATTTTATTTTGTTGTGTGTCCTAAAACTTCCAATTTTGTATTGAATTTCCATAAACAAAGTTATCTTGTCATAAAACATGGAAGGTTCAATCTTGTCACCACTGACAATGACAATTGTAGATAATAATATGTTGTTTGCTAATAAGTGTCAAATTGGCTAAAAAAGTGTTTCAAGATGTATAAAATTGGGAAACGCGAAAATTTTGATCATTTAAAAATTTTTACAAAAAGTGGCCCCAAATAGAACCAACAGAGTCATACTAAGTGCGGAGATTAGCTGGTCTATTTGATCTCGTCAATAAATAACTTGAAATATCGAAGAAGAAAGTGTACAGTAAAAATACAGGGTTATTCAAATTCGACGCTCATTATTGGGATCTCGAGAACCGTGAGAGATACGAAGAACTTTAAATTGGGGCAAAGTTGCGGAATTCAATGGTCATCATCATTTCTATTCGAAATTCATCATGAGTTGATACCTGCCCTATAATGTTGTGGATAGGTACGTGTCTTGCTTCCGATTGAAAATTCAATGCACAATTTTCGATACTTTTACACGATATCTCAGAGTTGTCTTTGGGGATAGAGAGTTGAGGTTTTCACATTACCGTCTTACTTTTTTATGAAAAAACATTGCCGAGAACAGAACTTCCATAGCCTGCTTCGTTTTCGAGATACAGGGTGAAATTGAAAATATTGCATTTTGGGACCCCCCCATGTATCTCAGCTATCTTTCAACTTATAGGAAAAGTAAAAACTATACCTTATACGCTTATACGAAGACAACTGAGAGATCGTGCAAAAGTGTCGAAAATGGGACACACTGTACAACGTTTCGAGATTGGTGAATATATTATGTACATTCACCAATATTTTGAATGATTGCTCAATTATAGCGGCTTACGTTTAGCTAAAAGTCTGTCCGAGTAGCCCTTCGTTCCAATAAGTCTCTAAGTATATCTCATATCTGGTTTGATTAGCAATCATTTGAAATACAATCTTTTACAAGCTTTTGAAATAAAATGGGAAAGAGCAGCTTCTGGAAATGCGTTCAAGCTGGGCAACTATATACAGGGTTATTCAAATTCTACGCTCATCATTGGGATCTCGAGAACCGTAAGAGATACAAAGAACTTCAAATTGGGGCAAAGTTTCGAAATTTTATGGTCATTATTATAGCGAAAAAAATCCGCGATAGCTCTTTTAGTTTTCGAAATATTCTAATAAAACTTAATTTTTGAATTTTCTAATCCATTTTATTCTTGCTTTATTACTGGAAATACAATTAATAATGAATCTAATAGCATTATCAGATTGTGAGTTCGTCTTCCCGCGGCAATCATCAACTTTTTTTTTAATACGAAGATGCATCTTTCTCCATATTTTTCAAAATGAATACAATATCATTTATAGTTACTTGATCAACAACTTTTTGGATATTGAAACTCGTCAATAATGAATAAATAAAATAAATCAATTCTTTGAGTGTCAATGTATTTCAGAAGAAGAAAATATGAATCTTCGTTTAAAAAAAATAAAAGTTGATGATGGCCGCAAGAACACGAAACGTCGAACTCTAAATCTAAGAATGCCATTTCGAAGATCGCAGAATGTGGCAATGAAGAAGTGGTGTCAGTTTGTTTGTATCTCCAGTAATAAAGCAACAATAAAATAAAATAGATAATTCGAATATTTAGAAAACTAAAAGAGCTATCGCGGATTTTTTTCCACCATAATGATGACCATTGAATTCCGTAACTTTGCCCCAATTTAAAGTTCTTCGTATCTCTCACGGTTCTCGAGATCCCAATAATGAGCGTCGAATTTGAATAACCCTGTATATTTTTACTGTACACTTTCTTCTTCGATATTTCAAGTTATTTATTGACGAGATCAAATAGACCAGCTAATCTCCGCACTTAGTATGACTCTGTTGGTTCTATTTGGGGCCACATTTTGTCAAATTTTTTAAATGATTAAAATTTTCGCGTTTCCCAATTTTATACATCTTGAAACACTTTTTTAGCCAATTTGACACATATTAGCAAACAACATATTATTATCTACAATTGTCATTGTCAGTGATAACAAGATTGAACCTTCCATGTTTTATGACAAGATAACTTTGTTTATGGAAATTCAATACAAAATTGGAAGTTTTAGGACACACAACAAAATGAAATGAGGAAATATTTTCAAAAACAAGCTTTTACTGCAGAAGATTTACTTGTGCCACGTTACAGATTAGTAAAATCAGAAAACAATTCATTAAATTTCAAACTCTATGACAAATTACCTCTTCAACTCAAATCCATGAATGAAAAATGTTTCAAAACTAATGTTAAAAAAATGCTACTTGAACACTGTTCCTATTCTATTATGGAATATAATAACAAATTGAGTTAGTGAATACATCATATCACCTTTTAATTTGTGACTAACAAATCTTGTTATAATTTTTATTTTATGACTATTTCACATTATATTGTTTTGTATGTTTGTTTAATGTTCTATGTATTGAATTGTTTATACACTATTGTTCCACTGACTTGCTATAAACCATATATTGTATGTGTCACATAGTCAATAAACTATCTATCTATCTATCTATCTATCTATCTATTTACACAATAATTGCATTGAAACGAAAAAATAATGTACCTATTCCATTGTTCAATCTAGATTATTCTGAGTAACAGATTAATGAAAGCTTGCCGCGAAAGTTTACCTTTTTATTTATATCCGTAAAAATGTGGGTTTTTATTTTTTCCCATCCTTTGATTAAAAAAATATCGAGGATGTCATATATTATATACCTATTATAACTTGGTGGAGAATAAAAATCAATGTTTTGAAAAGAAGGTGACAAATTCGACCAGTAGAGCTTCATCACCTATAACGATTTACTCGCGATTATCGCACCGTATAAAAATGAACACTATCATAATTGATGATTTCTCCAATGAAAATGCCATAAACGAGTGTAATTTTTATCTCATTCTTGAATAGTTACGTAAAAAAGTTTAATAACTAATGAAGGTATGCAGTAGGTATGCCAAACGTGATTTGTCTTATTTTGAGCACTCTCTTCATAAGAAAATAGCTCTCTTCCACGTCACACATCTATCGAAAAATGTTGAAAACCTGCGAAAATAACCGACCTTTTATTTTCTTTGACGGATTTATGGTATTTTTCGCCATGTTTTTTCGACGACCATCAGATTGATAAATAATAATAATTGATACAAATAGGGTAAAGGAAGGGGCATTCTACTTGGAACAGATCAAAATTTCAGGGTTGGCTCAATAACATATTCATATTTTAAGATATATCATATCGATTCTTCGGTTCCAGTCAAACCGGAAATAGAATTCATTGCCACTGAAGGTGAATGAAGCTATTGACTTCAGAGTAGGAAATCGCGATGTATAATATTTATCCAGTAGGCATGTGCACTACTAATAATCACCGCACCTACTCGAGATAATTAGGAAAAATGCCAATGCCGATCAAAATTTCAAGACCAGCTGTCGTGGTTCGTAAAATCGAAAGTCAAACTGGACACACTAAGCAGACGTAGGACGTAGGCTAATCAATAATTTCCCTGATATTTTATAACACTGATAACACCTAGATGATGCATTTAAGAACAGATCCTCAAATGGTAATGTTTTACCTGATTTATCTCACTGGAAAACACGAAAATAATATCACACAGCCTTCCCTTGTGAAGGTGTCAATGATGAAAAATTTGTCATTCCATGTGAAAAACATTGCTGATGATGTGTGAGAGTTTTTTGAAGATTCCTTCTACACTAAGATACCGATTTTATCAAATCTTTTGAAATGTGAAAATGTGCATTGCAATATTTATAATTCTCTCAGTGTCGTTTTTTTTTTATATAATATGTTTGACTATTATAATATTAATTTCCCATTTCATTACATTTCTATTTTATCGTGTTAATTTTTATTGTGTAGCTATTTCAGCGGTTTTTCTTCACTGGTTGAGTGGTTCTAGTGGTCTTCAAGTATCGTCTTTGTCACCACTAAACCGCACAAGATCACTTTAACGGTATAATTGACAATAATGCCAATGTCGAAAAATCCTCAACGCCTTGTTTAGCAAAAAAGTCAATGTTATTGAGTTATGAGTTTATTCTTAGTTCAACTGGATTTTTTCGTCGACATCCGAAACGATCGATTAAACTTGAGGTTACACGGTTTGGTGGAGGTTAATTTTCGACTATTTTTAATCGAAGTATGAAAATAGCATCTCTAAGTGATTATTGCGATAAATTAATATTGATCGATGTTAAACTCATTTGTATCTGATTTAAAATTCAAATTAAATCACAAAGGTCAGCCAACATTCCTCCGAAAAAATTGGAATGTAAAATATATATCAAGGCTTACCAAATTTTCGGCGCCAAAAGAAAATATTGGTATCATAATTTCTCATTTCCCCTTCTTGGAGAATGAATCTGAAATTGACTCATGGGGTGCACGTATGAAATTAATAATATCAACATTTCAATTATAATTCTGTGACTATTTCAATAATATTTATTTTTATTGCGTTCCCATATAAATATACGTCAGTTTGATGTGTGAGTTTATGATGGAAATGAGGAACTGCAATACAGCAAGACCTTATCACGTTACTATAATTTCCACATCATATTCTTTCTATTGCAGTAATTAGAAGCTCGAATCGTGACCCAGATTTACCGAGAATGTAGGCAGATTTAAATAATTATAACACAATAATTAAACATAATCTTCGTTAACAAGAATTACTTAACCCAAGCATACCCGAATATATAATCGATAGGTTTTTGTATTAATAAATATGTCAGGAATTCAGTTTTAGGAACAACCCCCAAAAAACGAAAACAAAACATTTTCACTGAAATTCCTATGTACCTATGTATACAGGGTGCTCATCTCATTTCATCAAATAGTTGATGATAATGAAATGGAATTGAAAAACCAAACAATCTGATGGAAGGAAAATATTATATTCTTACCTTTATTCTTGGCTGCCGACATCTCCAATGTAAAACCTAAAAAGGGTAGGTATGTTTACTTACCTCCACCTCATTTTTCGAAAACAAAATTGATCAAAATTACACGCACTGTGTGAAACATCGCACTAGATTATATCGAGATGAGTTTCTCTAAATTTGTAAAAATTCACGAGATATTTCATCTCGAGGTGATGCTTGGAAAGTGAGAATTTGCAATACCGCCTTTTTTATTTCATAAAGAAGGAAGGCGTACGAATCACAAAAAAAGATCTGTATTTGTCTATACAAAAATAACTGAGATATTTCGTTTAATAATAAGTGAAGGCGCTGTACAATATTTACTGGTATCTCTAAATTCAAAAAGGTAAATGTTTTCTTTGCGCTATATAGCGCCCCCATTTTAAAAAATACGAAAAAGTGTTCAAAAGAAAATTTCTTGTCTGTTTCAAATTCGCTACCCTTGCTGTACCTTGATTTTCAATGCCTTATTACCAACCCTTGAAAGTTGTACGAGTTAGAATTAGTCCCTTTCTTTCCTAATCCATGTATCTCATCTGTTTTTTTTTATACATTTCTGCTCATAATTTCCATCATAATAAATGATCATCAATAAGGTCCAAACAATGAAGTATATTTTGAAAACGGTTCGTGCATGATATTGGCGATTTGAAAACAACCTCTATCATTGTTCACTCCAAGGTGGATATAGGATGGTGAAACAGCTCTTCAATTGTTTCTGCGAAAAACTTGTAGACCGTTTGAGAAGGTACTAATATTTCCACGACTTGAAAGAAGATGGCGGTAAGATCGATTATCGAAGAAGATGTGTGTTGCTTACGTATTTCTGTGGTTCGCATCTGACAGAAATGAGTTGAAATGACATCAAAACACAATATTTTCAGTGAATCTGGAATAATTATCGATATTTTGACTCTTCTCAGTCATTTTTCATCTAGAATAGATGAAACTGATAAAAAGGTGATAGATGCACAGATTATGTTTTACCGACACAAGGTATGTCGCCATCTCTGATAACTTCAGGAAATATTACTACGGTATGAAATCAAGTAGGCAAAGGTCTACAGTTTATTCTAGTGCTTCTTAATAGGAAACTGTTTCACCATCCTATATCCACCTTTGTTCACTCAAATAGGCAATTTTTCATTGCATCTTGTATCGATAACATAAAAAATACAGCCGGTATATATTCACAGTATATTTGTTCACCATCAAGTTCAGTACAGGAAAAATTAAACGAATCTACAATAATAATTAAATTTACACTTTATACATGTTGTTTGCCTTAATTTCCCACTGCATCGTAATTTGGATTAAGGTTGCTCAATAAAAAGGCCTCATTTGGGTACGTAAGTAATATGCACCACTATCTAATTAATTACTGAATCATGATCTATCGCAGACGCGAGACAATTTAATAATGACTCACACCATAGGTGAATGAAAAATTTGTCCTTAGCCTCTATTGAATTGGGACTTCCTCGTTTGATTGCCTGATGGTTATTAACGTTATTAAAAGCAAATGTCAAGTACAAGATATTACCCAGAACTGTTCAGAAAATGGAATAAAATTTTACTTGTCCAGTAGGGACACCTATACGTGGACACTGCAACCATAAAGGTAACCCTCAGATTCAGCCCGTCGTAGCTTTATACACTCTCATTCACTCATTCGTAGGTTGTCGGATTATCATTTGTCATTTTGCAAATGTCAAAATATTGAAAATATTCATTTGTGGCTGAATCAATTCAATATTATGCAAGTTATCGTTAACAACAGCTTCACCAGACATTGAAACCTAATAAAATGAGAATTAATTTAATAAAACAGCTCCGCCTGACCAAGTCCAGTGAACAGGTTTTTTTGTGATACAACTTGTGCTTGATCTTGTTGGATTGAACCTGTCCTGATAAGCCACTCATCAATTATTATTGGTATTGTCTCTAGTTTATACTAAGACTCATCAAAAATAAACAAAACCATGCCGGTCCCACCAATACCAGAGACAGAAACAGGTAATGAGTCATCATAAAAATAACAAAATGGGTCACAGCATAAACAATTTTTTTTGCAGAGTGTCGCAGCACTACAGACAGTGTCGGATCAAATTCCGATGTGTCTGGCACAACAGTCCAAAGTGGTTCCACAATGACCAAGAGCCAGATGGATGTTGTTTGTGTAATTGATGTGTGTCAATCAGAGAACTTGGAGCAAAGAAAAAGGGCTCTGGAGGAAGTGAGGCAGGCCTGCCTCTTAATAGGGGCCAATCTCAGTCATGTACAGGTACATTATCATTCCAAATTGCCCACCTAAGTATAAACAGCCTCTGAGGGCAAATAACATTTTGGTATTTTTATTAAGTGGATTGAAAATTAATTGAATCAATGTTGCAGTTAGACAAGCTTGATTTTGGGGAAACAAATGTTGTGAGCAGTTTCTATAATGCAGATGTTGTCATCATAGATGTATCATTCCCAATGCAACGCAGAACTGCTTTTTATCATCTTGGTGTCAGAGAAAGTTTCAAAATGAAGCAAAACATACTTATATACAATGATATGGATTCTGAAGTTACCCTTAAACTGAAGGTAAATATGTGCGTCTTCAAAAGATATTGATGATACATACTTCAAAATAATCATTTATACCTCTGGTCTCACATTTTTAAGAGATGAGAATTCCTCAAATATTAATTAGTTGATAATGTTGGTTGTTTTTGTGTACTCAGATAAATGGAATTAATACAGGGACCTTTCATAGATGATACAGTTCTTTTCTTGTTTCAGTTATCATGTGGAAGTTACCCTTTTGTTTCATATAGCCTTTCTGAAAGTTCTTGCCTAACAACTTGTCCTAGTGGACGAGCAGATGAACCTACTGATTTTCTGCATCAGAAATTGAAGAAATTACTACAAGATGTTGAAGTACAAGCAAAGTGAGTAAACTGTTCAAACTATATGTTGTGAGTGGGAGAAAAAAAAATCACTTACCAAGGGCAATCATATTGTAACCTTGCCTATTTGATTGGTCTCATTCAATCAGCTGGTAAATCATCATTTCCTACCCTTTCACACACCACTTGGTTGAGAAATTGTCTATATTTTCGAAAATTCAATGGTTCGGCGACGCCCGATTGAGTTATAGTCACTCCACTCCCGATCCCGAACATACCAAAGAGGTTATGTTATGCGCGGATCAGGGAATAATTTCAAATTTATCCTTTCAAAATATCTTAATCAAAATCAGGAACCTCACAATTATATGCAATGAGTTCAAAAAATCATCATGATTATAAATAGGTATAATTTATGAATGACGCTGCTGAGGACGAATGATGCTTCTGAGATTCTTGCAGAAAAAAACGATGATTGGTTGCTAATTTTTGATTGATAGGGTACTTTGATGGATGGGGAACGTTTTATATCAAGAATTCAAATGAACCTTGCAGTATAAATTGATAAAAATTCAAATTTCACACACAAATTTTAAACCACCATCTTGAACACTACAAACTGCTCACTACCGTCTTTTGTTTTCCTTATTTGGAAGTATTCTGGAGCATAGATTCAAGAGCCTACTATGGTTGACAGTATGTTTTTCTTCCTAGCAAAAAGATGCAGAAAACCTGATAATAATAATAATACATAATGTCAATGTGATTATAATGAATATCAATTCCTATTTCATTGTTTTATACAGAGCAATACTGAAAAAGGTTGATTCAATAGGAACCTAATTTAAAAGGATATACACTATTTTAAGAGTTGTGACACAGATTCTGTCCATCTAATTTTGAAACTTGAGAGGTAGTTAATCTGTGACTTGAGTTAATACAGAGAGTTCAAATTTTGATTGATATGTTAGATTTAGCATGGATATTGAATATTATACACATATGCTTCTTTTGTCACTTGTTAAGAAATAATTTATCAAGAAATTATGATAGTTTATTATTAAGTTTGAGGCTTTGCTGCAATAAAATATTTGTTTCTGAATCATTTGTAAAATTGTAAATTTTTATCCAAGAGTCAAAATTATACATACAAAAATAGGTACTCATACTATTTTTGTGCCTCCAGAAAATTCTGAGAAGGTATGAAGCCAAGAATGAAGAAGCTTCAGTATGGCTATAAAAGGTCTATCAAAATCACCAAATAACATGATAAATCACAAAAATCTCAGACTATCAGTCAGTCTGAGAAGAGATGGATAGATATTGACTGGTGAATTCACTTCCTATCCTGATGGGCTTGGTCCCAAATCTCTTTATTTTGCCTACTTCAATAAAACGTGTCTACAGTTGCATTACGTTGGTAAATTTTGCCAAGTTTAGCATCGTTTTCAACCAAATTTCCAGGTGTCGATACAAAAGTATGAATATATTTGATTCTGAAGGACATCTAATTGTTTCCAACAATCCCATAGATCCAGTATCAAATGAGTTTGATGTGAATATGTATCAAACATGATATTGTTGTACATAAACTGAAATTTTAGCGGATCGCGTTAATCTTTTGAGAGCGGCAAGACACTTTGCGCTCCAAATACACAACTTTTTTTTTCTACAACTTCATTCAATTAGCTTACATTTCATAATATTCTTTATCTAAATCATCAATTTCATTTATTATTCACTATTATATTGAAATTAATTCCAATAATTCATACATCTAACAGAAAAGAAGGTAAAATGACTCATGGATTGAAAAATAATTGCCCTGCCCAGGGATCGAACTTGGGCAGGCAGCTTGAGAAGGCGCGCTTTAAACACGTCGGCTATTGAGGCTAGTCGAAAACGTATGGCTATCCCAAAGTTATAATACGTTATGAATCAAAGAGATGTAGTCAAACTTATTTTTGCTTTATATTCAACTGACTGGTGATTTTTGAGAAACACGACAAGTTTAGGATATTAAATTTTATATATTTAGCATTCAAGCATTTCATGGCACGGTGTCATGATTCTATCATATCATAATTAATATACATTTCCTTGATTTCTCCGGTAGGAGGTTCAAATTTACAATGTTCGCACGTTCTGCTACATCAGGAAATGTGTTAGTTATAGATAATGCACTGTCACTATTATTTTCCATCATGCAAAAGAAAGATGAGTTCATTTTCAACAATGATGGATGCGAGCGCAAATATGCTGTCACCCAACAATATTATTTCTGCGCACGAGCGGCAATGCTGTCACTTGATGAAATTCCTCGGAAAACGACAACTTTGTGTTGAAATTTGAGAGTGTCAAAGGCTGCTTTGTTAACCGTTTGTAGAAAATAGTAATTTACGTAACAAGTCCGGAAATACTGTTTTTTTGGATGAGTGGACAAAATTCTAGGACGAGCGTAGCGAGTCCTGGAAGTCTGCGAGTCCAAAAAAACTGTTTTCGGGCGTGTTGCGTACACAATTTTTTCGGCAACCGTGTAGAATAACAAATCAAAGAAACACATTTCTTTATTAGAACAAAATTTCGAACATTTCAATTCTTATTTATATTAATATTTATATTAAAATTAGAACAATTGTTAATATTGAATGGATTCAATTTGTTTGAAATGCTTGGTATATTTAAGTGCCTTTTGTTGAAGTCAGAACAAGAAGGTAAAGTTTCCGTTTCACATTGATTGTTTTCATCTGATAATTTTTGAATGTTACCTAATTTTATGTCAGATAGCTGTCAGTCGTTATTTTGCTGCTATGGTAATGATCAACTGCATTAACAAAACCATACTACCAAGATTTTCATATTTACAATGACAACAACGATGTAATTCTTCCCGGCCTAGTCCGGGAAGTACGTACTTCCCGGACTAGGCCGGAAAAATGCCACTTTCTCAAAAAAAAAAAAAAACATCTGGAAAGTACGTACTTTCCGGACGGTTGCCGAAAAAAGGCGATTGTGTGCATCCTCGCCTTTGTGTTTCCAGAGCGCACCTGAAGGAGAAGTTCTTGAACGACCTGAAGAAGCTGAAGGAGAACAAGAAGGGGGAGGAGATGAAGGAGGCGTTGCTGCACATGCGCAAACGGCTCGACGACCCGAACGTGCTCTCGCTCGAGGTCATCCTCAACATGCTGTTCTGCTTCCGCGACATCCAGGAGTACGACAGCATGATCCACCTGGTGGAGGACCTCAAGCGAGTGCCTCTGGCCAGGAAGTACCTCAACTCGTACATCATGTTCCTGTATGCGTTCGCGCTGAACAGGAGGCGCAAAGAGGGTGACAGGAAGAACGCGCTGGCTGTGTGCGAAGAGGCCCTCAAGAGTGTGAGTGTGATGATGATGATGATTGATGACATTTATGTTTATGGAGGGGCACAGGAGAAAATAGCAAAGAGATGAATAAAAATATGAAATCGAATGGGAGACAATAAACAGTTGAGAACATAGTGAAGGAATGTGGTGGAAAAATTAAAGCACCGGGAACAGCAGTCATACTCTGAAACTCCCAGTGTCTATCAATAATATCACCAAAGATTCCATGTATATTAGATTGACAAATATGAATAACTCCCCAATTTAGAAAAGCAGTCAAACAATTTCCATCTGCTAAGCTTTTAGGTGATTAACTCAGATTTTTATATCAACTGACTCCTGAACTGGTGTTCTATGTAATTCTTTCATATGTGTATAAGTATTTTTACATTGACTGGCTTTATTGGCTAAAACATTATATGCTATTATTTGACGTGTACACCATTTTTATTTGTCTATGATTAATAATTTACAGTGCACAAGCATTGTCAATAAGATTATCTCTTCTGATGATACAACATATTTATTATTTTTATTATATTTCTTCAGTTTGATCTTGATTTTTTTTATGAGTTTGGTGAATTTTTATTGAAATATAACAATTTTTCACCGAATTGCATTTCAATATTGACAGTTTCTGAATGATCATATTGGGTTGTAAAATGGATGAAAGTACATACTTCATCTATATTTAGTAAATGTCTTGATTTTTATTTTTTAGATGTTGATTCCAAAAATAGAAGTTTGTGAATACATTTTAAGTTTTCATTTTTAAAAGTTTTCAGATGTTTCAACACAATTTTTGCTACAGTACCCTAAATTGATGTAAAATATTCCAATTTAGAATAAATCAAATTAAAATGAATATTTTTCTAATATTCAAGTGGTATAAAAGAATTTGTATAGTATACCAATAATTGGAGATGTTTTTTTTTCTGAGTATTTGAATATGTGATGATCAAGATAGAGATTGATCAGTGGTTGAATCTAAATAATTTGAATTGTTTGTGTTATTCATGCAAATGTGTCCTAGTTTCCAAGGGTTTATCTGGTTTTTTATCATAATCTTGAATAGATTTTCCGTGATAAATTAGAGTTGTATCATCATCAAATTATTTCAAATATGCATGCAAATTCAAATTTTGAAAAGAATTTATATTAATTGAAAATAAAGGGGTCCGAGAATCGATCCCTAAAGTTAACCGATATTTGTTTTTTGTGAAACTAACGGGGAATGTTGGGATTCCAGAGGTTTAGTTACGTTCCCTTTTGACTCCCGATATACAGGGTGTCCCTAAAAGGTGCGGAAAAAAAGCTACCACAAGTTCCTGAGGCGTAAATATGACGATCTAACTCAACTTACCTCAGTCCAAAAGTGGCTGATTTCAGAGATACAGAGTGTCAAAAGGTCAATTTGATTTTCATTTTTTATAAATATTTTTTTTAATAATTGGTGTATTGTCACAATATTCGGCTTGGGGGGGTTTTGCGGGGTGAGAAATTAGAATTTGTTATCATTTTTATTGTAAAGTTAAGAGGGCGCCACCTGCGGAACCTTGTACACATTTAAAACGAAATAACTTTTTTGTGCCACCCCAAATTTAATTTTTAAATGAAAATTCGGATTGTCCAACGCATGGACGTATAATAGGTCAGACGTCTTTTACATAAAAAAGGTATACGTGGTAAGAGTAGATTTGAGCAGCTGTTTTTGAGATATCTGGATTTTAAAAATTCACTTCGTAAATGGCCAGGTCTAAATTATTGTAATAATAAAATTGAACACATTTGAAGCGTAGGCGGTAAATTAAAATAACGTCACTCGTCGTACTCCAAACAACGCGTGCGACAAAATAGCGTCTTATAAAACTTGTATCATAATATACTATTATTATCTGTTTGACAATTGTCTTGACTTGTTTTTTAGATCAGTCAGTAGTCAGTTTTTAGTGACGTTTTAGTGAGGTAAGTTGAGTTAGATCGTCATATTTACGTCTCAGGAACTTGTGGTAGCTTTTTTTCCGCACCTTCTAGGGACACCCTGTATTGAGAAAAATGTTCGAATAGGTCGATATAACGATGGAGAAGTTGAGGCAATATTTTTTCCACAGAAAGAGAATCACTTTCCCGACATGCTGTGCCTATGCGGCAGGATCTACAAAGACATATTCACGGAATCCAACCATACCGACACCAAAAGCCTGGACGCCGCCATTTTGTGGTACAGAAAAGGATTCGAAGTGAGGCCCAACGAATACGCAGGTAAACTAGCCACACTACGTTGACATGCACAATTCTCGTTCTCGCCCCCGCAGGCATAAATCTGGCCACCTTGCTGGTCACCAAGGGCGCCGAGATAGGCAAATCGGACGAGCTCGAGCACATCGGCATGACCTTGAACAACCTCATTGGCAAGAAGGGCAGCTTGGAGTCATTGAGTGACTACTGGGATGTCGCCACCTTCTTCGAGATCTCGGTGCTTTTCCAGCAGTACAGCAAGGCGATCCAGGCGGCCGCCTACATGTACAAGTTGAAGCCGCCCAACTGGCATTTGAAGTCGACCATCGATAACATACAACTGATCGACAGGGTGCGCAAGAAAACGGACCTGGTGAGGAAAATTCATGATACGACCGCCTCATGTAACGTTATTTACGTATATGACTCAATCTTTGAAATCCAAACTAGCTGACTTGTTAATATTTTCATGATATTCACGTATGATTCGTGAAATCTAATGTTAATAACTTATTCCTTCTTCGTTTTATATGATACCTCCATAATAGTTCCTTAATTAATATTATATTACAAGCGGTGTGATACATAAACATATATCTTCATCAAATCGCGTTTCTATGATTATTATTAGGATTATATCGATATACAATGATCGGCAGATGAATTTGACAGATACCGATATTTATAATCACTTTTACATCAATAGACCCCCAAATGACTAGTTCACTCAGCATTGAGAGAGAAAAAATACGTCTGCCCTAGTGTTGTCTTTGTCATCAAGATTGCAACTTGAAACGATGAAAATGTTATGATTAAGTGTGTTTAGAGACATAATTTACAATGTTTTTTTAACACAAAAAGTCAAACAGCACTGTACAATGTCTTTTGGGTTTTCATTCGATACAGGAGCGTTTGCACAATCGATTTTTATGAACATCAATTAAAAAAATATCCCAAATGATGCGTCCTTTCTGCCGGTCACTGTATATTCTACTAGATATGTTTGTTGGCATTGTTATAGATTATAATCAACGAATTTGTTTCCTTAATTTTTCATATGTGTGATTATTATCGTTACCGTTGTTGATATGCAGGTGGAGAGTCCTGAAGAGCAAATTTTCCATTTCTGGATGGATTTTTTCTTGGAAGCAATCAAAATCGAGATAGAGGGAACCTTCAGGTTTCCCGTTTTGATCCTAGAACCCAACAAAGAACTGATGCCCAGCTATGTCTGTGTCAATTTAGGTGCCGAACCTCAAAACCTAACAGTAAGACTGGTATTCAATGCTGTTTGTTTTTTGTTATTGCAATTATTCTTCTAGGTTACTAACTTATGTGATAAAAGCCTGAAGGGGGAATGCACCCAAATTCACGATTGGGAATTCACTGCCAGACAAATTCGAAGTCTTAGTTTTTACAAAAAAGATGAGAGGTGCCTTATTCTGTATGTCCACTATAACTCTGATGACTTCCAGATATTTCTTCCATCAGAAGTATGCCGGTAAATCTTTTTCTATGGTTGTATAATCTGAAAATAATTGCTTATGATACTTTTTTGTGAAAATACTCACCCTAGGATTTTTTTCATCGATACAATTGGAAAACAAATTCTTATTTCGAAGCACAGCACACTCAATCACTAGTTATTTTTACATAATAATGTAAAAATATACATAATTATGGTCTTTTGACATACATTTTTGAATAAAATCACTACTCTTAAACCACGAATCGATATAATTTTGGAAAATTCCAATTGAATCGTACTTAATTTGACCTCAAAATAAATAAGTCACTGAGCACTATCGGAATTCAAACTCGCTAATAATTACCAATCAATCTTAGAATTAATTGCGAGATAATGGTTGGAGATTAAATGAATAAATACAAAATAATACACCACCATCACAAAATATCAATGGTCCACATTTCAAAAATGAATGTTTCCTATGATTCGATAACAGTGAGGCTTTCTACAAACTGATCCTCCAACTGACAAACTACCAAGCAGGCCTGGTGGAATCAGAGCCTCCCAGGGAAATCAAATATGAGTACGAACGCGACGAGCAGGGCCGCAAAGTCATCTTGGGCAAGGGCACCTACGGGGTGGTCTACGCCGCCAGAGACCTCAACACCCAGGTCAGGATAGCCGTGAAGGTGAGAAATTTCCCCATGCGACAACCAAATCACAGATTAGAAAACCATACATATGAGACACTCTGCCCATTTTGTTTGATGTGCCAACATCCGTTTTAATTGACCTCGGACCTTTAAATTTTGCGCGTTGTAGTTGCTGAATAGTCGTTATTACCGCTGGAACTATACTGATGTGCAACGTTTTCATTTCAGTAATGAATGAATTTTACGATGATGGAAAAGTTTGATCGAAGTCAATAATTTCACTCAATATAAGCACTCACAGTTTTTCGTCCTTTGGAAAACGATGTAAATTGATATTCCACGATTTATTTGAAGTAATGATTGCCAATAAACATAAACATACTATTGTACCTGATTCACATTCCAGACAATGAAAGTGCATATGATGGCTATGATCACAGGTTGTTTAATTTGTGCTGTATGATGATCCTAAAAACCTTCATTACTTTTCCTTTTGAACTATAGTTTATGGAAAATATGTTATACATTGTAAGAACATCACCCCATCCAAATTATTGGATCGTGAATCGTGTAAAACGAAAACATTTGTAACATAACCTTTGACCAAATCCACTGACGCCCGTCGTTTAGGAGGTACCGGAGAAGAACCTGGGGGTGGTGCAACCCCTCCACGAGGAGATCCGCCTGCACGCCCACATGCACCACCGGAACATTGTCCAGTACCTAGGCTCGGCCTCGGAGGATAACTACTTCAAGATATTCATGGAGCAGGTACCGGGGGGGTCACTGAGCGCGCTGCTGCGCTCCAAGTGGGGCCCCCTCAAGTCCAACGAACACACCATTGTCTACTACACCAAGCAGATCCTCGAGGGGCTCAAATATCTCCACGACCAGAAGATCGTGCACAGAGATATCAAAGGTTAACAATTTCTTTACATCACAACTTATATCTCATCAACTATTCGTTCGTTTTTTTTTTTCAGGTGATAACGTTTTAGTCAACACTTATAGTGGTGTCGTCAAAATTTCCGATTTCGGCACTTCGAAAAGACTCGCCGGCTTGGGGAGAAGTTCTGCAGCTGTCACTTTCACTGGTACCCTCCAGTACATGGCCCCTGAGGTTATCGACAAGGGGCACAGAGGTACCAAAAACTACATCAAACAAAATCACTCAATCATCGTTTTTGATCTAAACACCAATATAGATACTCAAATGATTTATATTTATTGCTAATGTCATCCACATACCTTCTATCCAAGGTGGATATAGGATGGTGAAACAGCTCTTCAATTGTTTCTACTGAGAAGGTACTAATATTTCCACGACTTGAATGAAGATGGCGGTGAGATCGATTATCGAAGAAGATTTCTGTTGCTCATGTATTTCTGTGGTTTGCATCTGACAGACATGAGTTGAAATGACATCAAAACACAATATTTTCAGTGAATCTGGAATAATTATTGATATCTTGACTCTTCTCAGCCATTTTTCATCTGGAATAGATGAAACTGATAAAAAGGTGACAGATGCACAGATTCTGTTTTACCGACACAAGGTATGTCGCCATCTCTGATAACTTCAGGAAATATTACTACGGCATGAAATCAAGTAGGCAAAGGTCTACAGTTTATTCTAGTGCTTGTTAATAGGAAGCTGTTTCACCATCCTATATACACCTTGCTCCTCCCTTGAATCCTTTACTCATTCTATTATTCTGATAATTCTCTATGATCCCAAGACGCCCTCACCTCTCTAATATCTCAAACCACGCCTCTCCTAAATTCTAGCCCACGCTCCAACGTCTCTAAGATCCCAGGCAACACCCTCACCTCTCTAAGCTCCTAGGCCACGCCCTCACCTAACTTAGATCACGGGTCACGCCCCTACCCTCTAATGCCCTGTACAATTTCCCACCCCTCTAAGGTCTTAGTCTAAGCCACACCTTTATAACATCCCAAGACACACCCTCACCTCTCTTAGATCCCAGGCCACGCCCCCTTGTGACGCCCCTATCTCCTTAGGGTCTCAGACCCTCTATAATATCCTAGGCCACGCCCCCCCCCCACGAGGTCCTAGGTCACGCCCTCACCGGTCTAAATCGTCCCGTCAACTACTAGATATCGGTGTTTCCTGTACTATTGTCTTCAGGTTACGGTCCCCCTGCGGACATATGGTCGCTGGGGTGTACAATCGTCGAGATGGCCACTGGCAAGCCCCCCTTCATCGAACTCGACTCCCCCCAAGCCGCCGTTTTCAAGGTGGGGTACTACAAGGCGCACCCCGAAGTACCCAACGAGCTGTCCGACAGGGCGAAATCGTTCATCATGAGGTGCTTCGAGCCGGATCCCGATAAGAGGGCGACTGCTTCCGAATTGCTGGAAGATCCTTTTTTGGGTAAGACCTTTTTTGTCTTAATCTAAAAGATACTGTGTGTTGTGAAACTTCTTCACTTTCCAATAACTACTGATCTACTGATTTCATCTGAATTTTTTTCTTCTAGGTCCCGAAAAAAGACAAAAAAATATCCGATTGAATACAGAGTTCAGTCGTAGTGTGTCAGTACCAGCTGATAAAATGTCGGCGCGGCATCCTGGTCATAACAGTGCTCCAAATCAAACTCCCACCTCCCCAGAAGCTGAGTAAGTGTTTTCTATATAGAATTGTATTGGGGGTTGCTTTATTGTTTCGCTAATTTGGGTTTTGCATTTTGTTTAGCAAGTCTATATGAAAATTACTGCTGCTTGTGAATTGAGAATTTTTGCTTTGGATTTCAATGGGCATACAAACATTATTATTTGTCCATGCAGTGCAAGAATCAGACAAAAAACTTGATATTTTGTATCTACGGTATTTCAGGTTTTCGATACCCAAAAATGAAATTTATGAAAATAAAAAAAGTTGTGACTTCTAGGGGATTTCCTTTGTGTTCTCTTCATCTTCCATCTGGTTATATTAAAAACCAGTTAATTTTTTACCCGAGTCCTAACAGCTGTTACAGGGTGTTTCATAATAAATGCGCAGGACTTCAGGATATGATAGCTCTTTCAAGAATATGAAAAAAAGTGCCTATTGACTTACCCTCTAAAATGAACCATTTCCGACATACAGGGTGTTGAATAAAAAAAATCGTTTTTTGCGAATATTTCTGGAACCGTTTATCGCACAGAAAACAGATTTTGTAGGCATTTTCTACTCATAATAAGCTATGTTTTGGGCTGATTTGTTATTTTTTTAAATTCATAATTGGTGAAGATTTTGAAGGGGTAGTGGGTGTTATTTCCTCCAACTTTTACGCCACTGGAAAAAGTACAATTTTGAGCCACCTATTTAAACCGCCAATGTTTTCTACACAAAAAAGGGACTCTTGGTTATAAGCTCTAAAGTTGACCGTTTTCAAGAAAAATCAACTTTCATGTTGAAAAACATGGTCAATTTTCTTAAATATTTTTTTTCATAATTATACAAAATCTATTAAAACGTTAGAACAAATAACAAAACCAAACGTTAACTTCATATTTGCAAAATAAAAAAAACAAATCATACTTAGTTAAATTGAGTGTTGGAAATGTAAAAAATGGTGCATTTTAGAGGGTAAGTCAATAGGAACTTTTTTTCATATTCTTGAAAGAGCTATCACATCCTGAAGTCCTGCGCATTCATTATGAAACACCCTGTATAAATAACTTGAGAATAAATCTAAAATTCCCAGCCGACGGTGCAATAGACACTACCATAATTATTGCCTATCCTGCTAAAGTAAAATTTCCCTATAAGTGTTTTGAAAAAGTAGACTAACCTCAAATATCATTTTATTTTCAATTTCATGTCAGTTTCCAAAATTTGTGTCTAGTTGTGTTTCAAATTCCAAATGCAAAATGATTTTTCCAAATATTCTAAACATCGATGATATGTTGATTAAATACATGAGCAAGAGGTAATGTTCGAATTTTGTTGTTATTATTTTTTTCGTTATGTTCCACAGCTGAATGTTTTTTGTTGTTGTGTATTTATGTATCTTTTAGTGAAGGGATTAACATTATATGGGACCTCTTAAAGAGTTTTAATTTGTAACATTTGGTTTTATAAATAGTGTCCTATCCTTATAAAATAAATGAGACATATAATTGGGGCCTACTGTTTTGTGTTGCTTGTTGTGAAACTCATGATTCCCTTGCAGCTCCCAAAGCCGAAGTGCCCTTCTACCACCAATCCATATGCCTACTGCCCTTACATTCAACAGGTAATTTTGTTATTGAGTTTTTATGTATCTGTGTTTACTAGGTCTATGGTAGTGGTAGTGGCTTTCTTGTTCTCACAATTATGTCAACATTAATGAAAATTTGACTAGCAATTGGTGATTTTATGTTGAAATGGGACCCGTATTCTTATAAATGTGATTACTGTGCGTATGTATCAAGTAAACATAATAATAATTGTTTTTAAATGATCCTTATGGGGAGCCTATGATATCATACAAACAACGAAGGTACCTTATTGACTTGAGAGAGGAGCAACAATGTTGACTTAGGCTTCTTACTAAAGGTGAGTACTGCGCAAATAGTACGCAGATGATCGCTGATTGGCTCCATGATTCATAGGAGAAAGCATAAGATTGGCCCGAACTTTGTTTTGACATATGGTAGCAGAAGATAAGGTTCTGAATCTTGCAAGTACATTGATTTGATCAAGTTATTTGAAAAGCCCCTTTTCTTTCCTCTGTCTATTCACAGGCTTGATAGACCACCTCCTATGCCTTTTCTGTTTTGACATAAAAAAAACTCGCAGTCAATAACATCATTATTATGAAAAGTGACTCAGTTTCTTCTAGATCAGGAAACATAATCAAGCTATTTTTGTATTTACTTTCCGAAAGATCAACGAACATGAAAATATGAGGTTATGGCAGGGACAGTTGTGCCAAGTACGCCTGCATACTATTTCTTCATGAATTGTTAATTTGGCATGCATAAATGCCAGTATTTTCACCACTTCTTAATCGATAATTGTTAATTGATAAATCTTACTTGATAATTGTTAAATGTTGCTGCATGAATCCACCTTAATTCTCTAACATAGTAAAACAACTTTATGGAAAAAAACATCATAAGCTTTTTGTGATGGCCCCCTTGCAAACTTTGCAGTTTGGCTTCAACTCCATCATTGGAATGTGAATCTGAAAACACCACCACAGAAAGACGCAATTCGTCCGGGACTCTACTATCTCCAGAGGTGGACTCAGGACTTGGGGCAGAGACTGATGGATTTTACTTGCTCAAAAAGGATTCTCAGAGACGAACCACCTTGGCCAAAGTGTTGGCCAATGACGGTACCAAAATATGCGACGTTTGGTTGCAAAAGGTAATCGAGAGGAAATAATTTTTGATAGGGATTCGCCAATCGGAAATAACTCTTCTAGGTACATGATAAATATTTGGGAGAGACGGTGCTTACTGAGAAACACCTTCTAATGTTGATGGACGGTTTGAAGGCATATTTGACAGAGCAGTCTATGTGTGTGGTTGAAAGTGCTGTTAGGCAACTGAAAGAAGAGTTGGATTTTGATGGCACGGCAATCAACCAGTTACAGTTTGCCATTTATCTGTACCAAGTGAGTGAAATATTTTTATTGAATTTGTGGTACCTTGCTACTGTTTATTTTATGAATACAGTTTCAAAATTGATCTGGTATCATTATTATTCAAAACCTGAATTCCAATAGTTATTTCAGGGAGTTATTTTCATTTTTCAGGGATATTTACATATATTCTTTCTTATTGACATAAAGGAAGAAAAAAATTAGCCATTATTCACAAGTTATGCATTGAAAAAATTGTCTGATTTTCAAGAAGTGTGGATGATTCACATTTATTCTAAATTGAGAACCGCGCCGAATTGCAAAATGGGATAAATTGAACTCACCTGGAGCAAACAAATTATTGTTATCCCACCCATATCCAGTATTCTCCATTCTGTTTGAAACTTTAATGCGGCTACGCCCGATTGTGTAGTAGTCACTTCCTAACCTAAAAAAGGATTTGTTTTATTCCGAGTTTTATTCTGAACATTGAATTTTTTACTGGGTTATTACTCCATTATCACGATTTTTTCGCAATTTCGAAATAACAGTCGTTGCTAATACATACAAAGTTTTAGATAATTTCGATAGCGCCTGAAGATCTCATACTTCGCATGATGCTTTCGCGATATTTGTCCAAATAGCGGGAGTTCAAGATACCATTTTTGAAATATAAGATAGCTAGAACGTTGTGAAATGCAAATTGCGAAAATTTAAGAGATATTACCCAATAAAAACGGCTCTTCAAATCACCATTTTGATTACATGTCTTGAACACAATCTACACTTCACACAGAGCAGAATCAAAGCCTACTAGACCATCAACGTTTCAAATTTTCGGTACAATGATGATTTTAATAATTTTACTGACAAGGAAGTATTTATTTTCACTTGTGGAGTAGGAAAAAACTCTAACGATGAAATATTCCTTATATACGGGGTGGCCCCTAATTTATGAAAGGATTTCTTTTCACATCTGAAATAGTTATAAGTTATTGATTGGCTTAGGTAAGTATATGAGTTTTCTTTGCATGAATGGATGGGAAATTCCTCATAAAATACAATTATCTAAAAACTATACAGTCATTTGAAAAATATAAATGTATATCACTTCTAATTAATCTTTCTGGATCCATACATTTTGAATCAATTACAAAAGTATACCTACTTTACATCCGAGAGAATGACTTGTTGAATGTTTGAGATTTTCAGAATTGCATAAAAAAATTGGGGGTTTCAAAATTTATATTGCTAACGTTGTTAATAATGAAAGTTTTTGAGAAGAAAATAAAAATTCAACATAAACAGTATCTACTATTGAAGTCAATTCTTGCAAATATGTGTTGTAATGAGAAGTTTTCAATATAGATTTTCATTATTTTGTGTGTGTTGAAAACAGTCTTTCATCTGGACATGTGGAAATGTGTAATTTTGATCCTGGATTACGAATCATCAAGATAAAAGTGAAGGCCAGCATGAAGAATGAGGGTTATGGTTGATTGATTGTGTTTCAGTAGTATCCAGTTTTATATTCTTTTAATTCAACATATTTCATTCTCATTTATGTTTTTAATTGAATTTCCCGCCAGTAAGCGAGTGATACACGTAGTTTTCAGCCCCACCAGAAAAGCATGGGGAATTCAGAAGTGGGATCGTGAATCAAAATTTCCGCCCAACTTCACCAACATGTAACGGATTCCGCGACACCATCTCCTGAATGTTTCATGCCATAAAACCGAAAAAAAAAACAATAAAAAATTCCCCAGGAGTCCGTGAACGAGGTGCTGCGCCTGCACCCCATCAAGCCGCACTGGATGTTCGCCCTGGACTCGCTGGTGCGCTCCTGCGTCCAGGCGGCCATCACCGTCCTGACGCCCGATCTGAGCGAGCACATCGCCAACAACAGCTCCCCCAGCACCGTCAACTCCTCCAAGTCGGAGAAGACCGGCGAGAGCTTCGATGTGAGGGAGCAGGCTTTGAGGATGGGCGCCGACAATGCCAAGATGCTCAAGGACTTGGTTGACAGACGGATACAGGCGGCGGTGAGTTTGTTTTTTCGGAAATTATACATACAGGGAGGTCGAGACGAGGATGAACCTTGGATGAACAGAATTGCTACGCAATAATGTATAATAATGACAGTGATTCTGACCTGAAAAGTGAAAACCCTGAAAATGGGAGCTTTCAGGCAAAAGTCTGGGTTGGTGATCGAGTGCGTTGAGGCGCTGGCCCTTGGTCCCAGAGGGTTTGAGTTTGAATTCCGGCGCGGCTATTGGAAAATTTATTTATTTCCATCCTTCAGACTCTCAATGAGACTTTGAGGGTTGCTCATTCAATGGAATCACAATACGGCACAAGTCGAAAAGCAAAAAGTCAGCATGTAAACGCGCCATTACCCAGTAGGCCAAATAGACAAAAAGTTGCGCGATTAAGAGGTCAATAAATAAATAGTTGTTTGGAAATCCAAATGTTGTTTACTTCTGGAGATATCGAAGAAAAAACTTAATTTTTCTGAAGTTATTTGTAAAAAAATCAAAGGCACTTTCTCGTCGCCACTGTTTCAGCTCTACAAAATGGCATTCAAGAAATCTCCATAAATTTTGTTTCGAAGAAACCATCATCAATTTATTTTTATATTTATTTTCTAAAATTCAACAGAATCTAAAATAAGACAAACATTGTAACTAGTGAGTGCTACAGCAAAAGTTCAAACAGATTAACTTAATGCAATTCATTCTTATCTTGACAAAATCTCATTTTGAGACTCAAAAAATAAAATAATAGTCTATAAAAACCTTAGACCATACACTAGATAGACTCGGTATCGAGGGCGATTTGTTTTGTAACTGAGGGGGGAAACAAAATTTGACATGATACGAGTTTTCCTATTGGCCGATTCTGACGTTGACGTATGGACGCATTTGTTTACATTTTGTATATGTGGAGAATTTATCGTGTTTTTATTTATTTTTCAATGTTATTTGTGTTGGAAATGATTAATTCTTGAGTGTGTTCAAGAGGAAAGGACTATGGCAAAATATTGTGGAATTTGTGTTAACAAAGATAACAAAAACGTGGAAGGAATGATTTCATTTGTAAGTATTCCATAGGCGTAGATGCAAAGTAGCTGTAGGAATGATCCATATTGAAAACATTTTGAATGGGAATATTTTTCGAATATAATATTTACCAAACTTTAACATCTGAAACGTTTTTTAGGTTTCAAAATAACATATAAATATGGAAACAGTTGTGTCGAGTAGTTTCAGGATAGAAACATTGGAAAAACATGCAGAATTTTATGATATGATAACTGCCCTACTGCAGATATTTGTTGAGAAAGCTTTTCTAATAGTGACAGAAAATAGTTTCTTCAGGTAAACTTAAGTATATCCACAGAAAATGTTGAAGCATGCACTTGGAAAATATGAACACCATTTTTGTTCATCAGGAAACCTTCACCCTATAGTTTTGCCATTCATTATATCTGATGATCATGCAAAGTCCTAGAAAAATTCTTTGACATTTTCAGGTTTCCAAAAGGTTGGTCAATCGAAAAAGAGAAGCTATAGCTGGGCTGAGAAGGCCAAACAGAAATTTGCCAGAAAAGTTTAAAACTGCATACAAAAGGTTCTTCTGTCTTAGAGAAAATAATCAAAGTTTGGGAATTTTCAGTTTTTACTACACATATTAATTCAATTTGTTCAATTCACAGATTCATCGATATGTATATTGTATGTATAAATATATTTTATTGTATTAAATATGTATTATTCGAATTCTTCTCTCATCTTGCAAACTAATGATGTGCTTGTATATTATTTATTGTTTTCTGATGGATTCTGAAAACATTCGAATCAGCATTAGCTCATCAGGCGAAATATATTATTTATAGAATTCAATAGCAAATACACTATTTGTAAAATGGAAAAAAATGAGCTTTATATTCAAATCAACTTTTTCATGATGTTTGTTAAACATTTGTTGGAATTCTCACTCAGCTTTTGTGGGAATTGAAAACCAAACCGAAAATATGCTTGAGAATACATCAATTTTTTCATATTTGGAATCCCTAAAAAAAGCACGTCCCTGGACTCTAGGTTCAACGATCGTCTCACCTCCCCGAAAATGCCTTAGTCAGCGCCCCCTACCTTTACCAAACATTGCATAAGGTACATACCGCGTCTATCTAGTGTATGGTCTAAGATAAAAACTAATAAACACGCTTTTATAGTAATGTGAACCAAAAAGTAAAAAATAAATGTCAATACAATTTTTCAATATCTTGTCGATTTGACCCATTTTCCGGTACCACATACAACTTTTATAAATTCCCGCCGAATCGGAGGTCACGTGATTTGAGTCACAACGGATTATTCATTTGCCAGACATACAGAAACGAACCGCCATTAAAGTTCAGCAAAATATTCAATAACAACACTGTTTCCCATGTGTGTAGCCAACTTTATGACGGACGCCGTACTGTTAGTTTTTTTCAAATATTTCTAAGTCCAAACGAACTATCGTGGATTTTCTTCCAATATAATAATGGGCGTAAAATTCCGCAACTCGGCCCCGAACCCATTTCTACTTCCCATGGAATACCCACCGAACCCCCTCATTCCCATTTCCAGCTCAAGCAGCTGCTGGAGGGCCCCTGCCCGCCTGCCGAGCCCCTCCGCCTTCAGTGCTGCTGCCCCCACCAGCCGCAGCGGCCGCCCCCCCAACTAGACCTCGAGGAGGACCCCCACCTGGCCCGGTGGCTGGATAGCCTGGGCGTGTGCGTGGGCGCCAGGAGCGCCCTCCTCGCCGAAGGCTACACGCTCGACGAGGTGCTCTTCCACGTCGAGCGCGAAGACCTGCGGCGCGCCGGCCTGAGGGGTGCCGTCGAACTCAGGATTTGGCGGGCCATCGAGCGGCGTCGCGGCGTCCTCTGCAACGGCGTCACCATCGACGAGAGCGGGCCCGTTTAGACGCACCTGTTGATTCGTCGTGCTGTTCAATTAAGCAGTACGCGTACGTATGGATCTGTTGATTCGCGCGGGCGCACCTGTTGATGTCGGTGTACTGTTCAATTTTGTGCTGTTGGAACAAATCTGTTGATCGACGTTTTCTACTGTTCAAGTCACGCACTTGTTTATTCGCGTGTTGGATATTGGTACTGTTTTATTGAGACAGTACATACAGTTGAAAACGATTCAGTGTATCAACGTTTTGTTTCAAATATTGTTTGACTGTTAGAGGACAATGTGTGCTGTTTAAAACACACACCGTACTGTTCGACTAGAACAATAAGCGAACATCGATAATCATGGCCATGTTTGTACAATTTTCAATACTGTTTGACTGTGCGACGACAACTTGTACTGTTCAAAAGACGCGTATCTTGATTCCCACATTGAATACGAGTACTGTTCAATCAAAATAGGTACTCACATCAATGCTTTTGAAGACACAAATCTATGAATATGCACTTTTTACAGCTGCTGTTTCAATAAAACAGGATAATGTGTACTGTTCAAACACACACGGTACTGTTCAACTGGGACGATACGTGAAACTGATATACTCGAACATTTTTAATTTAAACCATTCACACCTGTTGTAGATCAGTTAATTCACCTATTGAACACGTATTGGATTTTCAAACATTAATTTGATCAAATGTGGCCTTGTCAAACCAATCAACTGCTCGAATTCACATCTAGTGTTAATGAAAGTATTGCGGTTGGTGTACTGCTTAAATTCGGCAGAACAATAATTTATTGTGATAGGAAAGTGATCTGAAATGTTCGAAAAAATTGATTCCAAATTTAACGTAGTCGAAAATTTCCTTTTTTTTTCAAAATTCCAGTATTATTGATGGTTTTTGTTCATGATTTTTGCTTTGCTATTGAATTGCTCACCGTTTTTTTTTTTTATTAGAATCTTGGTTTTTCATTTCCCTTTTTTTTCTGATTTTCAGCTCACATTTTATGATCACTTCAACAAAATGAATGGGGAGGTAGCAATCTTACAAACTTTTCAGGTTTCGTAACAAAATTTATCTCCCGTGAAATTCATAACTAGACTGTGATTATTTTATTTTATTTGAAACGATTCATTTTAAATTTTTTGTGCAATAACTGTTCATTCACTATTCTGGAACTGAAAACTGATTGTCCATGGATTTTTTTTAATTTGGTTCAGATTGTTTTATCAATTCTGATTTTCGTTTCAATCAAATCGACTTTTATTTCAATTGATTCGTATAATGTTTTAATTCGACTGCTTTAGAATTACTTTTGTTTTTGTTCATATGAATTGAGGTATGTTCAATGACTAATAGTGCCCTTATACATCACATAGTTCTAACTTCTGAGATTTTTATTAATATTAAAAACTGTTAAAGAGTGCCTGGAACTAAAATATTTTATTTCTTGTTTTAAAAAATCATTAATAGTAATAATTAATTTGTTGTTATTAAGGCAGACTAATAAAGATTATGTTAATTATTGACAGTTGTTTTTTTAGTATCCACAACTTACGAAGGAAATTTTGTGTGAAAATATATCGTGAGGTCAGAATGCCCATATTATACAAAATAGTTTCGATTGAATCTTTTGTTTTTTTACATCTTGATAATGACATATCACAATATTCCTACGAGATGATGTTTTCTGCTCGTGGTCAACCAATCATTCAATTTCAAACTGTATTTGTTATTTTTAATTGGATAAGATGAGATATTTCTTGATTCTCCGTCCAATTCATGTCTTTTTCGTTTTGAAACATCTGTATGTGCATAAAAAGGAAAAGATTTACTTTTGAAAAGTCTGATGGATGAATGGCATCCATTTGATTTATCGTCTCCTATACCATTTTAATTCGGTTTTGGTACATAACAAGATTAGTTGACAAATAGATGGATAGATTATTGACTGGACAATTCACTTCCATTCCGAATTTCTTTTGATACTCCTATAGCTTCGATAAACATGAGAACTCTGGGTAAATCCACTGATTATTATTTGAGTTCAGTGGATTCCCATCCTATTGCTAAATTCAGCTTGGTTTCAGTGGTTTCCAACAAAATTCATGATTATGATTATTCGGTTCTGAATCTAACGATATCGAAAATGATTGAAACGAAATTATTTTCGGCTTTATAGCGCCTCTCTCATTCTACATGAGAACCCCACGACCGAACTGAGGTTCAATTATTGTTCCATTTGTTCCTGATCAAGGATTTCGCTGCTGAAAAAACTGAAATAAGGTACCGTAAAACGGGGTCTTGAAATACTGGGGCAACTTGTTAAATTCATACACGATGACATGTTAAAATGTGCTGACATATAACTATTAGTTGTAGAACCAAAATATTTTCTGGGTTCACAGCTGATGGTATCTACATTCACATTGTTCACCTGTGAGCGTTGGTGAGAGGCTTGCTTGGGTGATGAAAATTCATTAAATTAGGTGAGAAAAAGCAAGTTTTTTTGTAGTGTGGATATTTTTGAATATGCAGATGAGTCTTTTGCAAGCAAAACAATGGTAATATTTTTTTTGGGTGCCTGATATGTTTTCACAAACTTCCTGACATAATTTATCCAATAAATATTTCGAGAGCGCAGTGGCGTACTAATTTATTTTTCTTGGGGTTTTCTGGGGTAATTTGGAAAAAGGTTCGTACCTATAAAAGACGCCTGAGAACTTCATAAACTAGAACCAAGAAAGAGTTCAGGAGATTGTGAGATTATACATGGGGAATAGAGATATCACGTACTCTAATGAAACTTTCAGAAAACTTTAATATTCCTATCGCCACCATATGAGTAGAAGAATAAAAGCATTGAAAATAGCAGAAAAATTTTTTTTACCCATTATTTCTTAATATGATTTTTCAAGTTACTCGAGAAGAGTCTAACATGAGAAGTTAGTGATAGAAATCGACCAATTATCAAGTATCCACAAGATCTATTCTTAATGACAATAAAGTATACTTATTATTATTGTTATCATCCCCAGAACGGGGTATCTTGAAAAATGACCTTTCAAAAATTTTTTTAGTCAAAATTGGGCAACCTGAAATTTTTTAAACAATCAAGATCTCTTCATCTGAGCAAAATCATAGCTTTTCTGATATCAGAGACTCTTTGAAATTGTTTCACTAACATCCGGACATGAGAAGATATCCCAAAATGTTGATTTTTATTTAGTTATACCCCATTTTACGGTACAAAGGATGGGACATCAAAAGACACTCCCCGTTCAACATACAACTCAAAATTTAATTCCACTCATTTCCCCTCTGCTCATGATGCACACACATCATCATCAATCACTTCCCGAGTATGATTTTCCTGGACGCCCCAAAGTTCTGCCCCGCCTGCGTGGCGCCCTTATTCTGCCCCGCCTGCAGCCCTATAACGCCCTCGCCCGCCCTCAGTTGGCGCTCCGAGAACTCGCGCCGGTTCTCCTCCGAAGGTTTGGGCCCCAAAGTGGGGCCGCGCCACTCGGGGTGGCGATGGGCGGTACGCCCAACCGCCCACACGGTCGTCGTCACCAGGGCGATGTTCTTCTTGTCCCACAGGTCGGTGGTCTGGAAGAGATCGACATCGGGTACGCCGTATTGGGTGCACGCTTTCTGGAATCTGAAAGAGAGGGGGGGTTATTTTTTTTTTTTCGAGGGTTCAGGGACAATAAAGTTCCGTTATGGTCTTTTTGTTTTCGATCATGACAATATCTTGATGATGGTAGAAGACAACTTCAACAATCTTTAGTATTTTTTTTTCTGTGTCGCACAAATCTGAACAACATATACAGGGTCACTCACGGTCGATGGTATATTTAATTGAAACAAATACGGGTGGTTCAAAATTTTGAGATTTGCATCACCCTCTATTTGTTTCTATTAAATGTCAGTAGATAGTAAATGAAAAGTTAAGATAGGGACATGTAAGCCGTTTTGAGCAGAAATGATTAGTTTCGACACAAAAAATTCCTAAAGTTGAAAAATCTCGATTTTTCACACCCTATATATCTGTAATCTTTCTCGCTATACCCCAAGTATATGGCATGAAGTGATGAGAACCTTGAAATGGCTATACAAAAAATTAATACTACTTTAGCAAGTGTCAACAAGTATTTGAAATTAAACAAGCTCAAACTAAATGTATTGAAAACAAAAGCTATGATAATGACCACTAAATTTAAGTATAGCCAAATAGATTCAAAAAGTATTAACCTCAACATTGATGATGAAAACATTGAAATAGTGAATACAACTAAATATCTGGGATTCCAGATGGACAACACTCTATCGTTTGATGAACATTTTGAGTTTATTCGTAAAAAAATTTCGAAGAAATTATTCTTTTTCTCTAGAATTGCCAATAATCTCTCAACCGAGTCAAGAATCACAGTTTATAAGTCAATTCTTCAGCCACACTTTGACTACTATTCCTCTGTCCTATATCTATTCAATCAGAATAAACTGTCTCAACTTCAAAAACTTCAGAATCGGGGCATGAGGATCATTTTGAAATGCAGTAGGGATACTCCTATCAATATAATGCTCAATGTTTTGAATTGGCAATCTGCTACCCAAAGACTGTTTTATCTGACAATGATACTCATATACAAAATATTGAACAATCTAGGACCATCATATTTCAAACAGCTCATGACATCCATCACCACTTTACTAGAAATAGTAACAATTTATATATAAATAGAACAAATTACAAGAGCACCATGAACTCATTATTTTTCAAGGGTTTTGACCAGTTCAACAGATTACCAAATGCAATTAAAAATAGCCCATCTCTGAACACTTTCAAAAACGAACTTAAGAAACTTGTTTTGAATGTACAATAACTATATATATGTATAATGTGTTATTAAATATTGCTACAATGAATGTACAATAACTATATGTATAATGTGTTGTTAAATATTGCTACAATTCTTTTTTTGTCTTGTTATATTATTACGCTTATATCAACTTATATTATCTAACTTGTTATATTAATTCATTAATGTAGTCATTCAATGTTTGTCATATATTTTCAATTATTAATTCATTTAAATTTTATCACATACCTTTTTTTAATTATACTTCTTAGCTTATTTGTATATCAGGATATCCTATTTCAAAAAAAATAATTAAAATAAAGATCTAAAGATCTATCTAAGTATGATAGATCGACGAAATCAGCTCTTCAGGAAGAATCTAAAAATGAAATAAAATACAGGGTGTTCCATTTGAAATAACAAAGTTGTTGCTACTTTTCGATAGAAGCGACAACGCCGCAACGCTGAAAGTATTTTAGATCGATAGAACAAAACTGATTACCCAATAAACCAAATTTTCAGAATAATCCTACGTCCCGTTCTCCGTAAACGTCTAAGGTACCATCGACCGTGAGTGACCCTGTATAATGTCAATTTCGAGTTATGGCAAAAAGTTGTATTTTTGTAATGGAAATGATTATAGAATAGTTGGCATTGGTTCAGGCATTCAGATGAAAAGGATTTTTTTCTCTTCCAAACCGTATCTGTATCTCAATATTTTTGTTTCTGATGATATGTGAGTATTATATTGATGATTGAGTACATACTCTTAATACCACTCAATCACTTAATCACAAATATACAATCGATGAAATTTTGTACTGGCCGTTTCTCTTATATCTTATATTCTAAACCATCGATAGATACAAAAACGATTAATTAGGAGAGAAGGTAACTATTGAGGTTAGCAGTAAGTTAGTCAGAAAAAATCTACAGGAACTCTCGCCCTTCCCGAGTTATACAGGAAATACTAAAAATGTTGTATTTGGTCCCTGTAAAGTTATAATCTAAAATATTATATTATGTGCTGAAAATTCACTTTTATGACGCAAATATAAAGGAGATTTATGTATCAATAATAATAATTTGTTGTATTTTTCAACGTTTTCTATTGGCTCTTTTCAAATGATTCGAGAATGAAAAAAATTAAAACATTTCTTGAAATTATGCAACTTTTTGATGCTTCAGGTAACGTAAAGCCTATACTATTTATATAGGACAATATGATTTGACAAAATAACAGGGAGGATGAGGACGTGATTCCCTCTATGAAATGAAAAACCTGTTTTTGTTTTTTTTTTTCCTGCAAAACAATCATCTTCAACATATTCGATCGATCGATCGATATTGTAAATTTAAAACATTATGAACCTTCACATAATGAAAGTGTTTCCAAAATCTTTGATAAATAGAAACATCAGAGATAACTGAATTTCATATCAACAAAACTGCTATCAAAATACATATTTTGAAATTCCAGAATTTTATTTTGTTCGAAATGACCCCTAATATCTTGCCCGAAGGCCAAAATTATCTCCTAATTACTAAATGCTAAATGATAACATTTTGCTAATAAAATGCATACTTGACAAAACACTTTATCTACGAACAATAATTATTGCAGAAGTGTGTCAATGATATGCCTGATCTTTTCTTTTTCGTTGCGAATACGATCAAATATGTATTCTCATAATTTCGAAATAATTAACTGATTATGGTGTACCTATCGTCACAGATGAGAGAACCCTATCGTCCTATCGAAAATTCTTGCCTTTAGAATACTCCTTTTTTAGTTTTTCATCGATTTTCTCTTTGAAGTTTCTCCTGAAAATCACATGAATTTTATTTTTTTAATGACGTATCGAAAAACTCAAGTTCCGTTATAAAACAATCTTCAAAGTATGTATTTTCGAAAATATCCAATGACAAAGCTTTTCGCTTGTGTCCAGTACTTTTGGTTGTCTATACGTTAGGATCTGTTCGATGTTATTTTGGAACTTGGAACGTTTGTTTATATCGGCAAGATATCTGCTACCTCTCCTGCTACCCTGCTAAAGAATTTGCTGTATGCACTAGTTGATGATACCCATCCTATTGTTTGTTGCTAATTAACACCAATCCAGACAGGCACACATTTATCATTTTAATTGGGTCTACCGATGATATCTGGAGGCCAGTGGCGTTGGTGTTTGTTTTATTCGTTATATAGTTAGTTTCAAAATTGGTTCATATATATCCTCTTTGGGGAAAACACAAAAACTTGTCTAATTTAATTTCTATTCACGGGTGGTTTGAAAGAAAGGATTATTCGAGTTACATATTATTGTGCTTTCCTTCACCCTGACGAAAAACGGTTTTGATAGTTCTCGAATTCTGATATAAAATCGAATTATCGTACCTACACCACTGAAGACCAATACTCCAATAATACAATCAACTTTCTACCACTAGCCAATCATGTTCTCCTAGTCCCACAATTTCGTAGTAGATGATTTATGTGGAGCAATTTCGTATTATTTTTTTGTGACCTCTATCAATCAAAACAAATTGGGGCTTATTTGATGAGGGTTTAAGCACAGGTGGGGTAGAGGAATTCAACTAGGACAAAACGATTGAGTCTCTTTGTAGCAGGATAGCAGAAGAATCCAGTGATCAAGGAAATATAGTCTTCAGATATGTAAGAATTTAGGGTCATTGGCCAAAGAAGGAATACAAAATACACATAGTGAGGACAAACGATTACCCTTTATTATTGGCTATTCATTAAAATACAAGACGTTCCAAAAAAAAAGAATTTCAGGGTTTTTTGAAATCCCCAATTGACAATATATATATAGCTAATTAGTCTGATCGCGCGGTATAACTTCTTAAAATATTTTTGATCTCATTTCGAAGATTGTCCTGCATAGTAGGTAGTGATAGAAATTTAAAATATTTCAGGTTTGAAAATTTAGGAGGCAGCAACGCATTTTTAGATATACTAGAGCCAAAAACTGGAAAAATTCACTCGATAACGATGGAAAATCAATATACGTGTCCTTCATAAAGTCCGCATCATATGGGAAAAACTTTTATGAATGATTTATTTTGAAATTCGACTTGGGCGTTAAGTTGTGCTTTGAAAAATATGAAAAATGACCTACTCGGATGTGGTTACGTGACTTTCACGACCTGTCAAAAGTAATATTTTTTCAAAGTAATCGCTGAAAATAGGCTTATTTATTGAAATTTCAATTTTACACCTACATCTCAAATTTGAACGTTCTATTGCAACGTTCACTTTTTGCCATTTTTTCGATAATAACAAAATTTCTGGAACATTAAAAAATTCGTAACTTCGACAAAACTGTTTTACACCAGTAGCTCTAATATGCGACTAACTTTCAATCACGAATCATCAAAAAAAATATGTTTTTCTCAAGAAAATGAGAATTATTTGGTAACATTTCTGTTATTTTTGATGCAAAGTTGACGTATCTTCAAGCATGTAGGATAAGAATTCATTTAAGGGGATTTTTTCAGTATTAAAATGATACCAACGTCATAATTCAAAACATCATAAAACTTCTTTACTTTTATCTACTATTTACTTTTATCTAATATAATAAGCCTATTTTCAGCGATTACTTTGAAAAAATATTACTTTTGACAGGTCGCGAAAGTCACGTGACCACATCCAAGTAGGTCATTTTTCATATTTCTCAAAGCACAACTTAACGCCCAAATCGAATTTCAAAATAAATCATTCATAAAAGTTTTTCCCATATGATGCGAACTTTATGAAGGACACTGTATAGGAAAATATAATACAATTAGTATTCATGTATAAAGTTTCGATACTGATAGAGTTTTCCGATCTCAACATCAGTCATTCTTTATGAATTAATGGAAAATCACGAATTGAAGAGTTTCAATAAAAAAAAGACATTTTACCAGTTTGAACAAATTGAATCCATGCAACGATTCACACAGTGAATGCAGAAAGCACTTTTTTTTTCTAAGACGTGACAAAGTTCACATCGATATATAATCCAATGTTCTGCGTGGGGCGTGGTATTAACCAGGAAAGTAGTAAATAATTTGATGCTTACTGGCTGAGGTTGTCCATCATCTTGTAGTCTCCGCCAGAGGTGTTGATTTTGCCGATTATACCGGGCGATAGTCTGTTCATGAGCTGGCAGAGGAGGATGCCGTCACGGAGGACGTCTTCGTAGGGCACACCTGGGGGAAACTTTTGGCCGGTGACGGCCTCGATCCACGCCTGCGCCTCGGCCTCCTGCTGTGGATCTCGTTTTCCTGCCACCTGCAAAGGAAAATCGGATGTCGGAAATCGAACGAGGTCTCGGATCTGCGTGGTGTCGGAAAACTTTACTGAATGTGAAGTGCTTTAATTTAAATATAAATTACTGATGATAGTAAAGTTTTATAAAACAATTAAAAATCATCATCAATCATTATCCATTGAATTGATTAATGTAAATATCCTGTAAACTTTGCTCCAAATTTCGATTGCACTCTATGTGTAACAAGAAACGTTACTATAATTTAATTATATAGTAATGAGTAGGTATATTTTCCTTTCCTTCAGATTACACAGGCAACATTAAATGATGTTTTGGGTTATATTATTAGAAGGCCATATATCTGAACTTCTTCTACTAGAGCGCTAATGCAGTAATAAATCTTTTTTATTTTTAGTCCCAATAGTACTCTGTTATCTAAATTGTAAACGTATTTTCAGGCTAATTATGTGGATATAGATGTGAGTGCCCAATTATCATATACATCTAGTCCTTACCATAGGCATTTACGTTTTGAAATTCGCAGAAATCTTCAGTTTTTATTGAAATTGATTCCCGAAATGAGATATAAAGAAACTTCATGAGTTCATGTCTGATGAGGGAACCGATTATTCAAGACAAAAACCTACCACACATTCATCATATGGTGTATTTTTATAAAGTCTTTTTTGAGACATCCTGTATCCAAGAATATGTCATCAACTGTTTTTTTCTATTTTCTGTTCAGAGTTCCATCATCAACAGAATATACAGAAGGTGAAGCTCTATGTGAAGTTGAAACGATCAACTCCGTGGTTTTTTAAATTTCATAATGAAAATAAGACCTGTGTTCTCGTTTTTTGTAATCAATCAATCGTATTGCACTATTATTCATTGAATTATTTGTTATTTTTCTGTACCCTTTGATTACATCTACTGCTTATTGTCAAGTGCAAGTGTGGGTGATATTTTCAAAAGCGATTCATATCGCTCTCGAATCAGTGAATGGAATCAAATCATGAATGGAATGGTATGATGGATGATGATGTTCACTACCAGGTGTTTCAAAAAAATAATTCCCTTATAAATTATCGTGGTTCCTTCCATCAATTTTTCAAAAATACACTTTCTCAACATTGTTTCGCAAACATCTTCGCCTGCCAAAGAGTTGAGCTTCCCACCCACTAGTTATTTTTATTTTCGATCGATACTGTCAAGATTTGTCGGTTTTGAACAGGAAAAATCCTGATATCGAAAACCGAGTGGTCTGTGGATTTCATGTGTGTGTGTGTGTGATGTTTAGGCCCCCGCCCCCGCTTCATGACACCATAAAGACCAACAGCTGAAAATCGACGCCTTCAGTAACGTCCCGACGCCAGAATTAAACGCACACTTATTCCAAAATGTCGGTAAGTACAGAAACTATGATATTGAATGGAAGCAATGATTTAATTTGGCTTTTTGAGTAGGCTGTTCAATAACTTCTAGAATTTGTTGATACCTAATGACATAATTAATGAATAATCTATATGCATAATAATGTTATTGAACTCAAGATTAGAAAGTGTAGATGAAAAACATTGTTGAATTATTTTTAACATTGTGAAATCTTCACCCGAATTATATATCGCGACTACAATAAACTCATTCATCAATGATCTATTCGTAAAATCTGAAATCTGAAACTTGTAAAATGGATTCCCATAACAAAGTTTTAAAATAGAACTGATTTCTGAGGTATTTTCGGTTATGACGATGATGTATTTTCGGTCTACTGTAACCACAACGCTTCTGGAATAATTATCACCACCAAAATGTTTGTGAATATAACCGAATTCAAATTTTAAAGTTTCTCTCAGATATAAACTGTTATGAATCGTAAAAAAATAGAAATACTTCAATTTTAATAAATAAATAAATAAACGAAAAAAGGTTCGATTATCCTGATATTGACCAATTTTATGTTCTAAGTATATCATCTTTTTTTCTAATCGTATCATTTCACAAAAGCTCACTATTGTTGTTCATTCAAAAACTGATGGACCAATTCAAGTATAGATAATTTCTGAAATTTTTCTTGAGCGTCTACATGGTGAATCTGCAGTTTCTTGCATCCATATACAGTGATTCACTTGTCAATTTCTGAATATGCAACCAGAGTAGGTATATTGGGTTCAAATCAGTTGATTCTCAACAGAAATAGAATAGGCCCCAATATAGATCCCTGTGGGACACCTCTATATACCCACCTATCCCATATCTGATGTCACAAGTGACTGATGAAGAAATCTCAATAAATATTGGAATACTAAAAACGAACTCATTTTCTTTTGCATGATTGAAAATGGTGACTGTAAATTATCTAAGGCACCTCCTCATGTAGCAAGAACAGCAAACATTGTAAATTTGAACCTCCCGCCAGAGTAATCGAGGAAAAGTATGAATTATCATATGATAGATTCATTAGATTTATGAAATAATATTTACTGAAAAAGGTATATTTTAATTATGCTTCATACGCTTTGGTAGTTAGGAGAAGCACCATCAGTAGTAGTATATTAATAAAGTATCGAGTGTTCTTGTCTTGGAACTGCGTTTGTAGAAGAAATTTAGGTAATTTTGCAATTATCTATACCTATTTTGTTGAAAAATTCTGTTGGTACCCACGTATTTTGACCTGAAAAAAAAAAAAAATTCATAATATTATCGTGACAATCAATGCCAGAGTTCGAAATTTCACCTTCTTTGAATGGCAAGTTTTGGGCAAGTATTGTATCTTCTTAGATCCCAGCATTCCCAGCACATATTACATGCATTTACTATGGTTAATTAAGATTTTTATCCAAGTATAACATCATAAATATGTAATTTTTCCCTGATTTTCCTAATATTTCAACAACTAGGCTACATATAAAACGGCCATTTTGAAAACCTTTGTGCGAATCTTGTGCAAATAAAGGTGTATTCATGGCTGCGTTATAGCAACACGAGTCAGTGATATGTGTTTTCTCTCTTCAATACATGTCAAAAAGAAAGATAGATATCAGTAAAAGAAGGTGAAATTCCGACTTTTGCTATCGACTATCTCGAAAACTATAGAGATATGTTCACGATAATATTATGAAATTTGTGTTTTTCAGGTCAAAATAGGTATAAGTACCAACAATAATGTTCATCATAATATAGATCACATGATAAGTGCAAAATTACCGAAATGGCGCCTGTGTATTTTGAAGTGTCTCGACGCTCTCGAAAGAACTGTCTTTTCCGAGCAGCAATCCATCACCTTACGCTCCAAAAACCCAAATATCTATACATTTCCTCCGCAGAAACGTGACAAGAACCTGGAAGCCGACGTCCTCAACTGGATCTTCGCGTGCTTGGGGGAACCAGTGCCAAGCGGCGAATTCGAGGACATCCTCAGGGACGGCGTCGTCCTCTGCAACCTCATCAACAAGCTGGCACCCGGCTCCGTGAAGAAGATCCAGTCCAAGGGCACCAACTTCCAGCTGATGGAGAACATCCAGCGGTACCAGGCGGCCGTCAAGGCCTACGGACTGCCCCAGGAGGAGATTTTCCAGACGGCTGATCTCTTCGAGAGGAGGAACATCGCGCAGGTAAGGAAACATATCGAGAAATTCGTAATTTGTGGAAAGGATATTTGATTATATTAGCATTAAAGTTTATCTAGCCTTCTGTTGACTCCACATGTGGGATTAACTCTACTATAACTCGCGAGCTAAGGCATACGTTGCCATGTTATACAAACAAATTAGATGTTTAATAATCATCTGTTAAATTCTCTATGCAACCGGCCAGTTGCTAAAGAGATAGTTGGATATAAAAAATAATGACAATTCAAAATTTTGTCAATAAAAAAACACACCGCACATGGGAGATTGTTGGGAGAAGAATGGTGAGATCCGTAAACACTAGCAGTCACGCTAAAGAAAAGATATCCGGCTCGAAGGACCGGTAAAACTTCGTTTATCGCACTCCTATGAGTTCGGAAAAAATGTTTGGTGGAACTTACGTATTTTGACCTCCTGATCACGAATCTGAAGTCAAAACGCGGCGGTCTCGAGTATTTTCGGAGATACGGCCCCATTTTGTCTCGAAAATGCACCATTTGACATGTCAAATTTCTGCTATCAGGAATACACAAAATTCACCCTTTTTTGAACCAAAACACTATACACGCATATATTCACTTGTTTCCAACACTTCTCAGCAGAAAAAACTATTATTTTTTACCTTTTTACACTGATTTGTATTTATGATGTTGGCAACGTGATTGTTTGGGTCATGGTAAGTCGTTGCCAACATCTGAAATAAAAATAACCAGAAAATCAGTGAAAAAAGATTGTTTGTTTACGTTTTGAAGAAGGGCGAATTTTTGTGAAAATAACAGTTTTTTATGCAAAAAAAAGTGTTGGAAACGAGTGAATGTGAGCATGTGTGATGTTTTGGCTCAAACAAGGATTAATTTTGTGTGTTTTTATCAGCAGAAAATGGAGATTTGAAATGGTGCATTTTTGAGACAAAATGAGGCCATATCTCCGAAAATACTTGAGACCGACGCGTTTTGACTTCAGATTCGTGATCAGGGGGTCAAAATACGTAAGTTCCACCAAAAATTTTTTCCGAACTCATAGGAGTGCGATAAACGAAATTTTACCGAAGGACCAAATGTTATTTTACTTTTCATTGACAAAATTCTGAATTGTTATTATTTATTACATTCAAGTACCTCTCTAGCAGCTGTCTATATATATATATAAATTGGAGTTATATAGGGCGATGCACAAACAAATACTAAACGGTAACATGGCCCTCAGACTTTAATACACCTAATGCTTTTCGCAGCCATATCTAGTGAAACCATTAAAATAAAGAAAAAATCAGATACAAAGTAAAGATCAGAAATCAGAAATGAATAAATGTATGTAAATCTTCAAGGCGTACATTGAAATATATCTCAAGACGTGCACGTTAATGATGTGAACGTCTTTAAAATGTCTTGAAATGTACGCATTTAAGACGTTTGGTGTTGATTTGGTGTCGCTCTCAACTTCCTCTAGAGCTATTTTTCTGAAGCTCTAGAGCTAAGAGCTTGAACTTTTTTCTTTGACAAAATATTACCAACTCTAAAAATGTAATTTGCTCAGGCACGATTCTGTCAAACGAATAACATCTTGTTTTCTAGCAAAAACTTAGAGAAATGATATAGAAGTACTGAACACCTGCTATGTATTTTTGTCAATATTAGAATGTAGCAGTTGATTCATAAAAGAAATATATATTTTTGAATGATAAGTCGCATATATAGGTAAGAGCTAAAATTAAATGAAGGTCCTGCATATGAGGTTGTCAAAATCCTTGGAGGAAAATATAGACAAATGTCAATGAAAGAAACCAACAGATTGATGAGAAAATTTGTTCAAAGGTGGCCATTTCGTTGTTCGCTTTGGGGCGCATCACCCAGAAGCACCCCGAATGGAAAGGCCCCACGTTGGGCCCCAAAATGGCCGAAAAGAACGAGAGGACCTTTACGGAGGAACAGCTGAGGGCCAGCGAAGGGCAAGTCAACCTCCAGATGGGCTACAACAAGGGCGCCTCCCAATCGGGACATGGCGGTTTCGGAAACACGCGCCATATGTAATTTTGACAGATGACACAGAGGTGTCATTGTTGTTACATCGTGTGAATCAATGGAGATTGTGCAAACATCAGAATCAGATTTATTATTTTTTATATAGTTGCCTATATGATTTCGACATACTGTTTTTTTTTTTAATATTTTTACAGCACCTAGGATTTAAATATTTATTATTGTTATTTTATCATGGATGGTGTTATAAAATATTTCCACATTACATGACATTTTGAATGATATATAGTTGTCGTATTCATCATCAACATTATCTTGAAATACTGAAAACTATAATTCCTTCTAATATACCTACCTACTATATATTTCTATTTTTTATTCTTGTATGTATACAGTAGACATTTATAGAGAAATATCTATTCTATCATTTGTATGAATAGTTTTTATGAGTGTCTCGTCAGCATCCCAAGCTTTTTGTGATTTTTAGTTTTGGTATTTTTACGTAAAACCTTGTATCACCGTCATTACAACTTTTTTGGTGGGTAAATAATAAAATCTCGCGTCCCGCCAAATTTTGATTTATCTATACAGAGCTAATCTATTTTTCAAGATATGATCACACAATGCTGTGAACAATCGACAAGTAAAAGAATTTTGAAAATTTTCCTAACGTTTCTAGAGGTTTCTCACAATTATTCGGAGCATATTTCATTATTGACATAACCTTAGAGCTGGGTTTATTTCGAGATTAAACAGCTGTATCCGAAAATAGGAATTAATCGCTACGACGCCTACAGTGTGTTGAAATTATCCAGAAAATTATGAGAACACCATTACACATTACATGATTGGATCACTGTTTAATGACAAATTATTTTTAGATTTTCGGTAAAATGAATCTTGAATCCTACATGCACATAAAGATTCATTGGATCCTATGATGAATTTTATTCAGTCAATTAACCCTCGCAACAGCACTTAATCGAAACAATATTTTGAAATATGATTTGTGGTCCATTTTGAGCTGCAGACTGTTGTTCGATTTCTCGTTTCCTTTGTTTATTGAACTTGACACAGTTGCGATGCTATAACATTTCTTGTTTTATTTTCTCTATAGCAAATGACCGAATGACATAACTGCAGACACGATATCACACTTTGAATTCTTGGTTGGAAATTGAAAGACTTAAACTTTCACTTGTACGAGGTAAGATATATCAGTCCCTGATTATCCATATGGGATCTCTGATATGGGCAAAGGGTTTAGTAACTATTTTTTGGGAACATGTATGAATATTTGAATGAGTTCCATTATTATCTTCTGTCTGCTGGGCGATGATGATAGTCGTGATGATGATAATTAACAGATTAACATTCAATCAATGACAAAAAATGAAGTATAGCATCCTGATTTTTTTTTTTCAATAAATACGTTAGGGCTGATTAATAGATATTTCGTCTTGTGATAAGGTGTTAATACTCCACCTATGCTATGCTATAGAACCAGACCAAATCCTAAGCAATCAACATCGAGCTTATCTAATATCTGGAAAGATCTGGAATCAATATGGCTTTCATCACTGTCATATATCGGTTTTCAATGCAGCAACATGGTATGTTTCTTTCTTCAAAAACAAATGAGTGGGTTTTCGAAAAAACCGACCCATAGATTGTTTAGTGGTACAATCAAAATAATGTATAATTATATGAAACCTGATAGATATCTACATGTGCTATAGATTTCATCATGCAAAAAATAAAAAGTACCTATTTCAAATTCACACGAACTATATGTAGAAATAATGTATTGACTAATAGTTAAATCGCACAAACTCGCATTGGTAATTGTTATTAACCATTAATTAACCTAGTTTGATCAACTACTTAATCGATTTGACGCGTATAATTGCGCTGATTAAAGACCATGTAATCAGTGATTTAGAAATGAGAAGAGTTGCCAACTTAACATGTTTTTATTGTTGGTAACTTTTGTTTCTAATAGGTATATGAGATGTTATGATAAAATTCTGATTTCCATATCTCCATTTATTATTTTGCAGATTTTCTCTTTTTCGACACTATTATTTAAGCAGTGTATTTGTTCTGAATTTAGTAGTTGATTTCTCACTGAAATTGAATGCGCGAGCTGTGCAAAAATCGCAAACTTTGTTTATTTATAAAAATCATCGACACCATAGAGCTGCCACGGTCCCGCGATTATGTAACGTACCGTATATTACAGGCGTTTAGAGAAAGTGATCATTGATTACGTCTTTTAAGAATTGGCCAGTGATCACCGAAGAACTGTTAGCGAGACATGCTCTCTATGTGCGTGTGGCCTTTGGCCCTTTGGGCAGCGTTTTCGGTGCACTCGGTATATGGATTCCTGAACCAACAACGTGAGTACCAAAAAAAAATTATCACGATTTTAGTATCAGAAATTACCAGAAGTAATAAATTGTTTCCTAGTTACAATTTGAAAATATGTTATGATTGTTATATTTCTAGAATAAAGCTATTTGCTTTCAATATTTCAATAACAAAATGAACCAGGTATATCAATGGATGTTTTAAAAAAAATCTAATTTCGAATCCATATTGAGGATTCTTTTAGATTATTGTAATAATTGGTAAAACTTTGTTTGTCGCACTCCTATGAGATCAGAAAAAATGTTTGGTGGAACTTACCTATTTTGGCCTCCTGATCCCGAATCTGAAATCGAAACGCGGCGGTCTCATGTATTTTCGGAGATATGGTCTCATTTTGTATCAAAAATGCACCATTTGACATCTCAAATTTCAGCTATCAAAAAGACACAAAATTCACCCTTCTTTGTACCAAAACATCACACACGGTTACTTTTACTCGTTTCCACTAAATTTAATCAATTTCAACATTGTCCCTAACAAAATTGAAAAATTAAAATGAATCTGATATAACAACCATATTTGAATTCGAAAACCCGATGATAGCCGAGCCTACGAGCCAAACAATCACGTTGCCAACTTCAGGAATAAAAATTAACCATAAATTCAGTTGAGTTTGGTGTTTTGTTTACGTTTTAAAGAAGGGTGAATTTTTGAAAAAATAAGTTTTTTTCTGCAAAAAAGTGTTGGAAATAAAAAGATATAAGCGTGTGTGATGTTTTGGTTCAAAGAGGGGCGAATTTTGTGTCTTTTTAATAGCTGAAATTAGAGATGTGAAATGATGCATTTTTGAGACAAAATGAGGCCATATCTCCGAAAATACATGAGACTGCCGCGTTTTGACTTCAGATTCGGGATCAGGAGGCCAAAATACGTAAGTTCCACCAAAAATTTTATCTGATCTCCTAGGAGTGCGACAAACGAAGTTTCACCTAATAATTTTCTAAAAATTACTAATGGAATCTATGCTGATGGTGCAATTTTTGGGACTTATCGGTTTCAAAACCCTTCTCCGTGATTCTGGAACATCCTACATGTATACTTACAGCTCCTACAAAGTTTATCAACACTTATTCGAATCATAATCGATAATTTCAGCTGCCTTTGAAATTCCTCTAGAATCTAAGTATTACCTATGTGTTTTTTATAGCGGACTATATAAAAACCTGTATGATAAAACAACCATGGGATATTTTCATCAATTGTTCAACCCATGCTGTCCAGGAACTTTTTAACGAGATTCCCAAAGGAAATCCCAAAATCGGCTTGGAAGTATTGGATCCTTTGAAAATCCCAACTTTGAAAGTAAGTCAACTCTGAAAGTGACACTGATGGTTGGAAATATTGGGGAAAATGTTATGGTCCATGTTGTGCGTCCAAGTTGCTTCATCCAATCAAGCGTAAAAAACCTCTGTGGCTTGTTTTCAATACAAAGAAATCAATAATGTCAAGAACATCACTACCTATATAATCAAATTGATCAGATCCGTGACAATATTATAAATAGTTTTTTTTTTCAAAATTAAATAAGCTATGTTAAATTCTACCAGACCTATTTCGACATTAAACTTGGAAGACTGTCCAGTATGAGTTTTTTCACTCAATTACTAATATCAACAAGTATTAGTATTAGGAGCATTTTATCGAATAATCAGATCATGTTGCAGTGGATGTAACGTTACAAGAAGAAGCAAACAAGTTGGTTTCATAATATTACTGTTATTTAGGTAATGTGCTGCATGTTTGTATTTCCTGCTTTTTTTAGATTCTACAAGGTGGTGGTGGTCCAGTAACAGTCAATGCCTCACTATCTAACGTCACAATTCTCGGTTTTGGTAACACCAAAATTTTGTACAACAGCGTGGACCCGAAAACTTACGATTTTTTCACGAAACTGTACTTGCCCAGAATGAGAATAGATGGTAACTACGAACTACTGGGAAGAATTCTGGTCATTCCTCTACGTGGAAAAGGATTTTGTTGGTTTGATGCCCGTAAGTTATTGCACAAAGTATGCCTCACATATCCAAAAGTTTCAAGTGAAATCAAGAATTAGTTTACAAAAGTTGAATTCTCCATTTTCTTCTTCAAAGCACAAATACCATGTGATGATATGTGTTTTTTTTTCAGAGAATTTGACAATTGACGTTAAAAGTGACGTGAATATGGAAAAACACGACGGATTCCACTTTTACAACGTTACTGGCGTTCACGTCAATTTTACTGTGGGTGGTTTAAAACTACACATGGGCAATTTATTTGATGGTGTCAAGGCCTTGGGTGAGGGAAAAATAAATCGAAAAAGAAGGCCCCAATGATTTCATCTCAATTTTTTTCAGAGGATTCCACAAACGCATATCTAAACGAAAACTGGAGGCCCGTGGCAGAGTCGCTCAGCCCGATCCTGTCCAAATCAATCGAAGACATTATGCTGGGCATACTGCAAACTGTTTTCGATAATATTCCTGCAGATTTCTTTTTAGGAGATTTAGATCCATACGAAGAATCGTAAATTATTATGACCTGCCCAACAATTGAAATGAAACGAAATACGATAAACTTCTCAATATCGATACTACAACAGAAGGAATATTATGTATAATATTTCATGCACTTAAAAAAAATCAATTCGGCTTTATTTCGTTTCAACGGTTGAGCTGTTTGATTTGTATAGATTATTCAGATCCATACAAAAAATATGTTAAAGCATTGTGATATTTTTTCGTAATTTTTGTTCACATTTAATAAATCTGTAGATATTATTCAGAGATCTCAAAATTTTCATTTTTCATCTAATGTTAAATTTAGCACAGATATTCTGACACAATTTTCAAAACGGTCTGAAACTAGAACGAGTAAACAAAAAGGATAAATTTAGAACACTAAGGAATGAATCATATACGTTCCAAATTACAACTCATTTTCAGATAAACAGAAAGTCATGATTGTAGGTTTTTGTATCATGGCATCCATGATTTCTATAGATAATTCCTATACATTCATTCTTATTTTTGTACCATATTCAATTTTTGTTGTTGTTTTTCGAATGATTTGAATAAGTTTTGAAATTGCTTAACAGATAACGGATAGTTAAAGGTAGAAATATTTAGTTAGCTCATTATACCTCAGCATATAATAAGAAGAAAGGAGATATCAAATTTGACTATCCTTTAAAAACAGGCAATAAATCATTACAAATCAAAATTTAACGCTGTTTTGATATTATTATTATTTTACATAATATGCACTTTTGACCGCAGTGTATGTACATTCTCGTGAATCATAACTATATGTAGATCGTAGTGCAAATTGTCAAATATAATCTTCGATATAGTCATAAATCAACATTATCGTTACATTATTTTTGGAGGGAAAATAGCGACTTACTTGCCAAAGAGGTCTTGATGGTCCCGGCATTTTTCTTGATTGAATTGAAAAACTTTCACTGAGTATTCACTCTAGTCAAAGATTGCTTGCTGAGATTGGGACGCCTATCCCAAGTGGAACTAAGGAATTTTGAAGGTTCCTCTCTCTCTTATACGTCCCATTTTTTCGTCGGTGGATCATTTTTAGACCGCTTACCGAATTTGCAATCAAACAAACGCAAATATCTTTAGTCACCGTTCGGCGTGGGCGTTTTCACTTTGTTTTTGTGCTTTTGCAGGTGTGGAACTGAATCAGCACATCTGGAATTATTAGATTGCCTTTAGGGACTCATCTACTTATTCCAACAAAACGCCTTTTTTATATAAGTATATAGATCTTCTCGGATCTCTACTTTGGAATTTTCTTACTATAGTGACACACAACTTTCGAAAGAAATTTGTCATCCGTTGGTGCTCGCAGTACCATCGCGACACTGGTGAGCGCTTTTAATTTTCATGGTGTGAAATTTCCTTTTTTGGAGAAACTACGCCACTGCTACTTATTTCAAGGACGATTTGAATTTGTTTGAAATATGACTAACTTTGAAAATTTAATATAGGTAGCGTGGCCGAGCGGTCTAAGGCGCTGGTTTAAGGCACCAGTCTCTTCGGAGGCGTGGGTTCGAATCCCACCGCTGCCAATTTTTTTTTTGTACGGTTTTAACTTTTTTCTCAAATTAATTCGCGAATGTAGAGGAGAAAAGAGCACGCCACTGGGATGCGCGTTATTAATTCGGCGAAATAGCTCGGCGAACGTTAATAGTCAGTCTCCTCTTTGGATGGATAATGAGGAACAGTAGCGAAATAAGTATACCTACCCCAAATCTGTCAAAAATGGATATCTTCTTGAAAATTTTCAGATAAATAGATCCACAGTGATAATACTGATAATGTGAGAATTAAATAGTTATTTATGTATTAAGGGAATTATGAGGGCCTTAATTACCGATGGCAAAGTTTGCTGGTGTATCGAAGAAATTTACAGTTGTGGATGAAAAAGAGTTCTCTGCTTTGCCTTTATTGAGACTTTATATGTCCTTGCGTCCTGAAGGTAGGTACAAAACGATTTTTTTTGAGCTTCCGACAAAATAAATGTACAACTCAGCCAATTGGAAAGAATATGTTTGGCAAAATTCCCAGCAAAATTGCAATGTATTTAGGATTGCCAAACCCACTAACCTATACGGGACATTGCCTTCGTCGCACTTCTGCTATTGCCCTAGCCAATGCAGGAGCAACTATGACAAACTTAAAAAGACACGGAGGTTGGAGAAGTTCCACGGTGGCAGAGGGGTATCTGGAGGACAGTATTGAATTGAGAAATAAAACGGCGCGTATGCTGTCTACTTTGCCATCAGAAGAGGCAGGCACCTCGACTTTAGTGAACAGCATCAACAGCACCACCCATTAAAAAGAAGAAATTGTTTCCAGCGGCGGAAGTAATTTTCAGGGAACATTTGAAAATTGTATACATTTATTATTTGTAATGACGTGAATAAGGAAAATATGTCTTAGTTTTCATTACATATAAACGTTTATAAGCATTTCTTGTATCATTTTCACCTGTAAAAGGTAAGAGGGAGTTTTTGAACCTTAATATCCCAAGGGAGTTATGACCCTCATTATAGATATCGTAACTATGACGATATAAGCTTACAATGTCACTGTCAGAAATAAAGTCATTTAAGTAATCGAGAGATCGAATGAGCTAGCTGTTTTGTCTCTCCAGTCTCCATGGCATTCGCTCTAGCCAGATTCTCGAAAAATTCATGAGAATGGCGAGAATGCGGAGAAGAATGTAGAGACTCCGTGTGGCCCGCCTATTACCAGGCAAACATGTTTTCGAGAGGATGACAAAATAGTCGTTTCACATTCTTGGTATAGGATAACTTGGAAATGAGATAACTTATAGTCACAGATTAGAAAACAATAGTTTTGACTGTATTGTTCTGTCTTTTTCAACAGAATCCATTCCTGATATAATAATATGATGGTCATGGTCAAAAAAGAGGAAAACTTATACATTATTCTATACAGGGTCACTCACTGTCGATTGTACCTTATTAGACGTTTACGGAGAACGGGACGTAGGATTATTCTGAAAATTTGGTTTATTGGGTAATCAGTTTTGTTCTATCGATCTAAAATACTTTCAGCGTTGCGCCGTTGTCGCTTCTATCAAAAAGTAGCAACAACTTTGTTATTTCAAATGAAACACCCTGTATTTCATTTCATTTTTAGATTCTTCCTGGAGAGCTGATTTTGTCGATCTATCATACTTGGGGTATAGCGCGAAATATTATAGAGATAAAGGGTGTGAAAAATCGAGATTTTTCAAATTTAGGAATTTTTTGTGCCGAAACTATCCATTCATGCTCAAAACGGCTTACATGTTCCTACCTAAACTTTCCATTTACTATCTACTGACATTTAATAGAAACAAATAGAGGGTGATGCAAAACTCAAAATTTTGAACCAGCCGTAGAACAAAACTTAAGGTACCATCGACCGTGAGTGACCCTGTATACTCAAGATGACAGATGAATCTCATCTATATGTCTCTTTTCTTATGCAAAATACTATGCATGCATGAAATTGACTAAAATATTAGCCACCGCAACTATTTTTGCTTCTAGAGAACTTGGTATAAAATGTCCATCGTTCATCAATAAGTACAGAATCTTTAATATCATAAAGATGTTTGATAAAATACACCTTCTCGCTACAGGCAATCCCCATTCATTCCTTTGGATTGGAGATACCTTATTTTTGAAGTAAAAAAAAATAATAGAACTTCAACAAAAAAAAAGAGCCTGGATGAGATGTTCAATTTTGGGACACATTTTGATATTTTCACCTCAGGAATATATTATAGACGCCCTTGAAAGATTCAAAGGCATTGAATTTTGTAACACACCCTGTGTAGTGTGCTGTGTCTCTGATTCTCAATATGAGACAAAACTGGAAACTGGAAGCCATTATTTTCATTGATAATAGTTTGTTTATCTGATACCTATTACAAATTATGATAGTTTTTCATTTCTGGTTTGACTGGGTGGAACGATTTTTGCTTTTCAAATGTCATCATCCTATACAGGGTGATTCATTGGGAAATGCGCATACCATAAGAGTAGATGGAGGACACCAAGGTGCTTTCAAATAACCTATATTTCATGGGTCTATCGTTCTTTATAACCAAGATACAGGTTGATTTGTTAATTTTTTCAATTGATCATAACTTATGAACTACCCTATACATTTTTGTGATATTTGATACGTGTGTTCTGTGTCCACAGTGGTGTCGATTAACATACCATACATCTTTAATCCTTGAAATCATCAACCATTCCCCATTATCTTGATTTCTGGATTCAAATCTTATTGAAAAAATGAGAGGTCCTTATTCGAAACAAATTATTATTATACCAATGACTATTTTTAAAATATCTTGTATACTGGAATCAAATCTAGACGTTTCGATAGAATGAGGTCGCACAAAATTTAGAAAAAAAATTTTTCTTCCCCAAATGGTACTTTGCCAGCTTTGATCCAAGAAATCATCAACTATTCCTCATTTTCCTTATAATTTTTGTATTCCCGTATTTGTTGCAATGTGATTATTGTTCAAAATGAAGTTCGGAATGGGCAGTCGTCCCCATTTCCATGATTTTTTTCATCAATGAATAAATGTTTTGATAATGTTTTATGCATACAAGGTGTTTGAAAGTTAGTCGTTGGTATAATAATAATTTGTTTCAAATAAGGACATGTTCTCTCGTTTATCAATAAGATTGGCATCCAGAAATCAAGATAATGAGATTCCATGGATTAAAGCTGAAAAAGTACCATTTGGGAAAGAAAATTTATTTTCGTTAATTTTGTGCCACTTATTTCATCGAAAAATCTAGATTTGACTCAAGGTAATATAAGTGGAAAAGTTGTATGCGGAAACACCAAAAACAAATAGTCTTACTGAATTTTTTCTGCTCTTTCCAAATATGTGAATGAAATTTCAAAATATTGATGTACAGGGTGTTGTTTCGACTAAAAACCTACTTTTTATTTTTTAAAGGCCGGACCTGGAATAAGACTTTTCTTCATTATGTTAATCGATACTAATGTGGACAAAGAACATACGTACCAAATATCACAAACATGTATAGGGTAGTTCATAAGTTATGATGAACTGAAAAAATTCAAAAAATCAACAAATCATCCTGTATCTTGGAAGCACCTCGGTATCCCCTATTTATCATTACAGTATGCGCATTTCCCAATGAATCACCCTGTATATTTTTTGAGACGAAAAATTCTCTATGCCAAGAAAACTATTTTTGAACACCTTTGGTGAAGCACAATATAGATATGTGATGACCACCTATAATCGTAACATCCGGTATAGACAACACACTTGATCGATTGCGCGCTCTGCAATAATTATTCGAAAGCGCCCAATATTTCCCCTGTTGGGGCGCACGTCAATGCATCCGTTGTCGATGTCGCCGGAATTTTGGGCCAAATACGTCGAATTATAGGAAATATCGGCGTTGAACGGTTTTCTCTTTGCCCCTTCTGCGACCCTGATCAATCGATTCTGAATCTATCGCCCTCGTGATCGGAAAGCCGAGCTCTGGCTGAGCCTATATCGACACTCCAGCGGCGGGTAACTGGAAGGGGTTAGGGTTAATAATCATTTCCACTAAACTGACTCGCTTTCAAACTGAAGTTTTGTAAACAGAAAACTGGTAGTTTCGAAAACAAACTTTGAAGATGTTTCCTGTCGTTTCCACTACCAGAACAAAATAGTGAACTTTTGTCGCCAGCCGTTTCCACATAGCGAACTATGTTTACAAAAACAGGAACAAAATATACCGAGACCTTTTGATCTTTCGGCCTGGCAACGGGACTTTTTGTTGTTGACGAAAACAGGAACTCATACGACACAAAGTCTTCAAAATGTTTCTTATTTTGACAACAACAGTTTTTGTTTTGTTGAAATCGACACAGTTGCTGCTTTGTTGCGGTTTTGTCCGTTTGGTGCTTTCCGGATATTTTTTGCCTCCTCTTCTGTACACAGTTTTGCGTATGATACTCCTTTTCCTTTGCACGTCAGAGAGATCGATACTATGGATAAAGAATCCGCTAGAATTTTGGAATGCAACCAAAAATTAAAGTCTTTCATTTCCTTCAGGAAGGTAGACTCCGCAGACTTCACAATGCCATCCTATAATGTACTAATTGGCATTTCTAAAACATCGCAAAAAAGTATGCGATCTCTCTTTTTTCTATAGATATTTTCGTGGTCGATTCTCATCGGAAATGGCGTCTATTTTCATTGCCATGCAAGACCGCGCACCTGATAATAAATATTCAATGATTCAAGAACCAATATGATAATAGCTATTTGTCTATTTGGAGATCTTTCGAGAGCTTGCGCTCGAAATACACACGAGATTTTCTCTACAAACGCAGTTCCCACACAAGAAAACTCGATACTTTATTTCTATACTATTGCTGGTGCTTCTCAAACTACCATAGAGATCGGTATGTAAGTACAATTGAAATTTAGCTTTTTCAGTAACTATTATTTTTGCTGTATATTCAAGGAACTGATGGTGTTCCAAAAATGCAACAAGTTTAGGATACTTTGGTATTTTTCCTCGATTTCTCTGGTAAGAGGTTTAAATTTACCTACAACGTTTGATATTTTTGCTACATGAGGAGGTGCTTTAGATATTTCACAGTCACTATTTTCAATCATGCAAGAGAATATGATTTCGTTTTCAACAATGTACAGGGTGATTGTTTATATTTGACTCAATAGCTATCTCAGTTAATATTGGTCCTACAAAAACGTTCAAATGGACAAATATGCAGCATTTTTTTATAGGCATTCAGAATTCAGTACTAGGAAATGCACCGAGGTAGAAAAAGTTGATATTGTGTCAGTTTTTAAAAAGTTATCAAAACCAACGTACCCTAGCAGAAGATTTCCTAGTGAGAAAACTTTTGTTAACTTTTATAAACGTTTACGAAATACAACTCCCAAACTATGAATAAAAAGAAATGTCAAACAATACAATTAAATTTGTTTTATTATCCATGGCTACTTTGATATAAGCCAATCGCAGCATTGTCGTCTGGCGTTTTACAGCTGCCTTAGATCTGTACGAAAAATCTATATTTTCAGAAAACTGATAAAGATAACCTCAATAACGTATATATATATATATATATATATATTTGAAATCAGAAAAAAGAGTTCTACTGATTGGGTGAATAAAATACTCATTAAAAAATACCAGTTGTTCTAAAAATTTTAGGTTAACGATGTTTTTTTGCATTTCCTAGTACTGAATTCTGAATGTCTATGAAAAATGCTGCATATTTGTCCATTTGAACGTTTTTATAGGACCAATTTTAACTGAGATAGCTATTGAGTAAAATATAAACAATCACCCTGTACAGGCGAGCGTTTTTCCAATATTTCTGCTCACGAGCGCAAATGCTGTCACGTGATGACATTCCTCGGAAAACTTCAACTTTGTGTTGAGGCTTGAAAGCGTCAAAGACTGCTTTGTTAACTGTAGAAAAAGTATGTTTTTGATGAAACGACAGTAACTTTATATATTTTATCAGTATCAGAATAGATAAAACTTTGTAAAAGCTCAACATCAACGAAAATAATCTCTCAGGACAATGAGAGTCTATGAACGTTTCCAATTGGGGTTGCAATGGATCAAAACTTTGATAGGATCGCCTTCCTGAGTTTTCGCGGTGTGGAAAGCCTTGAGAGTTTCCTCCAAGGTGTAGCGGTGGGTAACCAAAGGTTTCACGTCGATCTTTCCACTTCTCACCATTTCGATAGATGTGGGATAACTGGAAGAAAGAATATCATTGCAAACCTAGAATTCGTTGGCGTATTGAGTAAATTCATCTTTATTCTTACTCATTGCAGTATCTGAATACTCCCTTGACATCTACTTCTTTGATCAAAGCGTTCGCTAGGGGAAGATTCATCTCCAGCTTTCCCATACCTACAAGAACCACGACTCCTCCTATGCCAGTGGACTGAAAAGAAAATCACTGAAATGATGTATAATGAATGCAATGAATAAATTCGACATTTACTTTAACACAAATCCTGACACAAGCCTCAACTCCTGTACAATCCATCGAAGCATTTGGTTCTTGTCCAAGAAGCTCAACAACTTTGCTAATAATCTGGTCTTCTGTCATTTTAGCATCGATTTTGATAGTGTAGTCCGCCCCCAATTGTTTGGCCATTTTCAATTTCACTTCTAGCACGTCTGAAATAATTGAAAAATCACAACATGTCATTTCGTGAAAAATGGAAAAGCCATAAATTGGACAACAATTTTAGAAAGAGAAATTAGTCTATCCAATTAGAATATCAAACATAGTTTGAAATGAATGTCTGGTAGACTACGAGCAGAAAACAACTACTTTCCTGGTAAATACCACGCAGAACATTGAATTATATCTGCTCGTAATCCATGCAACGATTCACACTGTGAATGCAGATCGCAAATGTTTCTTTCTTCCTAAGACGTGACAAATTCACATCGGGACAGGCACGCCTAACAACCTACAGACCGGTTTCGGGCTTATTGGCCCTCATCAGTGCGGTAGTTATCCGAGTAGAGACCGTAAGATCTCCACTCGAAGCGTTGCCTGTCCCAATGCACCTTCGTCGCGTTTATTTGACCGCACTGAGCCGCGTTCCAACAGACAATTGGAAGTGGCGACACCATGCGGCAGAAGAAAGAAACACTCCAGAACTAAATCTCCCAAATCACAGAACTTGGCAACGCTTCGAGTGGAGATCTTACGGTCTCTACTCGGATAACTATCCTGCACTGATGAGGGCCAATAAGCCCGAAACCGGTCTGTAGGTTGTTAGGCGTGCCTGTCCCGATGTGAATTTGTCACGTCTTAGGAAGAAAAAAACATTTGCGATCTGCATTCACAGTTTGAATCGTTGCATGGATTACGAGCAATGTTCTGCGTGGTATTTACCAGGAAAGTAGTTGTTTTCTGCTCGTAGTCTACCAGACATTCATTTTCAAACTATGTTTGATATTCTAATTGGATAGACTAATTTCTCTTTCTAAAAATGTCATTTCGTGTACATATCATCAATTTCCTAAGTCACCTGTAATGACTATCTTTGAAGCTCCCATAGCCTTAGCAGCCATCAAGGTCACCAGGCCTATGGGTCCTGCACCCGTTATCAAACAGACATCTCCAATTTTTATGTTGGCCCTTTTGCAGGCATGCACTCCTACTGAAAGTGGCTCCATTATAGCCCCTTCTTCTAAGCTCATGTTATCAGGGAGTCTGGAAAACGAAACAATGTACAAAAACATGCCTGATGGCGAAATATGGAATATTTTAAGTAGATCATTATTTTCCCTAAATAACTGAAAAATCGACTGGTATTTCAAAAGATTGAAGCATGTTATTACTTCCAACAAAAATCGGCGTCGTGACAGTAGTATCTGGAGAGGTTACCATCATCTGGTGGGGTGGCACAGAAGAAGATGTCTTGGCAAAGATTGTAGAGCCCGGACTTACACATCTGACAAATACGGCAAGGTACTCCCGGTTCGATTGCTACTCTATCGCCTGAAAGATAAATTGAAATTGTTTTAAAATATTTCATCGATGATATGGGAGCTTGACTCACCTACTTTGAGATTTTTGACATCTTTTCCACACTGGACGACGGTCCCAGAAGCCTCGTGACCTTGAAAGATACGTTGTTCTTAATAATAATTTATAATCGCGACGTGTAAATTGCATACCAATAACCATTGGGTCTTTGACCACAAATGGGCCGCATACACCTTTGGTTAAGTAATGGACGTCAGATCCGCAGATTCCGACGACTTCCATCTGAAGAAGGACCTCTGAAGAGGACAAAACATTCGATCATCTCATTCACATTGGACTGTTATTATATTTGATGAAAGTTAAGGGAAAGCCATCAGTTGCTGGATAGAGACACCGAATAAAGAGTATAAGATATGAACACAGCCAATCCCAAACAAATTATGGGTTATTTAATGTCATTATAAAGAATACATGGAATGTGAAATGTAGTTAGGTTGGAATGAAAAAACTAATCGATGTTAGAACACGCCTTATCTTTGAAATATGTATGTGCTGAAGCAATTTTCGTATCAAATATTTTTCAACGTTTACATAAAAAACTGATTTCTAAAAACTGTTTATCAACCTATTCTCATTCGAAATGTTATGCACATTTTGCTCAGATAGGTACTCTTTATATCTATGACAGCAAGATAAAATATATCCATTAGGTATCTAAATATGATAAGAGCACAACTAAAGTGAGTAATGGAAACAATCACGAGTATCCTTGAATTCAACTATTTTGTGCGATTTTTCTGTCATAACAGTTAACAGTATAGGTACCTAATGAAAATCAATTGAGAAGGTTATTTGCATTCGAATAGAACTATGAATTATAATTAAATTTCATCATCATGCATGTATATGTCTATACTTACGATTATCTTTAGGGATAGGAATAGGTCTCTGTTCCTAAAACAAAAAATATACATGCATACATGGTGGAGCAATAAATAAGTACCTATAGCATTGGATTTTATATAAAGTTCATAATATTCGAGTATACAAGGGCCACAATAAGAGGAACAAACAAAATATATAAACATATTGGTAACAATATTTTTTAGCTGAATTTTTCAAATAGATATAGATACACATACCGATTGTGTAATACCTTTGAGTACCTGTTCTTAATCCAGTCGTCAGATAATGAAAAAAACAAGCAAAAAATATATTTACGTGTGGATCAAGTCGTCACCGGAATAGTGACATAAAATGTGCGATAATATCGAAATTAATATAATATTTGTATTTAACTTTTTATCCAAATTAGTTTTGGGATCAAATTATGGATTTGTGTAATTATAGGATGCACACAGTTTTGAGAGAAATATTATGCATGATATGCAACGGACAATTATTTCATACTTGAGAAATATTTCACAACATATTTTGTTTCGAATAATCATTACCAAATTCTTCATAATTTAATTTGTAAAGTATTGAAGTGATAATGGATATTGGTGGACTCTCATGGAGATAAAACGAAATTTTGTCCAAATAAATGTCCCAATATTTCTTTGTGATATCGCATATATTTTCAATTGTTCTGAATATACGTTAAAAAATTTATCAACCTTGTTTCTCATCGGTTAATTTTTCAACATGCAATCACTACTAGTTGAAATTTTTTTGTAGTCAATAGATGTGACAAGTGTACCAATAATACTAATTATGTGAGTCAGAAATATTTTTTTGTACATTCTGTACATGGTGGACAAAATCCATCAGTCAAGGACCAATTACCATCAATTTCCACGGTTTTTGTTATTGAAACTAAAGAACATAAAATTTCATGTTTGACGACTACCGAGTTCGACCGTCGAAAATACCTTTGCAACATTTCATGGGAAATAGCTCTATATAAATACTAACGAAATCGGTTCACCCTGTACAAGTTTTTAAATTTCCAAATAATTATTCATTACAGCGAAACACACACTGTATATCTAAAGTCAACGTGAGCCGCGAACGTGACTTTAATGAACTCCTAGAAAAAATACTGACGGTGATGGATAACATTTTTTCAACGTGCTTTTTTTTTGTTGATCGAGTTTCATTTGACAATATCATCCACTGCAATAATTCAATTTAACGCAAACAATATTAAACAGTTGAAAAAAATAAATTATGGTAATAATGAAAAAAACTCACTAGTCTCATATCTTCCTTTCCGTATAGAACGGCACTCAAATTGTCCTTGACATTAACAGGAGCCATATTGTGGCTACAGATTTCAATATGCTTCTCTATGGGACACGTTCCACGAAGTGAGAACTCTAAATAGTGGAATTTCTGTTATATACCTACTGCTACACTGCTAATCATTGACGTTGTTATATCATGAACAGGCGTATTACTATTTCGACTTATTCGGAATAAATTATTGATATACAGGGCGAGACGCCAGGCGTCGCCATCAGCTAAAACTTATTTGTCGAGTGAATGAAATGTTCAATTTCGGTTTGTAATGAAAACATTTCTCGATAACTAGAACAATTAATATATCGACCAAACCTTTTTTCAACCTCATAGGAATTTCCATTCACAAACTAGGTAGGTAAACGCCAAGCCAAGCATCAACTAGGGCAAACTGTAAAGCATATCTACCAGGAGACCATGAGGATTGCAGGATATACAATATATTATATAATTTCACAGATAACCCCCAAAACTTGTGACATTTAGGAAAGAAATGGAATTTTAGATTATAGAATCGGACTTCCTTTGGGTTCCAAGCGTTCGAATATACTGATGGGTGAACATTGAAAAGAGAGAATACACAAAATCAGTGGGTAACTTCTCTAGTTTGAGCTTGATAAAAAAATAGAATCGACACTGTTAGCGTACATCCTAGGATGGTTCGCGAGATATTCTGTTTCGCAATTTGAAAAAACCCAACCGTTTCATTCTAGATTCTAGAGCCTTCAAATTTTACACCAAGAAGATTGCGTGTATCTCTTCTTCCATAATAATGATATTCCAGATATGTTAAATATTGAAAGAATCTAATGCAAACTTGAACTTCATATTGAAGGTGCACAAGCTTATTCGACAGTACCTCAAAAAATTGTAGATTTTGATCCCACTTTGGATAAATTTTACGAAATCTATCCGAGTATATTCGAGTAGATAGACTTCTTATTTTTTGAACGAATTGACTCGTTTTGAGAAGTTTCAGATATTTTTGATGAAATATATGCTTCAATCTCAAAGACCGTCAGAGATACAGATGAAAAAATAAGTCAATATTTGTGTTCTGTAAATCATTCTAAGACCTGTCAGGAATATAATGATATTTAGCCTCGAAGACAACATAAATCAAAATCAATTTTTAGAATTCTTTAAATAATTGTTGCTTCTTTATCAAAGACAATATCAATAAATGTTTCTTAGGAGAAAACCAAGCAATCAATTTCGCAATATTTATTCACATATTTGATAAACATAAAACAAAATTAGGTAGGTATAGGGTGCTTATTATCTACAACTTTATATTTAATCATAATACAATAAAATATCATAAATATTTGGAACAAGTCAACATCGATATAATACAAAAATTACAATACATGATGTAATAAATCAATCAACTACGTTTTACATATTCACTATAAAGCTGAAGTAGACACGTGAATGCTATTTATTATGAACATGCAAGTTGAATTAATCACCGAAATTTTCTTCAGTCCGGTGGTCCGGTCCAAAATATCAACCTGAAATAAAGATACCGATAAATATAAAATGTTTAAATAAAAAATGCCAAGTGCAACTGTTGCATCAACCATGTAATGATTTATGGCTTCGCGATAGAATGAAACAAACGCCCAACTCAATTAGCAGTTAATGCCGGTTCCAGGAAAATCGGCAAGACTTTTCTGGAAGATTTGCGTACCTTCTGATTACTTCTGGTAATATTGGCCTACACCTATACAGGGTAACTCACGGTCGATGGTACCTTAGACGTTTCTGGAGAACGAGACGTAGGATTATTCTGAAAATTTGGTTTATCGGGTAATCAGTTTTGTTCTAGCGATCTAAAATACTTTCAGCGTTGCGGCGTTGCCGCTTCTATCGAAAAGTAGCACCAACTTTGTTATTTCAAATGGAACACCCTGTATTTTATTTCATTTTTAGATTCTTCCTGAAGAGCTGATTTCCTCGATCTATCATACTTGGGGAATAGCGAGAAAGATTACAGAGATATAGGGTGTGAAAAATCGAGATTTTTCAACTTTAAGAATTTTTTGTGTCGAAACTAATCATTTCTGCTCAAAACGGCTTACATGTCCCTATCTCAACTTTCCATTTCCTATCGATTGATATTTAATTGAAACAAATACGGGTGGTTCAAAAATTTTGAGTTTTGCATCACCCTCTATTTGTTTCTATTAAATGTCAGTAGATAGTAAATGAAAAGTTAAGATAGGGACATGTAAGCAGTTTTGAGCAGAAATGATTAGTTTCGACAGAAAAAATTCCTAAATTTGAAAAATCTCGATTTTTCACACCCTATATCTCTGTAATCTTTCTCGCTATTCCCCAAGTATGATATATCGACGAAATCAGCTCTTCAGGAAAAATCTAAAAATGAAATAAAATACAGGGGGGTGTTTCATTTAAAATAACAAAGTTGTTGCTACTTTTTGATAGAAGCGGCAACGCCGCAACGCTGAAAGTATTTTAGATCGCTATAACAAAACTGATTACCCGATAAACCATATTTTCAGAATAATCCTACGTCTCGTTTTCCAGAAACGTCTAAGGTACCAACGACCGTGAGTGACCCTGTATAATGGACCGCAGTATTGCGGATAGTCAATGACAAAGAAAGTTTAGTTCCAAAGTTAATATTGTGTAGGTTGGTAGTCGAGTGCGTTGAGGCACTGGCTTTTAGGCCCAAAGGGTCCGAGTTTGAATCCCGGCTCGGCTATTGAAAATGTTATTTATTTCTGTAGCATTGTTTAGCGGGAGGAAATATAGGTGACCAACCGAACATTCTTGGTATTCGGACTCTCCACGGTAACCAGCCGAGTAGTGCTTCGGATGACACTTAAAAAGCTAAGGTCCTCGTCTTCCTTACTCATACAAGTCTCAATGAGACTTCGAGGGTTGCTTTGCAACTAAGTTGGAGGTCAAAAACACTTTTCAACACGAGTAGTTAGTGGAACAAATTATTCAGTCTTGAGGTTAAACGAACCCAAGAGGATATATCGTAACCATATCCATTTCGCAACCTCGGGATAATAGTTGTCTCGGATTTTCAAGAATGAATTTAATCAATGCATTTTTGAATTATGGAGGGTATAACAAGGTATTCAAGCGTTCTAATCATTCAATTCTACCCACTGAACTCAAACAAGAAATGGAACGATAATGCAATTCAGCAGTTTTACGCTAAATTGAATTCGCGCATACCACGTGATTATATAGCAAAATTGAATGTGGATCATGCGCAGAAACCTTTTGCACATAGGACCGGCACTACCAAAGATGACAAACTCAACACAGCTTTTTAAACAACAGGATAATTTAACAAGAACACAAAAACACAATATGAAGCCGAAAACAGCTTGCTGAAAATCGAAATGGACAAGATTCGAGAACAAAGAGCAATCAAATACAATGTAAACAAACCTTATAGGCTGACGAGTGGGCTGACGCCAACTCTTGGTTCTGTGGCTGAAATATGTAATTTCAGACATACGTTCACATAACACATCAAAAACGTAATCTCAGACGTGCCCAGCTAACCCTGGCACATATTGCGCATGTGCTCGATTCAAGGTTTATGATTCGCCTGTTGGCCGTAAATAATCCTCGCGCATCCTGCTATATTGTCGTTCCATTTCTTGTTTGAGTTCAGTGATTCTACCTAATTTTGGTATCAAATAATTGTTATCATCATCGTAACCAAAACCAAATCACCTTGAAGAGGTAGATTTACGTGAATACTGGACAGTACATTGTGGTACTCCATGCCCAATTTCTCTTTTTCCACTGCCAATTCCCCCTAGTTGATATCTACTGCAAAAGTAATTCTCTCACAACCAACGTCTTCCATACATCTCAATAAAAAATCGTGCCGAACGCCCTTTTCTATTAAAGAAGTGGCATTTACCGGTTGCCCTCGGCTGACCTCCACTGCGCCTCTGCTCTGCTCACTTCAGCACGTCTGATGGCTGTGGTTGAGCAGCGCCTCTCTGTCGGGCAACTGCCTAACCTTCATGCTGCCGTCGGCGCCGCACGAGAACAGCCGATTGTGCGAGTCGATGTGCAGCTGTGTCACACCCTGGCCGATGTTCTTGAAGAAGCTGCTGCGCGCATGCTCTGCAGGCAGGCACAGCAGCACGTTCGGCACTGTCACGCCCCAAATCTGGAAGGGAGACAATGAGTTGCTTTGCTTTCCGGAACACTGACCATAGACAAACTACAACTAATACTGACATTTCATTCTGAGAGTTTTGTTGTAGTTGATGCATTTTAAATTCCACAGGAATGTAAGACCATATTAGTGAGGTTAAGGTGGGAACTTCGAATGAAGATCCATCTGTGGACTATGAAATTCTCTAAGTGGCTAATTCTGGAGGGCCTATCAACTACGCGTATCTATTGCATTTTCAGAAGCTTTGGCAAAATTCTCAAGGTTCGTTTCTGCTGAGATGGATCGATGGAAGTTTGTCTTAGCTTCATTTCATTATTGATTGATGGAGGCGAAGTTACACAAGAAATTCAATAATAAACATGAATGAGGTCACAAAAAATAAAATATAGTGGTCTGAATGTATAGAAAACTGAATATTAATGAAACACAATTAACCATAACTTTGATTTTTCATGCCGGCCTTCAATCCTCTCTTGATGATTCGTGGTTCAGGATCAAAATGACAAACTTCCAAATGTCTAGATGAAAGACTCTCGTTGAATGAACTTCTATCATGAGAGTTTCCATTTCAAACTGAGAGCTCAAATAACTCTTGAAACCAATATTGACAACATATATCAAGCATGATTGATTTTTTAATATTTATCAAAACATGACATTACAATACAACCTACTGAAGTCTTTCGAAAAAAATGGATTAATTTCTAATATAACTAATAAGGTAGGTCTATAGAAAAGAAATTGCGAAAATGGTATTCTCCAGGATTTTTACGTAAATATACATCCTCAAACATTTCTGATGAAATGCCTGATACATTTAAAAAAAAAGTTACCAGAGAATGGGGCTTGCCTCAAATGAACTAGAACCGCGCTATTTGATAATAAACAAAATTTCTTCAATATCATGAACATTCAATCAATTGATTTTTTGGAAGCAAAGGGCGAGGTTTATTTTTTGCTTTGTGAAAATAATAAAAAATTCTCTTCCACTAAACCCTCAAAAACCCGTACTTGAAGAGTGAGAACAAAATAGCTGGAATTGAAACATTATCGAGAAATGAGGGATATACAGGGTGTTTCTCAAGTACATGTAAAAAAATAGATGTTGAAAATGATATACAGAGTATTGAAGTTGAATCCTTATTTTTTTGTGTACAAATTCCGAAATAATTTTTATATTCGAGTGCAGTTTGATATCTGGGAGTAGTTTATCTGTTTTTTTGTTAGTTTGTCTCTTTGGTGGGGGTGGCGCCGCCACCTAAAATTTAAGAATTCAACGTTGACACGTTGATCAGCAGCATGCTTCTAAATTTTCTACACGTACATAAAAAACACCTTGTATAGTGGGATCAATTAGTTGTAAATTCATTCTTGAGAATTCAATAGAAGTTTTTTGATGAAAATTTTGACTTAGAACAATCTAATTCCCTTCAAAACTCAAATTATGGACGTCTGTACGATATAATGTTTTATTTATTTTATTCCATTGAGACTTTAATTACCCAAAGATACTAACCTATCACTGGTTTTTGAGGAAGAAATATTCGATTGAAAGAAGAAAGAAAGAAACAAAGATCTGGTAGATCTATTCTACAAGGAAGATATATACACTGTGTCCAAGATAAGAATGAACAGCATGGGGATTTCGGAAACGGTAAGTGATACGGGGTCGATTAAATTAGAGAAAAGTAGCGCATTTATGTGCCTAATAATATGACATTTAGAAAGTTTTAATATTCCAAGTAGTTTCGGAGATATCAGAGAAAAACCGAAATTTGAGAATTTCGTTTTTTTTTTCTCCTAGCTTTATTTTCAAAGGAAATGTAAAACAAATAGCACTTCGCCATTGCCACTTTTTAAGGACTACACGATGACATAAACAGAATTTTTCTGCGACGTTTCGTCTTTTAGAAAACATCATCAACTTTGTATTTTTGAATAGGCCGAAACTAAAGTATACCCTGTATACGACTCCATTTTTCATTGTGAATACAGCAATGTATCACACAATATGATTTCGGAAGCATTTCTCGCGAAAAATGTAATTTAGTGATTACTCATTCTGTTTTTCTTCAATTTTAGATAGTAGAGGCGCTGGAAAAAATGACCACATTATGTTCTGTTGTCATAATAATACTGTAGTTTGGTAGAATTTTTGACATATTACCGTTCCTACTCTTACATCTCGTTACCTACCTAATTTGTGTTAAAAATGGAAAACTGCAGCTTTTTGAATACTGAAAAATTTTATATGTTGTCATGTTACATTTTGTGCCAAAGAAATTGTGTTGATGCTGAACGTGCGTACTCTAATAAGTAACCAGAGAGGCGAAAACCTGATGGTAAATAAATATTTAGACGCCTACTATCTGAAATTGAAAAAAAAAAAAACAAATTAAGTAATCACTAAATTACATTTTGAGCTAGGATAAAATAAAAACGAAATTCTGAAATTTCGGTTTTTCTCGGATATCTCCGAAACTACTTGGAATATCAAAACTTTCTAAATGTCATATTATTAGGCACAAATGAATGCGCTACTTTTCTCTAATTAAATCAACCCCGTATCACTTACCGTTTCCGATATTCCCATGCTGTTCATTCTTATCTTGGACACAGTGTATATTTGTGAATGTGAGTAGCCGACTAAATGATGTCAAGATCGTTTCAACATGAAAAAAAAAGGCCAACCTTAATCTCCCCGTCGGCAGAGCCGGTGGCAAAGTAGTCCTCGTGAGGATCGACGGCGACGCACTTGACGGCCGCCTCGTGCGCCGCAAACTTGTGCCTGACCGCCTTCGAGCGGACGTCGATGAGGCAGACGTCGCCCTTCTTGCCGGCCGAGATGAGCGCCTGGTGCTGTGGCGCGAAAACGACGCTGCTGGCGCCCTGCTCGTGGCACGTAAATGCAGTTACCAGAGCCTTGCCGTGCGGCAGGATCGAGTCCCAGATGCACACGTTCTTGCTCTCAGAGCTGTGGCCGGCTGCAAGGGAATTTATCAGGTTTTTTGTACACTTCAAATCGACTTTGATGGATTTGGAACGCTAACGCAATGTCAACAGTACTAGGACAACAACTCGAAAAGCATAGTTGCTGCAATATTGGAATTCATTTCTTTTTGTTTTTGGTATGAGTTAATCCAATTTTCGATGAATAAGTTCTTGTATTGCTCTATATAATGTATCATATCTGGGAAAGGAGTGAGATAACTCAAAATGCCTTAATATTTACCATATGCGTCGCATTTAAAGTTGCAATCTTGATGACAAAGATAACACTATCTTCTATTGGTTGTTTCAAGGTCGACGTAAATCCGCCATGTTTAGGCTAAATTTGTGATAGAAGCATTGGAAATATCGTGTTTTTTATTAAATTCTTGTATATTCGTGGATTTTGAATAAAGAATCGCTTGGAATTCGACCTGCCCAGGTAAGTACCTCATTCCTATCTAATATCGAGGATTTCTGTTGGGTATAAAGTGAAACTGGAGACAAGTTTATAATATGAAAATAAACAACAAACAATAGTTGTATAGTTCCTATCTCTGTATTAATATATATTATAATCATCAATATTATGAATATTAAGAAAGTTGTGAATTATTTCACAACAAATTTATCTAACCTACAATATAGTGTTTGATATGCATATTTTCAAGTGGTATAATTTTTAGGTAGTAAAACTCATAGTAGAATGCCTGGATGTTCAGCTTTCAACTGTACAAACTCTGCAGGGTTTTTGATGAAAACTTTTCCCAGAGATCCAGCTAGAAGAAAACTTTGGACAGCCAAAGTTAGGCAAGATAACTAACTGGCAACCAACAAACTATTCAGTTCTTTGTGAGGTTATATGTTCTTCTCTGAACTTCCATGCTTGGTTTTGTGTGTTATACAATATTGTTCCATATTCTATAGGTTCACTTTGAGGGTGATATGTGGGAACAAACTCTTCTTGTCATAATTTGGAAAATAAAATAAAAACTCGTTTTTTGAACTTCAGGTTGAAGATAGCGAGTAAAAAAAGATTGTTAATAAAGTCAACTATTATGGCAGTAAATCTATGATAATATGAAATGCTCTAAAATGTATGTGTCCAACTTATATTATTGTGTTCTAAAAATAAATGAAGTGTCGATTATTTTATATATGTATTTATCATTTCAAAATAAAATGAATGTATTGTTAAGTGGTCTGTTTTTTATTTCTTTTACATATCCTTAAAATGAGGTAAGTAGAATGTAGAAGAATATTTCAAGACATACATATATTCAATTCATCATTCTCATATTATATAATTCGTCGTTTAACTCGAATACCAGTTCAACTTTGATCAATAAAGTTTATTAGGAATGTAGTAACGTTGTGTGGAAGCATCGTTTAAATTCGTATTTACCGCGAATAATTCAAAATTTTGAATTACCCGCGTTATATTCGCATTCTCTAAATTGAATATTACTATATTCATTTATAAGTCATTGAAATATTAATCAAAATAAAGGCAGTATAATAGTACATCATGATCAGAATGTTATCACGATAAATTATAGTCCAATTCCACAAAAATCGTGAATTTTGTGTTTTTCTCCTATAATACCCATAGAAAATTTGCCTAAACATGGCGGCCGTTAGCCCATTGGCGTCACTGTAACCTATTGAGCCACTGTAGGGTAGACATATTTTTTCTCTCTCAACTCTAGCTGCACTTGTCAATTGAGCAACATTTATCGAATATTTTGAAGTACTTACTAGTCAGCTGAAACAAATTTCAACCAGTTTCATTTCAAAAGACTTTGCAATAACTATAAAGGGTAGATAATCCAAAGAGCTATGGTGGAATTCTACAATAAAGAACATAAAAATCCCACTCACCGGTAGCCAAGAGACTGCACGACCCCAAGAAGACAAAATCGCTGATGCCCTTGCTGTGGCAGTGCAGCGTCTGAAAAGAAACGACACCCTTTCAAAAATCCCACCGCTTGACAACCTCTCATCCCCGCGCTACTTACAAAGAACGGCCTGGTGGCGTTGGCGCTGAGCCCCACCTGGAACAGGCTCAAATTGCCGTCGGCGTCTGCCACACCGAACTTGTTGCCGTGCTGCGAGAAGCGCACCCTGGTGACCTTGGCGTAGGTGCCGGCCGCCCGGGGCGTGGCCACCGGCTGCTGGTGGCCCCATTCCCACAGGTGGACGGAGCCGTCTTGGCCCCCAGTCAGGTCTAGAGAGAGGTAGAGACATCTGTGTACATTTTACACTAGTTTGTGGAAACCTAACCTAATTTTGTTTTCTTCTTTAGACATTTGAAATATCAATAGATCAAATCAAGGTGGATATAGGATGGTGAAACAGCTTCCTAGTAACAAGCACTAGAATAAACTGTAGACCTTTGCCTACTTGATTTCATACCGTAGTAATATTTCCTGAAGTTATCAGAGATGGCGACATACCTTGTGTCGGTAAAACAGAAACTCTGCATCTGTCATATTTTTATCAGTTTCATCTGTTCTAGATGAAAAATGATTGAGAAGATTCAAAATATCAATATTCATTCGATTTATCGAAAATTTATTGTTTTAATGTCGTTTCAAGTCACGTCTGTCAGATGTGAACCACAGAAATACGTAAGCAACAGAAATCTTCTTCGATAATCGATCTTACCGCCATCTTCTTTCAAGTCGTGGAAATATTAGTACCTTCTCAAACCATCTACAAGTATTTCGCAGAAACAATTGAAGAGCTGTTTCACCATCCTATATCCACCTTGGATCAAATGTATCTCCTGTTATTTTAAATATGTTGTTGTTGAAGGATGACACAAATACAGATTTTCAAAATATAGAATCTAGAGGAAAAAGCGGTATGGTTTTGGAAAATGGTATATGGTCGATCTGAATAGAAACCTGATTGAATATTTCACTTTGTAGGTACGCTAGAGACATCTGTGTACATTTTACACTAGTTTGTGGCAACCTAACCATATTTTGTCTTGTTTTGACATTTGAAATATCAATAGATCAGATTCATCTAATGTAATTTCAAATTTGTTGTTGAAGGATGACACGAATACAGATTTTCAAAATATTATAGAGGCTCTAGAGGAGAAAACGGTATATGCCTATCTGATTCAAAAATAAAATTAAATGTTGGTTGATTGAGAAGTCAGAAATTTCAGAAAACTATTTGAATATGAAATAATATTATTTATACAGTGTGAACAAGATAAGGATGAACAGTATATGGATCTTGGTAACAGTTCGAATTACACAGTAGGTCAAAAAGACAAAAAGTAGCGCAATTGATTAGTCAATAAATAAATGTTGAGAAATACCGAAAATGTTGCTTACTTCCGTAGATATTCGCAAAGAAACCAAATGCTTGGTTTTTATTTTTTTCTGGATTCATCTGAAACATTTTGAAACAGCCATAGTCACTCTCAATGCCCCTTCTTCAGCTCTATAAAATGGCGTCACTAAGAAGGCAAGAATTATTGTTAAACATTGTATTTACTAAGTTCTATAGCAATTTTTCAAACAGATAACCTCCAGTTTGTAGATATAAGTAGGCCCGCCCGTCTCACTGTGGATCCCAATGCAGTTCATCCTTATCTTGGGCACACTGTATATTGTTTTATAATTGTTTTTGCATAAGACATACATTTGCACATATTATGCATATTTAATATAATATAAGTGTAGGTATATTGAGGCTTGATAATTTTTCACTATGCAATTTCAAACCTATTACATGATTGTGTTGAAAAAAATTGTAATTGACTTTCAATACGACTTAATTCATCAACTTACATAGAGGAAGTAGTGGATGTGCTGTTATTCTTCTTATCCCGTCGATTTTGTGTTTCAGCACCTAGCAATAAATTCGATTGATCAATTGGATATAAATAAAAATACTAAATCTAGGGTACAATCATCATGCCAACATTTCGATACTCAATGGTCAAGTTTTGTTTCAGAACTGATATAATTTCATATGTCTGAGTTCAAAATTTTTCCATTGTTATAATATGTGTGGCGTCTGCTATGCTACCTCTAAGAGTAGCGGGAAATAAAAGTCTCCATCTAGAACGAAACGAAAATTAAGTGTGGATATGTATGTCTAATCAACATATTCATAGTTTATAGGAAACCGTGCAAAATTAGCAACAAATAGCGAATACCTAATGCAACATTCCGATACGTTCATCTGCTCAAAGATGTGAATTGCATTTACCACAATCTAAAAACTCTACAGGCACCCAAATGGGCCAGAGAATGATCTTGGACGAGATCGTAAGCTCAAAAATTATAAATTTCACCACCTGATACCTCTAAAACTAACGAATCTATTTTATTTTAACAACAATAATAATCTCCTACCTCATAATAATGGGCCCTTTCAATATATTCGTTAGTTTTCGAGATACACATATATATACATAGGTTGATTGGAAATTGCTGTCCCAAAATAAAATATATTGTAGAGCACATGTCCGGAATGTTTTCGCCCATCTCCTCGAAAAAAAATCGTGAGCTCTACTACCAGTTTAATGTTGGGGCAGCAATTTCCGAGCACCATGTATATTGTGTTGAAATTCGTTATTTTTTAAGACGAGATATCTTGAAAGATGACTGTGTTTTTATTTATAAGGCAAATTTATAGACCAATTATTTCAGTGACTACACGTGGCGGCCATAGGAAAGTTTATGGGGGAATCAATATCTATGGATGATGTGTAATGTATCATGAGTTAAGTAAAGATCTAGATATTTTTTTCTCACACTTCATCAATAGTGAATATCTTGTGACTAGCGAACAAATCAGTCAAGAAGTTATTGAGGTTTTTCTGTAACAAAACATATTTCGTTATGCACAGTTCTAATCATTAAACACCAAGACGAAGAAGAAGAGATGGCGTTATGATCGTTTTTAGAATGACAGTGACAGTGTCAGTAGAGTGACGTGTCAGTAGTGATTCATTTATTTATTGTTTCCTTTTCGACTTTTCCGACAAATTACAAAATTTCTAAGGGTGTAGTTTAATTTCCAAAAAAATCAACAGATTGTTGTGGTGAAGACTCTAAAGACGTGGCGCCACCTATAGCAACTTTTCCAAGGACCAGCTTGATCCCCAGATCACAATCTTCTTTGAAGATATCTCTTTCTACACAACGAACAGAAAGCATCCACAGGCACACTTAATTGAGATAGATGCAGGGTTAGAGAACACACACCGGCCGGAGCAAGTGAGCTGATCGGAGCAGAACAAGGTGAACGAAATTGGCGTCGTGACAGCCCGGGAAGCTCAACCCCTTCATCTATACAGACATAATACACGCGTCTCAATATCTGCACAGGGATTAGAGGAAAGTCTAGTGGAATTATATCTTCGAGAAATCAGGGATTTTTTAAAATTATGTAGATCCATGACTGAAACTATCAGTGGAAAATGATATGCCTACCGTTATATTCTCTTTTCTGGTAAAATTTCGTTTATCGCACTCCTATGAGTTCGGAAAAAAATTTGTGGTGGAACATACATATTTTGACCTCCTTATCACGAATCTGAAGTCAAAACGCGGCGGTCTCAAGTATTTTCGGAGATACGGCCCCATTTTGTCTCAAAAATGCACCATTTCACATCTCCATTTTCTGCTAATACAAACACACAAAATTAATCCTTCTTTGAGCCAAAACATCACACATGCTCACATTCACTTGTTTCTTGCATAAAAAACTGTTATTTTCAAAAAAAATTCGCCCTTCTTCAAAACGTAAACAAACAATCTTTTTTCACTGATTTTCTGGTTATTTTTATTTGAGATGTTGGCAACGTCTTACCATGAGCCAAACAATCACGTTGCCAACATCATAAATGCAAATTACCAGAAAATCAGTGTAAAAAGGTTGTTTTGTTTACATTTCAAAGAAGGGTGAATTTTTTGAAAAATAATAGTTTTTTCTGCTGAGAAGTGTTGGAAACAAGTGAATATATGCGTGTAGTGTTTTGGTTCAAAGAAGGGTGAATTTTGTGTATTCCTATAGCAAAAATTTGACATGTCAAATGATGCATTTTTGAGACAAAATGGGCCCTTATCTCCGAAAATACTCGAGACTGCCGCGTTTTGACTTCAGATTCGTGATCAGAAGATCAAAATATGTAAGTTCCACCAAAATTTTTTTCCGAACTCATAGGAGTGCGATAAACGAAGTTTTACCACATTTACTTATACAATACATTATTGTGCTTAAAAAATAAATATTGATTTGATTATAATGCGCTACCACATTGAATTTGTCATTTCAAAATGAACAAATAAACTGACCACACTGGCGCCTCGGCCGCTCTGTCCAGCCACCCCGGGCTGCGGGCTGCCGGGTTGTGTCTCCTTGCCCTTGTCGTTGTTGCCCTGTATCACCAGGAAAGGCGGCACGCTCTGGTCCGCCTCCTGGGTGCTCATATTCAGAATGTCCAGCTCGCATTCGTCCTCCAACCAGGCGGGCAGCTCCAGCAGCAACGAAATGTCCATCTCCTGCAGCTCTCTACAAGAATATCCAGTCTGTCACGCGTTATTTATTCTAGCTTTGGATGTTGGCAAGGTGGATATAGGATGGTGAAACAGCTTCCTATTAACAAGCACTAGAATAAACTGTAGACCTTCGCCTACTTGATTTCATACCGTAGTAATATTTCCTGAAATCAACAGAGATGGCGACATACCTTGTGTCGGTAAAACAGAATCTGTGCATCTGTCACCTTTTTATCGGTTTCATCTATTCTAGATGAAAAATGACTGAGAAGAGTCAAGATATCGATAATTATTCCAGATTCACTGAAAATATTGTGTTTTGATGTCGTTTTAACTCATGTCTGTCAGATGCGAACCACAGAAATACATGAGCAACAGAAATCTTCATCGATAATCGATCTCACCGCCATCTTCATTCAAGTCGTGAAAATGTTAGTACCTTCTCAAACGGTCTACAAGTTTTTCGCAGAAACAATTGAAGAGCTGTTTCACCATCCTATATCCACCTTGGATGTTGGTTAGGTGAAATTTCGAAAATGGCGAAATGAAAAACTAGCGTGGAAGCTACAACATAACTCCTCATTCAAATGACTAGAATCCAAGAGTAAAATCTATTAGAGATTTCATGAAACAAAATAGTAATTTACGTAACAAGTCCGGAAAATACTGTTCTTTTGGATGAGTGGACAAAATTCTAGGACGAGCGTAGCGAGTCCTGGAAGTCTGCGAGTCCAAAAAAACTGTTTTCGGGCGTGTTGCGTACACAATTTTTTCGGCAACCGTGTAGAATAACAAATCAAAGAAACACATTTCTTTATTAGAACAAAATTTCGAACATTTCAATTCTTATTTATATTAATATTTATATTAAAATTAGAACAATTGTTGATATTGAATGGATTCAATTTGTTTGAAATGCTTGGTATATTTAAGTGCCTTTTGTTGAAGAAGGTAAAGTTTCCGTTTCACATTGATTGTTTTCATCTGATAATTTTTGAATGTTAGCTAATTTTATGTCAGATAGCTGTCAGTCGTTATTTTGCTGCAATGGTAATGATCAACTGCATTTATCAAAACCATACTACCAAGATTTTCATATTTACAATGACAACAACGATGTGATTCTTCCCGGCCTAGTCCGGAAAGTACGTACTTCCCGGACTAGGCCGGAAAAATGCCACTTTCTCAAAAAAAAAATCGTCTGGAAAGTACGTACTTTCCGGACGGTTGCCGAAAAAACTCATTAAATGAACTTCTGGTAGCGCCATCGAACCGTCATGGATTTAATATTATTTTTTATGCACGACCGGGCGTAAAATGGCACTTTATCGCCCGGATATGCGGGCGTAAAGTAGCACTTTACCGCCCTCGGTCTACTTTACCGCCCGCCGGGCGGTAAAATGTCACTTTACCGCCCGCTTGTCAATAAATTAGTTGAGCAGGCGCCTAACTTCATTTACATTCAAAGTAGCTTTCAACATGGAATAATACGACCACATAGAAGAGGGCTTACGAGATTTTAATTTTTCCAGAAAATATGCAAGAAGTACACTCTCTGTGTAATTCTTATTCTTCACATTATTTCCGTTGCACCAGCTCACAAATTCATCATAAAGTTTATGTCGTATATTTTTTTTGATTTAGTAGGCAGCAAACTCAACTTTGCATCCTCAGCTGCCAAATTAGTAAAATTTGTGGTGGAGTGCAATTCCCACTCTCTTCATCACTGGATTGCATTTTGAACTGACTATTGTCTGTTTTGACAGCAAATATGGCTACTAGCCTATTTATTCCTTACGGGAAAAATTGACTGAAGAACTATGGTAACGTGGATTCCATCACTTTTTGATTTATTTTTCCGATATAATCTGAACCTCACTGCATCGGTGATGTATTCCTATCATGCTTGAGAAGTGAAGAGGTATTTACAATGAAATATACTGGTCGTGCATAAAATGTTATATGTAATTCGGGCGTAATTTGTTTTAATGGACCTAGGCGTGTTAATATTACTTACACGCTACGGTCCATAAAAGCCTATTTTACGCCCTTGATACATAAATAACTATTATATAAGTCATTCAACTAAATGAATAATACGAGCCGCTCAGACTTGTGAAAACAACTAACGAATCATAAATTCGAACTCTACCTGGGAGTGGCAACAGCGATCAATCCCCCGTTGACCTGATTCAAGCAGAAGGCGGCGATCGAGTCCTGCTCCTTGTGGATGATCCTCACCGGCTCGGCGGCCGCGGGCTCTGGGTGCGGCAGCACCTCCTCCACCACCCCCGAAAACCGCCTCTTACCTGAAACCAAAAAAACTTCCCCAAGTGCTCACGACAAAACGGAACCGCCACTCACCAAACACCGCCCGGATGAATATCTCGCGCGCCATCTCCTGGTGCACCAGGTACGTCCACAGGTGCCTCGCCGCCGCTGCCGAACCCCTGCCGCTGAACGGCGTGTTGTGCGGCTCCAACAGCTGCCGGTACTTGTGGGCAGCGTTCGCATGGGCACTCTCCACAAAGCACCCGGGGATGTACTCGGGGGGAGTCTGCCTGCTTTCGAGGTCCTTGCGCACCATCTCCTGCCAGCAGGCCAACTTGCGCAGGCTGCTGTGGATGAGTGGGCTGGCCACCGGCAGCTCAGACACTTCCAGCCCAGCCACGGCGACGAACTCGTTGATCTTGTGCTGTGCCACTCTCAAGGTGGCTAGCCGGAGCACCGCCCACGAGTAGCTGTTTGGGTTCGAGTGCTCGTCGTTGACAATCTTAGCTACGACGGCGGGTGCTTCGAACACGTCCTCGTCCTCATCGTCCTCCTCCTCCTCCTCGTTCTCGCTGTCTGCCTCCTCGATGTACTCGCCGGTGGCGGGCTTGGTGAGCAGGTAGGCCAAGATGCTCATGTCGGGCGGCACGAATTGCTCCCGGTACGTCGGCTTGTCCTCCTTCATCACCGACGGCTGCTGCCCCAGCAGCTTGGTGTTGAGTTTGACGCGCTGCTTGTTGAGCCACGTGGCCGGTCCGGCCGCCGCCGTCTCCTCCGTCGGCGTCTGGACGCTCTGCTGCGTCGCGTAATGCGGGTGCTGCGGGTGTTGCCCCATCAGGCTGGCGGTGCGCAGCAACTTCTTGATGCCGCCGCCAAAGAGTTTGCCCCACACGGCCGAGTCAAATTCGTGCGCCGTCACGTGGAACAGGATGACGCAGTCGCAGGTGACGAGGCCGTAGAGCAGCAGGGCCAGGTAGACAGCTGTGAAGGCCTCGCAGAGGACGACCGTCAGTCGGGGCGTGTCTTCGTCTTTTTCGCCGGCCAGCAGCGCCCTCAAGCTGGTTACGCCCGGCCACTTGGGCGGCAGGGTGATGATGCGGTGGCCCTCGTTGACGGAGACGCGCCTCCTGCGGCCCACCAGGTGGGTCGCCCCCACCTCCTGCGCCTCCTGCAGCGAGTTCTTGAACGTGTCCGAGTCGCACAGCGACTGGTAGATGCAGGCAGACAGCGCTATGGCCAGGTCCCTGATGACCAGCAGCTGGCTCTGGTTGGTATTGGGCTGCGGCATCTCCACCAGGGTGTGCAGCATGTCCTGAGTGAGGCACTGCAGGTAGCGGATGGGATCGGCGATGACGGTCTTGCTGCTGGCGACTGTGGCTGCCAGTAGGGGAAGGCTTGTGGGGAACGGAAGCGGGCTGAGCAGCTGCTGGTGGATCTTTTCCTGCTGCAGCTCTTGCAGCAGCAGCATCAGCTCCATGCGGACGGAAGCGAGTCCGCCTGTTGCCCCGTGTAGGGAGCAGTAGCTCAGCAGGGTGCGCAGCAGGGTCTCGTTCGCTCTGAGCCAACGTTTCCTTTTGGCCGCCCTCTGCACCTTGGCCTCAAAGTCGAGCTTCTCCTGCAGCAGTATCTCGTGCAGCGTGGGTTTGGCGTTGCCCACCTCGGCGGCGTTCTCGTGTTCCTGCGACATTTCCAAGTCGGCTGCCTCCAGGTTCTCCGTGGTGGTGTAGTTGCAGAGCTCGCGCAGCGCCTCCACCTCCTTCTCCAGCCACATGTAGAGTTGGTACCTCAACTGGCCGCCGTCGACCTCGAAGCCAGTGGCTAGGGTCGACAGCTCCTCCATCAGTATCTTCAGGCAAGCCACGAACTTGAGCTGCTGCGCCATGATGTCAATGTGCTGCTGTTTCTCCTCTTGGTCCTCGTACTCTTCATCGTCGTCCTCCTGGGAGAGTTCCTTATTCTCACCACCGCCCATGTTCATGTTCAAGCCCCCATCGTCGGAGTCGTCGGATTCCTTGTCGCTCCACTTGAGCTCAAAGTCGTCAGTCTTCACAGCGAAATCCGTCACGGGAGCGCCCCAATCTACGTCGGCGCCGGAATGTGTCTGCTCGGAGCCCCACGTAATCGTCCCGGTGATAATCTCCGTGGTCTTGGCCTTGCAGGAATCCTCGGACAGCTGCTTGGGCCTCTCGGAGACGACGTAGGGCAGCTTGGACAACACCTCGAGGGCCAGGGCCGGGCAGCCAGCGCGGAAGTGCCCGTGCGCCGTGGCAAAGTACAACTGCCGTTCCAACGGGGTGATCCACTCGTCGACGACGACCTGCTTTCCACCCGGCACCCACACCTTCCTCTTACCGTAGTTGGCTAGGTGTTGGCGCACCAGCAGCGGATGGGTCCTCAGGTACACGTAGAAGTTGAAGACGTTCGGGTCCGCCTCTTTGGTCTCTCTGACTTCCTCGTCGTGCGCGGGGTGCATGTGGCCAGCGTTGCCGACGAGGAGGGTGTCCAGCGACGGCTGGTACTCTTTTAGGGCCCACAACGCCATCGAGCGCAGGAACGGATCGGGGTGGGCCTTCGCCAGGTCCTGATTGTCACCGTTTTCGTCGCAGCCGAGTATTTCGCGGTGCAGCAGCTCCTTGAGGTCATCTCCGTCACCTTGGTACACCCGCACGATGACGATGGCCAGCTGCAGGTCCTGCAGACGGTTCAGGCATATCTCGACTGCGTCCTTGAGATTGCCGGCCAACAGGAAGAAGGCAGCCGCGTGGTCGAAGCGCTGCTTGCCTAGCAGCGCGTACGCGTTCTTCAGCGCTGCCTTCCTCCACCTGTCCTCGGCGAAATTGTTGGAGAAGAACGCCGTCATCCTCTCGTCGCGCTTCGACCGGTACAGCCCCCACAGCAGGTTCTTCTTGTTCAGCGCCAGGTAGTAGAGGGCCGCGTCCATAGGGTCCTGGTTGGCCTGGAAGGCGGCCTTGGCCAACACCTGGAGGCACTGCTTCAGCAGGCTCAGGTTCCTCACCCACCAGCCCACGCCCAACTCCCGCAGGGTGGTCCACGTGGGCTCGCCCTTGGCATAGCTGGGGATCAAGTTGAGCAACTCCTCCTGCGTCTCCGAGTGGAATGCCCATGCGAGATTGTTGTGGCCAACGCCGTGCCTCTGGAACTGCGTTCGCTGCGCCAGCGGCAGACACCGCAGGAGGTAGCCGTAGTGCTTCATGGCCAGCAGGAAGCGGAGCCCGCAGTCGTCGAGATGCTCGGTGAGAAGGTCCTCCTTCTGGCCCTCTGGGTTCTCCTTGACCATGCCGCTCTTGGCGGCGTCGATGGCAAAGTGCTCAGCCAGGTCAGTGTTGCAGGTGGACACAGTGTCCGCCAGGGCCAAGAGGTGCATCTGGTCCAGGCTGGACAAGCCCGGCAAGTGGGTGTGGGTCAGGAGACGTGACAGGACGCGGCCCTCCTTGGGAGTGAAATACGTCAGCCCCACGTTCCTCTCCGACGGTCTTCTCTCCGTCCTCGATACTTCCTGGTCGTCGAGCAACGTATCCAGGGACTCCTCAATCAGCACGTTGTCAAACAGCTCGTCGTAGTCCTTCTTCTCCTCTTGCGACGCCGAGGACTCTTTGTCGGCGGCCAGGAGGGTCCACAGCGGCAGCGGGGGGATGTTGTTGATCTCGTCGTAGTCCAGGTTGATCTCCCCGATGCTGGCTCGGTGTTCGGGAGATCCCGGCGGGTAGCTCACCGATAGGGTGCGGTTTCTAGACCAGCACTGCAGCTCCTCGGTGGATTCCTGGTTGCCACCGATACACTTCACCAAGTGCGACAGGATGGCTTTGACCCAACTGAAAGAGACAAAAGCTCACGTATTATGGACAATGTGGGAGTTGTGTGAGTCACCGACCGTATTTTGCCAGAATTCAAGAGTTCCATAAGCTGCTTGGGGTGGTACTGCGGCAGCACGGGGCAAGCGATCCTCGACGCCTCGAACAACCCGTAGTCGGGCATGTAGTCGAGATTCGGCTCCCTGTTCCTCTTCCTGTCCAGAATCTGCAAGTTGACCGAGCTGATCCTACCCAAAGTGGGCACCGCCGCCAACTTCCTCTGGTTCTCCTGCGTCAGCGTCCTAAAATCAACGTCCCTGCCGTTCTTGGCATCGGCCTCGCCGGCCTGCACCTGCAACGTCGGATTCTGCGGCGTCCACTGGGTGTAGACGTGCATCTCCGAGTCCATGCCGACGACGAGGATGCCGTCCCGCACCCAGCTGATCTGCATCGGCAGCGCCGGCAGCCCGTCAGCTGTCTGGAGTTCGATCTTCCGCAAGGTCATCCACTTGAAGTCGTCGACGAACATCGGCTGGGCCAACGAACTGGCCTTCCTCAGGATAGGCCGGTAATTGTTCAGGCTCTCCTTCATGGCCTTGACGTTGGCCTGCGCCAGATCCGTCGACAGCGGCGTGTACAGCATTATCCTGCTGCCGACGGCGACGGTCAAGATGTGCGACCCGTCCTCGTTGGACACCCAGTCCAGCTGGACAATATGCTTCTGTGTGAGCGGACAGATGTTGCCCATCTCGGAGATGGACTTGCGGAGCGATTGCAGCGTGGTGAAGCTTGGCACGGCGAGCAAAGTCGGCTTGTTCGACTCGGCGGCCAGCGTCTGCCTGTCATCGTTCGAGAACGTGTGCAGCATCTCGTTGATGCGCTGCTTCTTCTTCAGGGTCTTGGAGTCGTACAGGTAGCTCAGATCCAGGTGCCTGCCGGACAAACATCGATTTCATGTTTCGAAAGGGTATTTTGAACAGATAACAAGATTTGGCGCAGTCGGTAGGAAACCTTGAAAATCCTTACCTGTTGATATCGATGCGAGGCAAATGGATGTTTTTGAGATGGATGACATCCTCGAGGATCCACTCGCTGCCGCCGGTGGATTCGCACTCGTAGATGGCGACGCAGAGGTTGATAAACCTAGAGTCCTGATCGTTCTTGTTCGGGCGCGTGAAGCTTCTGCCGTACTTGTAGGCGCACGCCAACCGTCCGGAATAGGCCACGCTGATGTTGAGCACCTGCCCCTCGATTTCGATGGCCGACTCCTTGATCATGTTCCACTCGATCCACACCTGCCCCGTATTGACGACGGCGCCGTCTTCTTCCAGCATCAGCGAACTAAACTCCTTCACCTGATTCGGATTGGTCGAGACGGTCCAGAACCTGATGACGCCGTCGCTGCAGGCGGTCGCGAAGCAATATGGCGCCAAGCAGGCGGGGTAAATGGACGCGGAGCTAAGATGACCGGCTGCAGGGGTAGCGTGCACGATCTCCACCCCGTCGGCTAGGGGAAGAATCTGAAAAAGTCATATATATATATATATATATATATATATATGTACTTGTGTCGATTTCGTAGCTGGGAAAGAAATGGCGCAGTCGGTAGGCAAAAATTATGCCATAGATCATAGATGCAGGAATTGAATAGGAAAATAACATTGTTATTGTCAAACAAGGTATATTGATGTATTCGGTGCTGGAAAGAAAAATTGGCGCAGTCGGTAGGACGAAATCCCTCCGTACACATATAATTGGCTCACCTGCTTGACCTCCCTGGTGACGGTCAGGTTGATGTGCGGGCTGACTTTCGACGGCTTCAGATGCAACGACTCCATGCTGTTCTTCCTGGAGAGATCGTTTTCGTCCTGCACCAGGACGCAGTCGGGCACGTACATCTGGCTGCCCGTGAGGTTGCACTCGGTGTCTGTGGAGGCGATGGTCAGCCTCCACATGTGGATGATGATGTTCTGGTCGGTGCAGTCGAGCAGGACGATGAAGAAGGGCTCCTTGAAGACGGCGGCCTGCTGCAGGTCGACCATGGCGTCGTGGCTGGACAGGTTGACAGGCGAAGACTTTTGGCCTAAAGCACGAAGACACAGAGAAGGTTGGACGGAAAGTGTACTCTGTATGAAGTGGTTTTATTGGGTTTGACAGGTTGTGCGATATGTGACTGATGATTCGGCAATGTCATTGATACAGTACTAAATCGGATGTGAAAAATATTCTTCAAAAACATGAACTCGAGAGATGTCGTTGAGAGTAAGTTGAACAACATAATGAATAAATCATTACTTATATTTCTTGTTTTTTAGTAACGAAAATAGTAGCTTGTGTATTCCTTGTGATAACTGGGATTCGTTTAATAACCAGATGAACAATTGATTCACCCATTGTATGTAATTGGAGATTTACAACTTTTGGAAGATAAATGATACATGGAGTTCTTACATTTTTTTATTTTAGATATAACTTGAGAACGCCGCGTACAGAAAAAAATAGATTGACTGTCATCCAAATCGGTAAAAAATTAATGTGTGACAATAATAATGAAGGAGCGTAATAAAAATCGTAAGTACAATGTGATTTGAACAACACTGCACAATTATTACGAATTTTTTTTTCAGTAATAAAATGCATCGCTTGTGTAGCCATCATTGTGGTAGGAATACGTTACCTAAGATGACACATTAATGTATCCATTTTCTATATGAAAATGAATTAAACTTGAGAATGCAAAACGAATGATCAATAATAAATGAATATAAAACAAAATTTACCCGTTATTAGCTGTTCTTGGTAGACGTGCAAGAACGTCGTGTTCTGCCATTTTATGGCTTCGGAGATGGTCTCCAACTGTATAATACAACCTGGCCTGGAAGTGCTCTGCTGCGACACGATATTGATGTTTTCCAGGATGCTCTCCTGGATGATGGACGACATATCCGAGACGGTTTCGTTATCGTCGAATCTAGGTTGATATAATTAACGAATGGGATTAAATAATAAAGGTCTGGAAGGATAATTCAAAGCTAATAGTCTGAATCTTTTGAAGAAAACTCATTCAATTAATCGATTCTTCGATTCTTGATTCTATTACCGTCCGAGTAAGCCTGGAAAACTGAACAGAACCATAACAACGGAGGTTGTAAAAATATTTTCTTCCGACTGTCACTGGCTGATCTTTGCTTCAGGGAAAACTATAGGAAATTTGATCTTCTTGGTATCTGCTGAATTTGTCGATAATTTGGTGAATTTAATTAATAGGTTCGTTATTTTATGAAATATTTCAACATTTTCCCAAATTCAGTTAGAGTAATTAATATTTCACTACCTAAAAGGAAAATGTGTGTCAAACAGTAAATTCTCAGCATCAGAGATGAATCATCGACAAATAATATGAAGGATATGTGATCGACATTAAGAATATTGATAGATAGGAATTGAATAATATTGGCCCCATGCAGCATCATTGAAGGAATTTCTGATCCTGAACCATAGAATAAACACTCCACATATAGAATGTAATCTCTCATAGTGAAGACCGGTACAACTAACAGCGCCACCATGCTTTTCGGGATCGAACTAATTCATCAATTAACAGGCGTGGTGGCAATTTTGAAATGAGAAATTCTAAAATCCATTTTGCAACATTTTATTCTTTCAAGGTCAAACGCCGAAAGACCTCTAATCGCAAATTGTGCTAAGTGCTAAAATGTTAACTTAAAACGTTATCATTACTAACCGCCATTCAACCGAAGAAAAGAAAGAGTAAAAAGTTGTTACAGAATGGGCCATGATGGAATTTTTTTAAGGAGATTAACATGAGAAAAGTGGTTGAAATGATGCCGAACTCTTGCAGCAACTTTTCTTCTATCAAATGGCCACCTATCGGATCGGGAGCTGAACTAATATCATTCACCTTGACACGCGTGTTTACCATTATAGTATATTATGATACAAGTTTTATAAGAAGTTAGGAGTGCTCCAAGGGAACAAGTGCGACAACGTGTTTTTATAAAACGTGTGTCATATAAAATTTTACTGAAAGAAATTGATTTGATATCGATAAATAACATAAACATCTTCGATTGGTAACAATGATGATATTGAAATATTTGAAATTTGACGCACAAGCGTACAGCCCAGTTTACTTCCTTCCTTCCTACTTCAATATGGGCTCAACCGTTTCGGTTATTTACCCAGGTACTTCGTATAGGGATGAGGCTGCACCTAAGATGCGTCTGAAATTATATCCATCACCTCCTCCCTGTTGTGGTTTATATAATTTATCTATATTTTCTTCTTCATTTGACTTATGCTTCTGACTCCTTTAGGTGCCAATTTTTCGATACTATTTTGTCACCTTCATTCGACAAATCCGTTGTCATCCGGCCTGGTTACCGGCGTAGAGACACAGGAACCTGTTGTTTTTCTCTAATATTCACTTAGTTCAACATTTGTGGTTGTATTTTCATTAATTTGCACGTTTCAGTAGACGTTCACAACATTCACTTGACTTCCAACCTCGAGGACGCCGCCTGTCCTCTACCATGGTCGGAAGGCGAATGCCCAGTTTACTGTTGAACGATTTGGATTTTTGCGACACCAGTGAGTTGTTATTGTTTTTATTGGTCAATTTACATCAAATCACACTCTGAATTTTTCGATAAAATCATCAGTTTTTCACTGCTAGTATCACCAAATCCAAAATCGATCGGAATCAAGCTGGTCCTAACACTAACCTAACCTAACTCTACTGACTTTCATTTGACAGTTCGATTGTACCCAAGGATGGTAAACTAGAGAAGGGTGGTTCATTCTAGCGATTTTTTCGGCCAAAAGGCGTGGCTTCCGAAGGCGCGCGATGACGTAGTCAACGGCCCTGAATTCAAAATTGTTAATGCTGAATATCACTAAATGGACATTAAAAGTAATTTTACTGTGATGTACCTTTTTATAATCGATACATATTGACTATTGATGGTTATTGGTATCATATGGCTTCAAATATTAGTGATTTTTGTGAACAAAAATAATTTAACGTTTACAGAACAGGTAAATACCTAATACCTACCTTGAAAACAATTTCATATTAAAAATAGGGAAATTTCAATGAAGAATTCATAGGTACTGATGAATGTTGCATGTAATGTGTGTGCATCATATATATTATTCAATGCACAGGTTATTGAAAGTTCATGAAATTGATATACCTACATATTTTATCAAGTTTAACAATTATCAGTGAATGGTAAAAATAAAATACATTCTTTAATTTAATTTATAGGTACCTACATTATACATATAATACATCAATTTCGATTTTCTCATTAGCTGACTATTTTCTTCATTTATACATTGGACTCTATCGAAGTATACAAAATTCCTGAATCTGATTACATGGAACATCATAAAATAATGAGAATATAAGTACTTATTTCTCATAATACATTTTCATCTACCCATTTTGTAGATCTCTTTCTTAAATTTGATTGTACAAATCACAGTGATGTATGACTTGTATCAGGATTCACAACATCTGCATGTTCACAACTTATCCACCTTTTCCAAAAAGTATCCCAAACAAAATCAGTGCCTCTTGGAAATGTGTGGTAAATAATACTGGAATCCTCTTGGTTTTTGTCCAAAAATAGCAAATCTGCTACCTGGCATACTGGTTATTAGATGAAAATCATTTCATAAACACTACAAACTTTTCAATGGAGGTGATGTAATAATATAAAAAACAATTCGTACAGTCACAATCCACAATTGTGCCACAATATGAATATCGAAACATAATTACATAAACGTAAACAAAGATTGAGGGCCGTCAGTGACGTCACGAACGCTGTTCGATGTGCCAACATTGCGTCTTATGGCAATGAACCATCCTTCTCTAGTTTACCATCCTTGGATTATACCAAGGTGGATATAGGATGGTGAAACAGCTCTTCAATTGTTTCTGCGAAAAAATTGTAGACCGTTTGAGAAGGTAGAAATATTTCAGCTACTTGAATGAAGATGGCGGTGAGATCGATTATCGAAGAAGATTTCTGTTGCTTACGTATTTCTGTGGTTCGCATCTGACAGACGTGACTTGAAACGACATTTAACAATGTACTTTCTATAAATCTGAAATGAATATTGATATTTTGACTCTTTACAGTCATTTTTCATCTAGAACAGATGAAACTGATTAAAAGATGACAAAAGCACAGTTTCTGTTTTACCGACACAAGGTATGTCGCCATCTAATATTACTACGGTATGAAATCAAGTAGGCATAAGTCTACAGTTTATTCTAGTGCTTGTTAATAGGAAGCTGTTTCACCATCCTATATCCACCTAGGATTGTACCAACCTCCCAATAATAAAAAATGCGTATCAGAACAGTGGCTATTTCGATATGCACTTGGAAAAATAGAAAAAAAAATTGTTTCACTCCCCAAACACTCGAATTTCGCAAGTAGTGACAACCCACCTTCTGCTCTCCTTGTACGCGAGATCGGCCAAAAGGGTGCGCGCGTCGATGACGGCCTGATAGACCCGCAGACATTGGCCGTCGGAGGCGACGAAGCAGGCGCTCGGCGAGTTCGACAAGTTGCCGAGCGTGCTGGAGGGCAGCAGCGTCGGTATCCAGGCGACGTTGCTGAACGCCGACGGCTCCGGCGAGCTGATGCGCGCCAGTTCGCAGATGCCGCCCGACTTGGACAGCGGCCCCACAGCGTCCACCTTCCACAGGATCAGTTCGCTGCAGAAGCCCTGCAAAGGCCGGCGAGAATTCGAAATTGAGGTAGTGAAAATTACTTCAGAAAGAACATGAAGTAAACCATGGACGTATAAACACAGATGGACTCAGTTGTTTACGTTATAATTTGAAGCCGAGAAATTCAGTACACCTGCCATTGAATTAGATGTTGTCGCGTCTTGTCATTGATAAATCCTAATTTTAGTCTAAGATCATATTCTGTTCATTTGGGATATTTTAATTATCCAGAATCCTATCGTAATAAATTCAGAAAGTTCCTGAAACAAATGGGATTAACTCAATAAAATGAAAATTGCTCGTAATCGAGGTAGCATTACGTGTGGTATTACTCCTGCGGAAGAAGCAGAGCCAACAAAGGTTATGTACAACTGGCAACATTGCTTCAAATCAGTCTCGTTTGACATTCGCTTGGAGCAAGTATTTGTTTACCAAACTTCGTTTGAGTGATTAATAGTGTTTTATCGAGTTATTTTGTGAAATACTTTGAACATAGACAGTAAAAATGGTGAAGCAGTGTTGGTTATGCAGGAAAACTAAGTTTTTACACCCAGATCTGACATTTCATTCGTAAATACTATATGTTTACATTATCGAATCTGAGTAACATAGGCGTAACAATGGGTTTATTTATCAGTTCATGATCATAATAGTATTCTAATGATATTGTTAGTTATATAGCAGGTTTCATGTCAAGGAGTTTGAATTCTATTGTCACTTGCTCCAGATGTAAGAAGTTATTGACGGATGAAAATGAGGAAACCTTTTCCAACCAACAGAAAAGGAAAGAGTATGAAAACCTTACAAAAGCATCTAAATTAGTCATTGGAATTTGTAAAGAGGCTGAGAAATATTTTAGATTTTTTAATGAAACAACGAATATTTATAGTAAAAGAGTTAATAACCTTATGAATATTTTGGTGAGTAAAACATTACAAAATATTCCGAAGGAATTATATCAACATTTTGGTGACCACTTCTATGATGGAGATAATATTGATGGCCACCCTGTACAATTTTTGAAACTAATTTCATTAATATTTCAAAATACGAATACACCACGAAACGATGAATAAATTAGATTCATCAACTGTCAGATTACAGAGTGTTTTACGAAGACTATTCTGTTCAGAAATCAATAGTCACATTGAGGACCTGTTTCAGAAATCGCAATTCTATGTCAGTCACTGTATCTACAAAATTAATAAAGTAACCTTAATATAAAACTTTGCTTTATTACATCATATTACATTTCTACATTAACTTTGAGTTACCTACCTATAAAGAACAATAAAATTATCACAGGGGTTTAATACCATGTAATTTATTCAACTTAGGATACTTCTGCCGATAGATGTTCGATAGATTATAAGGGTTGTCAAAATAACTGATATTATTTATTTTTATTCAATCTATATACCTATAGCTACTAATTCAGTGATTAGCTCATATTTGAATGTGTATTTAGTTTTGAATCGTCCATTGAATTTTATTGACAACGAAATAAAACTTCTCGATACGTTAATCACGTACGCCACTGTAGCGAAGGGAACAATCACAGTCTATCGTTTCCAACTCTCTTCCCCTCAACCCGACTGCCTACGAACTCTAAGCCTTCAAAACAATGTGCGATGAAGGTATAGGCGTGCTGTGTCCATCTGTGTTTATTCGCGAAAATCACGAACCAATAGATGGCGCAGCAGAAATGTCAAAAACTTGAGATGAAGGTGATAAACAAGCATTTCACTATGTTTTTCAATAATAATTTGTCAACTTTTGATTCACATTTTAGGAAAGAATTAACGAATCCAAAATATTTGAAAGGGTGCTATCGTTTGGTTATTATTTATAGAACACAAAACCGGTATTTTATATGAGGTTTATGGATTTATTATGTTTTTATAGGCTTTTCAAACCACCTCTGCGAAATCAATGGGGCCACTAAGGTATTTGTATTTCAATGATTTATCTTTATATTGTTATATTTCCATAATGCCCAATATTGGGATGAGTATCTAAAGTATATCAGAAATAAGAAGAAACCATTAAAAGAACGAGAAGCATTGTTCAAAGCTGGTCATCATACTTTGTGGGATAGATATGGAACACACATAAATAAACTACTGTTCTTAAACTTCAGCTCTAAGGCAGTCCTCATATGAAATTAAAATGATTGTATGGAGAAGTTAGCAGTGGAAGTGTGAATATATCTGTTTTAAGCTGTAATTTTATTCTAACCCAAAAAATAGATGATTACAGACAGAAATAAGTTTAATTAACTTTATTTTCTGCAAAAAGTAAGTGTAGTGGTGCATCTGCTCATATTGAGATATCTTTAATAGGCAACACAAGTTATTATTTTCGAATCCACAATGTACTTATAGTCCATAATAAAAAGTATTTTGTATCGATACATAGATAGATAATCTCTGGTATGTACCAAGGAAGTTAGAGAACTTATGGTCTACCAGTCATTCAAATTCATTTCTCTCAATAAATACTTATCCAATTCATGGCTTATTCATTTTAAATAAAATGTTGATTTCATCAAGCCTACATTGTGCACTGTTAAAGTTTCCATGTGATGACTTTGAGATGTTCATTGAGCATTCTTTTTGAGCCTATCTCTTGGTTTAACTCTCCTTCTTGATGGTCCTGAAGTGAAATCAAGGTTTTCATCACGAACAATAAAATAGACAACACAACACCAGATATTATTTGTTTGATTCTACCTGAAAAGAGACATACCATACCTACCTTCAATTTGGCATTTACTTCAGAAATCTACTTCTAGGAAGTGCTTATTACAAAGGTAAATGTTTGTGGTAATAAGTTTTTCTATTCTCAACATGATATTCTATTTTTTACACAATCGTGAAGTTGAAATTTTGGATTTTGTGCCAAGGGAACGATGTCTGTACGGTAGGAAGAACGCTGAGGTACTGAACAAATCTTTCTCGATTTCGTCTTTACGACCATGTGAACTGGCTGCATGTTTCAATAATATCAGTAACCAGCTGATAAGCACGAAAATAGTCCGAAAACTATTCACAATAATTCTAATTCATTGAAAATAATGCGAAAGCCTAGCAAATGCAATGCTAAATTGCTTCATTTATCACCCTCGTTGTGCTTCGAAAATTTGACACCAGAGGCCACCCACTTCGTGATTTTCGCGAATACGTCCATGAAAGCTTCATTCGGGTTCGAACGATTACTGTTCTAGGACTGTCAGAAGCATGCACAGTAGAATGTAAACACTCACATTTGTGCTGTTGGCCTGCGACTTCTTATCGACAATGTTGTGATGGCTGGTGGTGAGAAGAAGCGGCAACACGGGATGACAGGTGATGTCGTTGACCCTGAACCGGTGGCCCGAGGCTCTGCTCTTGTGGCCGATGCTCAGCACCTGGCTGAACTTGCTCTTGTCGGCGAAGGTGATCTGCCAAAGGTTGAGCGTGCCGTTGTCGTGCTTCGTCACCAGCGAGACCATCGGCATGGCGTCGTTCTGGTCTTCGGCCGGCAGCGGCATCTAACGAAGCAAACGGAAAAATGCATCTAAATCGGATGGAAGGAGCAAAAGATGCAATATTTGATGTTACGATCAAGAAATGTTTATAGATCCTATTGAAAACTATTGGGATATTTTCAGACTCGAATATAGCATTCAATACAGTTTCGACACAGATAATTGTTATCAAAATTAGATCACCTTAGCATGAGAGGAATCAGTTTGAACTTTCTCAAGAACTATTTATTTTAAAGGAAACAAATTGTTCAGATCGATGATATCAAAAGTGATATTAGAAACGTGAATTGAGGTGTTCCCTAAGGGACAGTTCTAGGACTCGTTCAATTTTAGATTCACATAAATTGTTCAAAACGGAAATAAAAGGAGAATTATTTTCTTTTGCCGATGATACAGTTTATATGGGTAGTGGAAATGCCTAGGAAGCAGTATAAAATGCTAAATTTGATTTATCAATAATAAAAAAATAATCGAAATTATGATTTGCTAACTTTGAATTTGAAAAAAATCAAATTTTATGAAATTTACATCTTATGAGAAACGAATAAAATTGATAAATTGAAAATCCATATTATTTGATGCCTTAAAAGTGAAAAACAATATAAGTGTCCTAAAAACATTTAAATCTTTTATATAGTAAAATATCTGGGGATTATCTTAGATTGCAACCTGAAGTGACATTAAAATACTAATGAATTGATTGAAAAACCAAAGTAAACACTATAAATTCGAATATAGAAATATAGTTGGTCGCTAATTGATCAGTTTTTATTATTTTTTTTATATATTTTATTAGTATCTTTGCATATATTTTAGAACAGAATTATATTTAAGAAATTTTTGTGCATCTAAAATTCTATAAAATTTTAATTCTTTTAAATTCTATACAACTTTGATGCAACAGCATACCGATGACATTTATATAGGTAAAAATATACAGGGTAACTCACGGTCGATGGTACCTTAGACGTTCACGGAGAACGGGACGTAGGATCATTCTGAAAATTTGGTTTCTCAAGTAGTTGCTCTTGGTCTATCGATCTAAAATATTTTCATCAATACATTGTTGCCGCTTCTATCGAGAAGTAGCAACAACTTTGTTATTTTAAATGGAACACCCTGTATTTTATTTCATTTTCAAATTCTTCCTGAAGAGCTAATTTCGGTGATACATCATACTTGGGGTATAGCGAGAAAGATTACAGAGATATAGGGTGTGAAAAATCGAGATTTTTCAACTTTAGCAATTTTTTGTGTCGAAACTAATCATTTCTGCTCAAAACGGCTTACATGTCAACTTTTCATTCACTATCTACTGACATTTAATAGAAACAAATAGAGGGTGATGCAAATCTCAAAATTTTGAACCACCCGTATTTGTTTCAATTAAATATCAATCGATAGTAAATGGAAAGTTGAGATAGGGACATTTAAGCCGTTTTGAGCAAGAATGGATAGTTTCGGCACAAAAAATTCCTAAAGTTGAAAAATCTCGATTTTTCACACCCTATATTTCTGTAATCTTTCCCGCTATACCCCAAGTATGATAGATCGACAAAATCAGCTCTCCAGGAAGAATCTAAAAATGAAATAAAATACAGGGTGTTCCATTTGAAATAACAAAGTTGTTGATAGAAGAGGCAACGCTGAAAGTATTTTAGATCGATAGAACAAAACTGATTACCCAATAAACCAAATTTTCAGAATAATCCTACGTCCCGTTCTCCGTAAACGTCTAAGGTACCATCGACCGTGAGTGACCCTGTATATAGATAAAAATATAAACAATAAATTTCCATTTACCCCGAGGAAAATCAGTTTTTTCAGATCAAAAAATAAAATTATTTCAGAAATTGAACAGAACTATTTGAACATGAAATAATATCGTTTTATAATTGTTTCTGTTAGTATGTACAAAATATAAGAAATATGTATAATTAAAATTTACTTTATGTTCAATATTTATTTTTCCTTATATATTCCAATTCGCTAATATTAAGCACACTCTGTACGATTTATTTGTAAGTTTTTTAATGAAATTTAAAATTAAATTTGGAAAAAAAAAATGGACATCGTCTTCATCATAACAAATACTCCACCACATTGCATTTGCCAATCAAAAACGAATAAATCGCCGACGCTCACGTCTCTCTGCGTCTTGGCGCCGCCCTCCTCCTCCTGCGGCGCCGGCTTGGCCTCCTTGCCGACGGCCTCGCGCACCAGGTGCTTCAGCAGCGGCGTCGTGTGGTACAAGCTCACGGTGGTCGACATGCTCATCGAGTCGCCCAAAGGGAAGGCTGACGGTATCCTGGTGGAGAACGACACCTGCGCCTGCCTGAACGAGCCGGGGTGGAACTCGTCCAACCACTCCACCACCCTGTGGTAACACAAGGGATGATCTAGCTTGCCGAACCTCGGGGGTATTTTACTTTGAAATTCGATTTGGCGGAGGCGCTCGTACGTAAAAAGACGGTAGACTTAGAAATCAAGCTTTTATTGTCCCTCTGTGCGCTGCCTCAGTCGGAATAGGGTTGTACACTTTTTTTAAAAATATATTAATGTGAAACGCGGGTCTCCAGAGAATACGTCGATATTTTTTTGAAATTTTTATTTTCAAGGGTTTTTCCAAAATCGGCATTCAAAATACGAAAATTCTCCATCCTTTTCTAAAAATGTGACGTCACCTGGTAGGTTGGTTTAGGTTCTGTTCCATTAATCGAAGTGGAAGAAGAATTGACAATCTCTGTCATCTTTGACAGATGGCGGTAAAAAATTACTGGGCGATTTTAATTCTTCCTGCGAAAATATATTCGGATGATTCAAGGTAAAGAACTATTGAGTTTTATTTCATTGTTCAGCGTTCATTATACTCTTCACTGACCACTATTTTCAGAAAATTCTAGCATTCAAAGACTTGTGCTTCATATGTAGCAACACGAATGTGGATTCTCGAAAGACATATTTGTTCCTACTCCAAGTGTTAATATGAGACAAACTTGGTGTTTTGCAGTAGGACAACACATATCATCAGCTACATATGCAAGTAATTGCTGTGAAGATGATTTTGATCTAAGTTAAAATTCTTATCCTTATTCTTCGAATCTTTATTGTACATGGACATCATAATAACCTGAAGTGTGAGCACAAAGTATTTTAGTAATAGGTATAAACTAATAAACCAAATTTTTATTGTCATGAATATAAGAATTCTTATTAAAAAAGCACTTCTGTAAATAATAAATTCATTTTCCTAAACCCTCAGTTAGTCTTAGTACGTACTCTATCTATGATGTGAGTTTATATGAGATTTCTTCTTTACATTATATTGTGAATATGTTATGATGATATCAAATTGTGTTGTTTATTTAATATATTATCAGATGCACCACTACACTTACCTACTTTTCCCAGACAATAGTTATTAATTGAATTAATTCTTCATTTTTATTTCTCTATTTTATAGTGTCTGTTAGTTCAATCGTCTCATTGACTTCGCTGAGGTGGTATTGAAAATCCTATAGAAATATTACCTCATATAAAATACCTGATTTGCGTTATATAGATGATAAACAATCAATTAATGCGCCTTTTTGAATATTTTGAATTAGTTTCGTTATCGAAAAAAATTTGAATAAAAAATTGACATATTGTCATCTGACTTATCTGCCATCAATTATGTTAAAAAATTCTTCTTCCTTATCATTTTCGATATTTTTACGATACCATCCCGATCTACCAGGTGACGTCAACAGAAATATGGTGCTGTCAAATAATTATTTTCGATTTCGATTTTCTCGAGCATAAAAGAATATTCCGATTTAATTTTGATGCCATATCGGTAGTAGTTTAATAAAATATCGGAAAACGACAATCAATTCTGCTAAAGCTTTAGAGGTTTATGACCCTATTGACAAGTTCAGCCAGCGTTGAGAGAGAAAAAATATGTCTGCCCTGTTATGAACGGGACATAAAAAAGAAGAAGACTTATTTAACCTGTATATAATTAGTTTGTTCTTCTAGTAGTTTGTTTTCGTTATTCCGATTATTTAGAATATTTTGTTGAGCATTGGTAGCATATAAATGTTGTAAATTTTTTCTCTCTCTAAGCTGGCTGAACTTGTCAATTCGTTCAGTGTCCAACATGCATATATTTGTTCTCGCCGTTCCATTGCGATAGAACCATTTCATATGATTTTTTTCAGTTTTTACGGAACATCAAGCTTTTATTGAGCATGGATGTTTCTGAGGTAGGTATGTACACTGATTGTAATAATAATACACAATAATTTCATCCCAGAAATTATGTTTTTCCATTCTAGCTTCAATTAAAGATTGTAATGTTTTTCTCCAACACGAATATTTTGTAGAGAATTTTTAAAATATTCGTGTTGTCTAAAAAATTTCCAAAAATAATTGAAGCTCTAGTGATATTATAAGTGAAAACGAACTCATATTCTGTTGCATGATTGAAAATAGTGAATTATTTAAGGCACTTCCTCATGTGAAACAGCTATTGATGGCAGCTTCTTAGCGTTCTAGCGTTGGTACTGTCATCAATGTCAACGGTCATCAAAGTCAACTATCATTACCGTCAACTGTCATTTAATTCGATTGTTTTCATATCATGGTTTTGTATAAAAATTTATTATAAATATGAAATGACTAAACATTTATATGAATAAAACAATATTAATGACTTGGTGGGCATCTGCACAACTGACATTTATGACCATTGACGTTGATGACACAAAAATTCAATATTGCCAACCTAAGAATGCTCAAAAAGTTGCCACCAAAAGCTGTTGGATATGGTGCTTTGTGCATCGCTCACCATATCAAAAAGCTGCCGTCCACAGGGTGGATGCTGAACAGCAGGTCCGGACTGTGGTGCCAGTCCCTCAGGAAGCTTTCTATCCTGGCATCCCCCGACTCCATCAGGGGCTCCTCCGAGGACTCCTCCGACTCTGGGTGGTCGACGACGGGCCTGAAGAAGAAAAACGTAAAAGGGCGAGTCGCGCGAGAAAATTCCGAATCACCTGGCGAATTCTTCGAGGAAGAGCTCGGCCTGGAAATTGAACTGCATCTCCTTGTTGTCCAGCCAGTGGAGGACAAAGGCGGGCCGGGGGTTGCAGTAGGTGATGCTGGGCACGAGGGGAATGTCGGTTTCTGCGTTCACGGAGGCCGCCAGGTGGAAGTGAAGACCGGGGGTTATACCTGGAAAATTTCGAATCCGGTCTCGATATCGAATATCTAGGATGTTACAGGAAATGTTTAAAAATCGTTAGACCATCGGTCCGATTCTTTAAAAAGTGATTAACACAGTGGATAAATTAGTAACGTTGTTAACAACTACTTTTTTAACCACTCTAGATTTTCCACTATTCATATGTGGTTGCTAATTTCTCACATTTCCACTCAGTGGTAAATAAATGCGGAAAAGTTAGTAACTCCTCTTCTTTTTTATTATAGTTTGCTGTTTTTCTGCAATTTTAACGTCAATATAACCTCATTTTTTGGATTTGACCCACTATTGTAAATACAAAAGTATGTTGTATTAGCACATAGAAAATATCGGCACACAGATTACTTTTTGGTCCGGGACTGCCAAGTTTTTCGTGAATAATTGCAGGAGTAATAATTATGTTTTGTTTATGAACTTAGTGAGGTAGGTATAAATATATCCAGGAATGCATATTAATACACAGGATCATTGCTCATTGATTCAGCTAGGCCTAATTTTTCATTATAGCAATACATTCTACCATGTTGAACATCATTGGTTCTATCAGAGGCATCAAAACCCCCAACAACAATATTCTTGGAATGTGATATATCTTGGGTAGATTTTTAGGTCACTAATGTTGAATTGGTTTGTATAATCTCAAAAGGCTCTGTTTCTTGAGCATATATATGTGAATATTTTTATGATATTTTTTTCAGTAGGAAGGTACAGGTTGACCTTTACGATGAATTATTTTTTCATTTCCACCAGTAAAATCTGGTGGATAAATTAGTCACTTTATCAGTGGTAAACCAACGACAAGTTGTTAATTTTTTTTCCATTTTGACGTTAGAGAATTGAAAATTCGGAAAGTGATTCAAATAACAACTGACCTTCCTATTTGCCACCCAAATGACAGTTGTTGAGATAACCACTTCCTTAGAGAATCAGACCGAATATGTGATATTATCATTTGAAACAGTTTCACATAAAAATTATCATCAAAATTAGAATAGCTTGGCTAAAAGAGGAACTTCTTGAAGGCTTGAGATTTATTTGGAAGGAAACAAATTGTTCAGATCGATGATATCAAAAGTAATATTAGAAATTGAATACGTCAATATCACAGCTGAAAGCTGAAATTCGTCGTGAAAACTAAACTGACCTGTTCCGTGATATCCGTAGGAATGAAAATCGTGCACACTGTACGTGGACGGCAGAGTCGGTATGGGAGGAGAAGGTCCTCCAGGACCGTACACGTGTTGCTTTGCATTGCGCCTTATGTGGAAACATGTCCTAGAAGGAGACGCACAGAGCGGTCAGAAAAATATCATCAAAAATTATTCAAACTCGCAGATACTTCAAGTAGCGCTGAGGTAATGAACGCCGCCAAATTCAATCTCAAAAAGCTATGTTAACTGCATACTCTGAAAATATGGACCAGCAAGCGATAGTATGCAGCCTATGTGGCAAAATACAGGGTGAGATATTTTAACATATCAAACTCTGGATATTGGTGACGTAAATATTTCTTTAATCCTCGGAATGAGCAGTTTTTTGATTCATGATAGAGAGACGTAGAAAAAAATATTATGAAAATATTAGAGTTGATGCATAATTTTTTATCAGTTACTTCCAAAGTTGGACACATTGAAATCGGCTCGCGCCCTGTATGTTCTAGGTAAATACATTTATTATCAATGTCTACACCTGTAACAAATCCAATCTGCGATGTTGCCACTTACCCACGGTCAGTCAAGATCCTTGAGATTTTATTTAAATAATACATAATTATTCTGAAAACAATTCAATTACCAGCATTTCAATCTACTTAAAATATTAGAAAATTATTACAAAAAAATATCAGATTGGGATTTTGAGAATACTTTAAAGACATATGGTAGCTACGTTGTCTCTGGTTTTGACACATAAGAAAATATCTACAAGACCCGGAATGAATGTGAGGTTAAAGCGAGGGTTGAAATAACCATTGAGTAAGTGGAGGAAGTGTAAGATATTCTGGCCCTTAGATCAAATTTTCCTTAAATTTACAACCAACTAGACATAACCTAGCGAGGTGAACATTTTTTTTATTACTTACTTCATGTGTTTCAACCTCTGCATAAATCTGTGCTTGTGTCTGTGAGTCCTGAATTTCGGATGATGGGCTTGGGGATCAAGCTGTGACAGATTCACCAGACCATCTTCCGGCAATACAGTCTCCACCCACAATCGACAGATGTTGTCCTTGCAAGAAGTGACCAACATATTTGAGACTGACCCCCTGCAGAAACAATAGAAAAATGACGAATAAAATTCAAATCAGTTTGCACTCTCACTTCGGCATATATTTGCTGGTCGTCCGCCATGACAGATGAGTGACAGCTCTGGGATGGGCAATGTAAACAAAGCTGTATTCCAAATCAACAGGTCGCTCGGTGCTCTTGCAGGTGAATAGAACTGCAATGAGATTTCAATCGAGTCCGGAACTTTTGAGCTGTTTTCGGGACTCACCGTGTCTGTTTTCGTACCAAATTTTGACCAGCCGGTCGTTTTCACCGCAAGTGGCGAAAAGTGTGCCGTCCGGACTGAACGCTAAATGTTGAACAGGAATGGCAGTGTTTGCTTTCCAAACACACTGCCAGCAAGTTTGTTCTTGTTCTAGAATACAAAAACGAAAAAAACAATTGTAAAAAAACCAATTTTGGAAACAAACTTCCATTTAAGTCTGTGTTGATAGTTTCGATCAAAAAAAATCACAAAATTCGTTCGCCATCTTGGAGCCGCCATATTGAATTTATGAATTACGATTTCGCTAACAAAAATTCCATGATGCCTCGTCACTGGAATTATTATAAACATCTACGAAATTTCAAGTTAATCTGACGACTAGAAGTGGTTCAATATTCAGTGGACCTAAACCAATACACAAAAATATACAAGGTGAGTCAGTTTTCAACAAGACTTTAACAGCTCAAAGAAGATACTTTTCCAAGATGAAAATTTTATGTAAACAGACTAGTACAATTTTTCCCCTACAATTTTAGTAATATTGAATTGAAATTAAATATTTTTATTTTCAACATATTATAATTTAGTTTATGCACTTCAGGGATTTAAAGGGTACTTTGAATCCCTATTTTCGGGGGAAAAAGTAGCACTTTAAATATCTAGGGATTTGAAGTATTTTTTTGCAACAAAAGTTAAATTTATTATTTATTTTCAATAATTTCATTAGAAATACAGGGTGTTTCATAATAAATGCGCAGGACTTCAGGATATGATAGCTCTTTCAAGAATATGAAAAAAAGTTCCTATTGTCTTACCCTCTAAAATGCACCATTTTCGACATACAGGGCCATCTTAAAACCCTAGTCTACGCTACTCCAGTTGAAAATGTTGACAATTTAAGAGAGCGCATTGTTGCTTCTTGCAACATAATTCGGAACACTCCGGGTATTTTCCTATGTGTTAGACAGTCAATGCATCGAAGAATTGCTGCGTGCATTGAAGCTAACGGCGGACATTTCCAACACTCAATTTAACTAAGTATGATTTGTTTTTTTTTATTTTGCAAATATGGAGTTAACGTTTGGTTTTTTTACTTGTTCTAACGTTTAAATAAATTTTGTATAATTATGAAAAAAATTATTGAAAAAAATTTACCATGTTTTTCAACATGAAAGTTGATTTTTCTTGAAAACGGTCAACTTTGGAGCTTATAAACAAGAGTCCCTTTTTTGTGTAGAAAACATTGGCGGTTTGAATAGGTGGCTCAAAATTGTACTTTTTCCAGTGGCGTAAAAGTTGGAGGAAATAACACCCACTACCCCTTCAAAATCTTCACCAATTATGAATTTAAAAAAATAATAAATCAGCCCAAAACATAGCTTATTATGAGTAGAAAATGCCTACAAAATCTGTTTTCTGTGCGATAAACGGTTCCAGAAATATTCGCAAAAAATGATTTATTTTTTTTTATTTCAACACCCTGTATGTCGAAAATGGTGCATTTTAGAGGGTAAGTCAATAGGAACTTTTTTTCATATCCTTGAAAGAGCTATCATATCCTGAAGTCCTGCGCATTTATTATGAAACACCCTGTATAACATGAAATGGATGCAACAAAAGTGTGTTTAGAACAATATCAAACTATAAAAAACAACATAACTTCTATTAATATTAACATTTATGTTTAACAAAGAAGTGAATTACTATTATTGCAGCTGTTATTTTTATTAATAAAAGTGTTTTGGAAAATTGTAGCCGTTGTTGTTGGTTTTTTTGTTATTTTTTTTTCGATGTTTTACCTATCAAAAAGTACATAAAATAGTATATACACCTCACTAAAGTGTTTTCGAATCCCTCGAAAAATTATACATAAACTTTTTGTCTGGGGATTTAAATTACCACTATAATTTACTATTATATTAATATTTATACAGTGAGGACCAAAAGTCCGTCGCCCCCCCTGTAACTTCTTTATTCTACATATTACAAAAAAATGTTAAATACATAAGTTGTAGGGTTTCATTCGATCTCTTTAATGGTTTAAGTTTCATTCATACAGAGTGTCTTAAAAAAGCACGGTGACTTAGAAGTTAATTTTTTTAAATGAGACACCCTATATTTTATTTCATTGTTAGATTCTTCCTGAAGAGCTGATTTCGTCGATCTATCATACTTGGGGTGTAGCGCGAAAGATTACAGAGATATAGGGTGTGAAAAATCGAGATTTTTCAACTTTAGGAATTTTTTGTGCCGAAACTATCCATTCTTGCTCAAAACGGCTTACATGTCCCTATCTCAACTTTCCATTTACTATCGATTCAAAATTTTGAGTTTTGCATCTATTTGTTTCTATTAAATGTCAATAGATAGTAAATGAAAAGTTAAGATAGGGACATGTAAGCCGTTTTGAGCAGAAATGATTAGTTTCGACACAAAAAATTCCTAAAGTTGAAAAATCTCAATTTTTCACACCCTATATCTCTGTAATCTTTCGCGCTATACCCCAAGTATGATAGATCGACGAAATCAGCTCTTCAGGAAGAATCTAAAAATGAAATAAAATATAGGGTGTCCCATTTAAAAAAAATAACTTCTAAGTCACCGTGCTTTTTTAAGACACTCTGTATGAATGAAACTTAAACCATTAAAGAGATCGAATGAAACCCTACAACTTATGTATTTAACATTTTTTTGTAATATGTAGAATAAAGAAGTTACAGGGGGGGCGACGGACTTTTGGTCCTTACTGTATATTTGCATGTATTATGCACATTTATTATGATTTTCAACGATGCAACTCATAACTCATAGTTATATAGAATAATTAAAAAATGAAAATGTCCATCAACAACAACTATCCAACATTTCCTCTCTTCGAGTGTTGCTACCTTGAGGCTTATCTGGTTCAAAATGCGGATCCCCATCGTCCGCCCCGTCGGCATGCCCACCCCCTAGGGTGAAAGTGACGGGGGGCTGTTCCTCCTCCACAGCGGCGGCCTGGGACTTCAGGTGCCACAGCTGGACGTGCGCCCCGGCGGTCAATAGGCGGGACCCCTCCAGGTTCCAGCTCAGAGACCGGATGGGCGAGTCCGTCTTCAGGGTGCCCGTTTGAACCCATCTGTAGTCCAAGCCCTAGGTGGGGGGGGGGTTGAGAAAATATTGAGTGATGGTGTGAACGGCTTGGATGATTGCTGTGTTGTTTAGAGAAGCGGCAGAAAGTCAACATTGAGATGGTAGATATGATAAGATTTATGATGTTGACTTATCTAGGTGTAATAAAATTTAACCAGGTTCTTGTTGTAATTTTTCAGATATTTCATGACAATAAGAATATTATCCTATATAGTTGAAGAGAAATAAATTAATACATAAAATCCAGTACTTTGGGTGGTTAGGAAAAATGCCAAAATACATTACAAAATGTTAGCATCAGTCATGATTATTTGAAATGCTAGTTACAAATTTCCACACTGCAAAACCCACACCTATGCTCACAACCAATATAAGATACCTTTCTTTTTGTTGATCTCTTTTTTGTATTCTGAAATGAATACAGATATTTGATTTCTTTTTTAAACATGATGTAAATTTTTATAATCAAGCATGTGCAGGAATGTTGATTTGAAAATATCATAATGTCCCCAATATTGTCTCCTCTGATATCCCTGATAGTAAATATATTTGTATTTTGTACCATTTGAATGAAACTTTGAGGGAATGTGTGTTTCTGGCATAAATAAATTCTATTCTAGGTAGAAATGAATTCAATCCCTTTATTCATACAAAAATATTCATTCTACCATCCATAATTGCTGATCATATTCCATAGAATTTCAAGATGTTGTGAAGCAGCATCTTCCTCATAAAGTGTTTTTATTGCATGCCTCAATGAAAGTGATAATGTAATTTCTCATATAAGTATCAATTATGGTAATATTCAATTCATAAAAATATTATGAATGAAATATCTTGAAATATGTATTCATCTAGATTACTTTTCATTCCTTATTAGATTGGGTGTCAAAAAATTTTATTCATGATGGAAATGAATTCAATCACCATATTCATACTACAATCCCTATTGATCATATCATATTATATTCTATAGAAATGCAAGATGTTGTGGAGCAGTATTTTCCTCATAAAGTGTTTTTATTGCATGCCTCATCAATTAAATTGATAATGAAATTTCTCATATATATAAGTATCAATTATGGTAATATTAAATTCATATACATAATTAATCTAATATCCTGAAAGATATGTTCATCAAGAATCTAGATCCTTTTCGTTCCTTATTTTACTTTATTCATCAAATGAGCCACTTACATGAGTTGAAGTGTTATGTATCAAGGGAGTTGGCTCAAAGATGCAAACCACATCATCATAGGAAGCTGCTATCTTCCCCGTATCACTGGAACAGTCAATGGAACTGATCCTGATGTAATCATGAATGGCACCAGGTATAATCTGAACTCTTTCAAATGTTGAAGCTAGTACTACGATGTTGCAGCCAGCAGCGTAAGCCTAAAAACAACCAGAATATGGAATACATTGGTGAACTTGTTGAGTTGATAAGCTTACCGTGAATGGTACACCTTCTACTGATCCCACAGCAAAACATTTGTCGCCTGCATTGCAGGCCCCACTTACGATTTGGTGCAAGTTCATGATGATATCAATGGATCAGGAACATGTTTGAATTAAGGGTTTGCCTCATCCGCAAAGGACGAGAGGACAAATTAATTGTAATAAATCAGGTAATTTCCTCTTCAAAAAGTATCAATTTCAATGTGACAGTAAATCAATCCACCGACACATGACGTATTTTTCTAGTCAGGTCAGCTGAGTTCTGTCATTGTTGTCAAACTGTCATGATATCTTGTTATCTTTGTTCAATCGACGTTACCAACAGAGATAGAGTGAAAAATGATTACAGTGAAAAAAATGGTCAATTCTTTTGACATTGACATTTCTATTTCAATCTTCTTAAATGACGTGTTGTTGACGTGTAGCGGTGACCCAAAAGTTTATTCAAAAAATGATCAAAAACGCATATTTACTGCTTTTAGCTTTCTTTCTAGCGATAGATATTTCACATGGCTTGTATTTCCACATCGGTGAAACAGAAAGAAAATGTTTCATAGAAGAAATTCCAGATGAAACGAACGTCATAGGTAAGTCCATAAAGGGACTCCATAGTCCATACCATCTGTGTCTGTGTATTGAAAGCAACATAGGTATGATTATGTTTTTCCAGTTAATTATAAGGTTGAGCTGTACGATCCACGAAGTGGAGGATTCATGCCTTCCTCAGCTGGAATTGGAATGCATGTTGAAGTAAGAGATCCTGATGACAAAATAACTTTATCCAGAGTGTACAGTGCAGAGGGAAAAATTTCTTTCACATCCCACACTCCTGGAGAGCATGTGATCTGTATGTACTCAAATAGCACAGCTTGGTTCAGTGGTTCACAGCTGAGAGTGCACTTGGACATTCAAGTTGGAGAACATGCCATCAACTATGGAGAGGTGGTGCAGAAAGAAAAGCTCTCAGAACTTCAGCTGAGAATAAGGCAGTTGCTAGACCAGGTTGAACAAATCACCAAGGAACAGAACTACCAGAGGGTAATTGACAAAGCTTTTGGCATTGTGCAACACTTACAAATTTCATTTTTAGTACCGTGAAGAGCGTTTCAGACAAACCAGTGAGAGCACCAACTCCAGAGTTCTCTGGTGGTCTGTTACTCAAACAGCAGTGCTTTTGGTGATGGGAGCATGGCAGATGAAACATTTGAAGAGTTTCTTTGAAGCCAAAAAATTGGTGTAAATAATTCAGACTGAATATAAATTCATATTTTTTTTTTAATAAATTTTCTTCCACATATTGGTTATCTCTGGATTAGACCCTACTATATCATAAAATTCATTTCAAACTTGTTTCACAAATAAAATTTCAATAAAATAATATTTTGTAGTACTGTGATAATTCAAGTAAATCCTACAGATTTGTCTAAATAATTGGAAAATTTAAACTCATCTGGTTCTGGATATTTCTTCAACAAGGAGAAATCCTTTCTCAAAACTTCAGTTAAATTTCTACATGTACTATTATATAAATATCCATTGTTTTGTAATTCTTCAGCCAACTCTATTTGGTGGTTATCCATCAGACCTTCATTTGTGACTACAATCAGAGGCTTGTGATGTTTCAGCACTTCAAGACAAGTTCCAGCACCAGCATGGCTTATTACCAGATCACTCTCCACAATTTTTTGTTCAAAGTTTTCAAAATAGTCACTATAAAGCAATGTTAGTTTGTTATCTATAATTATCTGACGTGTGTTATCGTTTCTATGAAATGGTAAAGTTAAACTATTGAGCTTCAGTTCACAGAAGCCTCTTCCTGTTTGCAACTGAACTAATGTGTATCCAAGATCCAATAGTGTATGTATACACTCGTTTGACGTTATGGTGTCTATTAACTCCCGAAAATTAGTGGTACCCACGGTCACAAATACTTTTTTAGGGCTCATTAATTTTTTTCGGATCAACATAAAATCAAAAGATAACCAACAAATATATATCTGTCAAAACTCAAAAGTGTCAAGAGAAAAAGGAGAAATGTCAACTTTATGACATTTTTTACTGTCAGTGTCATTTGGTTGAGTGGTGGTTGCCCTATATAAAAATTTTTAATACCTAATTTTTTAATAAAAAAATTCTTTTCAAATGCAGTGTTGATAATCTGAGTTAATAAATTGTGTAGATATAGTCAGTATATTCATATTTTGTTCACCATGGCACCATTTCTTAATTGTGGCCTAATTCTTAGGTTAAGTTCAAAAGCAAGGGTTTTTTCGAGATTTTCTTCTAGCACTCCAAGGGTATAAAAAATAATCAACAAAGTTGAATAGAGTTTAATCTGTTCATTTTATAGAATGGGCTAGTGTTGGGAGTTTATACCGATTCAGAAAAAAATGGGGTACAGATGACACCTTCTGCTGAGAAATACAATGAATGTTCAAATGGAAAATTGATGGAACAAATCAAATTGTGAGTACCTACTTGTACATTATTTTTTCGTTGTTGCATTTATAATTCTCATTGTAAGTATGTACACCTATTCAAATTCATACTATAGTAATAAATGGATTGTCAGGAACATGGTTATTGACTAAAAAAATATGAGTTCTCTAAAAGAGTGTGCATGATATTGTATTCTTCTTCATTATCATTACCACAGTTGGAGAATTCTGGATAAGGGAGTAGGTATGAACCTTTGAATGGCCATGATAGTTTCATTCCTGTGACATCTTTTGAAAAAATACCAGATGAGTATAGGTGTACTTCAAATTCTGAATTTTATATATAAACATAACATAATGGATTATGAACAGACCTGAAACTATTACCTTAGTATGTTGGTATTGTAGATGTTTTTATGATTTCTTATTCTCACCTCATATGCCTGATTAATTGATTTATTCTGAATTGAATTACATTTTCCATCGAATATGAATTGAAAATTGACACAGTTGGTCTCAAAGTTTCATTTGGATGAGAACTAAATTTGCATGACACACATCTACCCGTTTCAGGTCTGTCATTGGTCCATCATAAGCCGCCGTCGACGGCGAACCGCGTGTCCCAAAAAATGGCGTCCGGCCGCGGCGGCGGCGGCAGCGACAGCCGCCCCAGCCCCGCCCCCGCGCCCATCGTTGGCGGCACGGCCGCCCCCGCTATCCCCTCCAATCGCCCCTCGATACGCACCCCCAAACGGCCGCGACCCGCACAAACCGCCTACCCAACCGCCTCCGATGACAAAAACGACGATTTCCTCTGCCCCGTCTGCTTCAACCTCATCTCCGAGGCGCACATCACTCGGTGCGGCCACACCTACTGCTTCGGCTGCATCAGCAAGGCCGTCGAGGTGCAACAGCGCTGCCCCAAGTGTTCGGCCGCCCTAACCGCCCAGCAGATCTTCCCCAACTTCCTCCTGAACGAACTCATCGCCAAACACCGGCGCCGCCTCGGCCTCGCCAGAGACCCCTCGGGTGAATTCGCCGACGGCCTCAAGGACTTTGTGGCCGCCGAGTCGCAGAACCTCAGCCTACCCGACGTCAACGTCATGCTGGAGGTGCTGACGCAACGCAAGCGACTGCTCGAGGCAGAGTCTTCGGCAGCGCAGAACCGGCTGCTGCTCGAGTTCCTGCAGAATCTGCTGAAGCAGAAGCGCGAGCAGCAGGCGCGCGTCGCCAAGGAGATCACGGTGATTGAGCGCGACATTGACGAGGTGTCGGACAAGTTGCGTGACGTGCACAGCAAGTGCCCCACGTTGGAGGACGTGGAGCGCACCGCTGCCGGCGCCTCGGCGTCCGATCAGACGGCCGTCGACGCCATGAAGAAGGAGATGATCGAACTGATTGACAACATCGGGAGGAAGGAGGATCCCTGTTTGGCGAAGCGGCGCAGGCGCATGTACGCCTACTTCGACGACTTTGCCGACTGCTACTTCTCGCACCGCTCCAAGGACGTCATCTTCGCCAAGGACAAGACGGCCAAGCCGGCGGCAGAGCCGACCGTCGCCTTGGACAACTTCCGCGAGAGTCTCGTCAAGTTCTCCACGTACAACTCGCTGCGCGTCCTCGCGACTCTCAACTACTCCAGCGACCTCTTCAACAACTCCACGATCGTTTCGAGCATCGAGTTCGACAAGGACAACGAGTTCTTTGCCATAGCGGGCGTGACGAAGCGCATCAAGGTGTTTGAGTATGCGGCCGTGATCAAGGAGCTGGTCAGCGTGCACTACCCCTGCATGGAGATGGTGTCCAAGTCGAAGATATCGTGCGTCAGCTGGCACTCGTACCACAAGAGCACGCTGGCGTCGAGCGACTACGAGGGCACGGTGGCCATCTGGGATGCCTCGACGGCGCAGAGGACCAAGACTTACCAGGTGAGTCATAAGCTAGGGGTGATGCTGCAGTATTTTTTTTTTGTATGAAACAGACGGTGCGTAGCCGATTAGGCAGCCGCGTGTACTCTGCTGAGCAACATGCACCGCAAGTGGTTATACGACTGTAGGCGGCACATCATTACTTCTTCGTATATGGGATGAAACAGACATACACAAACAAATACACAAAATATACAAAATATGACAAATATTTTATGTTACATAGAGTATTTAAAATTTGATAACAAAACATAAAGATGTATTTATGGAAAGATTGAATAACAGGCCAATAATCTCAGATTATAATATATACTATAATCTAAACCAATAAACATATTATTGTACCTGATTCACATTCCAGATAATGAAGGTATATACCTATGATCACAGGTTGTTTAATCTGAGCTGTGGTAATCCTCAAAACCTTCTTTACTTTTCCTTTTGAATTATAGTTTATAAAAAATACTGGATCGTGAATCGTGTAAAATGAAAACATTTGTAACATAACCAACAAAATGATGACAACGACGTAAACAAAACTCGATCAATATTTCAGCGCCTGTGTACAGGGTGGACCAAATTCGAGGGTAACATTGGGATCACGTAAACCGTAAGGGTCGGTGGAATTGTGGCAAAGTTGCGTAATTTTGGGCTGAATGAAATGCTGTCGAGAAAATCGTAAATTTCCCATTACTTCCGGAGATATCCGAAAAAAACTGAAATTTCGTGAAATCGTTTTGATTTTTTCCTGGTGTTATTTGAAGAAAATTTTCAAAATGAATGGCAGTTCATCGTTGCCATTTTTTCTTTCCTACAAGATGACGTTGTCACATTTGCAGTCCGACGTTTCGTGTTCGGCCCACCACCATCAACTTTATTTTTTCAAATACGGACCTGGATTTTTTATTTTGGATTTGGTTTTCTTTCGGTACCCTGATGATAATGACATATCACCACTATCGGAAAAATTAGTATATATGAGAAAAATTGCTTATTGAAATAAATGCATCTATCCATCACACATTGCTCTTGATGTAGGTTTGTTTTCGTTACACTCGTTATTGAGAGCGCTTCAGATATTCTAGTTTGCAATTGGTATTTTTAACAGAAATAATGAATATTTTTGGTCAATAAATAATCCTAGAATGAATCAAGAAGTGAGACCTCAGGGTCACAACTCATTCAATGATTGGGTAGGTTCATACAAAAATATACCAAGGAAATTCAAATTACGATCAGTAGGAAAATTTAATAAGACACCAAATCATGGATTCGCTAGATGACGAACCTTTAGATGTTTTGCGGGATCTGTGGTGGAAACAAGATGGAGCACTATCGCATAATAGAAGACAAGTTTCAAATTAGCTGAATTTGCTGTTTCCAAATAAATGGATTGGCAATCAGGGATTCATTCGTTGGCCAGCTAGAAGTCCTGATCTCAGCCTCCTAGATTTCTTCCTCTGGGGATTCTTGAAGAATAAATTATACAAAACTGTGTCTCAAAATATAGAAGTTCTAGAACAGAATTTAATAATAATAATAATATTTATTTCTTTGGTTGAAAAGTACAGTTGAAAAAAATCAATGTACAATAAACAAAGAAAATGTCAAGTCCAGAAGTAAAAATAACAAACTATGCATACAAAAAACAAAAAACGTGTACATGTAAATAACTACATATACCCATATTATAAAAGTCAATCGAAATAATAAAACAAAACATTCAAGAGTAAACAGTACAACCAAACCTGCTAAAGCTGAAGATCTCATGTAAGTTGATCAGTGAATTCCTGAATTGTGTAACAAGTCCTTTGAAGTAAAATTTTTTTCAGATGCATTTTGAATACATGAATATTTGGGGAATTCTTAAGAGTTATTGGAAGCATATTGTATAATTTACACCCACTGTACTCTACGCTTTTTTCATACAGAGAAGTTCTATGAGCGTTTGTTAAGATTAGATCTCTAGAACGAGTATTGTGGTTATGTGATGGACGATAGGACTGATTTGATAAGAGAAGCCAGGAAGAACTATAAATAGTGCTATTAAAAATTTGCAAATGAGAATCCGCGAGTGCATTTAACAAGGTGGTTACATTTTTGACCATTTAATTTAATACTATTTGGTTATCAATAATAGTTAAATGTGAGTCATTAAATGAAAAGAGGAAAGATGATGCATTTATTTCAATAGGTAATTTTGCTCATATATACTAATTTTTTTGATAGTTGTGATATGTCATTATCATCAGGGTACCAAAAGAAAACAAAATCCTTTATAAAAAATCTAGGTCCATATTTGAAAAAATAAAGTTGATTATGGTGGGCCGAAGACGAAACGTCGGACTGCAAATGTGACAAGGTCATCTTGTAGGAAAGAAAAAGTGGCAATGATGAACTGCCATTAATTTTGAAGATATGACGAAATTTCAGTTTTTTTCGGATATCTCCGGAAGTTGTGGGGAATTTCCAATGTTCTCGACAGCATTTCATTGAGCACAAAATTACGCAACTTTGCCACGATTCAACCGACCCTGTAACTCTTACGGTTTACGAGATCCCCATGTTACGCCTCGAATTTGGTCCACCCTGCACATATCTATGACTGGACCTTCAAATTTTGCGCTTTCGACATCTCTCTCTAATATTCGCCCTGTCTAGGTTTCCAATCTCCCATCCCCCCCAAGGATGGTAAACTAGAGAAGGATGGTTCATTCAAGCGATTTTTTCGGCCAAAAGGCGTGGCTTCCGAAGGCGCACGATGACGTAGTCAACGGCCCTGAATTCAAAATTATTAATGCTAAATATCACTAAATGGGCATTAAAAGTAATTTTACTGTGATGTACCTTTTTATAATCGATACATATTGACTATTGATGGTTATTGGTATCATATGGCTTCAAATATTAGTAATTTTTGTGAGCAAAAACTCCTTGATTCACAAAAATTCCTGAATGTCCACCAAGAAAATAATACATGAGATGATTTAACGTTTACAAAACAGGGAATATACCTATTCCATAAATAAGTAAGTACCTAATACCTACCTTGAAAACAATTTCATATTGAAAATAGGGAAATTTCAATGAAGAATTCATAGGTACTGATGAATGATGCATGTAATGCATGTGTGCATATATATTATTCAATGCACAGGTTATTGAAAGTTCATATTTTGAATTGAAATTGATATACCTACCTATTTTATCAAGTTTAACAATTATCCAGTGGATGGTGAAAATAAAATACACTCTTTAATTTGATTTATGGGTACCTTTATTACACATTATACATAATAGGTATATAAATATATAGACATCAATTTCGATTTTCTCATTAGCTGACTATTTTCTTCATTTATACATTGGACTCTACTATAGATGCAATCCAGGTTCTTTCTTTCATTTGCAGGTTTTTATATCCTCATTATAGCTCGAAGTATACAAAATTCCTGAATCTGCAGATTAGGTACATGGAACATCATAAAATAATGAGAATATATAAGTACTTCTTTTTCATAATACATTTTCATCTACCCATTTTGTAGATCTCTTTCTTAAATTTGATTGTACAAATCACAGTGATGTATGACTTGTATCAGGATTCACAACATCTGCATGTTCACAACTTATCCACCTTTTCCAAAAAGTATCCCAAACAATTAAATCAGTGCCTTTTGGAAATGTGTGGTAAATAATACTGGAATCCTCTTGGTTTTTGTCCAAGATAGGAAATCTGCTACCTGGCATACTGGTTATTAGATGGAAATCATTTCATAAACACTACACACTTTTCAATGGAGGTGATGTAATGATTTATTAATATTTATCGACACTACTAAATCTTCTTACTGAGTAATTTGTCTATACCTACAATTATTGAAGAACTCTATTTGAAAAAAAAAACAATTCGTACAGCCACAATCCACAATTGTGCCACAATATGAATATCGAAACAAAACATAATTACATAAATGTAAACAAATGAAATGAAATAATCACGGTAATCGTCCGTTGCTATAAGCAACGTATACTAAAAGGGGCCTTCTAATTGGTTGAAAATAAATTTATGAAATTTTCAATGGAATAAAGGATGTGGTTGATTGTTCATTTGACCATATCCAAAGACATGGCGGATATCCTTTTTATCTGTGATATGTATGGGTGACTTTATAAAAACTTTTAACATTTAAAATTTATCACCTAACATTCAAGACTCAAGAGCTGATAAGTTGATTCTGTTATAAAAAAACTTAAGATTTGGGACGGAACAAATAATTTTGACGTTGGCAAGTTCTAACCTATATCTATTATTATTGTTTTTGTTCGAATTTTTTTTAATAATAATTTCATTTAAATATTATTTCTGTCATGGACGATGCTCTATTTAATTCAACAAGTTGGAGAATTCAGACATATTTATGATAAACAAAAAGTAGTTATTCTAAAATAAACTCGCCAAGAAAACTGCCTGGAAAACAATTGGCCAAATATATCTTAGAAAACTGAATTGCGGAATACATTTCCATCATGATTTGATCCTGGACAGCCTACATCAATGAAGAAGGATTTATGAGAAGCATCACAGATAGCCATCAATAGTATGCTTGATAGTCTTCTTGTAGGAGAAGTATTCTGTTCCAGCATGTTTTGTATTTTGTATCTGAATATGCTTTCCATCAAGGGCACCAATACAGTTTGGCATATTCCATTTTTCATAAAATTCCATTGAAATTCCATGCCAATCGATTTTTTCAGTAAATTTTCCACAGTACATCGCTGGTTTCCTCTATGATGACATGTGTACATAGTAGTCAGTCCAACATAAGCAATTTGCTGCATATTGAGGGCCGCCAGTGACGTCACGATCGCGTCGTTCGATGTGCCAACATTGCGTCTTATGGCAATGAAGTTTTTTACCATCCTTGCATCCCCCCCTCCCCTCTCGTGCTGCTACACGCGTCCCACCGTCCGTTGCAGGAGCACCAGAAGCGCTGCTGGAGCGTCGACTTCAACAGCGTCGATACGCGCCTGATAGCGTCCGGCTCGGACGACGCTCGCGTCAAGCTGTACTCGCTGACGGAGGAGCACTCCGTGGCCACATTGGAGGCCAAGGCGAACGTGTGCTGCGTCAAGTTCAATCCGCGCAGCTCGCACCACTTGGCCTTCGGGTGCGCCGACCACTGCGTCCACTACTACGATCTGCGCAACATGTCGGAGGCCGTCAACGTCTTCAAGGGGCACAAGAAGGCGGTGAGCTATGTCAAGTTCCTCAACAGGTGAGTGTCTTTGTCGGGGTGTCAAGGTCATATATATAATAACAACTATATGGATAACACCTATTCTTCTCTTCAAGCGAAAGAGAAGCCAGTTTTGGAAAAACAAAAGACTGTCTGGCTTGCTAATGATGAATTGTGCGCATGCGCGGGTTTTGACGAGTTGAAATCCCCTGACGTTTTTAGAATTTCATAGGTTAGGTATATTTGTTGACTCAAATTATGGAGAAGAGCGTTAATATAGTTATTAATGTACTTACTGATTGTTTACAGAAGTGATTAGTGAGTGATAACAGTGATTGATCAAAAATTAGCCCACAAATCTTGTTCCGATGACTTTATCGTCACAGGTTTCTATGCAAATCGCAAGTATCGCTTTGTAGATCACATCCATTTCTGCATTTATCATCAACTATCATTCAATATCGTCAAACAATCCATCAATGAATGAATATTTGAAAAAAATATGTCATGATGAAATAAAAACATCGAATTGAAGGTTATCTCACACATTTGATTGATTTTTAATAATTATCATACGTTTGTTGTTCACTAGAAAGCTACTCTCCTCCATGATGAAAACGAATGTCGATTCTTAATTCAAACTTGCGCATGCGCATATTCGCGATTTGTCCCGCAGACTGTCATTTGTTTTATTTTCCGGCTTCAGCTCTGGTATCCATGTTACCTATATAGTTATTATTAGATATATGGTCATGGTTTACTCTTGAATCATTAATAAATAGGGTATTAAGTCCGCGTATTACACGGTGCAGAAAATGGCACATTTACTGTATGAAAATGTGAAGGCAATATTTTCTGCATCGTGTATTACAGTAAAACTGGACAGGTTCTATTTTCGGACAGATTTTTTGTATGTGATCATGCACAGTGTGATTATTGCATTGCAGCATTATTGTTTTCGTTTTCGCGAATATTTGTGAGGTTAATTTTATTAATAATAAATACAAATAAAAGTGAGAGTCTTTGGGCACAGTTAGGGCAATGGTAATATGAATTGGACAGCAGAACAAGTTTTGGAACTAATAGAAGAATACCGATTTTAGTATGCTAAAAGAAGTTCATTCTCAACCATATTAAGTACACCTCCTGCTATTATTATCTCTCTCCATATAAATTTTCATTAATATTAACATATTATTGAAGCACTGCAAGCAGAAGCTGCCACCGTCAAAGAATGATTTATTGGAGACATCCTTGTTTGTGTAGAGGGTGTAGGTACCACGGATTCACAAGGGGGAGACTGATACAAGGGTACTAGCAGAAAATTCCCAAGTTAGGTTAAAATGAGGTTAAAATTCTCATAAGAGCCGTTTGGATTCACATATTGTGCATGCTTATGTGTTGAATTATTGATATCGTGTATTACCAAACAATATTTATTTGCAGAAAATTTTTCAATGTTTTCTGTACAACAGTCTGTTTGAGAAAATGGAACATTTTCTCTATCAATTTCTGCACCATGTAATACGGACTTTGGTTTGGTGATATTTGGTTCAAACAAGCTTTTAGTTCATTAATGGTAATCGAAAATAAGGCGTTTTTCCTAGAAGATATTGAGTAATGTTTGAATAGACGCCGCTCGAAAACCCTCCTTTTCAGTGAGACATTCAAACAGCATCATGGCCGCTTCTGTGACGTAACAAGTCCTCTGATAGGCGTATTCTGCTATGTTGCCAGTGTCACTATTTCTCGTAACTTTATAAAAATGTTATTCAATTTCGTCTTATGAATAAAATTAATTGGTTCAGCATTTATAATATCGAAATGGACGCTTCGTGTTTGATAACTGTTTATTGACTCAATCTTGAATGACATGTATGTATACTAAATGCTATGTTTTCGGCATACTCATATTTTGACGAAACGAAATATTATTCATTACTCTCGGCAACGCTAAAAAACGTTATTCTCCAACACGTTCAGTGATAGTTCAGAAATGGTTCAGAACTTGTTACGTCACATCTCGGTACCGTTTCCACATTAATCAAACAGAAACTTTTCTTTATGATTTATTATAGGAATACTCAAAAAAAAAAAGGGAGAAAACATACAACTTATCTGGGGGTGGTGGCTTTTTTCAGAAATCAGTCTTGTATATTTTTCGGTTCGTATAGATGGCGGTACGATCTACTTTCGAATGACAGTCGGATAGTGACATTTATTTGAGTTGTTTTCCTTCAGAATGTAGTGACAATAGGGTCATAAACCTCTAAAGCTTTAGCAGAATTGATGGTCGTTTTCCTTAATAAACTACTACCGATATGCCATCAAAATTAAATCGGAATATTCTTTTATGCTCGAGAAATTCTAAATCAAAAATAATTATTTGACAGCACCATATTTCTGCTGACGTCACCTGGTAGATCTGGATGGTATCGTAAAAAAGAAGAATTTTTTGACATAAACGATGGCAGATAAGTAACGGCGCGTGGTCAGTGATAGAGTATAATGAACGCTGAACAATGAAATAAAACTCAATAGTAACTTACCTTTAATCATCCGAATATATTTTCGTAGGAAGAATTAAAATCGCCCAGTAATTTTTTACCGCCATCTATCAAAGATGACAGAGATTGTCAATTCTTCTTCCACTTCGATTAATGGAACAGAACCTAAACCAACCTACCAGGTGACGTCACATTTTTAAAAAAGGATAGAGAATTTTCGATTTTTGAATGCCGATTTTGGAAAAACCCTTGAAAATAAAAATTTCAAAAAATATCGACGTATTCTCTGGAGACCCGGGTTTCACATATATAATTTTTGAAAAAAAGTGTACAACCCTATTGCATTGGTCCCCTAATCATTTAATATCAGTTGAAGGTGTCGAGGACGATACAGGTTTTTATTAATATCGACAATATGTTTATTTAATTTCAGTGAGGAGATTGTTTCGGCGTCGACAGACTCGCAATTGAAAATGTGGAGCATCAACAAGCCGTATTGCACGAGATCCTTCGTGGGGCACCTCAATGAGAAGAACTTCGTAGGGTTGGGCACTGATGGCGACTACGTGGCGTGCGGTTCCGAAACTAACGCCCTGTACGTTATTATTTTTTTTTTCATACAAAGACAAAAGAGCAATATCATCAAGGGTTTTGTACAGCTTACAGAAACCATGGTTCATCTCAAACTATTTCGAATCTCAACAATGATTCCTATCTCACCTAAAAACATCAAACACTCTTATAGATACAGACCAAATAAAGCTAAGAACCTTTTCTCTATGCAAATTCCTCTGCATGATTGTATAAAATTCGTTTTTCTATTTTGGTTGTATAATGAAGTCATTGTGCAACGCAAATGCGTGTCGAAATAGCCTCTATTTCGATACGCATTTTTTATTATTCGGAGATTGGTACAATCGAACTGTCAAATGAAAGTCAGAAGAGTTAAGCTCACAGCTTACTTCTGAGCGATTTGGATTTGGTGATATTAGCAGTGAAAAACTCAATGTTTCAATTGGTAAATTTCAATTCAGAGTGTAATTTGATTTAAATTGACCAATGAAAACAATAACAACATTGAATTTCTCACCGCTGGTATTGCAATAATCATAATAGCTCAACTGTAAACTGGGCTTTACGCTTGTGCGTCAGATTTTAATTATTTCAATGTCATCATCGTTACCAATCGAAGATGTTTCTGTTATTTATCGATTTCAAATCCATATTTTTCTTCAAATCAATCCAAAATAGAAAAAATAACATATGATACACTTTTTATAAGACACGTTGTCGCACTTGTTCACTTGGAGCACTCCTCGATCGCTTCGCTCGTCGTACTCCAAACAACGCGTGCGACAAAATAGCGTCTTATTATTACTATTTTTATATGATTCTTGGTGCCTTTTATTCCAAGATTTCATTCAGCTTCACTTGGTGACTTCCTTTTCGTTTGTTTCAAAATAATATATTATAATACAAGTTTAATAAGAAGCTATTTTTCAGGCCTGCTATTGCAATAATTTGAAGTCTTATTCAAAACAATTGATTTAATGAAATCCAGCGTATAGCCCAGTTTACTGTGCATATTTGTGTTTCATAATGACTTCATTATAGAATCAAAATAGAAAAATATATTTTCACGATTCCTTCTTCAGGTTCGTCTACTACAAGGGGCTGAGCAAGAAGCTGTTCAACTACCAATTTGAGGCCATTGAGGGGGTGTTGGAGCAAGAGAGGAGGGAGGATGACATGAGCGAATTCGTTTCGGCGGTGTGTTGGAAACAAAACTCGAATGTTGTGGTGGCTGCCAACAGCAGAGGCTTGATCAATATTCTGGAGTTGGTTTAGTGGTTTTGCCCTTTGTTCAGTGAGTTGTAAATATTGTATATTGTTTGTTTAGGAGGGTGGTTTGTAGAGACAATCACTTGTTTTATTGTGATTATTTGATGTGGCCGTTTATTTGATAGCTGATGGCTATTGTAGAATACTCATAGCAATGCCCTGCCATTCCTTGATGATTCTAATTTGAAAAAAGGTGGAAAATCTTTGACAATTTCTTTGAATAAACGAGTATATAGAAACCTACTTGGTATATTTGTTCAAAGTATCACAAATTTTCCTTCCTCAGATACAAAAGTAATTATGGAGAATTAAACCCCAACCATTTTTCAATTGATTAAAAAAAAGCACTATTTATTTTATATATCTTATTATTTCCAGTATGAGATCAATTTGAAGATAAGGTCCTGACAACTTGGATTTTCTCTCAAACGTTCTAAGTTTTACACAGGGTGATTCATTAAGAACGGGCTATATTACTATAAGGCATGTTGGTCTAAATCTTCATTTTGGTGTTTTACTATCTGTAGTCCTAAGATTGTCTTCTCTTAATGAATCTCCTTGTATAATAATAACAACTTTCGGTTGTGATGCAAAAAATATGTCTTTATCAAAATTTGTACACTGCATCAAATGAATTAAACATGATATTGGCTAGCAAGAATGTCTACTTATTCTATTATCTTCTTTGGTTTCCTAGTTTTCGAAAAAATCTAATATGCTTATCTACTTTGAACCTGACCAAAATCATAGTCAAGTCTAAATTAATACAAGCATCATTACAATTAATTATATTTTATAATTGAGTATTATTCACAATAGAACAAGAAATTCCACCTCAATTAATAGAAATACTTGGTCACCATGCTCACTTCAGTACACTTCAACACACCATTATTATTAAAAAGCAAAATGAAACAATATGTATTTCTTTGGAAATCGTTCACATCATGAACTTAGTTGAATGTATATGACAAAGTATTGGATGTTTCAAATAAATTTGCCACCTAAACTTCCAAGTGTGCCAATATGCTTTAAAAATCCACAAAATAACGCACAAATTTAGTATAATAGTCCTAAACAAATTGTTAGTACTGGACTAATGTGTAGATTGAATCAAAATGTACCTTGATGGTTTTTCTCCCGAGCATAGTTCATTCGAACTTGCGTGAGAAAATCTCATCATTATTCTACCTGTTTGTCCAATACAGTGCCTAGAATATAATATGTAATCAAAGATTTGAATGTTTTGGATATGAAACCTCATAGTGGCTGGAAAATTCTTACTCGCAAGGTAATTTTCAGTCGCGTGTGCCCACATAACTCATGCCATTGCTATAAAAAAAGCATTATTAGAGAATGCATGACTAAACGTTTTGTAGGTGACATTTCTACAAGTGCGAGTGCATCTTAGAAAGTCAAAATATGAGTTTTAAAAAGTGGATGGAGGAAATTTCCTTTACAGGGTTTCCGTTATAGTATTTTCCACTCACGCTGTAGAAAAATGTCTTACCAGGCAACCTGATTGATTTTTATCATCTTTGTGATGTGGTTAACTACTTGTTATATTTTATTCATCCCGATCCACGGAGTAGCAATATATGTGCCATCATCTTAATTACGGTTTTATCAATGTGTTGGTTGAAAATTGTATATTTTGTTTTCTCTTCAAATAATTCTATAGTCAAACATCACAGGTGTATGTGAGTTTATTTTGTTCAGAAATAACACTTGTACTTGTTGGTGAAGTAAAGTTTCAATTGGTGAACGATATATTTGAATAGTTTCTTTCACTTACGGTCAGAAAAAAATACAAAACATATCAGTCTATACATTCTCTAGTGTGAAGTTTGACTATAAAATAAGTTTCGTATCTAATATTTATATGTTAAAACGTCAGAAACTTGGATGTGTTTGATTTGTTGATGTTCTTCCTAGTCAAAAGTGTTGAACCTGAATTATTTCAATATTTATACATATATATTTTGTATCAATGTTATGAAGGAGTTTTCGAAATTTTGTATGTATATAAAATAATGAATGTGGAAATAATAAAATTCATCATAAATCCAAAATGCCAAATTCAAGTTTGAAATTTTGTTAACAAAATATTCACGTTTTCTAGCCCAGAAAAACTCAATCTTGTTTCGTTTATGTGGTGAAAAAATGTGCATTATTTGTATGAATAAAAAATCTGAGAATGTGATGAAAATATTAATGTTTAGATTTAATAATCATACTAAGTGAACTCACAGACAGTGATCGAAAATTAGAAGTACGTTAAATTGCGTTACCAAAAAATTTAAACTCTCACATTTAGTGAACATTTCATTCATGTAATTATGCCGTACTTTATTTCTATAGTGCAGGCGTTTTCGGAACGTGAAAGGGGCAATAAATCATTAGTGAGACCAGACACAAGTCCAAGTTCTTTCCACTTGTTTGTGATGTGAAGAAACGTTTTATTGCCTACTCCGCCTTCCGAAAACGTCTGGAATTTCTGATCACTGGCTGTTTCCATGCTGTTATTTTAAATGTCGATCCTTTACCGATCCGTATCTGATAGAAATAACCGATGCCAATACAGATGTAATGAACCGTAAAAATGCATATTTTCATTGGTGTAAAGTAGTTGTGAGATGTAGCAATAAATGAGTCCACTGAGATGTGTGTTTATATTTTTTCCAACTATATTCCTACCTAATATCTGGCCCCTGAAGTTTCCAGAATTATTCACAATAAATCAATCAGTTTTTCGTTTTTTCTAGAGCCGGAAACGAAGTGAAGGCCGGCAAAGCGTTCGTTTTCTGGGGCCTCGACAGCACATTCCAGGCGGTGGCCGTTGTTGGATTGGGAACCAAAAATGAAGAAACCGACGAATTGGAATTGATTTGCCAGGAAAAAGAAGCTGTGAGAATAGCTGCGTCCGGTAAATATCTCCGAAACGAAAGGGGGGGTGAGCGATTATCTGAGAGGGTGGGTTTTTCCAGCCGGTTGCAGAGCATTGGACGCAGCGGGCGTGAAAACCATCCGAGTGGAGACCTTCGCCGACGCCGAATCGGCAGCCGAGGGCAGCCTGTTGGGCACCTGGAAGTTCCAAGAGTACAAGACCAAGCAGGACCCCCTTCCCCTAGTGAGCCTATTCGACGCCCGAGACGACGCCGCAGCCGCCGCGTGGCATCGTGGCGCAACCAAAGCCGAAGCCCAAAACGTGGCGCGCCACCTGGCGGACACGCCCGCCAACCTTCTCACGCCCACCATATTCTCGGAGCGCGTGCAACAGCTGCTACGCCCACTGGGCGTCGACGTGACGGTGCACGACCGCAAGTGGGCGGAGCAACAGCGCATGGGGGCGTTCCTGAGCGTGGCGAGAGGCTCCTCGGAGCCGCCCAAGTTCGTGGAGCTGTCGCTAGGGGGCGGGGGCGGCCGCAAGCCGTTCGTGTTGATCGGCAAGGGCGTCACCTTTGACTCGGGCGGCATCAGCCTGAAGCCGGCAGCGGCCATGGACGAGATGCGTGCCGACATGGGCGGCGCCGCCAGCGTCGTAGGCGCTCTCTTCGGTCTGGCCAAGCTGGGGGCGGCGGATGTAGAGGTGCGCGCGTTGCTCCCCCTGGCGGAGAACATGCCGTCGGGGACGGCGACCAGGCCGGGCGACGTCGTGACGGCACGCAACGGCAAGACGATATGCGTCGACAACACCGACGCCGAGGGGCGTCTTCTCCTAGCCGACGCGCTCTGCTACAGCGCCGAGATGTCTCCCGAGTGGGTGGTCGACGTCGCGACGCTGACGGGCGCCATGCGGGTGGCGCTCGGTGGCGCCGCGACGGGCGTCTTCTCCAACAGCGACCGCCTCTATGGCGAGCTGGAGGCGGCTGGGGGCGTCGCCGGTGACCGCGTGTGGCGCATGCCGCTCTGGCGGCATTATTCCAAACTGGTGGCAGACCATGCCGCCTATGACGTCAACAATGTCGGCAAAGGCAAGGGCGGCGGCGCCTGCACCGCTGCGGCCTTTCTGCGCGAGTTTGCGCCATCTGGCGTCGGATGGATGCACCTCGATATCGCCGGCGTCATGGGGCCAACAGATGAGACGCCCTACCTGCACAAGGGTATGACGGGCAGGCCGACGAGGACGCTGATTGAGTTTATTGAGGGGCAGCAGCCGCGTTGAAGGGTTTCCAACATATTGTGTGATGTAGGATATAAGAGAAAATAATTCCAAAGTATATGAAACTACAAATTTGATGAGTTGTTTTTCGATATTGTGAGTGGCATAAAGTAAATGAACGTTCTGAGTATACTTCTACCTTTATTCAACTTTTAGTTATATCACAATTTCGAAATTCGGTAACGTTACACGTACAAAAATTAAAACAGTACAAATATTTGGTAACTGACTCAAATGCCAAGTGCATAACTTCCACACGTGCCCTATCATAAAATCATCACAGAGATATCTAAGAATTCGGTTATACTGCTAGTTTGAATAAACATATTCTTCGAGAGTGCTCATCACATTAAGAAATATAAATGAATGATTGCAAAAAATTGTAACTACATCGATCATAACACCTAATTAATGTGAAATCAAAGGATGTGCTCAAGTAAATACCCTTTCATATTTTTCTCAATCGATTTTTGGAATAACTGTAATTGGACCATCGTGTGCTAGAACCGGAAGGATATCTTGAAACATCTGGAACCGATTCAAAAAACCGAACGCCAAATGTTACAATGTCCTGGGCATACTCTATAAATTATCTAGTCCAGTATAATATAATAGCTAGATATTAAAAACACAACAACAACCACCGTGGAGTAAAATATTCTAAAATACTGACCAATAACAACTCAAAATTCAGAGAGAATCTCATTCACTCAAGATAAAGATAGGTATTTAAAATGTTTCTACATGTTAAAATTATTATTGCAAGAATATTTCGGAAACAGAATTAATTCCTTCATGAAAAGGATCCGTTCGTAGAATAAATCATATACTACTGAATAAAATCCTTCTAAAATGTAATGATTCTCATGAACACCACTGTTTCGATTTTTCTGAAGCTGTTTAAAAAAATCATCGAGTTCAAATATTGAACAAATGCATTTCTAATTCGAACAGGCAGTAGTGTCAATGAGATTCAGGAGATTACAGCTACAGGAATATAAAAAATTCTGAGGTGTTGCATCATCGTTCGACCAGTTTTCAGCGTACTGAAACAGTAAATTTTTGTTTTCAACAAACTGAACCAAAGTAATTTCTGACCAGTAAAGTGAAAATCTTGCACAAAACATTCCCAGACCTTTTGGAAACAATTTCGAGTCCAACTGTAAAAAACATCAAATGGTCGAATTTCCGCCCCACACCAGAATTTCTTCGCGAAGCCTCCGACGAAGGGTCATTTCACCCCAAAAAGGGCTCGTCGAAGTAGGCCCCGACGAGCGCCGCCTCCGCAGACGCCGCCCCGCCGGGGGGAAGGGGGCACTAGGGGGACACGTAATCGGGGGGCATGGAGCCTCCGCGGCCACGCCCCCTGCCTCTGCCCCTGCCTCTGCCGCGCCCCCTGCCGCGCCCGCGTCACCTGCGGCCATCCGACATTCCCGCAAAGTCTGGAAAATAGTGCAAAATTACTTTTTTTTCTTTAATAATTGTCAAAAGGTCCTTGTGTAGCGCAACTTTTCTGCCATTCAACCAAATCCGTATCTCCTTCCGTCACAACAACGAGTGGAAAACAACTACTTTCCTAGCTAATACCATGCATTACATTTAATTATATCTGCTCGTAGCGCATGCAACGATTCACACAGTGTAAGCAGAATGCGCATGTTTCCTTATTCCTAACCGGTTTCGAGCCTATTGGCCCTCATCAGGGCAGGGTAGTTAACTGAGATCTCCACTCGAGATCACTCTTTGGAAGAAAGATGTTTCTTTGTGTGTGAATCGTTGCATAGTTTGCGATTAGATATTTTAGTGTTTTTGCGTGGTATTTGCCAGGAAAGTAGTTAGTTTCTACTCGTTGTCAACCAGTAATTACAACTGTGTTTGCATAATCGATTGGTTGAGACATAATATGTCTTTTTTCTTCATTTGATGATCTATTGTTTGTTTAGATGAGCATATATTGGAGTAGTAACTGGTAGAGTTGTGTGAGTTGATCAACCGTGCAAAAGACTCCAGGAAAACTACCACAATTCATTAAACGGATGTCAAAGACAAAAATGTATTAATTTCTTGGTAATTTTGGATGTGAATTTTTCATGTAGCTAATATGTCAGTCGTATAGTCAACGCGTGCATAAAAAAATTAACAAATTATGAAATAAACACCTTGAAAAAGGCCAAAAATGTCCATCTGATCACAAGAAACTACGAATTAGTACTTAAATTAGATGGCCGATTAAAAATATTATTCGATTCATCATGCTTTTCTATTTTTCTCTCTTCTTGCCCAGTACGAATTTTGCAATCGATTTTGAGCATTCACCAAAATTTGCAAATGCCCCATATTTTTCCTTATACTTTCATCCCACATTCTTTCAGTACAACCTGTTTGAGGTAAGAGATTTGTATAAGATTATTAATCTGTATGAGGCTGACGCTGGGAGAAATTATTCAATAATTTTCATTATTATTTATATCATAATTTTTTTTAGTAAATCGCAACCACATCAAGAAAACATACTGAATATGACTGAGTTTTGAAGAAGTATGCAAAAATATGACCGAGTTTTGAAGAAGTATGCAAAATCGATAACGCTATACATAGTGCCCTATAAGTATACCACCAAATCTCAAAATTAAGTTGTAGAAATTGACTTTACAGAGAACATTTCAAAAAATCGACAGTTCACTTTATTCAAAAATATGCCAGAAATTTGGAAATGAAGCGAAACTTTCGACAATTCCTTCCAATATCAATGTCAAAATAAAAAATATGGGGAGTATCCTCCAAAAATTTTTACACCTATAGTCAATAATGCTACTTCAGTGTGTAACTTTCTTATGAGCCACCAAACTAGCTCAAAATTTGCAAAAAAAAAAAATTAAACAGTATTGATACGCCTGGGCAATTTTATCAAAATTCATAATAGCTCAGCATCTGCAAAAATATTTAATTATCGCACAGAAGTCTATGAATTATCGATAATAGTGAGATTCGCGATAGAAAATAACACGTAGCACTATCTCATGGTAACAACTCAAACTTCTCGAAGTGGTGTCGTTTTTGTTTTGTTTTCATATTTTTGATGTTTGTGTCAATGTGACATTGGTGTCTTGTCAGCAAACAATAACTGAAACGAGAAAAACGATATGATTTTACATGTATTTCACCAGATAATCTCTCGAAAAACTGCTGGAAGTACACCTTTCACATCAGAAGCGAACATAAACAGAACAGAGGTTAAGTTTTTCTGAGTTCGGTGGTTATACCAATTCGAGTGGTTCACGAGTCACCGCTAGGTGGCGTATCGCTTAGCACCTATCGCGAATATCTCGCGAGCTAGACCTAACCCCTCGCTCACCTATATTACTAGTGGTCTTCTCGAGGTAGGCCAGCGGCCCTTGCAGAACGCCCACCGGCGACTGCTGGCCGAAGGGGCTCCTCGAGGCGCCGCCCATGCCTTGCTGCTGCATGAACATCGCCTGCTGGGGGGACAACATGCCGGGCCCCACGCCCGTCCCCGCCAAGTTGGGCCCCCCCACCTGGAAGCCAATGGGACACTCTCAGATCGGCTCGTCTACTCGGCCTTTTTGGCGGTCGCGAGCTTGGTTTTTCTGTTGTTTGCTCGTTTTCAATTCAATTTGAGACAATTGAAGAAAATATTCTTGTTGAAAAGTTACGGGTAACGGGACGTGGGGGATTCTATAGAACAATATAATGATTCTAGCTCTCAGGTTCCGGTACTCAAAGTCTATCTTCAAAATATTCTTCTTTACTTGGGTGGTTATTTAATCTTCCGCATTTTCACTCAGAACTGCAAGATTCAACCAAAGAATTCCAGTATTGAGAATATTTCTATCATTCTCAGGATTAACTATGTGATGTTCTTTGCTAGTAAGGTTGTAATTATTGAGGTTTAAAGCAATCATAAACAATTTTTATTTTGAAAATCCCCCAGTTATCAATATCTTACATGGGATTTTAACTGGAATATCTCAGTAAACACCAAGGATCAATAGTCTTGCTAATAAACTAGGAGGGTTGTTGATACATGGTTGATACCACAAAATTTGCCAGGAAGGAAAATTATTGATTGATTTATCATTGACGAATTTACAGATATCTGGTAATGAATGGTATCTTGAAAAATATTCAAAAGGACATATTTAGTGAGTTCTGTAAAAGCATAATATATATTTGTGAATACCAACCCTCCGATTTTTTAGCAGCAACATTTTCAAAAGAAATGAAACTAACTAAAATTTTGAAATTTTTATTTTGCTAAATCATTCACATAATTCAAATGATAGGTAATAAATCTGCAACACTTAATCAAGAAAACTGAAAATCAGATAACTTACACAGTTGTGAATAGAACTAATATTCTAGTAAAGGCACATTTGAGCAAAAGTAGACATTGTATACATTTAGTACAATTTTTTAAGCTACTTTGTTACATATCACATTTAGTTGATCAATTATCAAAAAATTAAATTATATTGCCACTTTCTAAAAAACCCTGAGAGTTAGTATACAAAAATATACACTAGTGACAAGAGAGCAGCCTAAAAAAACGTTGTATCCGAAAAAAAAAAAGAATATTTATTGAAACTATCCAGTATTGACTTAGCACTTGAAATTTCATATTGCATAAGATGCACATACAATCATGTTGAATCATCAGTTATACTTATTTCTGTCAACACAAAGGTTTTTGGCAAGGAGAAACAGTTCAATAGACACTGAGATTTTTCTAATAATGCTAAATCTAGAGGAAAAAAACTGAACACAATACCTATATACACAAAATATGACACCATTTTATTCATACCAAAATAACCATTCATCCTGATATCATGAATCCTTTCATAATATGGTTTTCATTGATGGTTGTTTTTTTTTCATAAATATTGGTATAATTGAATATTCTAACGTCGATCTACCTGCATTTGCTGTAACTGTTGCTGTTGCATCTGTTGCATTTGCTGCTGCATCTGCAGCTGCTGTTGCTGCTGCAGCTGTTGTTGTTGAAGCTGTTGCTGCATTGCAGGTGATATGCTTGGAATCATCTGATTTGGTGTTTGGTTACCAGGTATAGGTATGGGTGATGGTGGAATGGAACTTCCACCAGGAGTGACACTGCCTGAAAGAGGACACCAAAAACTATATACATGGTGCTACACCTTATGTTGGCAGTATATTATTTGTCATTTCAAGTTGTGGGTACCTTGTGCAGGGCTTTTGGAGAAGCTCTGTATGTCAGCCAGCAAATTTTGCCATACAGCTATCTTCTCATAATGCCTTTTCAGCAGCTCTTCCTTCCTGGCTAGTTCTAACCTCAATTCACTGATGTCTTCTTTGACATTCATCTCTGGTTTCAAGGCAGATAACAGAAATCTCTTTTGGAGGAAGAATGCCTCCATTTGTCTAGCCAGGTCTATAAATCGTAAGGTGGTCTGTTCAACTTCAACTTTAATTTCATCTTTATCTGATGTGGGGACAGCCTCTTCTTTAGTGAGTACATTCAAACAGTGCTGTGAAAAACAAATATCATTCAATGTGCTGTTGCTACTTTTGAAAGAACATTTACCTGAAATGCTTCTTCAAACTCGTCTACAAGATTTCCACTGCTATTTGTGGGAGTTGCCATCGCCGAAACTGGAGGCGACGCCTCTTTCATTGGAGTCATGGAATCAATGACTGAATGGGCTAGGAAGAAATCAATCAGCGGCTGATGAGTGTCACCTAACACGCTTCCTTCAACACTCTTCAACACTCATTTTTGATTTTTCGAGTTTTCAAAATTAATAAATTATTGATTAAGAGAATCCTGTTCCTATGGTGGGTAATCCTGGTTGCAGTGGCACAGACCACCTACCCTGTGGTTTCTTCTGATTTTTTTCACCTCGACCACAGATCCACAGAATGTAGGTCGACCACCTCGAAACCTCGACGAACCTTGGTCAAAATCTGGCGAAAAATATGGATTTTGTTCAAGTGCTAACTGAGGGATGACGCCATAGGATGACGCTACTAAAAAAAGGATTATTTTATTCATACTTCATCAGGTGTTGTTCTCGTGTTCAACGATAGAGGCGCTAACATCGAAAGATATTTGAAAATTTGAAATTTCTATAATATTCACATCACTATCACTGGAAAATGGCTCCAATGAATTGTTAGAAACAATTAAATGTTATTTGTTAGAACCAAATATTCATGATTTAAAGAAGATTTGAGAATTTATCAGGGGTAATACGACGAGATCATATAAAATAAACAATATAACATTGAATTCGAATACGGGCAGGAAAAAATTTTCAGACACGACGAAAAGAAAATATATAGAATTTCCATGTTATAATTCGTGTATATTGTCTAATATGTGTTTATCTCAACTAATAATAGCGGAAGGAAACCACGACAACCGCCATATGAGATAATGATTTTCATATCACTGGAAATGAAGTGAATATCAGAGTGAATCATACATATAAATAGATATCACTTTTACGCAAAAGCTTTTGCTTAATCTAATTAATATATTATTATTTATATCTCTGTTCATACACATCACATCCGATTGCAAATGGGCATATAATTATGTTTATATATATAGATATATAATAGAATATAAATTTGCAATAATTCAGGAAGAAAAACATTCCAAAATGAATTTGAATACTATACAAATGATGAACCAAGAAGAGTTGAGGAACACGGTTGATCAGGTATCTATACATCATCATTACAACTATCTTATAGGTAATTAATAAATATATTCCATTTTCAGAGCGGTTATGTTGAAATAGCGCAAATGTTGTGGAAATTGAATTTAAATGGAAGCGACTTCTTGGTGAGTCTGTTTTTATGTGAAACATATTACGACTCTACAATTATATATCAGAGAGATGTTTTTGATGAAATGTATATTTTACTTTATTACATTATATATGTTGATCAGTGATATATAGGCGAATATGTATTTTATATATATACTGTTTTTCTTTGGGTATATTGATAATTTCATTTATATTCTTTCCGATTTCACAGGCTACCACAGAATTTCAAACAATCAACTGGAAAATCACGCCCTTTCAAAGAAAACAATTATGTTCTTTTCTGAAGCAGTTGAAAAAAAATCCTTCCATATTGAGAATATCATCGCCTTCAGTACCTGGAAATCCGAAAGCTCAATTATTTACATCGCAGAAACCAATTGTACCGAAAAAAACGGTACAATCTCCGCCTTCCCAATTTCCTGGCAAAAAAGATACGAAATCTTTAGATGATGTATTTGAAGAAGGTACAGTAAAGGCATACAAACTTCAACTCGAAAAGGTACTGGGCAAAACTAATAATACCGCGAACAAACCGATGAAGATTCATTATTCAGCAGAAGAAATAACTCATCGCAACAAAAAAAGTGATATAAAAAGGAAAACAAAATTATTACCTTTGCCTGATGGTGATGAACATGATGAAGAAAACGAATATATAGATATGAACAGGAAACTTCATCAAGGGACCAATTATGACCATTTATTGTCTTCAGATAACGTTCCGGAGGACACATACGAAAATTTAAGCACAAACACGACTGTATCAAAAAACGTTAGAACGTTGCCTTCAGGTATATGTATTTTGAATCATATACGCAGTATCAATAATATTTATAGTTATTGTTATATATCATGTGTGTATCTCAATAAAAAATATTTCAGGCAGGATAAATAACATCGCACCCCCAAGAATAATCATACCCACCCACAAGAGTAACGACGAAAGATTCAAACTACCCCCTCGAGAGCTAGAAGAAGACACGTACGAACCTCCTCCGTTAGTCAAACCGACAAAAAAAGTAGCTACACCGATATTGAGCAGAGAAAAATCGCAACCCTTTGCGACATCAGTGCCCATCAGCGTGCAAGTTCCTGAGGAGGACGAGGACACTTATGAGGTGCCGAATGAGCCTCCACGGGGAAGATGGGAACCACCCGTGCCCCCATTATTGTTTCGTGCAAACAGTCCCGTCGTGCAACGATCCAAATCGCCAATTCCAGTTCGAGACGACGATGAAGACGTATACGAACCACCGCCGAACCACTTGAAATATTCAGCATCCCCATCAGTGGCTAATCGTAAGCCCATACCAACGCCTACTAGGGATGACCTACGATTGAGAACAGGACAAATGAACCTCTCACCCAATGCTTTTCAGGTAATCTATTCGAACAAAATAACTAAAATGAATCTGATGGTCATTCAATCACAGATCAGTAACTTAAATCTCTGTCACAGATTAACCATACTATATATATATACCTTTTTTGCACGATTGATCATTTTTGACTGTTTACCGTGACAGATTTTACGTCAGTAGGTGATACAATTTACTAGCAACTCGACGGTAAGTAATTCACTTACCGTCGGGTTAAAAAATATCTTAATTTTAATTTATTTTTATAAATTATAATGGTATCAATCGTGCAAAAAACGTTATAAGCATGTCGGACGTTAAGGGTAACCGATCTCAGACAATAATTGGACATGTCGCTCCGCTACTCCTCCAAACAATTGTCTTCGATCGGTATGAAACCCTTACCGTTCTCATATGCATTGTACACTATACCTTACTACCCATATATATAATACCCATGTGTATGTGCGCATTATGTTTTTTTTTTTTTAATCCTCAGGTTCCACTACACAAATTGGACAAGTCTCCTACGAGGGCTCCATTATCTGACCAAAGAAAGGGCAGGAACAGTTCATTTGATGGTCACAGCAATAAAGCCACTGGAAATGATGGGAAAGTATTCCAATTTTTGTCGATAAAAATCATCAAATTGTTACATAAAAATAAACTTATCCTTCAATGAATCGATCCCATATATATCATATCATAACGTTTCTAAAATGCAATAAAATCATATTATTCTCATTATGCAGGAGGAAAAAGAATTATGAAAACCATACGATGAAAGGTGTAAATCGTAATAACATACATATCAATCCCATATCGAACAGGCCGTTACCACCAATTCCAACTGCAGAAACCAACAATCCTCGTGGAGGAGCCGTGAAATCTCCAGAATACGTGAAATTGACTAAAAATCATCAAGTGGACTATGGGAAAAGCGAAACAGACGACGACGATGATGAGGATAATAAGGTTTATCAAAACTTACCACATGCTTCGAAAGTACCATCAGGCATAGGTATGTATACAATTATGTAATAAAGGCGAATAAGTATACTACTATCCATCTCCATCATAGCTTTATTATTGTGCCATCACATTCACTTTTCGTTATATATAAACAATATTTTTACATATTGTTGCAGATGAAGAATTACCAGAATACTTCAATTGTCCAAACCCACCACCATCAGTCGTAATTCCTCAATGTGTCTCAGTGGAAGGCCATAATAATAACCAACAGAAAAACATTAAGCTTGGCCAAAAAGAAACGAATCGAGACAATTTAGCGCTCCAGTTAGCTTCAGAACTGTCGGCTAGAAATAAGAATAAGATGATGTGGAGTCAACAAACTGTAGATCTAGATGAACAACCCGAGTACAGCAACAATAATAACTCGTCGAGGCAGAATACGATCAGGTTGAATAATCACCATTTTGTATCCATATATTGAATATTGATCTTTTATATATGCCTTTGAGATATATTATTTTTTACGCGATGTGATTTATTCACCTTATTGCGTTAGAGATTACTTTTAATTATTCACAGATATGTTTAATAACAAATATCATGTTATGGAAATATGTTTGACTGTTTCCTCAAAATTATATATGGATATACGTTTTGTATAGGAATGTGAAATTTGATATTCTATAATGTAGAAGATATATGACAATATATATTCATTCAAGGTATGGTTACAAAAGTGAAAATAATTCGCCACCACTAAGTAGCGTAAAAGTTCGTTCTCGAAATGAGTTAGTCAAAAGCCCCGTGGCGGTTTTACCTAAGCCGCCTGCGTTTTTATCTAATATACCAACCCCTCGAGAATCTATTATTGATGATTATGAAGATTCAGACGAATTCGATGATGATGACGAATGTAACATTTGTAAGTGGGAAAATATATCGCAATACTATCGCAGAGCCAATATAATTCATTTTGTTACAGTCAATATCAGCAATGTACCATATTATCGGGATATCGACAGAAGAGGCGCCAAATTGTTATTGAGAGGATATGAAGAGGGCGCTTTCCTTTTCAGACCTAGCCAAAATTACTTTTTGGTGCTGACAGTCAAGTGCAAATCTAAATGTTATAATTTGGGGATTGATCGAACGGAAAACGATAAAATCACATTGAATGCAGACGCTGGAAGCACAGCCCCTGAATTTTCGAGCTTGCAAGATTTTGTTAACTACTTCACAGATGAGCCAGTGACGTTCCAAGATGGCGGAGAGCTGATAGAAACTCGTTTGAAAAGTGTTTTGTTACCAGATCATCAATGATAACCTTAATGTAGAATATATATATATATATATGTATCTGAATATTAATTATCTAATAAGTAAATAAAATACAAAAAATTATTGATACTAAGTATTGTAATGTGCAGTAAATTGAAAAATGTTATGGTCGTACTGCAAATATATAGCATTATTTTTAAGTTGTGATTTGCAGTATGATTACAGTTTATTGGAATAATTGAAAAAACTGATGTTATTACTGTTTATTACCATAATGTGCAATAATAATTGAACTAATTTGATTATTTATTTTTTTGGTGGCTTTTATATTGAGACTTTTATTGAATAACGAAGTAAATGGAAGTCAAGATATCGGGGGTTTTGAAACTCAATGTTTCAGATTGGAATAAGTGTTTTGAAAAGATCAATATTGCAATTCATCACATGAAGAATCTCTTACAAGTTCACGAGAATGAAATTCGACTTTTCCGTGTCCCAGAATATTGGTTCTGTGCCTGTGCTGTGAGTTGACAATTGACACTTCGACATCTGCCTTTTCAGTTTTTATCTTGGTCTCTTTCTTTTTGTAGCCTTTTCTTTTGACACCGTCGTTGGCGGCCATTCGCTAAACGTTAATAGAATTTATAATCTGTGTATGATATAAACCATAATGGTAAGTTTCGTGTGATAATATTACCTAATAATTCATGGGGTCATGCTCCGGAATATGTATAATTGATTTTCTCGTTATTTCATTCATAATGTCTTAGGATGATCGCAGATTCATCGTGTTGCCCCTATAGCAGTATCCCATATTTTTCAGGGTTTCGTGAAAGTGGTGAAGAACAAGCAGTACTTCAAGAGGTTTCAAGTGAAATTCAAGAGGCGTCGCCAAGGAAAGACCGATTACTATGCCCGTAAGCGTCTCATCGTCCAAGACAAAAACAAATACAACACCCCAAAGTACAGGCTGATTGTGCGTTTCTCTAACCGCAACATAACCTGTCAGGTAGCATATTCCCGTATCGAAGGCGACAAAATCGTTTGCGCCGCTTATTCGCACGAGCTGCCCAAATACGGAATCAAAATTGGACTAACCAACTATGCTGCAGCATACTGCACTGGTTTGTTGTTGGCCCGGCGCCTCCTGAAGAAACTGGGGTTGGATTCCCTCTATGAAGGCACCACTGATATCACTGGGGATGAGTACAATGTTGAGGGAGTAGATGATGGTCCTGGAGCATTCAGGTTAGTGAATTAAAATTTAGTTTTAATTCACTAGATTACTATATATTTAGTCTCTCATGGAGACTGGATTTGGCCTGTTCAGGGTCAGGTGAACTTTTATTCATACCTTTTTCATTCAAAATGATTGAGAGATGTGACTGTAAATTCAAGTATGGTATGAGTTTAGGGTCACTGGTAATACTGAAGCTCTAAATTTTTCATTGAGTTGATATTCTCAATGGCCTCAAACTACCAGCAGTGGATTTGAGCAACAATATTGTGGCAACTGTGGTAAGATATATAAATAAGTATTATTGTTTTCTGACATCAGTTTTGTTAGTTTTATTTTAACAAGGTGACTGGGAAATGTTCTACATTTTGACTGTTAAGACTAAATCCCAAGTTATCTCTCTACCAAAATTATCAATTGAGCTGTTTGGTTTCATAAAATAATGTAAAAGAATTAGATATTTGTCAAGAATTTTGTGCAAAAGAGATTATCAATAATTTTTTGAATCTGCATCACTAATGCAAATGAATGGCTCAAAATGAGTAGAAAATTCCCAGAAGTAAAATTGTAAACTATTCATGTGGCTACACTAAAATTTCAAATTCTCAGATTGGAATTTTTAAATTCCTTGCTCTTTTTGATCTTCTGTTTTCTATGTGGAAGCTATCAGGTCTCTGGAAAGGTGTTAAAATAGTATCAAAATGAACTTTTTATGTAAAAAAATTGTCTAAGGCTTGATTAGCACTATGGGAAGATAGTTATTTTGACAGTATTAAATGGCCATTCCCCGATTTCATTGGCAATGTATATCTACCTTTCTTTTCAATATGTACTGAAGAGGAAGGCATATACCAGTCATATCAATGAAATTTGCTGTTATCGTCCTTTGAATCCCCAACTTTAATGATGACTTTAAGACACATGCGCGTCATCTGACGCGCCGGATCGAGGCGCCCCGACGGACTCCCACCGTGTTTTACGGCGGAAGCACCCCGACGTCCGCCAAAATCCGGCGCCACATTGATTACAACGTGTCTCTGATGCAAAAAAAAACCGCCCAAGGCGCCCCCCCATTTCCCCCCGCCGCCCCCCTAACCACCTCCATGCGCCGCCGCAGGTGCTACCTGGACGTCGGTCTGAAGCGCACCAGCACCGGCGCCCGCGTCTTCGCGGCCATGAAGGGCGCCGTGGATGGCGGCCTCAACATACCCCATTCGACCAAGCGCTTCCCCGGCTACGACAGCGAGTCCAAGAACTTCAATGCGGAGGTGCACCGCAACCACATCTTCGGCAACCATGTGGCCGAGTACATGAGGAGCTTGGAGGAAGAGGACCCCGAGGCGTTCAAGAGGCAGTTCAGCCAGTACATCAAGTTTGGCATCAATGCTGATCAGGTGATTTACCCATTCAACTTGTGGACGTCATATGGATGTTCATAGGATATTAGGTCACTGTTATTTACATCCTTAAGATATCCACAACTGCAATGGACGAAATTGCAACTTAACCCTGAAGATAAAAATTATTTGTGAAGCCCACATGAAGCTGATTCTGTAAATTTAAGGGATTTTTTGAAAAAAATTTGAGACTATAATGTGGATATCCGAAAAAATCCACAGAATATCCAAAAACCCTTATTTCTCTGGTAAATAGTTGATGGATATCTAAAGTTGGTTCAAGGATATCCCGGCTTGATTTGATCTCAAATTGGATGTCCATAGGATATCCGGTGTTGAATTTCCTATTATGCAGAATTGATTTGATCTCGTTTTAGTTGTATTGTTGCAAAACTTTCACAGCTGTCCTCTGGATTTCATAAATGTCTGGAAATGTTTCTTTTTTCCTAATTTTTCTCTGAGCTTTTGACGTAGCATGATGAAAAAAAATACGTTTCATTGTAATCTGAGGAAAAGTTGCTGTGAATACTTTGAATTCCTGTATTATATTTTCGTCCAATATAAATTACTGCAGTTTGTATATTTTATAAAACTGCAGTGTCGCACTTGGACTACATAATATTCTGGTTTTCCACTTATTTTTGGCTCACCTGCAGTCATAAATTTGATGAAAACTTGATACAAATTCACTAGATTTTATCAAGACTAAATTGAATCATGTGAGAAAATCTGAATTTCTATTTTATATTGACAATAATCAGTGGAGATTAAAATATTTTGCCAAATTAAGAACTTGAGTAGTTATGGTATATAAATTTTTCAGTGAAGTCTGATTATATGAACACTTCACAAAAAATAATTGATTGAATTCAATTCCTCTTGCATAACAAGTTAGAATCCAATCTGGTATTCATGTTTCAAGACCGTTTTTCTGGTCCATCATAGATATTGAGGATTTTTTTAATTTTTTCATTGATGCACATTGTAACAATAATTCTATGGGAATTTCAACAATCGTTGGTTGATACAAGAAATTCTTGACTTCAACTAAATTAAATTCATTTAAATTTCTATTCATCAATTTACGATCGGTGATGGAAGTGGATCAGATGTTAAATGTTTATCATGCTCAAATTGTATCGAGACTCAGGTATGGCATTTGCCTCTGGGGTAATTCAGCAGATTCGAAAGGAGTGTTCATTGGCCAGAAACGAATCTTGAGATGTATTGCTGGAATTTCTGATAGAGAAACATGTAGAACTGTTTTTAAATTGTTTAATGTTTTGACGCTTCCCTGTCTATTCATTTTTGAAATGTGCATTTATGTTTTTAAGAATAAAGAACAATTTTAAAAAAACTCTGATGTTCATGAACATCAAACAAGGAATATGTACCATTTTCATATAAATCCTTCTAAAAGGAAAATTCAATCCAATGCACCTGATCATATGGGACTCAAAATGTTTAACAAACTCCCACTAGAAATTAAAAATATTGGTGAACTGTATTCATTCAAACGCAAATTGGAATATTTTTTATTGGAAAAATGTTTTTTTAATGTTAATGATTTTATAGAAACCCAGTCTTTGTGATATATTTTGAATGATGTGATATCTGTGCTTTTAACTTTTGAATGTAGTTTTTACCTATTTTATATTTACATTTCACTCTTCGAGTATAGTTTTTAAGAATAGTTTTTTAAACGATTTACTTTTCATTTTAATTTTATTTATTGACAATTCCAAAACATGTAAACCATGTCAAGAAACGGAAATAAAGATTGATTGATTGAATTGCAATACCCTCATGCAAAGTAAAATACAGTGGAAATAATGAACGTTTTGTAATTTCTTCAAAGGTCGAGGAGATGTACAAGAACGCCCACGCTGCGATCCGCGCCAGCCCCGATGCGGAGACCAAGGAAGCGAAGGCGCCGCCCACCGAATCCAAGAAGTGGAAGCGCAGGAAGCTCACGCTGGCCGAGCGCAAGGACCGCGTCGCGCAGAAGAAGAAGTCCTACCTCGCCAAGTTGCAGCAGGAGGACTAATTTACTTTTTTATGTGTGACAATAAATGTGCGCTTGACATTAGGGAGTCTTTTATTTGAACCCAAGATGTTTCCCTTCAGCTCCCATTCCCGAATCGTATTTTGCGACGTCTCCAATAGGTACATTTTTACCGAGGCCCAGGTTTTTCCAATCCTTGAGTGATTGTAATAAATAGCTTAAAATTGGTATAAAATTCCCAGGAGTTATTCATGTGGCTACACAGAAATTCCAAATCTAGATGAGAATTCACTGTCGGAAAGTTTTAATTTCCTTACCTTTTTGAATCTTCTGTTTTTTATCAGGAAGAGCCATTAGAGTTATTAAAACCCTCTGGAGAGGTGTTGGAATAATGATAATAAAAGGTCACTGTAGTGTATCTAATTTTGTGCGTCCAGTTTAGAAGCTATTTCGCACGCACTGTTTTTTGGCTGATTCCACTTTTTGTTAGTTTCTGTTTGGGTGTGTACTGATTAGAGGAACTTCTACATTGTTTTGGGGAGACAAGGCATTCGATTGAAATAAATTGATCAGGAAACTGAACCGTGTTTGAATATCCATATATATACTCGCAGTTCAGAATAACTGGGGATATTACAGTCACAATTATGCAATAGCAATAAAAGAATAAAAGAAACGGTATTACTAACAATATTGAGATTTGTTGAGATCATTGAAGTTTTTGAAGGATGAAAACATCGTCAAGATTTGTGAAAGACGTGTGGAACTACTACCAGTTGACATTTTTTTCAATAGGCTTCAATTTGACCAGTCTCCCAACTAAACTTGGTGGTTCGGATTTCACAGTACATTGTAGGTCACGCTCTTGAAAATTACACAACCTGTTTCTGCTTATGAAATCTCAGAGAGCTCCCTAAAAATCTCTCTTGTAGGTAATCAAATCTCTTATGATCAGTAATCAGATGATAAATGTTTTTCAGTGACTTTTAATAAAAAAAATAAAATGTTTCAACATGAAAAAATCAATCTGTTGGGTACTGAGATGTTACATAGTATTCAACATACATTTGCCTTTCTTCTGAAATGATGACAAGTTGCAGTCCCAGTAGGCCTGACTCCCCTGTGGAAATAGCTACTTTGTCTGCATAAGCCATAACTTTCAAGATGTGCCTTATATTTGAGAAACTGTAGACTGAAGTTGTGGTTTTGGTACATTGGTATACTGTGATAGATTCTGCACTTTTGGAAATATTCACTTCTGATTCACCCTGAAAAACACATAACAGTCCACTTAAAAGAAGTGTAGGTCCTTCTAATTCTGAAGCTTACAGCAATTCCTGTTGTAACTAAAGTTAGATATGGTGGGTCTGGACTTAAAGAAACTTTCAAATCATCAGCAGAGTTGTCCAACCTGTTCAGCAATTCTACAAATATAGTAGCGCTGATAACAACTTTATTCAAATTGCATTCATCTGCCAAACTGATATCATTGTAGTCTTCTATATTCATTGTTCTAATTTCACAGTCAATAGTTATATTTTCTTCATTATGATTCATACTAAAATAATATAGAATGAACATTTGGAATATTAATTCATTGAACTCACACTATACAAAGCGGAGAGCCAGGTGATTTGTATGAAAGTTTGAGATTAGGATTGCCATCATCTCCAAAAATATTCAGAATTTCCACCAAGGTTTTTAAGCTGATTTTAAGAATTATATCTGTGCTACTGTCTATTTGATACATGGAGAACATGCCTGATGGTATGTATGCAGAAGTTTCTACACATTTCATTTCATCCAGAGTTGCTTTTATCCCTTCTTGCATTGGCCGAAGTATAACATACTGAAAATATGAAAATTTCATACTGTTGAAATTTGATAACCTGTTAATACTACATCTTTTATAGCGATTGATCTAAGGACATTGTAAATTATGCGTATATCAGTGATTTCTGCACAAAATAACATTATACTTCGATAAAGATATTTGTATCAAAGAGAAGGATGTATGTACAAAGAATATAGGTCTATGTTTAGGCCTTTAGGCTCTCCCCTTACTACCCCTTCTCTTTGGTATGTACTTCTTCTTCTTCTTCTGTTTGGTTTATTGGATTTCTGGCTCCTTTCGGTGCCAATTTCTTATGTTTTTTTCAGGTTATTCATGTTTTTGACACTTGTTTGACATATTTTGTTGTGCCTTGGCATTGGCAGATTTTCACTGATGCGGTTCAAAACAAAACTACTGGAAGTGCTGGAAGCATGAGTCAAATAAGGTTTTAGTTCAATCGCTGATAAAGTGATGGCGCCATTAACGACAACAAATCATCGAGAACTACCTACAGATCTAATTTGGAATTACAATTTCAAGACCAATGATGTTTATGTTTTATCGCACTTTCTGTTGAATAAAAGCTTCAACTCCTCTTATTTACTCTCCAGTCGGTAAGAGTTCAGTGGTTGTAAATTTAAATTGTGATTTACGTGTTGCATAATTTCAAGGGGCTTTTTTGAGGTTATGTTTATGATCTAAGATTCAAGTAATCAAGTTGGTGTGTATTAATTTACACATGTTCCAACAATATTGAAATCGAATTAAAATGATTGATGTGCCTGGCTTCAACGATCCAAACGCTACTATCGAATTAAATAAGGATGATGATGATGATATCGTGAGAAAGAAAGGTAAAAAAGGCGGTGGTTTTCAGTCCATGAACCTCAACTACAATGTCATTAGAGGAATCACCAAAAGGGGCTACAAACAACCCACCCCCATTCAGCGAAAGGTAACAAATTTTGAGACAGATATATTTCGGAATACTAAAATAATTTTTCCAGACAATTCCTCTTATTATGGAGGGCAGAGATGTTGTGGCAATGGCACGCACAGGCAGTGGCAAAACAGCTGCCTTCCTCATTCCTATGTTTGAAAAATTGAAAGCAAGAAGTGCTAAAGCAGGTGCCAGGGCTCTTGTATTTGCTCCTACAAGAGAACTTGCACTACAGGTATGTATGAATTTATTTTTAATTTATAAAGTACAAACTGAAATTTCAGTCTTTGAAATTCATCAAAGAGTTGGGTCGTTATACAGGATTGAAAACAGCTATCATTCTTGGAGGAGATCCAATGGATGAACAGTTTTTGGCGATCCATGGAAATCCTGATATTATAGTCGCCACTCCAGGTAGATTTCTACATGTCTGTGTTGAAATGGAGCTCAAATTGAGTAGTGTTGAGTATGTTGTACTTGATGAAGCTGATAGATTGTTTGAGATGGGACTGGGAGAACAGTTAACAGAGATAGTCAGGAGGTTACCAGATACCAGACAATCAGTTTTATTCTCAGCTACATTACCAAAAGTGCTGGTTGATTTTGCTAAAGCTGGCCTAACAGATCCTGTGCTTATAAGGTAGATTATTTGTATATAACATAACTTGCAACTGTCTTGTTTGTAATCAATTCCAGATTAGATGTTGAATCAAAGTTACCAACAGAATTGCAGTGCTGGTATTTCTCAGTGAGACCAGAGGAAAAGTTGACAGCACTCTTGGTACTGCTTAAATCCCACATAGATCCTAAACAACAAACTATAATTTTTGCAGCAACTAAACATCATGTAGAATACCTGCACATGGTTAGTATCACACTATTTGTGATTTCAAGTATAAAAAACTTAATTTGTAGGTATTAGACAAGGTTGGTATCAGCAATAGCTATATTTATTCAAATCTAGACCCCTCGGCTAGAAAAATTCATGCAGCCAAGTTCAGCCTTGGAAAAGTGAAAGTTTTAATTGTAACAGATGTAGCTGCTCGTGGTATAGATATTCCTCAACTGGATAATGTAATAAATTACAATTTTCCTGCCAAGCCAAAATTATTTGTCCATCGTGTTGGTAATATGAAGAAAACTATTTCTATCATACATCTCTCACCCTTTTTATACATTTTAGGAAGGTGTGCTAGAGCTGGTAGAACTGGTACAGCTTATTCCTTGGTAGCACCTGATGAATATGCCTTTTTATTGGACTTGCATTTGTTTTTGGGTCGCCCCCTGTCTATAGCTTCTCCTAAAAATAGAAAAGGAGATGTTGGAAAAATGCCACAGTCTCTTCTGGAAGAGCAGCATAGTTCTCTTCTTATCTTGCATGAGATAAACAATGATTTGGTAAATAAATCTATCCATACTGTTTCAAGCTACCAACATATTTTGTATTATATTCTCAGGTGGGGGCCAAGAAAATGTCTGAAAATGGTTATGAGCAGTATTTAAGGTCCAGGCCTGTCGCGTCTGCAGACAGTAACAGACGCATCAAAGAATTGTCTTTGTCCACTTGCTCAATCCACCACCTCTTCAAGGATGTCCAAGAAAAGGGAGAAGATTTCAAAGAGGATCTTTTGGATAAAATGAAGAGTTACAGACCACAAGGGGTAAGAAAGTTAAAGCTTATCCCATCCGTTATTTTGATATAAACTACGCAACACTAATTACGTCGCACCCCGAATTTTTGCCCCTGTTTAAATTTTAATAACATTTTTCTTCTTTGAACAATTCGAATTCTGTTTGCACTGTTCGCTAGCTCAGTCCTTCAGCTATCATCTCGTACTTCTTCGATACATGAGGTTATTTCCATAAAATTGCTACAGGATGTTTTTTGGAACTGTGCAAAATTTCGAAATTTTCAGAAGGATCCCAAATGAAGAGAAACAGTTTTTTTTCAACTTTAACAGCAGAGGCATGAAGATTATCTCATTACCATAGGCTATTTCCAAAATTGTCTTCTTATCACTTTTCTTTACAGAGTGATCTCAAAAAATCAATTTTTTGGTTTTGCAGTCATAACTTTTTTCCTCTTCAACCGATTTTTAAAATATCAGGCTCATGTTGAAGCTGAAACCTCATATGAGGAGATTTAAAGATCAGAATCAACTCAAGATGAACATTCAGAATCGAGTGTTTCCTCAAAGGTGACCCAAAACTGAAACACTCTGTAAATCCCGACTGGGAGGAGAATTAAATGAAAATCAACTTGTTTTCGGAAGGATCTTCCATTCTGGACACATCCAGATCTTTTTTTCTTTCTGTAGTCGAAAATTGTGCGTGAGAAAACCGAAATGAAACGCCATGTTCAAGAAAAAAAATCAGCCCAAAAAAAATGCATGGTCCGTAACCAACGTAACAAAAATCATAATGAACGACTGACAAGACAGGTTGAAAATTACGTTCTTGTGAAAATGAAGACCAGGACAGAAAAAACTATTCGTAGGTCTTTCTTTTCTGAAGATATAAGACTTCATTGAAAAAATTCAAAATAAAAAAAAATCTGAATACAACAAAATTTCAACCTTCTCACCCCCCCTATACAAAGTCTTCCATCATGTTTTGGATTTTTTTCAAAGAATTAAATTTTTTAGACCCCCAAAAAAATGTTATACGTACGCCTATGAAACAAATTTTTTTATCTCTTTGATCAACTTTTTCCGCTGAACACAGCTATGGGTACCACATTGTCTCGATTCTGAAAAATAACTTTTTTTCGCCCTGTACATCAAACTATGATACTTGGAGAACTCGAGTTTGGGCGATTCTTCGTAGTTTTGTACGAAACTCACGAAAATTAAATGTAAAAAAATCACAACAATCTCCTTCCCCTTCATTCGTACCCAAAGTACCCCAAGGGGGCAGGGGGGCGAAAGAATTTCATTTTTTTTCAATATCCGATCCCGATGTGGGGGTCAGGTGAAATATGTTTACCGATAGGTATAGCTAACCGTTTGACCAGCAAAAATTTTACCCGCAAAAAAAATTTTGAGGGGGAGGAGGTAAAAAATTTTTCATCAGTATTTTTAGTGGTGATATTTTCGTTTCGATCAAACGACGTTTTGGATATTTTTCTTTTTTAATCGGGATTTCGAGGGGGATTTGGATTTGGGTCACCTTTGCAGAAACCCTTGATCTTTAATATTTATCTTTAGGCAATTCTAATCTTTATGTCTGTTCATCTAACGTTTCAGCTTCAAAATGAGCCTGAGATTTTGAAAATCGGTTGAAGAGGAAAAAAGTTATGACTGCAAAACCAAAAAATTGATTTTTTGAGATCACTCTGTAAAGAAAAGTGATAAGAAGACAATTTTGGAAATGGCTAAAGCTAATGAGATAATCTTCATGCCTCTGCTGTTGAAGTTGAAAAAAAAACTGTTTTTCTTCATTTGGGATCCTTTTGAAAATTTCGAAATTTTGCACAGTTCCAAAAAACATCCGTTAGCAATTTTATGGAAATATCCTTATGTATCGAAGAAAAACGAGATTATAGCTGAAGGACTGAGCTAGCGAACAGTGCAAACAGAATTCAAATTGTTCAAAGAAGAAAAAAGTTATTCGAATTTAAACAGGGGCAAAATTTCGGGGTGCGACGTAATTAGTGTTGCGTAGTTTAATTTATTTTCAGACAATTTTTGAGATATGCGGTAAAAACAAATCCCAAGAGTACCAGGTGATGAAAGAGAAGCGGGCACTGCATAAAGAACGCATAAGCGTTCACAGACAACTGGTGCAGCAAAAGCAGCATGAGGCGGATCTCCTCGAGAAAGAAGATGCGTCAGAGAGTCACTTGCCTTCCAGCAATCCGGACGATATCAGAGACGTCTTCGCCAAGGTGGTGCAACCGAAAAAGAGAAAACTGGAAATGATGTACCAGAAAGATAAAATGAAGAAGATGAGGGATGACAATTACATACCTTATATGCCGGCAGATCGGCATACTGAAACTGGGTAAGTTGATGGCTATCAATCTTGGGAAAATGAAACACAGCTCTGATAATTCCCAGATAAGATTGTTTTTTGTGTCTAGCTGACTTTTCAATGATTCCACATATGTTCAAATGTACGGAAGTTGTGTTTCTGTGGGATGAAAATTGAAGGAGGAAGAAAGGAGAATGCACTAAGTTGTGAACTTTCTCTTATAGATTGGCTGTTAGCAATTTTCAAAGAGATGCGTCTGGGGCTCAACTTGATTTGGTCGGAGACTCTTCAGAAACGTTAAAACTGAATAAACAAACAAAGGTGTGGGATAGGAAGAAAAAGAAGATGGTCGCCACGCCTGTAAGCATCAGATATCTTCTATTTTTTTTAAATTTGTTGTTGAATTTACTAGTACACTTCTTTGACAGTATTTCAGAATCACCTGATGGTTATATAATATGACTGTTTTTTAAGGATGCCAAAGTGGGCAAAATCAGGACTGAGTCTGGAGCATGGATTCCTGCAACATACAAGAGCAACCGTTATGCTGAATGGAAGGAGAAAACTAAAGCTGGCCAAGAAGTCGACGATGATGATGAAGATAATGATGAAGAAGCTCAGTCAAAACGAAGTAAGGAAAATTAAATAATTTGATTTCTTTATAGCATCTGTTTGACCAGAGGAATTACTAATACCGATTCTCAGGTCATTCTTCCATAAATCTCTTCTGCATTTTTTATTTCATTAGAAATGTGTATTTTTCGTCATAGAATCAACATCAAGACCGCATACACATTGGGCTAGATACAATGAAAAGGTGAAGATTAAGCAGAAGAGATCAGAAATGAAGACTTCTCACCAGATCGTCAAAGCACGCATGATCGCCGAGAAGAAGAAACAAAAATCCAAAGGAAAGAAGAAGGGAAAAAATAAATCAAAGAAACGATCTTAATTTTTGAAAAAACATTAAACCTTTTTATAAAGTGGAATGCTCATTTCCACTGTATAAATTGAGAAATGGAATGAAGTTATATCACCAGAGGTCAAGTAAACCCTGTACATAAGCTCATCCACTATTGAAAATCAAAAAAAATTGAGTGTGTTGGAAGTACATTCTACAATAAAAATATTCAGTGTAAATCCATTTAATTTTATTCAGCCACTTTCATAACATACAAAAAAATATATAATAATTCCCTGAATCTCATAATGGCTTCATGTTAGTAAATTTTACATTACAACTCAAATGAATTCTATTGCAGTCTTACAAGCAAAACAGTCACCTTGAACTATTATTATAGTAGTAACCAAAAGTTAGGTAAAAAAAACTTTTGTACCCTAAGATATATAAAACTCCAGTCTTATTTTCTCAAAATTTGTTGCAACATTTCTTGCCAAGTCACACTTTCTACAGATACACTTCCTTTCAAACAATTCACAAGTACTGTATTTTCCTCATTCACCTTAGGAATCAGATAAATAATATCATTCTTAGTTGTAACATGTGAGTCAATTTCTTTTCCAATATCACAATCAATACTTTTGATCACAAATCTACTATATTCTAGACATGAATCAGATATTTTCAAGCCTAAAGAACCCTCCTGTATGCATATTTTGGAATCCTCAGATATTTTAGATAAATGGATTCTTGCAGAACCTTTTACCAACATTGCTGACAGCTTACCATCAAAGCAAGCTGAAATTTGGAAAGATAATTCAATTATTTCACTTAGAGAAAATATATTAGATTCACATAATACCCTTGTTGAAACTAGCTTGTACTACTTACTCAAATTCATTTCACCATTTTTCAAAGATACTTCACAGGACCTGTGAGCATTATATAATTCTAAGTTACCTCTATCAATTTCAAATTCACTTTGATCACAGTATGATGACTCCACAGTAATATTACCATGTTCTGTTTTGAGCTTCAATTTTGAGCCTTGCAGCTTTCCACAGTGTATAGACTGAAACGATATGTTCAAGGCAATCTCCATAAGATACTACAGGATTGATTTATGAACTTACCCCCTTTCCAGATATGTTTGCTTCAATGCTTGAAGCCAGAAGAGATTCACTTATTGTTATATCTCCATTGTTAGCAATGAGTTTAACAGAGTTACCCTGGTACTTTCTAAGAAATATATTGCCTCCATGTGATGTGAGGTTGACTTTGTCACCATTGAAACATCCTACTGATATATCATTAGAAGAAGTAATGTACAAATCTGTAATTTATTTTCAATAGTAATTTGAGAAACATATACCCTTGCATTTATTTACTTGCTTTAACAGGAGCCCTGATGTTACAAACCCCTGAAGTATTATAATTCTTCTCTAAATCTTCTATTTGAACATGGTTTCCATCAACATAACAATTCAATGTATCTTCCGATATTTGTCCATTTTGTTCAATGATGAGTTTGTCACAGTTGTGGTATTTATGAACGTTCAGAGGTTTCACGTTCACACTATAAGGGAGATCGACGTGAATGTCGCAAAATGTGGGAACATCCAGTTCTTTTTCTGACCTAGTGCCATAAGTACAAAGAATTCTGGAAATCGGCTTCTTGGAGTAGAAAGATAACAGCTTGGGAAATAGAGCCCTAAAATAAATAGACTAATATCACATAGTCGTAGTATTTATATGAATGTACATTTTCAAAAAAAATATATGGTTATAAACATATAAATTGTGGTTATGTTCTTGTATTTGACGTTTCTTCTACAAACATTTTAAAGGTCCGTGGTGTATTTGTTCCACCATGGGCAATAGGCGGTTTTCAATGACAATACTGGCCCACCAACCACAAAATAACACATCACTGACACTGACATTTCTAGGTGCATTTCCACGCATTTCTCTGGTGTGATGGCTTTTCACAAGATAAACTGCTGTGAAAGAAAACTGAGAAACCACCTGCCGAATTTTGAATATCAGTGAATATGCGGATTAATTGTCAGTAGTAAATATAAAAGAAAATGAATAATGTAAATAGTCATATGTTTTTCTATGTGCTCATCCATTTTATATACAGCATTTTTGAGTGGCTCTATACTGTCTTAGTAGTTTGTTTCGATTTTTGTCACGAGTTTCTTCCCACTAAAACGAAAAGTAAATATTTACAAGAACTAGGGAAACTTACCAACAAACCGACTCATATAACTGTAATATTTGGTTCAGAAGAGCCTCCTTTCAAGGAGCTGACTAACCTTATTATTTGGTGTCTTGCCACACAAATATCCTTTATCAGTTTTTATGATTACAAAGGTTAGTATGCTAAAATACAACAAACTACTGATGTTTCTATTTAAAATTTTACTTTTCAGGAGACCTGAAGAAACATGAAGAACAGTTGAAATATGAAGTGGATATGTATAAGAATAAAACAGATCATATTATCTGGCACAACAATCCAAGAACCATGCACAAAAATGGCTTTTCTGGAAGAAGCATTCATGTCAAAATAATCACCAAGGAAGATGGCAGGAATAGCATTGTGAAATTAACCAAAGAACTTGCAGAATCCAAATGCAAGGAAATCAACATTGAATTGTTGAGTAATAGACTTTTAAAACAATATGAATTCCCAGATCCAGATATGGGTTTAGTTTGTGGCCAAACTATTAGACTTTTTGAATATCCTCCATGGCAAATGAGAATTACTGAGTTTTTCAGACTAGATAACATTCAGAACATCTCATTCTCCAAGTTTTTGAATGTTCTAGTCAGTTATAGTAAATGTGAGCAACGACTGGGAAAATAAAATGTAAATATGTATATTTATTGATTCATGACTCTTTATTTATCCAAGATACTGAAATGTTGCATCATATAATTCATTACAAATGTGGAATGTAATCAGACAATAGTGACATTGGTGACAGCCATTACCATCATAAATCAGTCAATTTTCCTGAATTGAAAGAAAACCATCATCATAGATAGTGAACAAGATTATGATACAAAATCAAGATAATTTGTAAACATCCAATCAGACTATCAAACATGGGTGAAGGATTGAATACAATTATTCATTAATCATTTTGGAACAAGATTATAAAAAATTGACATAAATTATAATATAATAAATAAAAAAATAGCACCTCTAAGGATATGAAAGAAAGTCTCTATATATCTCTTTTATCATAAAATATCTTTATGTGTGAATAAATAATGCAGCCACTTTCAAAAATTTCATCATTTTTTCAGAAACTGATTCTCTTTCCAATTTGGTAAGATCATTGAAGTTTTTGTTCTCATAAATTTTGTATGTTTCAATTATTCTATATTAAAAACAATAAATATATCATTTACATCTATTTTTATCAGTCCATTCTGAACAGTTTGTGTGTGAATTGATTTTTTGAGAAATATCTGTGGTAGACATTTTTAAAATTTCATGATCTTCTGTAGCAATTCAGCAAACACCTTGAAAGCAGACTAAAGCACCTACCTATTTTATTCCAGTCAATTTTTTGTCAAATTCAGCTCAACAAATCCATGATGTCATCATTAGACAAACCAGGATTGTTCCCGCCTCTGCTGCTGGCCCCACTAGGTATCAGAGGGACACTCTGAGTTCCCATCTTGTTCATTGGAACCTTTGCATTATTGCTAGGTAAAAGGTTATCCAACACACTCCAGTTCTGAGAATTCTGGTTCCTACTAGGATTAGGAGTAGCCTGATTGCTGCTGGTCCATGGATTCATATTGCAGTTGCCCATAGAGTTTTGGTTGAAACCCCCAAAGGTACTGGAGTGAGTCATGCTGGGATGAGGCTGGAAAGAACCAAAGTTCTTTGAAGAGCTCCAAGTGTTTTGGACAGCAGCACCAGGTGGGTTATTACTCCACTGTTGCACAGTTTTATCGGTACTGCTCTGAGGCGTCAACCAGTCGTCCAATAATGAAGCCTTGGAAACTACACGGACGCTCGTTGCTTTGATCGGCTCCACAACCTGTTGCGAGGGGGCGTGGCTTTTCTTTTGCGCCACGCCCCCTCCCGGCATGAAACCGTCCAAACCGAGCCCACTAAACGCGCTGTCTAACTCCAGCGGCCCAAACTTCGGAGCGACGATCGGAGCCGTATCGGACAACACCTTCTGCTCGTCCTTCACCGAATTCAGCTGCTCCAGCTTCGTTCTGTGCTCCGCTTCGACGATGGCGAACATCTCCTTGACCAAGGAGGTGAGGGCGTTGAACTGCGCCATGCTGAGCCCGTTCTCGATGCACAGCGGGATCAGGAAAGGCAACACCCGCGCGGCGATGATCTCCTTAGTTATCCCGAGCTTCTTGTGGTTGAGAGAGAGCTTGTAGATGCCGAGGATGGCCATGAGCACGGCGGGCTCTCTGGAGGGGATCTGGGGGAGGAAGGGCAGCACCTCGTCGAGCACCAGCCACTTGTCGAGGTGCTCCAGAAGGCGGCCCACGCACAGCAGACAGTTGACGCGCACTGACAGCATCGACGTGTGCAAGCAGAGCTTTTTTATGCGCGGCAGAAGGCTGTTTTTGACGTTGGCGTGGTCGAGGAGGCCGGCGAAAGTCGGGAGCACCGAGAGGCACAGCTCGTGGATTTGGGGGGACTCGGAGTCGAGGCCGCGGTAGAGCATCGGCAGGACGTGCTGTTGGATGTCCTCGGCCGGAGTGAGCTTCAGGAGGAGTTCCATCCTTTGTAACATGATGAGGAGAATCTGGAATGTTTTTTGTTGATTTGTTTTTGATAAGAAAAGTATGAGTGAAATGCTCGCAGAGGGAAGCAAATTATCATTTGAAAGTAACAATAGCATTTTACCAATGAAATTCTCATGATATCATCGAAAATGCATGCATAAATCACAAGAATTCAAATTGATACAAGTCATCAATGTTCTTCACCAAAATTTCCACTTATGTTAATTATTCATTTTAGTAAACTATGTTTGATTCCATACACAAAATTTAGTTGTACTAATGAAATACAGGGTGTTTCATATGAAAAGAATCGACTTCTAGTACAGCCGAACTTCATCAAAACACCAGTTAATCATATCACAGTCAGATATGAAAAATATCAATGATTTTGAAAAGTCACGTTTTCCGAAAAAAAAAACAATTGATAAAATATACTACAGTAATAATCAGAATTAAGTGCTCAAAATCTTACCTGAATTGGTTCCATAAGTCTCATTAGTGGTTTAACATGGGGCAAAACATAGATGCAAAATTCTTCCTTAGTACAGTTCTGTGCAATGTCAAAAATGCTTGGTAAAATAAATGGCACCATTGCTGGTTGTCCCAAGTCATGTATGAGGCATGCCAGCACTCTCTGTACTTTGACTCTATGAGGCAATTTATTGAGAGCTTCTGGCAGTCCCTTGTAGAACTGTGATTTTTGTAAATTATCCCATTGCAGAAGGGAATCTAAATATGTCAAAGTCCTGATCCCAACATCATCAAAAAAGGAAATTTTCAAGAACTGATGTGCATCAGGCCTTATTTCTGGATTGACATTCAACAGTAGCTTTACAAATTCCCTAAGTTCCTCTGGAATGCAATGTAATTTCCCTGGATTCAATTTTCTCAGTTCTTGTATTCTAGTCTTGAACTGTTGAAGATCCCTGACAGGTCGAATAGAGCTTTTTTCTGGTGAATACAAACAATAAGTCAGCATTCCTAATGAAAACATGTCACTAGCTGTAGAGTGACTCAAAGTGGCAACACATTCTGGAGATAAATAGTCCAAATTGGGTTGACAAACATGAGGTACAGTAGGACTGTATTCTTCAAATGGAAAATTTGGGAGTGCATTACCAGGACTTGTGTTGTGCACACAAAAATCCAATCCAAAAATCTTCCAAGCTCCTTGAGAATTTATGATAATACTTTCAGGGCTTATATTCTTATGTAAAAGCTTGACATCATTATGCAAAAAGGCCAAACCCTCACCTACTTGAAGCAAACCATACTTGATTTCTATATCAAATAGCTTGTACTCAGACATATTGGCAGGTTGTGGCATATTTGTAGTTTGTCCCTGAATATTAGCCAAACTAGCAAAGACAGGTTCAGTTGCAAATGCAAGACTATCCCTACTTTCTTCTAGAGGATGTTGAACAGTGAGTATTTTGGGGTGGCGAATTTTTGTAAGCTGCACCACTCCTCGACGTAACACTTCCAAAATATATTCTCTGTCGCTTTTGTTGTATCTTTCTAGTTGTCTTTTTTCAAATACAAATATAGAAGCTTCTTGTTTTGTAGAGCGTTTAATGCCTTTGTAGATTTTCCATAATAAACCTGGAACAAATTTACACATTCTATACACTGAAGAAGACTTTTTTTCGTGAATAAACACCTGGACCTGCTGATGCTACATGAACAGAAGATTCAAATTCTCTGGTAACGGGATTTCCAGGCAAGACTCCAGAGAGCTGTGAAACCGTGCTGCTAACAGAGCTACTAACTTGTGAAAGAACCTTGTTGAATACTTCCATTGTGAACAGAAAATATAGCGAAAATCCTCGGTTTTTATCAAAAACACTATTCTTTATTTTGATTTCACAACTGTCACTGTCAATCACTAGTTTGAAACATAACCCATTTAAAACATCTTCTATTTTCTCATACAACAAATTATTCTTCTCTTCTGGATCCATTGTTATACTGACTTTCAAACCTCCTCTTCTCTACCTTTGGTTTTCAAAGTTGTTGGTTCAAACAGTGGTTCAAACGCCATAGAGCAAAGACCCAAACGGTTTCCGTCGCAGCGCAGAATAATAAAAGCTTTCCGAAGTCCGAAACCAACCGAAACTCCGTCCGTGTTTGAAAGCTAGGTTTGGTTTATGTATGTTCAAGACGAGCCAAAAAAATGAGTTTTGATGGCTACAAAGATAAAATAAATGAAGGTGATACTGTAATCCTCTACCTCACTATCACCCAAGTTTATTCCATTAAAGCACAACCGAAAACAGTCAACAAAAAAGGCAATGATGTGGAAAACGTATTCCAGACCCCCTATGGTGCATTGAAATGTGGAGAACTCATCGGAAAAAGCTACGGTAGTAAAATATCACTCAGCAAGGGATGGGGCTACGCTTTGCAACCGACACCAGAATTATGGACAATAACTTTACCTCATCGGACGCAAATAATTTACACCCCCGATATAAGTATGATCATATTACAGTTGGAAATTTGCCCTGGAAGTGTGGTGATAGAGAGTGGTACAGGTAGTGGAAGCCTTTCACATGCTCTAATCAGAGCAATCAAACCTCATGGACATCTTTACACTTATGACTTCCATGAGGTAAGAGCCAAAACAGCTATGGAAGAATTTAGAGATCATGGCCTAGCTAGTTATGTTACTGTTGACCACAGGGATGTATGTGAGGGTGGTTTTGGAGAAGAAATGAATGGAAAGGCTGATGCAGTGTTCTTAGATCTACCACATCCTTGGCAGGCAATACCACATGCATCAAAATCTCTAAAAACTACTGGTGGAAGGTTATGCTCTTTCTCACCATGCATTGAACAAGTACAGAAAAGCTGTTTGATGCTACTCAAACTTGGTTTTCAGGATATACAAACTTTAGAAGTGTTGCAGACCCAGTATTCAGTGCAACAAAGGTCCATACCTGTGGTCAATTTAGACTTTGTCAAGACTGAAAAGAATGGTAGTGAAGTAGAGAAAAAAGAAAGGGAAACAACAAAAGTAGTGACTGGTATGCCCCCTGCTAGTTCTCCTGGACATACAGGTTACTTAACTTTTGCTACATTGCCTCCAGTATGGTGCAGGAGTCTACAGATCAGTTTGAATGAAGATAATATACTAGCTGGTGGTGACACTGGTGACTGAAGAACAAGAACAGAATAAAAAATATATTGGTATTACAGTTAATTGTAATGTGAAAAATATTGATTATTCCTAAATAAATTGACTAACTGATCCATATTCCACAGCCACAAATATCTATATTGCAGATACAAGATGAATATCATTGATACCATGGCTTAAAATTGAATTTTTAGTTTTCTGAAGGAAACACGCCACTGGTTAAGTTGACAGCAGCTAAGCTAGCTTTGACACTTTTGACAGCCAAGTTCACGTTTGTGAGAGATGGAATTTATGGAAATTTCTATCAAAGAATTTTCAAAAATATGTCGTATCTGCCTAAGCAAACAGAAACTTCAACCTTTCACGGCGGATTTGTTAGAATTGTACACTTTTCTAACTAACCTCAAGGTTGAAAATCTAATTTATTGAAAATATCTTCTCTAGCAAACATATCTTGTAATTTCAGGAAACTATAGTGGCTGAACTTCCCCAAAATATTTGTTTGAAATGTGCCTCCTACTTAAAAGATATACTAATATTTGTTGATAAATGTAAATTTAATGAAAGGCTTTTGAAAAGAACCTTTGAAGAGGTTAATGATGATGATTGTAGCAACAGCATATTGAAATTACATCAATTTTCTGATGAAGATGAAACACCAGAACATCAAGAAACCCAAAAAATCAAACTTGATTCATCATTTCAATGCAATATCTGCAATAGAAATTTCAATGGAAAACTTTCATTCACAAATCATATGCGCATACACAAAAGTAAACATGAGCACAAGAAGTACCTTTGTTACTATTGTGGCAAAAATTTCATGAAAAACTCTCATCTTGAACGCCACATACTGAGCCACACTGGAAACAAACCCCACAAGTGCCAATGCTGTGACAAATGTTTTACTCAGAGCAATGACTTGAAAAGGCACCTGCTCACTCATACCCGTAAAAAAATCTTCCAATGCCCCCAATGTGATAAAGCATTCCACCAAAAGTCCTGCTTGGACAACCACATACAAACTCATAGCAATGAGCGCAACTTCCAGTGTTTTCAATGTGAGAAAAGCTTTACCATGAAAGCCTATCTGGAGGTCCACATTAGAACTCACACAGGCCAGAAACCATACCACTGCAAAAGCTGTGACAAAAGGTTTCACAAGAAAAGTGGTTTGAACAATCACTTGTTAACACACAGCAGGGAGAAACGATATGAATGTACAGTGTGTCACAAAAAATTCATCCAGTCCAATCATTTGAAGGAGCACTTGAGGATACACAGTGGGGAGAAGCCATTTGTTTGTTCTTATTGTGGGAAAACATTTACATACAGCAGTACTCATAAAGTACATCTGAGACAGCATACAGGGGAGACACCCTTTGTATGTTCATTGTGTACTAAAAGGTTCCATGATGCTAGTAATTGGAGGAGGCATGTCAGAAGGCATCACAGTAGAAGTGGGAATGGTTCAAGGAAGAAGGGGATTGCAGCAAAATCTGAATAATCATCATTGGCGTTTTGAACAAAATTTCTTTAAAATTTCTCAAAAACCAAACAGGATGCTGAAATTCAGGAAATAATTTGTGCTATTTTATGGAAAAAAGAAGTTTTTTGGTATTGGTTGAATGGACTATTTTTTCATAAACATATATATCACAAGGATTTGTAACTTGTATTTTCTCCACCTGAAAACTCCTTTATAATAAACAACTCATTTTTGAAGGGAAAAAATAATAAAGTGGTGAAAGCTGTGGAAGTGAGCATTATTACTTATGGGACCATGAAACCCAAGCTTTCAGCATCTAGAATGAAATAATTAACAAAGTCAGAATAAATAATGATTCATTCAAATGTGGTTGAATTTTTGTTTATCATTTCGCGGGATCATTCACCGTTTCTCTCTTCGCTTTTCACCATCAGTATGGCATGTACCCTATCCATATGCCGCTTCAAATTGAACCTATCATAATAGCTCTTCTGACAAATCATACAAACGTGCATCCTCTCATTGGTGTGGTTTCTCAGCACGTGCCTCCGCAAAGCAGTCGCTGTCACGTACCTCTAAACAGACAACAAAGGATGAAGAAACAATCTGCTCCATAGACCGAGGCCACAGAACATATACAAATACTGACAAAATAAATTGTTCTTGCATGATGAAATGAGAGTTTTATTAGATTACTTTGTTGGATCTATTGGAAAGCGAAAAAAAACTGATATTTTTGTCACCATGACTTGTAGCACTACCACAATAATATATGCACAATGAAATGCTATCAATAATGGGGAATTCTCATTCGGAAGATAATGAAGTAATTCTCATTGAATATATTCAAAACGTCGCATTTCAAACTCACCATTTCAACCTTTTTCCGCAAAAAAAAAAATACATTTAAAGTGCTTAAAAAAAGACTTGACATGGGGATTTAAAATTTAAAGCACCTTGTTCCTATTTCACTATTTGGCAACATCGACTGTACATTTCATAAATAATATCCATTATGTTAATTAGGTGAATAAAGATAGTAATATTTTGATCAGGTTAGAACACAGAACTTATACTACCAATAAGTTCTGTTAAGTTTATATTTGACTTGTGGATGAATTAGTGTTTTTGTTGGACTGAAATTTATGTTTTGCCTGATTATTTTTTTTATATTAGCAGTTTGATTCCTGAATGATGCATTGACATCAAGTGTACAAAATGAAAGTGTGGCCAAATGTGAGTTGTTGTTCTTCTAGCTCACTAGGCGCCGTTGCCAATTTGTGAACTAGAAACAAAGCGATTTAAAACCCCATATTTGAAAAATTGACTTAGATAGCTTCTGCAACAAATTCGAAAAATTCATGAATGAAACTCATAATCAATAAGTTAATACGTGCATTTGCTGTAATAAACCGAATTGAGGAATATTCCCCATTCAAACTAATAATTCATCAACGAATCGACAAACTATAAAAACTTGAAAGTTTCACACACATTATTTTGCCAGTTGTACGAAAATCGCGCATGCGCAAAGAAATTTGAACTCTGTTTTGGTGGAGATTGTCGCTTCTGTTCCTGTAAGGGTATATGTTCTTTGTGCCGAGGCCGTGGATTTGTCAATGCTTACCTTGTGACAAGAGTGGCACGGAAACGGGGAATCCCCGGTGTGCAGCCTATTGTGCACAATGAGAGAGCTCATGGCGGTGAACGACTTGCCGCACACTGTGCAGAGGTGGCTCCTTTCCGCTTTATTGGCACGTCCGCGGTCCATTTTTGGTTCCGCGTGCGAGTGCACGTGAACGCCCAGGGCGGACTTGGAGAAGAACCGCTTGCCGCAGTGCTGGCATTGGAACTTCTTCTCGCCTGTGTGCCGCACCATGTGTCTCTTGCGGTCGTTTTCTTGTATGAACGTTTTGTCGCAGTGGGTGCACGCGTAAGGACGCTCCCCTAGGAAAATATTCGCGATTATGTTTCAATGTGACCGGCTAATCGAGTCATAATAATAATGCTTCCTTCAACAATCTACTTGGCCGCCATGTTGCCAAATCTCCTAAATTCAATATTTAATCATTTGAAAACTCCCAACCTAATCATCTCTGTTATGTAGATAGTCTCAAGAAATGTTCAGGAAAACTGTTAAAGAACTACTGACTCAGACCATATTACAGCCTTAAAGAATTCTATGATGACTTGATCTGAAAATTTCTTGACTGACCTAATATCCGTATTCTGATTAGAATTCTTGTGATTACTTCATTCTCATTAGGTTTGCTTATATATTCATGTTTGTGATTGTTTTCATACCTATGTATCTTATTATTTTTATATTTTGACAAAAAAATATTTATTCAATGTTTTATTTAATATTCTAGTATTGTGATTTTAATATTATAGTTGTAAATTCATATTTATTTTATATATAACACTATTAACTGACTTCATACTTTGTCAACAAGAAGAACATCTTTCATGACAATAAAGTATATTTATTATTATTATTATAAATATCAATTTAGGAAAACTGACCTGTATGTATTCTCATATGCCTTTGTAGATGAGAATTCTTTTGGAACTGCTTGTTGCAGATTTCACACATAAATTTCTTCTTTTCTACTAGATGAACCCTCATGTGAGTACCAAAACCATGCTGGTTGATGATCTTGTGACAAACTTTGCATTGTACCTGCTCTCCAATTTTCCTTTTTTTAGTATTGTTATCTTCACTTCCACTAAAGCTGTCTTTATCAATATTGATTTCATAGTGTGCCCTTTGTTGATGCTTTTTGAGGCTGGTTGAACTTTTGTAGCCTTTTTCACAAACCTCACAAGTAAAAGGAGTTTCTCCTACAACTCACATGCTGTGAACTAACAATCCCCAAAGCCTTTTATGTTCTTACCTGTATGTAATCTAGTGTGTATGGTAACACTGTTGAGATAAGCAAATTTCTTACTACAGTAGACACAAGAGAATGGTTTTTCTCCAGTATGTGTCCTCATATGATTGGTGAGAGCACCTACAGAAGTTAGTACTCTATCACATATTCCACAAGGAAACTTTGTTGAACCACTTTTTGTAGCAATTTTGTGTTTGGTTCTCTGGTGTTTGAGCTTCAAAACAGAATTATTGAATCCTGAAAGAAAGTTTGAATATTTTTAGTGAATGGCTGAAGTTGTATAGCTCATGCTTACCTTCACCACAAATATTGCAGGTGAATAACTCCAAGACACCATGTGCATTACTGTGCCTTTCTAGGGCTTTTTCAGATTTACATTTTAAATTACATAAGCCACAAGAGTACTTCAATGCTTTACAGTGCCAGCTGATGTGCCTCATCAAGTATTTTTTTAGTGCAAATATACTTCCACAGTCAGCACATGTTAGTTTTGATTTTGCATAATCCCTAGGAGATTCCACTGAATGGTTTTCATCAGTTTTAATGTCATTATCTGATTTGACTGGAAGAAAATTTGATTCATTATTGATATCACAATATTTATTTGACATGTCAGTGAGAAAGTATACATCCGATTTTTTCTGTAGAGCCAAAACAAGCAATAAATGATGATCCTTGCTTTTTTCTATAAATGACCCAATATCTCCCAACTGTTTTAAACACTTCTGGCATAGATTTTGAGGAAGGTTATCATCCTTTCTGATCTAGAAAATTAATTGTGTGCAAATGTACAAATGAGAATAGAAAATACTGACCTCAATATTTGTAATATTTTTGTATAAACTTGACAGATCTTCAGTAATCAATTGTAATAGAGTATCGGAGAGTAAACATATCCTACAAATTTGATTAAAATCCTCAAAATATACATTTTTACTATAACTTTTCATATTCTCCTGACTTTCCATTTTGAAAATCGAACATAAAACATAACCAAAAAGATAAATCCAGTGGAATGTCAAATCTACGTCAAATCAACCCAGGATGTTTTCTTCACTTTGGTTTTCACTGGTGTCAGACTGGTGCACTATTTGGATTAAATCTGACAACAAAACAAGTGAACAAACGAATCAAATAAGGTTTCAGTTCAATCGCTGATTAAGAGATAGCGCCACTTACGACGAAAGTAGCGCATCTTCTGAATGCCCGTCGAACTAAAACCTTATGTAGTCACCACATATATTGCAAAGGTGCTCATTGAACAGTCACTGTACATTGAACCATTGAACTCTTTGATTGAACACCCTTCACAATTGACAGATTGAAAAAAAAAATAAAAATATGTAAATAATTATGTTGATGATAAATAAAATGAGCTCGTACTCAAATATTTCTTCAACGGATTTTTCTAGTATTTGCCGATTATGTTTAGGTTTGGAAGAATTACAACCAATTTCGAAGACGGACGTAATGAACTCTTTTCATACATTGATCAACATTGAGGTGCTAATTTGAAAACAACTTCGGATATATCCATGAGTGTTATAATCTACAATACTTTTAGGTCACGAGAGACGATAAACTGCCACAAAATATATGTAGTGTCTGCATCAACCTATTGGAAACAATTTCCACATTCATTGAAACATGCAAGAGTAATGATGAGTTGTTGAGAATGATTGTAGTGAAAGAACAACTTTCACAAGAAAATGATGATGATAATTTTGATAATGAAGACTATTACAATGATGTGAAGATTGAATGTGAGAAAGATTACTATTTTAAACAAGGGCTGAAGGAGGAAATTGTAACAGAGCCAGACATCCAAGTGGATTTAACCACAGATGTCTCAAATTGTTGTCAAAATTGTGGTGAAACTTTTTCATCAAAGGAGTCCCTGCTTGAACACCATAATGAAATAATACCATGCAGACCAGAGGATTTTGGAGTTGCTCAAGCCTATATAGATTACCTAGAGAAGAGCAAAGGTAGGAGGAAAAAGGAAATAACAGATGACATTGAGCCAGATTATGTTAATGGACGAAAATTGAAAGGGAAAAGGCAGTTTCTGTGCAACCATTGTGGAAAAAATTATACTAGAAAAAATGGTTTGGAGCGTCACATGTTGACACATTCAGGCTTGAAACCATTTCAATGCAGAGAATGTGGCAAAGCTTTCATCACCAAAGACATACTCAAAACCCATATGCTCACTCATTTGGGTATCAAAGAGTATAAGTGCCAGGTAAGTATTTCCAAAAGGACTTTATATTACTTTGATTAGACTAGTGGAACATACAAATACCATTTACAGGTATGCCAAAAACAATTCACTCAGTCCAGTCACCTGGGTTACCACATGCGCAGACATTCAGGTGAGAAACCTCACACCTGCTCTTTTTGCTCCAAGGCATTCCTCTCCAGCTATCACCTGGAGCGTCACAAACTGATGCACACCGGCATCAAACCCTACAGGTGAATATTTGACAATACCTAATGAAAAAAATTGCACCAATGATTTTCGTTTCAGTTGCGAGCAGTGCGGCAAGCAGTTCGTCAGGAGCACCACGCTGCGCGACCACCTGCTCATCCACTCCGGGGAGAAGCCCTTCCAGTGCCAGCACTGCGGCAAGCAGTTCAACCGCAAGCAGTCGCTGACCAACCACATGTCGATACACGGCGGTGGCGGCGCCGACGCCAGAACCGGCGGCAGGCCGACGCCTCCCGTCGGTCAAAAGCGGGCGGAGGTTGGCTGCAAGGCGGAGCCTCTGGAAGAGGCTAAACTGTGCGAGGGCGCGGCCACGTGAGGTACTCGAGGGATGGCTGCAAAGACGCTGAATAGCCATTATGAAATTTCAATTTCAGTCAGACGTCTTGCAATGTTTACTTTATGAATTGTACCTTTTTTTTTAAAGATTGCACGAGATTTATTGCTATTTTGTGAGCAATAGCAACATTGCAATTCGATTTTATTCAAGGAAAAGCAAACATTTTTAATGACCATTCAGTGACCTTGTAGAATAAAGATCTGAGCAAAAAAGCAATTGATATTGAAAACTTTGTGGAAATCGAGGATTCAATAATATTGCTTGATGCATTGAAAGTCTTGAAATATGTTCTGGGGGTATTTAAATTCATATTAGATTATTTATTATAAGATGAAAACTATTTAATTTATTATTTACTTAACAACACAGTTTCAGGAAAACCATTCAATTTATTATGAACTCATCAACACAGTTTGTGGATATTTTATTTTGTAATAATTTGAGTATATTTTATTTAAACACAAACCCAATCAAACACTTGGTACTGAGAAGTATTTTCAATTACTAATACTCAACTGTGACTGAAATTATTTATGTACAAACTAACTGGTCAGATATAGAGCAGTACACTGAAAATGGTAATTATTCACGTGTAACAAAACCTTTGTTGCACAACAAAAATTACAAATTGAAATAAACGTCCTATATAATTGTAAATAATCAGCTCATCTAAAAACATTGATTGTATGGAATATGGAAATTTCAATTGTTCATTTGATAACATTTATACACATACCATATTTTAATAAATTGTTGTAGAAAATTTGTGCCTTATTCGAAATATTTGTTCTTTTTTTATGGAACAATGTTGAGCAAATCATTTTAGTTTTAGTTTTTTAGTTTTTTTGAATTCTATAAATTCCGAAATTGACTACATCACAATACCTTTTCCCAATACTTGAGGGAATTTGAAAAAAAAATCATGTGTCCACCATAACTTTTCCTATTTTTCAAGAACATAAAAAACAACGATTCACGATTTTCTTTTGAATTCTCACTCTGTACAACCCACCTCAAACCTTGAACATATTCAAGTATACAGGGTGTATCTAAATAGCACCGAAAAAATTAAAGGGGTGATTCTGTGATGAAAATTAATGTGAGTGTTTGGTATAAAATTTTTTGAAAAAACCCTCCCCGGAAAAGTTACACCCCTTCTATAAGAAATTCTCCAGGAATATTTTATCGTATACGCAATTCTATGAGAAAAAGGGTAGATGCTTGTATTGAAGCTGGAGGCGGTCATTTTCAACATTTATTATAATTGTATTGTCGATATTCGACAGGTTTTTGTTCATTGTTTGTTCACTTTTGTTTTTAGTTGTAGGATACTTAAGTTTTCGAAAAAAACTTGTAGAGTTAAAAAAGTTAGTCAATGAATTGGGCTTTTCAGTCATACTTTTTTAAAGAAAAAATTTTCATCTAAAAAAAAGTTGTAAGAAAAAATATGTTAGGGGTTGAAATAATCAACCCCTTCTAAGCATACTTCAGGGTTGAAAAAATTTCAAAAAGTGTACTCTTATTGACAGAAAATGTGTTATTTAGATACACCTTGTATAGTTCTTCAATAAGAAACAGAAAAATAATACAGCAAGGCAGTTCACTGAAATTAACTCTGATTTATTCTTGAAAAACCAAAAATATTGAGAAAGCCATTGGAAAAACCCTAATAAATATTCTCCTCGTCTTCCAAATTCAAATCATCCCCATAATACACCACCTTCTGAGCATCCTCTCCATTTTCCAGGCCGTCTAGCTCAACCTCCAGGCCATCCTGCTCAACCTCCAGGCCATCCTGCTCAACCTCCAGGCCATCCTGCTCAACCTCCAGGCCATCCTGCTCCACCTCCAGGCCATCCTGCTCCACCTCCAGGCCATCCTGCTCAACCTCCAGGCCACCCTCCAAGTCCCCCTCGACAACCGCCTCCTTGTGCGCCATCCTGGCGTGGAGGGACACCAGCGACTTGCAGACCAGCCCCTTGGGGCACCTGGGACACGGGTGGGGGCCGTCGTGCGACAGCATGTGGACGCGCCTGTTGTACGACTTGGCAAAGGACTTGGGGCAGACGAGGCACTCGTACGGCCTCCGGCCGGTGTGGATCAACTCGTGGCTCTTCGCCTCGCCCTGCGACCGGAACCGCTTGTCGCAGTGCTCGCACCTGGACATGTCAGTAACAACTCTTTCTATCCATTTTCACCACTTTCCTTATGAATTTTTCAAGATTGCCGCCTCTTTGTTGGTCACGTGTCCAAATGGATTTTGACGGATTCCGGATGGGCTCAATCTGCTGAATTTGTGATCCCGGACGTGACGTTAGCGCGTTGACTTTGGTTCTGGCGTTGATTGATGTCAAGGTGGATATAGCGATACGCTACCTAGCGGTGACTCGTGAACTACTCGTAGTGGGATAACCACTGAACTCTCTGGGGGTTAACTCACAGACAAACTTAACCTCTGTTCTGTTAATGTTCTATTCTGATGTGAAAAGTGTGTTTCCAGCAGTTTTTCGAGATTTCTTCTGGTGAAATACATGTGAAATCTTATCGTTTTGTTCGTTTCAGTTATTGTTTGGTGGCAACGACACCTATGTCACAATGACACATATCAAAAATATGAAAACAAAACAAAAACGATACCACTTCGAGAAGTTCGAGTTGTTACCATGAGATAGTGCTACGTGTTATTTTCTATCGCGAATTAACAAGCACTAGAATAAACTGTAGACCTTTGCCTACTTGATTTCATACCGTAGTAATATTTCCTGAAATAATCAGAGATGGAGACATACCTTGTGTCGGTAAAACAGAAACTGTATGCATCTGTCATACTTTTATCAGTTTCATCTGTTCTAGATGAAAAATGATTGAGAAGAGTCAAAATATCGATAACTATCCCAGATTCACTGAAAATATTGTGTTTTGATGTCATTTCAACTCACGTCTGTCAGATGCGAACCACAGAAATACGAAAGCAACAGAAATCGTCTTCGATAATCGATCTTACCGCCATCTTCATTCAAGTCGTGGAAATATTAGTACCTTCTCAAACGGTCTACAAGTTTTTCGCAGAAACAATTGAAGAGCTGTTTCACCATCCTATATCCACCTTGATTGATGTAATACATCAATCAACGACTGGGAAGGCAACGCAGCGACGTCATTTAAAGGGATCACATTGCAGCATAGGGATTGAGCCATCTCAAGTTTGCAAAGCATAAAAGGCGTAACTGACATTTTTTCTGCGAGAACCGGCAAGAACCACTGATTCTGTAGTAAGAACTAGGATTCTAGGAACTTCGAATCTGAAGTAACTTGCATGTGAAATAGAAAAAGTTTTACCGATAGACGTACATAATTTATTGAAGAAAAAAAGTCGTATCTGCACTATTCTTGGGTGGAAAGGAAAATTACCTTTGAGCCTTTAATATTGAGGCTAATCAGGGAGGAAACTCATATTTTTTCTCCCCCTCATTTCAAGTAAGTTGCAAACGATGAAACTTGTGAATTCATTATATTCATATTGTTTCAATAATTTCTAGAACATTCTGTATATCCTGTTTTTTGGTAAAAATCAAACATTAATGTTACTTCAACGTAGTTCTTCAATACAAATTTCAACTTCAGGAATCTTAGATATACGTTTTTTGAGTTCAGAATTCCGAAGGTCCCGGGTTCAGCTCCTGGCAATTGCAACTTTTTTTTTTAATTATTGGACATTTAGATAGCTTATACATTTCGGATTGCTATTGAGTGATTTTCTCATAAGTAATGTTATGTGCCTATTTGAATGAAGTGTCGATCATTTTTAAAAGGTTTATTTATCCCTTGGATGTTTACTGCACGACGCGAAGCTGAAACTACATCCTGTGGGAGGAAAAGTGGCACTTTCCTCCCGAGTAATACAAATAGCTATTACAAATGATTACTTTTTTTCCTTTTTATAGTTTTCAGTTCTAAATTCATGTAGGTGCATAAACTGTTTGAGTTATAACTGAACTATAAAATCTTATTGCTTTTTGTTGAAAGAATAAAATACATGAATATTCAGTAGAAAGATGACTTCATTTTCATTTAGTGTTTTTAAAAAAGTACAGGAATAAAGAAGGCTTATGTGCATTTTCTTTGTTCTAGTCAAATATATAATAATTGAGTATTCCTCACAGTGAACGACTAGGAAAAATAAATTATATCATTATAGAACAGGATAAAACGGAAAAAAAAGCGGGAAAAAATACTTTTTATTCTGATATGCCTTTTATGCTTGCTGTATAAGTTAGTAGAATGTACTAGCAAAGGAGTGAATGAATGGAAGATGTCAAACTCACTTGTATGGCCTGTCATCCGTATGCGTCCTTCTGTGCCTGTTGAGGGCACCGGCCATCCGGAACACCCTATGACAGATCTCGCATTTGTAGTTCTTCTCGCCAGTGTGCAGCCGCATGTGGTAGACGAGGGCGTTGGGGTAGTTGAAGCCGGCGCCGCACAATCGGCACTGGTGCTGCCGCCTGTTGGCGTGCACCTCTAGGTGGACCTTCAACAGGTTCTTGGTGAAGTAGGACTTGTTGCACAGCTGACACTTGAAGCTTCTCTCGCTGTGTTTGAGCCGGTGGTGAACGAAAGCTGGAAGAATGATTGTGTGGAAAATGTTGATGAGACAAAATATTGCCAAAGAGAAAGATCAGTTTGAATGTAGTAAAAATGTTTTGTTTACCTGATATGCCTCTACACAAAGTACCACAGATTTCACAAGTGAAAGTCTTCTGTTTGGCAAAGTGGACTCTGTTTTTGTGAATACAAAGTTGTTTCCATGAGGTATATAATTTATCACAAATTTCACATTGGAATAGACCACTTGGCAGTCTCCCAACTGTATTCCTTTCCATTTCTGCAACACTACTTCTCACCTCATTCTGGGTTTCTCTTTTTGATTTATCAATTATAAAGTCATTTATGACATTATGTGGTAAATCAATTTCAATATATTCAACATTTTCAGTTTCTTCACCACTTCCTGGATTTGAACCCTTCACAAAACAGAAGTTCTCTGATATTATATTCTCATCATCTTTGTTGAGTAACTCAGTATCTTCTATTATATACTCTATTTGGTTTGAAGAAGGGTCAATTTGAATCTCTTTGACTGGCAAAAACTTATCTTTTTCCTTCACTGCCACTGATACCATATTGATGACTTCTGATTCAATCTTTTTTCTTGATCTTTGATACTTAGCAAATGTTGCAGTCACTTCTCTACCAAGATTATTCAAAAATCCCCTAAAATCCGAAGTTTTTGGTGTCTCTTCTTCAACTATAACAACTTGTTGTACATCAAATTTTTTGTCCTTATAGATAAGTTCAACAGATGGCTGGATATAATTTTCATCCTCTTCCATAGCATCTAGATCTTTTGATTCACCACTGCTGCAATTGAATATCTCTTTCAATTTCAACTCCGTCGATTCGTACCGTATTATGAACTCTATGGCAATTTTCAGGAGACTAGCACATACAGGACAAATGCTGGAAGGATAGAACTCATGGGAACTGACCTGAAACACTTCATTAGTTGAACACTGTGGTTGAACTCTGGGATGCAAGGTAACTCAAATACTCACTTCGGATGATGTGACTCGCCGTAGGGCTTCCAAGTATGATATTTTCACATCTGCTTTCAGCTGGAGTTGATCTTTCAAATCAAACATAACATTGTTGCTTTGGGTAAGACAAACTCGACACTGCAATTGAAACAGCAATTTGTCTTTATAGTTAACTCTAGATTTCTTCGTATCCTCTTCCATTATCATTACTTTCGAAAAATATTATCTGTTTTCAAATTCAAATTATAGGCACAAGCTTGTGATTTTTTGTTGTTTGTTATTTTGTTTCACAAATTCACAAGTTTTGAAGTTTTACTTTTTTGCATGGAACTAATGTCAGGTGTCATAGGAAGAAAATGACATTGACAATGAAAACAAATAAAAGAATTGACACTTGACAGTGCGTTGAGGCTGATTCAAAAATCAAGATCTTTAGACCATACACTTATGGTTTAAGATCAAGATGCTGGAAATTAAAGATTTTCATGATTTCTCAATTTCAAATTGGTATGAAAAGTTTAAGCACATATCATTGGAGACTATCATAATTGAACTTCCGGAGGATTTATTAAAAAAAATTCAAACTGATGTAGTCGTTGATGATTCAGAGGAAGAACTAGAACAAGAACTGCAAAACCAAGATTCTTCAGAACCTCTATCTGTAGAATTTCTGCAAACATTCAAAAACGCTTTGAATTGTTTCAATAACAACGCCTTCGTGAAGAACAACTGGCATGCACCAACAGATGCTAGAATGTTCAGTTTTGGAAATAACCTGAAAGTGACCAACATAGATGATGTCATACTGTATTTCGCTAGTTCTGGTGTGATACAAGAAGACTTCTCTATCATTAAAGGCGTCCCATTTTGCATAGCTATGAGGAAATGGATGAGCATACACCCTGCTGCAGAATTTCGCTGTATAGTTATCAATAATATCTTAAGAGGCATAACTCCCAGAGACTGGCCATCATATTATGCACATTTTAAGGAAGAAGGTCAACAAATAATAGAAGAACTGACTAGCTTTTTTAGTGAGAACATTAAAATAACATTCCCCAGGAAAAACTACATATTTGATGTGGTGTTTCAGTACCCAGATAAACCTGTTATTATTGATTTTGGACCTCTCAATTCCAAAATGAACTTCTATGCATTCAGCTGGAAGGAAATACAGCCCCTAATGGGAAAAGAAGTTCCTGAAGATTTACCCCCTGTTTTCAGGTATTTGGAGACTGATATTGGGATAATGATGAAAGCTGATGCTTTGAATAAATTTACTAATTGTCAATCCTGAGTTCTGACCAAGATGGTTCAGAGTAGGTACCTCAAGTATCTCAAAAAAATTCTGAATGGAAGAAAAAATACAAATTCAATACATTTGTATAATTCAATTAAAGGAAATATACATAAAAATACTTTATGTAGAGAATTAATGAATAAATAAAAATATGAAATCAAATATATAAAATTTAAATGCTGCACCCTGAGGATTTTGTGTCCTAGGTTAAATAGAATACTGCATCATCTTTGGCAAAAATTAAAATTCATTTTGGTTAACTTACATAACTAAGTTTGTAGTTTTTCAATTAAATCCTCAAGAAGAAATAATTGGGAAATGAAAAGCAATGTTGGACATTACAGTAGTTTGAAAAATTCAAGTTTTCCTTTAGTGATGATGAAATATTTTGTGTTAATGGACATTATACTGAAGACTAATTCAATTCATATCACATAACATTTCAATGCACTTGTCTAAGCAGTGAGTTCAAATTATACAGTTTTCTGTGGCTTTTGATAAAATCTATCAGGTAACATTATGAACAGATTCTTCCCCTGTCAGTGTGTCAGTCAGATATGTAATTTTGAGATTACGCGAGAAGTGCTGTTTCTCTATGAGAGAGTTCACACTCCATGCTATCACTCTCACACCTTTGTCACGCCAATTTAGAATGATCTCCCTGAAATAATAGAAAAAATTACAACACCCATATTCATCTATTAACATGCAATTGCATCCTTTGGAAATTATATTAAGACAACAAAATAATTACCCACTGACAGTGTCCTTTTGCAATAGAATGACTGAGAGTCCCAACAAATAATAAGTGATTCTTGGTAATGACCATTCATGCAGCTTATCACAGAAGGTCAATAGGTAATGTTTGTAAAATTCTTTAGCTTTATGATCACCCTTTCCCTCTGGATATCTGAATGATTCATAAGAAAAACAGTAAGGTCTCCAGGCTACACAACCTATGATCTTTGAGTTACCCCTTCTGACCTAAAACAAAGACACTCAAAACATTTTATTTAGTATTATCATAAAGACTCACCAAGTAGATGATATTTGGGAAGAATGAAGTCACTACTGCTCTTGATAATAGTTCTGGATATTTTTTGAATAATTCCAATATAATAGGCACCATCTAAAAATTATTTTCATAAAAAAATTGTTTTGGTTTATATAGAGTAAATGATTAATAGTTATATTGTTACCTTCCTATCATTATCTTTTATGTCTATAAACATTCTTTGGCCATTGGCAAGAAGTTGTTGTACTGTTGAATCTAAGGTAGGAATTCTTGTGTTAGTTAAGTCAATTGTATCAACCCTGTCCCTGTCAAAAAATAGTACATTGTTAGAGCATTAATTATTTCTAGCATTACATATCAAATGAGTGATGGATTTTTCATAATACCAGGTACATTTTTAAATTTCTTGCAAATATCAGATTTCAATGATAGGTATTAGTAATGTATTTATAAACAATAAAGCTAGATGGATTGGTTTGCACAAGAGAGAAGAGTATATATTTCATAGATTTTCATACTTACCTAAATGGGTGATTGACAGATATATTGGTACTGGCCAGTTCTTCCCAAGTAGAATCATTCACTTTAACATTTGCATCAGCCATTCTTTCCAAAGTTTTATCATGAAAAATGATTGGAACTCCATCCTTTGTTAGAGTTACATCAAATTCTATCACATCACAATTTTTTTCTTTGCACTAAAAACAATCATATCTCAGATTTTTCCATTTTCAGTAAATTTTTTCGAGTTCAGAATGTGAAAGTGGATTCATGAACACAATTCTCCAGTGGTTTCAATTCATGGGATGTCATTAAACACAAAAAATTAGAAACAAACACTTCAATGTAAACAATAGATAACATAATGATAAATGTATCAAATTTATAGTAGAAATAAAATGAAATTGTTTTACTTTACATAAGAAACAGGAAGAAAGTGAGCATGTGACCAGGAAAACTCACCAATTTGAATGCTTCCAAACTATTTTCAGGGGCATCAAATCCAGCACCTCTATGGGCCACAGTTTTCATGACATAACCCCCATTGATGTCCTCCAAATGAAGGTCTTTGCCTAAAACAGCTTCTACTGCTGCACTATCTGGTGGAGGTACTCTCAGAGCAACCATGAGACATACTAGCGCTGCTGTGAATATAACAGTGAAGGGAAGGAAGCTGCAGAATATTTCTTTCACCAAGAACCAGCTGCCGTAAGTTGCGTAGATTATGGTTAGGGCACTCGGGATTAGATTCAGGAAATTAGTATTCATTATTGTTATTCCAATTTATTAGGCAAACCCAGAATTTCTATACAGAACTATTCGCGTTTTCAAAAGTCTAAACGCTCTCTGGTGGCGAAATTATGAAGCTAGTTTGTGAGTATTCCTTTGTGCATTGTTAGTGCTTCTTATGGCGATTGCTTATGTTTATGTCTGCAGATAAATATTAATAATTGTGTTTTGTGTCTCAACTGCGTAACAGGAATATTATTGAAGAGTTATTGAATATTCCACTTCACAAGTAAATAATTATAAGGTGAGTATTCATGGAAATTAATAAGATTGTTGAAGCATATTGACGATCTGAATTTGAGGTTAGAAGCTCATAAAGAAAGGATGGATGAAGATCAGAGTACTAGAAAAACTGGGAGAAAGGGGGTATACAATACAAACTGCTGTGTTTTCAAGTGTTCTTCAAAAAAAGGTAATGACAGGACGTTGCATTTCCACTCTTTCCCGAAGAAGAATGCATCTCAAGTGCATGTGACCAATGCTTATGGGTTAATTGAAAAGGTTGATAGAAGAAAGGCATGGATAAATGCCTTATTGATGGGGAAGACAGTCACTGATGCCATGCGTGTTTGTTCCCTTCACTTCCATGAAAGTGATTATCTTGCCAAAGGTGAGTTGAAGTTGAATTGAGTTAATCAAATAATTTTTCATTATTTCATCCAAAGGTGCTCTACTAAGTATGAACCGTCCAAAACTCAAGAATACTGCAGTTCCATCTCGTAATTTACCCAAAGTGCCACCTACAACAAAATCACATCAAGCTAGTATTGTGAAACGGAGACTGAGATTAGAGATGAGAAGTAGACTACGGGACAAGCAAGACAATCCACAGCCCATCACAGAATCAGTTCATACCCATGATGTTGGCCACAGTGAAGAGACTGAACACAAAAAACTCGAATTTGCTGACTTGTCAGAAAAAGAGCAATGTGTTGTAAAATCTTTATTAGACTTGCAATATGTGGGACAAAAAGATTTGGCAGGATCATCATCATCTGAAGATAAGGGTGTTCAAGTAACAAGTGGTGATTTAATGATAAGTTTTACCAGCACAATCAAGTCAAATGCTCAGTTGAATTCATTAACTGGCATACCAAATTTTGAAATGTTGGAAAATTTCATGACACTAATTTCAGAAATGTATCCAGACAAAAAAAGTCATAAACTATCTGTGAAAGACAGGATAATTATTGTTTTCATGAAACTAAAAATGGCTGTGAGATTTACAATTATGTCTTTTTTGTTCAAAGTTAGTCAGAGCACTATTAGAAGTATATTTAGTGAATACATAGGTTACTTATCCAATATTTTGAAAGGATGTATACAATGGCCAAGTTCAGAAGAAATTTCAAGAAACCTGCCACTTTGTTTTGAAAATTTCAAAAATGTTAGAGTTGTGCTTGATTGTACTGAGATACCAGTTCAAAGATCTTCTTGTTTGTCATGTCGCATAAGAACTTATTCTCATTATAAGGGGGGCCAAACAATTAAATTTATGACAGGTGTTAGTCCTGCTGGGCATATCACATTTGTATCAGCATGTTATGGTGGAAGATGCTCAGATAAAGCAATATTCGAGCAAAGCAGAATAATCGAAAAACTAGAACCATTCAAGGATTGTGTGATGGTTGATAAAGGTTTTTTAATTGAAGATATTTGTCACAAATATTCCATTAGTCTAAGTCGTCCATTTTTTTTACGAAATAAAAAGCAATTCTCTGAACATGAAGCTAATTTGAATATTGCAATATCTAAAGCTAGGGTACACATTGAGAGAGTAAACCAGCGAATGAAAATATTTGAAATTTTGAGAGTTCCCCTACCATGGACCTTGATTAAAGACATTGATGACATTATTCATGTAATAAGTGCTATGGTCAACCTGCAAAATCCTATATTGGATGATGATAAATTTTTCAAAACATAGACATTTATGTAAATGATTTTTCAAAATTATTCATTTTCAGCTCTGTGCACTTCTTTGGTTTGACCTATTATCAATTTCAGATTTTCTATGTTCATTTTCATCATTATTATTCAATTTTATTATTATCCATTTTCAAATGATCTGTCTAATTTGAATTGATATAAATATTCTATAAGTTTGTAATATAGCTGTTTTCTAATAAAAAAACTCAAAGTACACAATATCTTGTTTATTTTCACATATAACATGTAACATGTGAGTGAAGTAATTAAATGTGATGGTTTCTATCATCTGTTTGGCAAAATCTTCATCGAATGGTACATGTATATTGATAAATGATTTTGAATGGGTAGAATATAAAATAAAATCACATTCTAATAAGTTTAACAGGGCCATGCCTAATTGTACCTGGCCATAATAATTATGTTTTTTCTTCAGCATAACCCCTCTTGTTGAAATCTCCAGATAGCTGCATTCATGGACAAATTGTATGGCATCCTTTGTTTTGCCTGGAGATCAGAGAATATTAGTTATAATTTTACTACTTATACTTAATTTCAATTATTACCAACAAAGGGACATTTTATTTCAAGCAACCTGGAAGGTTTTCCTTCAACAAATACTACACCATCAGGTGAATAGCCTAACCATGGGTATTTTTCACATATGATGAATCCAGGTTCAACAACATGGTGACCTAAATTTGTTTTGTATATCTCCAGAGCTTCTTTTTCATGATTGATTCCATGTTGTACAAATTTATTAGTAAATCCTTTAGGATAGAAATAGCTCATACTTTTTCTATCCCATTCTAATTTTTTATAGGTAAAAATTGAATAACAACGAGAACCTGAAAAACAAATCATTTTCAAGTTTTGTATTTATTTATTTACCTGTCAACCTATACTTTCGCTGAATTTTCCAATCTTCACTTCCATTCCAGCAATAAGATACAATCATTTTTTGGAAATCCACATTACATAGATTTGAATAAAATGATTTGCAACACTCTCTCAACCCATAATTGGTTACATCCAAATTCAAATCTACTAGAAATGTGGATTTCCTCATATGTACAATGAGTGGGTGAAGCCAGTCTGGGGTTGGGATCTCAAAATCAGTGCAGGTGTTTTCTGACAATTTTCTTCTTCCCTGTCTGTAAGTAATCAATAGCAGTAGCTAGGTACTATTTCAAATCACTTGTTGATTGTTTTCATGAAAATGCTTACATGTGTTTACTCAGAGCACTGTTTGGGTGATTTGACATCAATAGGCTGGAACACCTGTCCGTCTCTTCTTGTGAAAGAGATCTACATCTTTTCCTTGTTTCAGAAACTTTTTTCAAGCAACAAGTGTTCACAATAGGATGAGCCTCATAATCCACTTGAATACCTTTTTTATTGTTCCTCCAATAACATTCCACATCAGTACTTGATAACTTTTCAAATGCTAGGACATCTCCCCTGAAATTAAAACACAACCAGAAAAGGGAAAAACAAAAATAAATTGTGTATAGCATTTTGTGAAATTACTCTGGGCTCGATATGCCACTATCAACATGTAAATAAATACAACCTGGTGCACTTCAAAAGTGTTGCTGAAATGTGCTTGCATCTTCCTGAAGCTCCAGCTTTACAGGTACAAGCAAATTGTAGTATCTTCCAAATCCCTTCAGCATCAACCTCTAACCAACCAGATATCTCATGAGGCTTGCCAGTCAGGAGAGCACTTGTCTGTAGACACAATGCCATGATTTTGATGGATGAATAGGCTCCTTGTGCATTGAATTTTCCATCACAAATCCCACATAGAATTAAATGCCCACTGTTCAGGACCTGTTCGCCCTCCACGAAGCATCTACTGTTATGGGTAGCTTCTAGATATCCAAAAACAGTGGACAAATTCAAAAATATTTCTGGGTTCTCCATGATTCACTGGTGAAAATTTAATTATTAAATTCGAATATTATTACATTTTGACAAACCTACATTTCTATAGTTCAATAAAAACAACAACACACTTTCAAAAAATCCAAACACAATTCAAAAACAATTCCAAAACACTTTTTTCGTAATCGAATCCACAAACAACCACGCACTGACAGTAAATTAATACTCACAGTCCACCATATTTGTTTACATCTCGCAGCGCCCTCAACGGTAGTTGAAAACGCGAATATGCACTTTAAATTTAAGACCCCCGCAACTTTTTATAGTTTTAGGGACTCGGGTTGTTTTGACAATTTGACATATGTATTTGACACTTGTCACATTGACTTATGAAGTGACATATGATGGATTACAGAAGTGCATACGCTTTGGTCGTATTTTCGAATCCTGTAAGATTCTTACTAGTAAAAAACTCTAAACGTGTCTTAAACTATGGATCAAACACGGGAATTTGAATATTCTATAACATTCAATGTTTTTGTAACGTTATCTATAAAATAATTTCAATAATATTTATAATATAGCAATTTCCATTGGAAAAACCAGTGCGCACTCTTTCTATTACATTTCCGAAAAAGAGACAGAAATATATTGAATGCATAAAAACTCGGCTATTTCATTGCCAATAATACCAATGGAAATTGCTATTAGAGGTATCTTCTGAGTTATCTATATTTGTTCATTTTAAAATAAACAAATTATTGCTCAATAGGCTTAGAACTATACCATGATTGAACTTGTATGACCCGCTTTCTATTGTTATAATATCCCAGACTCATGATAAAAGATTCGCATAGTAGAAAAACCACTTCAATTAAAGTTATGAAACTAATTCCCAGAAATAAATTGTACGTTCCTCCAAGTGATACTGGAAAAAGTAAAAGTCAATTTGTATTTTGATACCAGCAGATATGATATAGGACCTATGAAATCGCCGAATCCAAAAATGATATTCCTCCGATATTTGGTTGTTGGATGTAGGAGTCCCCATCTGAACGTTATTCTTTGATCGAAGTAGCCTCCTATTTCCCTATAAAAGAAAATGAAGATAATACCTACTGAAATTTTCTCGACAGAGATCTCATATATTTTGTTCGTACCATTTGGTAAACTTAGGGTTCAGCGGTAAATAAGTGATAATACGACAAGGCTGCTGACAAACACACCCAATTTCTGATGCTGGCCTCGTCAACTCATCCACATATTTCGATAGACACAGCAGGCCAGATATTGTGCAGATCTGGCCGTCTGGAAAATATTGTTTGTACCTTTTTATCATTTCATAACGGATCGAATAGATACCCAAGAAAGGATAGAAATGCGGTTTGCATCCACATAACTGGATGGCCAACTGTTTCCTGCAAGCCATTTGACAGGTGGCGCTACTGTAGATTCCCATATCGGTCGTAAGCAGTTCATTTTCGAAACGACAATTCCGCTGGGAAGGATTCAAAGATCTTATATCCGGAGAGAAATCAGTTTCTATCATCTTGAAATCAACCTCCAGCTCTTCACTTTGACCTATTTCGAACGTGGATTTAGAGATTATCTGTGGTGCTTCTATGTGGGAATGTATGTAATACTGAAAATTATCAGATAATAGGGTTGGTTTTGTTTATTCAGATCAACATTTCGATGTTGGTGCAGTCTGAGGTCAGTTATAAGATGAGAAACATAAATATTAAAATTTAGCCGGCATTTCCCTACCTTCAATGGTCTCTCAGGATCTGAATCGAATCTTGCGTAACAAAGACCATTGAGATAATGACACTTCAAGATATCCGTTTTATCTTCATATTCATTATCATCAACTTCACTATTTCTGCTATAAAAACAGATGAATGGATTAATTTATTCCTAATGTTCATATGCGATATATTTCGATTGCGTTATTGTTGGTCAGCTATATTAATATATTGTTTAATGTAGTCATATATCTTACTTATTCACTGACAGTAAATTGGTCAATTTGGAATTGAATGTGAAACAAACACCCATTTCAGTCAGAATCAAGTGCCAAGATGTCTCTTGTCTTTTTTCTACCGTTACCAAACTTCCAGTTAGCGTTGGATGAATCTGAAGCACAAAAACTATGTTTTATGCCATTTTTTCTCTTGCCCAAATGCTTACCCTAGTGACCAAGTCTACCATATCTATGTCGAATAAAGTGTTGTCATCTTTATAATCGGCAAAATCTTTGAAATTGTGATAAGAGACATTCGATACGAAATACAAAAATCTCAAATAATACTGAAATTTCTCGTGAGTCGAACTAACACCCCATTTACTGAAACAAATGGAAATATTATGTGAACTTATCCTGTATAAGTTGCTTCCGCTCACTTTTTGATATATTTTTCAGCTTTCTGGACGTCGACCTTGTCATCGAAACAAGCAGTCGCTGCCGGAAAAATGTTCTCCCAGTTTCTGTAATCTTTCTCGATGGAGATGACAGTTGGGTTCGCCGAAAATCTTGTCAGATTCGAAATGCAGACAGTCACGGCAGCCCAAGTTGCGACGATGATCACCGATAGCCAGAGAAACCTGACCACAACAGAACAATTCTGAAAATATTCCTTTGGATGGATGATATGCGGTCTCAAACCTGGAGATTCAATGATGAGTTTTCACGGTGAGAATGAAACATTGATTTTGTAATGTAAGACTATAGTCTGTTTGAACATTCGTATAAAAGATGGTAATTTTGTTATAATAAAATAGAGAAACTTATATTAACATACATCATACAGGCAGTATACACAATTTATGGGTTTATTCTAACGAACGCATTATATACCGCATTATAGTGGTAAATCAATCGAAATTTTAATTTGATAGATATCAATGAACAATTCTCTCTCTAGCCTAGTCATTAGAACAATTTTGCTAGTCAGTCACTCAACTAGCGCTCTTCTCTGCTAAATAGTTGAATATTAATAGAACCATTCAGATTTTTTTCCACCGGAGAAAATTAAAATACCTTTCCAGAACGTGCAATTTCGGCTGTCCCACAATATTCATGCCATGAATGGTAGTCTCTTTACAAAAATGTTGGAAATACTGCCATACCAATCTGTTACAACGTTTCTTGTCCTCCTCGCCATCTGAGAACGCAATTTTCTCTGCTTTCACAACTCTCATTTTCACAGCCACACAGCGTTGTTCCAAAATCAGCTTTGATAGGTCGACAATCACCATAAGAAAAAATAAAGGAAAAAGCCATTTTCAATCACCTGAAACGTCATTTGATTCCTTTTAAGATACGCATCTGGTCGGAGCTTTTAACGATTATTACTTCTATTGTGCCAATCGCACAATGAATATGGTGTACGAGGGTTGAAAATGTACCGAAAAGTTGGGGAATTTGTCCAAATATTAAAGTGCAAACTATGACGAAAGTAAAAATTCAAGTGACAACGATTTCAACAAGTCCACGATTGTAAAGGTGCGATGTAGGGAGTTAATCAATAAATACCTAAAGCATCAATCGATCACTTTATTGTCTTATGGTGTCAAACGATCATCAGAACAACAAAACCAGGCTCCAGAATAAAACACATTTGAAGTATTCTTTCCTTCACCTCGGTTTTCAGACTCCCTGAAATGTAGATGGTGTAGTTCTTCATACATATCTTAGATAGTATAGTAGTCAAAATTCATAATATATTTGTTTTGGATATGGATATGAAAATTTCAAATCAGTCTTCTTTTGAAGGAAGATACAAATATTGGATTCTTTTTCAAGATGTATATTATATGTAAATTATTCCAATCTGATGTCTCCTCTAGTATCTTATTCTTGATTACTTATTTATCTTTCAAGGAAATGATGGATCATGAGATTCCCCACTTCAATTGATGCCCTGGGGGGAGAAATAACCTTGCTCATTCTGTGTCAACAACAAAACCAATTTAGTCGTGTGCCATTGTTTATTCGTTTTTTCACATAGAGACGATAATACGAATCGTTCGTGAGGAGAGTGCTAAACAGCCACAAGCCACAAACAGTGTAAACATTATGCGGTGCATCGTGGGGTTATTTTTTATATTATTCGTACCTGGAAATTATGTAAGTTGTTAATGATTATTGTTTTTATTAATTATGTATGGCCTCTATGAAGGCGCCTCTACTTTCCTTTTATCCACCCGTTGCATATTTGTTCATTCTTATCATAAACTATATATTCAACGGAAAATAAATTATAGGTACTTGTCAATATTTTTCTGAATTTTTCCAAAAATGTTCAGCATCAGATATGCCCAGATTAAATGCGTCGTGAATATTTTACAAAAAATTTGAAATGAGCACAATTTTAAGTGAACGTGTATGTTATCTATTCATTGAAATTCGTGATATATCACCATTCTCGTTCAATAATTGTGTTTTTTAATCTACATGTCATGACGCATTTCTGCGATAAAACATGAGCATGGAATCCTAATGGCGAATTTTATTTTTTTATTACCGTGCAAAAGAATTGAAATTCACAGTACAATACACATGAAGTATTGAAAGAAACATTGTTGTAAGATGCAACTGTCATGAAAATAAAATGAAGCCTATTATATATAGGTATTGTGTGAGAATAACTAAGAAAATAATGGAAATCAATTGAAAGGAGCAAAGAAAAAAGAGAAATAAATAGAATCCTTATGAATAAATGAAAAGTCGAGTGTAGTTATTTAATTTTTTTAATGAAATTTTATGCATACATTTTGTTGATTACCATTGATATAAGCAATACCGTTCTAGGCGAAAAACTTGACAGTATCAGTTTTCTATGAAAGCCTTTGCCCGGACAGTGTGGATTTTTTGGTTAACCAGTTTGATAAAGCCTACAAATCTTTGAAGGAAAACCTTATCGTAGATTTGGTACCATTTGGAAAAGCTACTGTGAGTAAAACATATTATTCAATATTGTTTTCTGGACATGCATGAATACAATTTCATTGTACTGTGAAGCTTTTCGGTCTCAAAGTTGACATTCGCTTTTGCAGGCAAAATGGACAAGTGGAACTTGGAACTTCACATGTCAACATGGTCCCAACGAATGCTACGGAAATATGGTCCACAGTTGCGCTATAAATTTAGCCCCCATCAACAACAGCACTGAATTCGTTGTCTGCGCTATGAAATCTAATGATGCTAGCCTCGATTCGAATTTGGAAAAGGTAATTTAAATTGCGCGCTTCCACGTCTTTTTTCAATGTTCCGCTTTTCTTTCGTTGCCTCACCCTGTATATATGCATATGTGTGATATTGTTAACGATTAAATTATCAAATGGTATAATGATATCGAAAATCAATTTACTTTTACGGTAATTTCCCGTACTAGGACGCAGATTGATGTAGATTGAACAGATAATAAAGTATTGTTTTGTTTTATCACGCTCTGAATAGCTACATCTAGACACAACAAAACAAATTGGTGAAATATCATTCAGCATCATCATTGCAGATCATGGTCATTAATTTATTCATTCAATTCATATATATCGCTTTGTCATCGTTAATCTAACAATTCAACGATTTCGCATGTTTGAAACATCCCAAAAACCGTGAGAGAGTTATAAAGAAGTCAACACCAAAAGGTCGAAACATTGAATTCAAAACTGAAAGCTCCATTCTTCAGATATTGAAGAGTGTCGCGGTTTTTGATATTACTCCAATTATGAAGTGTTATTAGTAATGATTAGTTATATATACTTCGGGGTATCATTCAGTGTATCCTATATTTAATTTGCAATAACTGTTATTCCAAGATTCCTTCAGGATATCCCTTCTCTTTAAATTTTTTTGTGACTCCACCCTCCCCACGTCAAGTGTCAATCACGGAACAATTATCACCTGTCAGAATCAAGTCCGACGTTGCCATATCTGCCGAATGTCGTACCAATTGACCATATTCAATAGATATTGGTGGCAGCTTCTTAGCGTTCTAGGGTTGGTACTAATCTGTCATAAATGTCGACTGTCATCAATGTCAACTATCATCAATGTCAACTGTCATTTAATTTGATCGTTTTCATATCCTGATTTTTATTATATTTCATTATAAATATGAAATAATCAAACATGTATATGAATAGAAAAATATTGATGACTTGATGGGCTTATCTGAACTCATTCACAACTGACATTTATGACTATTGACGTTGATGACAGATAATTGCCAACTTGAGAATGCTCAAAAAGCTGCCACCGAAAGCTGTTGAATATGGTCAATTCAACGATCTTTACGTTATATCCCAAGAATCGCGAGAAACTTATGAAGAAGTCAAGACCAACAGGTTTTTGATATTACTCCAATTATGAAGTGTTATTAGTAATGATTAGTTATATATACTTCGGGGTATCATTCAGTGTATCCTATATTTAATTTGCAATAACTGTTATTCCAAGATTCCCTCAGGATATCCCTTCTCTTTCAATTTTTTTGTGACTCCACCCTCCCCACGTCAAGTGTCAATCACGGAACAATTGTCACCTGTCAGAATCAAGTCCGACGTTGCCATATCTGCGGAATGTCGACATTTTCCAGTGCGCCATCGACGCCGGTCTCGACTGGCCAACAATCCAGGGCTGCGCCAAATCCAAAAAGGGCGGCGACCTTTTGGCAGCGAACGGTAACCGCACAGGGGGTGTCAGGCCGAGGGTGACGTTCATCCCCACGGTGGTGTTCGGGCACCAGTACAAGGAGGCGCTGCAGACCATCGCGCTCAAGAACTTCCTCGAGATCTCCGAGTTCCTCATCGACGAGAGCGACTGCGAGAGGTGCAAGAGTAGTGGCGCCCCACTGGGAGTTCGGTCGCTTGTTGTTTTGTTGTTGTCTTCGGTGGTGGTGGCTGTTAAATTGTTGTAGAGGGTGTTCGTTGAAATTTCTGAATCCTCAAACAACTCAACATTTTTTTTTGAATCTGTATAATAAATTTATGTTTCTCAAAGAAGATGATAATTTATTGTTTATCTTTTTGCCTAGGTATATGAATGGCGAACTGTTGCGTCAAAGTTGTTAGAAATTGTCCAGTTGATAACCAACCATCAATTTCATTCTTGGTTCCATATTTATGTTGTACCTGATTATCCACTCGCGAATTTGTTAATCTATGACAAATTTTCGATGCTTTATCGTAATTTTTATAATGTCTATAAATAGAATTTCAGCATGGGCTCTGGTAAGGCATTTATCTTAAGAAAATACATAATAAAATTGGCATTCTCTTATTTCACCATCTATACCTCTACCACATAAACAACGACCATTTTGAAAACTTTTTTGAGAATGTTCTATAGCGAATTCTATTGGTGAAACTGATATACGCTTTCAGTGTTTCTCACTTCGATACATGTCAAAAAGAAAGATAGTTATATAAGTATATTATAATAAGCATTCGAAAGTTTAAATTTCAAACTTAAACATGGATTATCTCGAAAAGTATTGGTTTGTTCGCGATTTCATTGTCGACTTCAAGTATCTGGGGTCAATATACTCAAGTACAAAAAAATCTTGACAAAAAATGGATCGCTTGATGACAACTGTTGGACAGGTAAAATTTGTGTACACTGGAAAATCTCAACATAAGCTATTTTGGACTTGCATGTTCTTTTTGCCTCCAAGCTACTAAAGTGTTTTTAGTTGAAAAATGTTTATCAGAGGTATATCCAAAAAAACCATCAGTTTTTGTCATATCCATTGATGTTTTGTCTAAAAATATGTATTTTGGATAGAAATTTTGCATAGATTTCCAGACTTATTTTTGATAATAATTGGGCAAATATTTCAAGATATTTCGAGAATTAATTAACCAATAGTAGCCCAGAAAGCCCTACATTGATCTCAATTGGATAAAAGAGACGTCGTGTAGGTACATTGAAAACTTCTTCAATTAGCAGACACCATATTAGAAGAATTATCATGAAAAACTTGATTGAATAATGATTTCGAATTCAGAAACAAAGGAACATATTTTAGAAGATGTATGGGAATGTATAAATTTCGATATATTTAATTTTACGCTAAAACAGAAATTCTAGAAGAAAAGAGCATCAATCAAAATTTTATCAATACAAATTTCTACACAAATCCCTGTCACAGTCGTTTAGTTGAAATCATTTTTGGAGACACGTTATTGGAACGATAGAAGAGTAGAATCAGAGGTCTCGTTCATAAAACATATTCTTATTTTCATCATTTCTGATTGTAAACACAATAATGTGATGTTGGAACTAAAGTATAAGCACTCAATCAGTACTATTTGTAGTTCTTTACCACAGATAAATAATCAATTATCTGTGAAATGAAGTTTGGGAACGTTCAATTAAATTTTATAAAGCATCATATGGCTTGAAAATTTGGATGTGAGTATTACGAATATCACTAAAGAAAAATATCATCCTTTTCGTTTTCGAGTATTTGGCAACATCATCTTATATTCGCGAAATCTTTGCTTGAACACGCAAACCACCGCAACACGCTAAGCAGTCTACTAGTCTAGGAAGCTGCGAAATACAACGAGCCATAGGACTATCTATCTTAGTGCTCTTTGCTATTAAGCCGTTTTTCGCTTGTCCCCCTTTCCATAGCGCCCGGCGTTGGTCATTCGATTGTCATTTGTTTACCGCCATCCGCCATAATTTTATTTTCGAATAACGAAGAAGTGCCGTTCTTCATTAGCTAGTAATTTTTAGTTTGTTAAAAAATATCAGTGGTCGAAAAGTTATCTGGTGCATTTTAAAGTGTGTTTGGACTTCTCTTTGTACTAGTCAACGTTATTTTACAAATAATTTGAGTGGTAAGTCTTTTTTATGTGATAAATAGATTCGTACCTGCTTGGTATTGGTATAACGCCACCACGCCACCATTATGAATTTGAAATATTTGATAATGTTGTTTTATATGTTGATGAATGAACATTCCCGAGTACTTAACTATCCACATTTGGAGTATTTTGTATTAATCAATGCAATGTTTCTTATGTTCAATTTCAAAACTTTGTTTGAAAATAATATAAATAGGTTTGCGCAGGCGCAATCGCAGTTTTAGATGATATCAAAAAGCAAATTTCCAATGTTTTCATTTCATTCACTTCAACCATTTACAAACTGTGTCAAAATTTTTCTAAATGGTCTCCTGAACCAAAACATTTTTGGAGCTCTCAACTTGTTTCGGAGATACGGCATCCCGAAGACTTCAAGAAAAAGGGGTCTTCTCCAGCCAAATTCGCTAAAAATTCCTTTCAATTCGTCAGCACAATATATTCATTCTGATTGTATAATTTTCATCATAGTTTTAACAGATTATCACAAAAAATTCACCTGTAAACGAACAAAAAATCATTCTTTATTAATGATCACCTGTTTTCGAACATTATTGAAATAAACTCCACCCACTAATCTGCGGCAGTTTTCTATCCTTGCAAATGTCAGGTTTGTCGCCATTTATTTTACTACATACCACTGCAACAAAATCTTCCAGCGATTGATTTTGTGCATCTCTATCGTATTTGTCGTCGTAAATTATCGTAGGGACGAAGGAAATGGAAGGCTCCAGACGCCAGGTCTTATCACCGTTTCGAGCCAGTAGTCTGTCACCTTCAGTACTCTCCGCGCAGGTCTTGATCTTTACTGCGTCCAAATTCAATGGGCCAGCGCACTGGAAAAAGTTGTGAAATACTAATAATATTATATTTCATGAGAACTATTTCAGTTTTACATTTTGTTCATGACATTTTCGTTTCTGAGGGGATTTCAGTGGGTCCTGATGATACTCTCAATTCCATATACCTATTGATTCTAGGCGAATTCCTTGGAAATTTTGAGATTGATGGTTGAGGTATATAATTTAATAGGTATAGGTATATACAGTGTATTTGTATAAAAAGGTTTTTAAGTGGACGTTGATTCTTTTTCAAATCCATTAGGAAATTTATTTCTTTTTGAATGGTTTCTGGTTTCTGATAATACAATATTCTACTATACAAACTTGACTTTACATGAAGGTATAGAGGGTGATCATTGGAAAAACATTTCTCATTTTTGAAAGTAGTTTTCAATTTTAAACACAATTATTACTGGGTTTACATTTTTCTATAAGTAGGTACTGAAAATGTTCCCAATGTAGAAGACTGTCTAGAATTATATCATATAAAATGTTGATTTTCTTTTCATCTCTACTTTTATTTATCTTACAGATTTCCGTTTGTATTAAGGTGAGTTCTATGAAAGAGAAGTATGATTATGACTGGCGTAGCTGAGCAAAAAACTTAGGAAAGAGTGATATACAAATGTTGGGTTGCCATACTGGGTGTCCCATTTAAAAAAAAAATCAGTACCGGTCAAAGCTGAAGCGATAGAAAATAATTGAATGAAAATTGATGAAAGAATGCATATTCTTGTATTATAACTGCACACTGAATTTCACTTGTTTATCTGCAGAAATAAAAAAGTTATGCTTAGGGGTGAGAAACATAGAGAGAATTTTCGATATATGCTGAATTCGAAAGTATCTTTGATGTAATGATATTTAGAATCTTTTAACGCAAACTGTCAAATTCGGGATTCTAGGATCTCAAATATGCCATAAATTATCTTTTTATCATCAGCTACGCCACTGGATGGTGAGCGCACGTTTAAGGTTCCTCGATCGGCAATTTCTCTATTTATGTTATGTCTACAAAACTTTTCGAAAGAATACATCATCAGGTACAAAAAAGATCACTGATTGTATATTTTCTTCGATATAATAAACGATATCCAGAGTTTTGAAGCAATATCACCAATCTTAATCTGATTATACGTTCTTCGATACTTACATATTCTAAATCCTTTGAATTCTGAAAAAAGAGGAGGGTTTCAACCCTTCTAATGATGAATAATAGAGAAATTGTCGCGTGCTGGTTTGAATGAAGATGAATGGATCGCGAGTGATGATAGCTGCTGAGGTTTCAGTTCTGTTGCTGCTGCTCTTGCTGTTGATGCTGCTGATGATGCTGGGAGGAATATGGATGAAGATTAAGTAAGGTAAGTCTATGCATGTGTTGTTTAGCTTGAATATCTTATTATTACGTATTACAATTGCTGTATACAATACATCAGAACATAGAGGTTACTCTACTTTGCAAAATCTGATTTTTTTCGTACCTCGTTCAGTACACGTATCAGCAAATCTCTTGATATATCGGATTGACGTCTATCGCACCTAACAAAGTGCATTTTACAATATTTTTTATTATACCTATTCCCATTGTTATTTGTTAGTTTTAAAATTGAATAGAATTGTGGTGACAAGTAATTTGGTAAAAATGTATTAGGTACCTACATGTAATAATACTTACTGAATTGACGCTATTGAAGTCAGCTGGGTTTATTTTTCCCATTATGCAGTTTACGAACAAAACGTCTTTCAGTTTCCCATTATTTTGGGCTAGTACACACGATTGGTATTTGTTTCCTAGACATTCTCTAGGCCCGTGTTGACAAGAAAACTGAAATTGTCCATTCATTTCTCTGTGCTGGAATGAAAAAAATAAAAAGTTTCAATAAATTCAAATTATCCATAGTTAGATTTCATAATCTCACCAATGCTTTCCCATAGGGGACAAACTCAATATCTACATATTGTTCAATGTCCGTATAGTTAGGACTCAATTGTCTGGTAATGAATTTAACGCTGTCTCCACATAGTGCCTCGTAATATATGGTCACTTTGATAGGCTGAAATAGGATAAATCATCGATAACAATTTCTTGATTTCGTTCTTGATTTCTCCATTACGATACTAAAAAAATTATTTTGACAAAATATTACATATATTATCTAGTCCCCCCTGTACACGCACATCGACAAAGTTCAACATTTTATTAAACATATCGAATACATATGACCTATAAACTGATTATATTCGACTCAATGTAAACTATTATTCGAGATGATGTTGACATGTTAGTAAAGGCTTCTATATTCGCATCAGGATATAGTTTTATTTTAATTCACTGATCTTTTTTTGGATTTAAAAAAAGTTTGGATAGGGTCGCGAAAATATGGCATGATATAGTTGGTGTGAAAATAATTGGTTTTTTTTATTCACAAACAGATTCTTGAAACGTTGAGAACATTTCTTGAAAGAATGGAAATCGTTAACAATTTTTTTTATTCATTCCAATTCTTGCACCGAAATTTTCTTGTTACCCTGTATATAGAAATCGTACTCACCACACATTCTAACATCACGAAAAACAGTGTGAAATACGTTAATGATGCGGGTACTTTCATGATAATACTACGTTGCTGATTCTCAACACTGTCGAAAATTGTCTGATCTGAGGTTCGAGTTTCCTTCTTCATTTAACATTCAACAAACAATAACAAATGCCAACGAGATTGATTGTTTGTCAGTGGCGTTACGAAAAATCTGTACAAACCTATTCGAGCCTCCTTGTATAGTTATTTTTCAAATATCGTAAGTTTAGTGATGGTGGAAAATGATGATCTAGCTTTGAGATAATTTTATATTTGTATACAAACTAATCTTAACTTCTTACATAACTTACTATAGTACGTATTTCAACGATGATTGCTAAGAAATAAAGAAAAAAAAACTTATGAACTCCCGTTAAAATTAGGTTAGTTTATCGCAACTCCACAACTTCAATGATTCTGGAATCCTCTGATGCTTTTCGACAACCTTCCGGTTTAAATCGTAACAACTCGCACACAACTCCCAATAAATCCTCCAGGGCGTTATCTTGATTGGATTGGCTGTATTTGCCATCAAAAATAATCGTGGGGACGAAAGAAAGCCGGGGAACTATCGCCGATGTCTTTTTGCCGTTTTTGAGCAGAAGAGCATCAGCTTTTCCGCTCTCGTAGCACTTTCGTAGTGCCTTCCACGATATGCCACTGGAGTTGCTGCACTGAAAAAGAAATTGAAATAAATGGTTCGAGCATGGTGAATCATCGTGATGGAGAGAATGTTGGCTCATCAGAATAATTACTATTAATACTGCTAAAGCCCTCTTTCTCACTTTACGGTTAGCCTACAGGGGTTGTCACAAATTTATTTGAATAACCAGGGCTCGTGAAAATTAGCACTAGTATAGTAGATTCAACTTCATAAACTTCGAAGTTAGATTTTATGGCATTATGATCGTGTTTTTAGAAATTTCCGCTCATCAATTTCGGTAAAAGGTTTTGGAAATAATCATAATTCAAAGTTCAGCTCTCTAATCAGCTAAAACTTATAATCATCATGATTACATATCCATGATGAGCAATTCTTCGTTATAAAAATTATCTTCCGAATGACAGATTGATTTTTATTTGGATCAAATCATAGTCATTTTGAATTTTAATGAAAAATAGTTGACAACACAATTTTCATGTTGTGATTTTGCTTATTGATTTTCCTGTTCTTGAAATATTACCCTTTCGAAAACAGCGTCTGAAACGGGGGATTCATCTGTACTACCCATCGAACAATATACGAATTCTGTGCTTTCTTCGACGGAATTTTGGCTGATTGCGCATGCGTGTATCTTGTTTCCGTAACACTCTTTGGGTCCATGCTGACACGTGAATTCTAGTCGTCCTGAATCGTTAGTCCACTAAAAAAAATGTCCATTACAATATCCTGATGCAACTTTTAGGAAAGCGGTTTTTAGATGGAACGACCTGTATATTATTGCGTTTGCAGAATACTAGGAGTGATTTTTCAAGTTTCATTTTCGAATCTAAGAAATAAATATGTGTAAGATAAAAAATGAAGGGCTTGACCATTTTCTTATTTTCGATTTTTAATGGTTTATAACTTTTTTTTGAATTATTATGTTTATCATCACAATTTTCGATTATACTCACGCTTGCTTTTCCGTATGGGATGAGATCGAGTTGAAAAACATTTCCAAGTTGTTTATAGACTGGCAAAAGTTGATTTTCAACAAAGTTTATACTGTCTCTGCACAGAGTCTCATAGTACACAGATATTCTTAGTGATTCTGCCTAAAATAAATTTCAAAATACCTAAATCAGTTGATATATTCAAAGTGGAAGTACTTATATCACTGAACATGAACACTATATCCAGGCGAACTTTCAAATAATAAAATGCTGAAGATGTGAATGAATTCGTAATATTCTGTAAACTAACCTGAGAAATACAAACTAGAACAAGTAAGCTACCGAGTACTTTCATGATCACAAACTTTTTATGTACGGAAACACCGAAAACACACTGAGAAGTGAAGCAGTATATCGCAAAATAATAAACGTGATACTTTGGTGGGTGGATATATTCATCATCAGAATCATTATTTAGGAACTCATCAACATGATATTGAACTGTTTTGTATCAACAGCTATTCACTTTACTGGAGATTACAGCAAAACAACTGGTCATACGTGATTCACATAGAGTGAGAAGATATACAGTGTGTCTCGTACATGCAGAGCATAAAAGCGTATGACTTGGATTAGAAGTTTTCATGATCATTTTTTCACTGTCATCCCATTTTCTTGTTAATTTCCAGTCAAACATTTCTTCACCTCATTTCTGTCTCAGAGTCAGTCAGAGTAGTTGAGGAATTAAGGGCAATATTAGTGCTGAATAAATCTGGTAGGCATCTCGATCTATCTTTGGGGACACATGAGAATTTTAGTGTATCTATTCAAATCATCACATCATGCGCAAGCTAAATTAAATTATTATTCCTACTACAGCTGCATCCTTAAACGAGATGACCCAGATACTCAGAGAACTGTGTATTTATCACCAATTAGAAGAGATAGAAATGTATTCCGAGGTAGCAGGGAAAATTCTGAACAAAAACTTTAATTGGATTTGTAGTGATATTCTTTTGCAATCAGTTTCGACAACAAGTGTTCTATATGGTTCTTATAATATCTGAGAGTCTGTGTCAATAATTCAAGCTTCGTTTCTGGTATAAGTATATTTATTTGCGATAACGAATAACAGATTTTATACATAGTCTTCAAATGATATTGCAGCAGTAACAACAACAATATATATAGATATCAAATCAAGAACTAACAATTGTACAAATAATATAATATAACATCATAATATAAAGCGAAGAGATATATCGGATAACAAAATTTTGTTACTCATTTATTCCAAATTGCAAGAGAGGGGTACCCAATGCTTTTTTTTGCGAGGGATTTGGCATTGGGAAACCCGTTAGCCACAGAAATTCCAATGATATTTGAATGGAATCCATCATCAGTGTATATACAGCTTGTCAAATTCAAGAGTTGTCAGTGGCGATACGAAAAAAGATAAATTCATTTTAATCCTTCCAAAAAATTGTTTGCTTGAGTAGGTATTTTTATTTCTGAGATATAAAACTGACAATAAAAGTATAAAGTAAAGTGATTCCCATATAAAATCATCTACCTACATTTTTCAATAGGTATAATATGAAGTATGTGATTTCAATAACAGGTTCCTTTGATCCTAATATTGAAAATCAATAATGTTGTTGAGATGAGTTCAAAAGATGGGAACGTGTGAAGCTGGCAATTGAGCAATTTTGTTCATCGGTATCAAACTAAGGACTTGGTCCACTGGCACCCTAGTGTCGTACAAAGAAGGTGCTTGGAATATTATACCGCACGTTCCTCCGATGCAGGCCAGGGTGAAAACCCACAAGAAGAATCGGTCCAGGACCATAGACACGAATTTCCAGTCTTCCACAATCTGTAACACAATGTAAAGTAGGAGAAAATAAATCGAGGTTCAATGGGTCGTCATGCAGAAAATGGTAGACGATGATTTTTGTTGAATTTAGAAAGTATGATGCGTGCTTTGCTTCATATTGGATTGACGCTCCATTATAAGTAAGCCTTCGATAGCTCAGTTGGTAGAGCGGTGGACTGTAGTGGAGTAATCAAAAGTAGACATCCATAGGTCGCTGGTTCAAATCCGGCTCGAAGGAAACTTTTTTTATTATTTTCATAATTATTTCAAAATTCGATGATGTGATCTTGTTGTATTCGTGAAATTTGAAAAGTTATATGGTCCAAGTAAACTATTAAAACAATTTCCATTCCATTGTTTTATGATTGATAGATTGATAAAAATTAACAAGATACAGTGCTGCTCATTAAAATAGTAACTACTCTTGGGTCGATATTTCTTACCTCATTATCTTTATCTGCGTCTCGGATATGTTGAGCTATGAACCTGACTCCTTGAAATGCAGCTAGGACATTGGCTGATGGAGTCCTAGGTGTGAAATTTGATGATCCAGTCACTATAACAAATCATCAAAAAATGATAAATACACTCAAAAGCACATTAATTTTTCAACTTTCAACGAAGAGTGAAAATGTGATTTGCGCAGACGCGATTTTGTCTTTTTTTGACTAACCTTGGGGAAATTATATGAAAGTACCATCAAATAGTTACCCACTATATTTTAGAAACCATTATAATGTACAGTTCGATTACAAAAAGGGATATATCTGTGTTATGACATTTCAAATTATAATCAACCATTCACCTATTCAAATTAACAAATTATTGAGATTATGTACTACACCTTTTCCAGTTGTATTTCAGAAACCATCAAGTTTATTTCAGAAAGCGTCAATTGAATTTCAGACTAATCACTTGTATTTCAGAAAGTATCAATTGTATTTCAGAATAGTGAGTTGAATTTCAGAAAGCGTCAAATGTATTTCAGAATAGCGAATTTAATTTCAGAAAGCATCAATTGTATTTCAGAATTGTGAGTTTAATTTCAGAAAGCGTCAATTGTATTTCAGAAAAGTCAATTGAATTTCAGAATTCGTTATTTGTATACAAATGATATATTCTGAAATTCAAATGACGAATTCTGAAATTCAGTTGACTTTTCTGAAATACAATTGACGCTTTCTGAAATTAAACTCACAATTCTGAAATACAGTTGATGCTTTCTGAAATCGACCTCGCTATTCTGAAATACATTTGACGCTTTCTGAAATTCAACTCGCTATTCTGTAATACAATTTATACTTTCTGAAATACAAGTGATTAGTCTGAAATTCAATTGACGCTTTCTGAAATACAACTGAAAAAGGTGTAGTATTATATAATATACTATTTACTCACTAGAGGAATGAGCATTCATTTTTCCTTCGTCTTGTTCGATATTTTGCAGAATAAAACTTGGCTCTCGTGTTGTGATTTTGAAATCAGTTGTAAATGGTTCTGCCATGTTCAACCTGCACGAAAAAAAAAAAGAAAAAAGTTTTGAAATCGGTTCACAATAAGACGATTCAATACGTTCTTTTCGCGTTCTTTTAAATTTCTCGTACTCACTGCATGTCCAAATCGCTGGTGTAACCCCTTGGGGGTTGTGCGTCATCGTATTCAGGCAAGGAATAAGTGGTTCGCCTCATGATCAGGAGCTTCGGCATGAAATTGAGAAAAATCTTTCTGAAAGTTGGCGACATCTTGTGCGTAGAGGGTGACCTATAGAAAAAAAAATTAATGAAAAAAAAAACACGAAAACCTTCATCAAACTTAACACATGTATTTCGTTAACTTATAGTTGACATTAGGTATATATTTCGAGATATTGTCCAGAGTTTAACATCGAGAACTAGTGTGTTTGCAGATGTCTTGTTGTTTCTGATGGTCACAATATAACCCTTTTCCCGTGGTGCATGATGGCATATCATATTATCATCCATCAAGCAAACAGCTCCCTCGAAATCCCATTTCCATTCTGATTACCTATAATTTGAGCGTCAAAATATTTCTTATTCTCAGGCACCTTGAAACCACTTTTGCGTGCCACAAAAAAGTATACGATCTATCTTGCCGAGAAAATAATACACGACAATCCATCAGACCGCCTCTTAAATCAAAAGGAATCGATAAATAATAATCAGTCTAGGTATTTAATGGAGTTTTAATAGGTGGTTGCCAAATATTCCGACACGGTCAATCAGTGGGGATCGAAAACGAAACAACCCTCAATTAACGGAACGTTAATCATTGTTATAATCATATATACGAGTAAGGAAGAACAATAGCAAGTTTTTTTAGGCGGAAAAAGTTTGACAGTAAATTATTTTCGGTCGAAGTTAAATAGTCATTTCATATTGAAAAATTGATCAAATTGAGACTGTTTAGTTAGTTTTTTTTTCAGAAAAGAACAGAACATTCAATTCGGATTTAAAGAATTTTTCCCAAAAATACAACATAAAATAAAAAAAAACAACTCTCAACACAATCACGAAGAGGTTGCAGCTGGTGTTTTCTGTGACTTTTCAAAGATATTTGATCATATCTTCGCAGTAAGTTTAGTCCATAGTCATCGTGCTGTGCTTTGTATTTAAAGAATAATATACTCTCAAATGATTAATTTCATCCTCGAAATAATAATATATGCAGTAAAAACATAGAACACAAAATGCATTGGTAATAAAAATGCTATGTCATATAGGGTGTATTTTTCTCGTGCGCCACATAAAAAAACAAAGTTGATGACGGTTCCTTCGAAACGAAACGTTGAACGGAGAGTGAACACCATTTTGTGTAGCTGAGAAAGTGCCTCTGGTTTCTTCAAAACTTTTCGAATGACTTCAGAAAAAAATATAAACCAAACTGCCAAATTTCTTTGTTTTAATACCTCCGGAAGTAAACAACATTTTTGGGATATCTCAACACCTATTTATTGACCCCTTAATTATGCAACTTCTCATCTATTTGACCTAGTATTTAACACTTACGGTTGTTCTATGCTGTGGAGATATTATAGGTAGATATATTTTTGAGGTCCTTTCAATTTCGATATTTTCGAGCTTCGTGTCTGTTTTTTTATAATTTATAAAACATATTGATCACACTTTTTCGACAATAATGTGTACCGTCGGACGTTAAAGTGATGAATTTTGCTAATATGAGCATCATGCATTGGCACAAGTTAATAAATCACAATCTACTATACTCGATCGAGCAAAGAATAACCGACCTGAAGTGTACATTGAGCACGCACACCGTAACCCAAATGGAAGACGTCACCAGGATCATGGTGAAGAGCAGATATTTGCCTAGCAAAGGCACCGCTAGCGACGTCGGCGGAATAATTTCTGCGAGCAGCAGGAAGAAGACGGTGAGCGACAGCAGGATCGAGACGCACAGGGTGACCTTTTCACCAGAGTCGGAGGGCAGGTAAAACACCAGCACGGTGAGGAAGGTGATGCCCACACAGGGGATGATCAGGTTCACCGTGTAGAAGAGCGTTTTGCGACGCATGGTTATCTTGAAGGTTATGTCTGAAAGAATATACAGTGTGTCCAAGATAAGAATGAACAGCATGAGAAGAAGATGCTCCCGCTCATGGGAAAAATGGACCAACTGTTGTTGGTTGATTGGTGAAAAATAAAAACAAAATGAGAAAACTCATCCGTCATAACAATTCATAAATACACATCGAGCAGAAAACAACTATACTTTCACAGAAAAAAAGGATCTCTTAAATCGAGTTTTAACCGCATTAACTCAAGAGATTGGTAATCTTGAATAGGTCCAACCAAATATCAGTTTGATTTTTCGACAAAATCCTCTTGATTACTTGGGATCAAAAAGTTTTGTGTCAAATGTACACTTTCTTAATGAAACATGTGGTTTGTTTGATGCAAGAATATTTCAATGTTGGTGTGAAACAATTTTCTTGGATGAAGCTGATTTCTTATCACATCTGAACAATGATCCTCTTGATACAAGAGGAATCACTTTTGATCCATTCTCATTGACCTTTGAAGGATTGCAACTCTGCATGCCGATAATTGAAAATGAAAAATATTGTAGTTTTTTCGCAAACTGTGGGGCTGCAGTATTGATACAGCAAATAGTTATCACTTCAAGCACATTAACATGAACTAACAACACAAAATAAAGCATTCTTAACACCCAACAGTGCCATCAGTGATACGACGCCATGTCCACATATGTTCTAGATTGTTTGCTTCCAGGAGACTTTTTACGTCCATGTTAAGTACTCGCGCGAGTTATAAAGAATTCGCGAGCCTACAATCTGAACTACAGGAACACAAGTACCATCAAAGAAAACTTCACAGTAACCTGTCACAATATGTATTTCTTGATAGTCTTTAATGGCTGCCAACGGCGTTATTGTTGGCGTTGTCTAGCTGGTTCTGCGGACAGTGCGCGGACTGCGCATCTTCGCCTTGAGCGCTAATTCTCATAAGAAACGATATTCTTGAGCTGAGAGAAATAATCTTGACTGACATTACTCACAATGTTTTCTAAGATGAAGAGTGCGGATGATTCAGTTCAACAAAATTCATTTCAAGAAAATTCATGTAAACAGGCAAACAACGTGATTAGTTGAAAAAAGAAACTTTCTGGTCAATCTGAGATTATTATTCTCATCGGAAGATCATACAATACAAGAATATATATATTTGTTTCAAGAGATCCGTTTTTTTTGTTTGGCTTTGCTAATGCTATATAAAATATTGAATTATATTTACTTGCAGTCCATGCTACGATTCACACTGCTGTGAATGCAGATCGCAAATGTTATTTTCTTCCCAAGACGTAATAAATAATTATAATAATAATAAACGCTTTTATTGATAGATATGGGTGAACAAAAAATAATACAAGTCACATTATATGTACTTATTCAGAAAAAAAAAATATATCTATCAAACGGCAGAGTTAGCTCTTGATCTTTCCTAAGAAGGATAGAGGAAGTGCTTTCTTCCACTCAACCTCAATGCATTCCTTGCACACACCTGAACCATAAAAAATCTTGAGAGATGTTCGTTAAGTAAGCATAAAAAATTGCAAGAATTCATTTGAAAATGCGAATCTCCGAATTCAAATGGAACGCCCTGATAATTATTGATGAATGAAATTGTGAATGAATGATGTTTTTGGGGTTTCCCATGGAAGGATTCGGGTTATAAAGATGATATTTGAATATTGCAATTGCTTGATTGACAGCAATTTATTAACAAAGACCAGCTCAAAAATTAACAATCGATATAAACAAGAGTCAATGAGTTATTTAGAATTTCAGTGACCAGAACGAAATAATAATGATTATCCTGGTAGCAATATATTTTATATCTATAAATATATGTTAGATTTGAATTGTATTCTAAACGAGATATGTTCAAACTTGCCGAAAATGGAGAGAACATTTCAGAAGAACGAAGATGAATAACATGTTTGAATTATTATTGAGGAGCAGACATCATCATGGAAATATAATTTTCCTACGACCACCTATGAAAACGTCAATAATCACACTGTTTTGTTTTTCATAAAGTAGCTCATATCACCATGGTATTGTTTATTTGAAAAAAAAAAAAGCACAAGTGTTGATATGAAATATATCACAACGCTCGCCTGAATTGATATAGAAATAATAAGGTATATTGTGAAGGTACTCACTGTCAATATAAGCGTTCTCAAATCAAATTCATATTATTTATTGAAATTTCTGTCTCGTTTTGAATTATACCGAGAACTCTTTATCTATTAATTTCAATGTGTCTGATACATAACCTCTTAATTCACTTTAAAACTGAAACCTATACTCTTTGCTGGAACTATTTCGATGTTGATAACAGCGGGTGAGATCATTCAAAAGAGTACGGCTACAGTTTTATGCGCGGCTTGCTGCTTGCATCAGTTTGATATCACAGTATCACCAAAGAGAAAATTCTTTGGTATCACAGATGTTTGCAAAGAGTCAAGGACGCACTAACTCGAGTAACTCGTACGCACTTGCGAACTACATAATTCTATGGTTCTGTATTTCTGGTTGCGTGATTACTGGCGCTAGCAGGTGTATGTTGTTCATATACGCTGGTGTCAATATCAATAAAATTTGTCCAAACTAAACTAACCCAATCAATCAGTAATTCACATAATGAGGAATTGTCGGAGAAGTATTCAAATATCATCTTGAATATGGAAATAAACAGTACTTGGTATATTGAATCAAAACCACCTGAAATTCTAGAGACCGCTCAAGTTACATTTTTGACAAGTCCTTCCGCGAAATGAAAGTATTCGGAGTCGTAGGAAAAATAGTGTACAAAACTCGTTGGAAAGTGCATTTCCTTTACTCGTTACGTTTCCGCAATCACCGCTACGCGGCTCGTGCTAAACGACTACTCGTGTGAAATATGTCACTTTCCACACTTGTTGTGTAATATACTATGATGTAATCGATTGATGATTTAAGCAAACGACTAAACCTTCTGCTATATAGGTACACCCTGTGCACCAAGTATATAATATTATTCATCAGAGGCTTTCACCTCTATTTATATTTGCACCCGCCTCATTCGTATCAGATCTGATGAGACAATCAAGAGATATGTGCGGGTAAAGAGATTTCTCGAAATAGCGACAGCGACACTCCTGAAGAAGAGTTGTCGCACTCGAAAGAGACGGAAACTAACATCTTCGAGACCGTTTTGACAAAACAGATTTGTATTCAAATTTCCGCAACGTTTTCATGCTCCAGTCAATCCGCCTGTTCTTCTCCAGATATCCATCCATCCATCCACCTTAGCGATAACAATGCGACGCGAACTCCCGCAGTAGATCCCCAACCTAATCAACCCCGCAGAAATGGACTCCACAGAAATATAGGGGAATTCCTCGAATCGAGAACAAATAGTTACCTATTATTGTGCGTCCCAAATCGGAGATTTTATTGCTAGCTGGAATTGTATAAGTTAAAATGAGTTTGTTTTGTTCGTCCATTTGATCATCAACACATGGATTCAGTTACTAAAGAATTACGTCTCAAATCGAAATAATTTCTCTCATGGAGTGGCTCTAATTTTCGAAAATGCCCCATAACTTTGTTTTTTGATTGACGCTATAATATCAAATTCTGATCTCTCCTATCTCATACACTGGAAGACAAGAATCTACTGCAACTGTTATTGTAAATATAAAAACCTCTATAAAAGAATCTTGCTACAGTTAACAAATACACCAGTTTCATAAAAAATAAGATAATAGTATATAATGATACAAGTTTTATAAGACGCTATTTTGTCGCACGCGTTGTTTGGAGTACGAGCCCAGTTTACAGTTGAGCGATTTTGATTTTTGCAATACCAGCGGTCAAAAATTCAATGTTGTTATTGTTTTTATTAGTCAACTTAAATCAAATTACACTCTGAATTGAAATATACCAATGAAAACATTGAGTTTTTCACTGCTAGTATCACCAAATCAAAAATCGCTTAGAAGAAATCTGGGCCTAACTGTTCTGACTTTCATTTGACAGTTCGATTGTACCAATCTACGAATAATAAAAAATGCGTATCGAAATAGAGGCTATTTCGACACGCATTTGCGTTGCACAATGACTTCATTATACAACCAAAATAGAAAAAAGACTTCAGACTCACTTTTCTTAAAATGTTGACTCCTACATATCTTGAAATCGAATAAAATTGGACATCTGTTCACAAAAACTCATAATTCTGAATTAAGCTAATGAATCAACTCTTTCAATATGGACATGACATTTAGGAACACTCTGTATAGCATACATTATTCCAGAATTGAAGAGTTTAATGAAGTAATGAATGAAATTTCAGAATTCAAGTTTATAAGTTTGTTCTCGATAACAATAACCACTTAATTCATCTGGCCTAAGGACGTGAACAAGAATAGAGATACCTATTTTTTTTGTAAGGTCGCATTGCAGGAATTCAATGAGAAACCTTGTTTAGTCGCATAATACGAGAATCACGTATTATCGCGCAGAGTCGCACGAAGAATATAGACTCAATATTCTTGTTATTCCCTCGCGTCTTCTTGGAACAACTTGATTTAAATTCAAATTTCTTCTTTCACGCGTTCTCATTCCCCGTCCAATCTGTCTATTTTCCAGACATCGCTCGCGCGAGATAACAATGCCGCATCAATCGCAGAATCTTATTTTGCACGGAAACCGCGTATCATTCTACTTCTGCTGCTCGGAGGCACCTTCAGCATAATTTTTCTTTCGCATTGGGCATATACAGGGTTGTTCAAAATCGACGTCCTTCTGGAACGTCACGTCGAAAAAAATAACAAGTGTTTCATCGCAACCGCATGAATTCGTATATATATAATATGATATTTGGTTTATTTTTCTGGTTACTTACCTGAATATGGTTCTGCACAACAGGGATAATATTCTTCGTTTCTTGTGGCTGGTACTGCCAAAATGTCCCATTCTACAGATAGGTAGAATTCCGAGAGGTCAATCCCCACTTTCACTATATTGCTTCCAGAAAGTTGATCCATGTGTTTCAGGTCTATCTAAAAGAAGAACAAAATCTCTACGAGACGTGTCGATATTGATATCATTCGGAATTATTGTTGTGAGACTTGTGGGTTGTGTTTTATATCAACAAAACATTGAACGCTTATTGAAATTTTTTATAACAATGAACTTTATCAGAGTAATTTCTACACATTTCCATCATGTCATAAATGATGTAACTATGTGTAAGTAGATCTTGATTTATTGATGTAAGATCTTACATGAGATTTTAATTAAGTATTCAATAACAAAATTTTATAAACATTGCTTTCATAATATTGGTTAGTCTTGAGAGAATTATTGATGATAATCGTTTTCATAATCTCAGAGTAAATATTTTGTGTTTCAACTCTAAATACAATGCATGACCTATTGATCATTTATTTAAATTGTCTTGATAAATTTATCGTTTCTATGATGATGAACTAAAAAAGGTGTGATATTCGGATTCGAATTAAATACGATGGCTTTGAATCCAATATGATGTGTACAGGGTATCCATCCCTATCTCCAGATACAAATGAGATATTTCATAAAAGTATCGAAATGAGCAACAGAAATGAAGCAAAAATCCAATAGCATCTATATAGCAAGAATAAAATGCATAATGAAAACGCATCAGGTTTGTATGTACCGAGCAATCTTCTACGTTCCATGTTCGCACGTGTTGTATGTCCATATTATGTTCTCAATAGTGTTTCAACGCCAAATTGGAGAGACGATCTGTTCGGAAAGCGCACGTGATATCAGTTATCGAGGATCCCAGAAAATTAACGCCCTTTTGACGAGCGTAGTGCGCGAAGTTGCCTGATGAAGTTCGTATATACGTCTGAGAGGACGTCCGACATTTCTCCGGGCGAGTTTTCCACTTTTAGTGTGATGAAGTTTCCGCTTTTACGTCTTCTAATAAGGCCGCTCTCTCCTCGGTTTCCTGGCCGAAATTCGAATTGCTAATTTGCTAACTTGCGATTGTTTGCCGGTCCGATAACGACCCGTTTCCACGCGGGATCAGATAACTCGACTCTCTCTCTGTCACGTGACACGAAAATGGTCTGGATCAAAGGAAATGGCGGAAACGCCATCAATCGAAGGTATCCCTTTGGATCAACGTATTCCTCCCAGCGTTGGAATATGTATTTATTAGTACTGATATAGGCGGATTGTTTGTTGGTACCCACTCAAATACACAGGGCGCTTATCACGGGTCTATGGCAGTGTATTTCGAAATTAAGATAGAATATCTAAACCAGCAGATAAAAGTCCTGTATATAGAGTGATAGAAAGACGTCCAGCTTATTTTGTTCTTCATTCGTTGATGATGCCATATAAACAGGACAATAGAGTGGAAAATCTCTCTTCTCCTACAAAACATATTAACACTTTTTATATCTCCGGAGACCAAACAAGAGAAACTGTAACTGGCCGAGTCACCTAGAAAATCCTATATATCTCCCAAAAGGCCAATCTCCGCTACAAAAATAAAACTTTCCTCATTATTACGGGATCATAGTGTTATGACGGACAAAAAAAGACAGTAAAAACTGCCCCCGGACTCTAATATTGCTTTACTTTATTACAAACTATACGTTTACTATATGTCTTTATCACGTACTATTATATTTTTTATTCCATTTAATAATCTAGATGTCTGGTTATGGCAAATGGTATAAACAAGCGGAATGGTGATCATTTCCCATTTACTGGAAGGGTATAGTGTGATGGCTCCAAATATCCTCAAACTCACCTATATAGCGAAAGGCTGCTATATGTTCAGTTTTACTGCTATCATCTCACCAACTTTTGATACGCCAAACGTTATTATGTATGGCATTTTTTGCCAAATTTTGTCGCTGTAAACTGTTCATCGAACGAAACAAGATGAACTCATTCCGTTTTCGAACTAACCTGCAGGCCGTTGTAAGTCCAAGATCCAAACTTCATCAAGCAACTCTGCTCGTCGAATGGAAAATATTGAACGTTGATTTCGCAAGAGGACTTGTAGATGGAGGGCGGCTTCCATATAACCTCCCCCGTGTACGAGAGGGTGGCTTTCGTCATCAAGGTCACCTCGTAGTTGCCATCCGCACTGAAACGAAGAGAAATATCGATTCGGGTGTCTTGATGATGTTATTGATAAAGTTCGAAACGTCCTCCCACTCGTCATACTTATATACATTCAAGTTGTATGTAGAAAGTTTCAGAATATTAATATGGCAAGGAAAGATTGATGGAAGGAATTCCAACTTTTTTAGAACTTTAGTTCTTTATTCCTGAAAAAGCATCAGTCGAAGGCTTGCTTTCCAACCATAGCAAAACTATCTTTCAGTATTTATTGAAAAAACAAAGGGCCCAATAATGCGAGAACAGGAAAAACCGAAGGAAATATCCTTTCCGCGTTGGAAAAATATCCTTGCAAAAACAACGTCTTTTTGTGTGAAACCCAATGAAATTTTCTGGTAGGTTGGTTTATAGAATTGTTAGAGGATAATATATCCTATGTAGAAAGTATCTTTGAATGACCCATTCACTTCAAGTTTGGCAATGCTAAAAGTTTCGGTGTGTGTAAGAAAGTTTTGAATTACATACGAGGTGTGGTTGCAAAATAATTCTAATGGAAGTAAGTTCGATGGCACTTATCGAGCAATATTAAAGATGTATTCATAGGAATATCCAAAATGTTTTGGTGGCAGAACTTATTTTTATGATTATCATGTACTTAACTTGAGTTCAATTCGACCCAATAAAATGAAGCTTTACTTTACAGGTAACCTATACTATGAATTTTTTTCTACATTTCTATTGGCATCGTAATGCTTTTATACATTTTAGAAAGAGAAATTAGTCTATCCAATTAGAATATCAAACATAGTTTGAAATTATTTTATTATTTAAATTTATTAGCTTAGTCGAGCTATAAGCCACTTCCAAGTTCTGTGATTTGGGAGATTTAGTTCTGGAGTGTTTCTTTCTTCTGCCGCATGGTGTCGCCACTTCCAATTGTCTGTTGGAACGCGGCTCAGTGCGGTCAAATAAACGCGACGAAGGTGCATTGGGACAGGCAACGCTTCGAGTGGAGATCTTACGGTCTCTACTCGGATAACTACCCTGCACTGATGAGGGCCAATAAGCCCGAAACCGGTCTGTAGGTTGTTAGGCGTGCCTGTCCCGATGTGAATTTGTCACGTCTTAGGAAGAAAGAAACATTTGCGATCTGCATTCACAGTGTGAATCGTTGCATGGATTACGAGCAGATATAATTTAATGTTCTGCGTGGTATTTACCAGGAAAGTAGTTGTTTTCTGCTCGTAGTCTACCAGACATTCATTTCAAACTATGTGTGATATTCTAATTGGATAGACTAATTTCTCTTTCTAAAATTGTTGTCCAATTTATGGCTTTTCCATTTTTGCTTTTATACATGATATGATTATTTGTTTAACAGTTTCATTGTGAACTTATACATCTATATTAAAGTTATACTAATTTGCCTTATTCGCTCATACTCAAAAACAATATTCGTTGAGTAAAATATCGCTTTTATGAACTTGTTAATTAATTTACTGGGTATTTATATTCACAAACTAACCTTCCAAATATACGATTTCTTACTTGTTGAAAAGAACAATGTCTGGCAACCAAATGTGTTCGGATGGAACATACAACATTTCCACTCCTCCATATTCTTCTGGATCCCATCTCAATTTGTAGTCGTTCCATTTCTGAAGAAGAAAAACCAATATTTCTTATATATTTCCATCATAACTTTTCGACATTCGATAAACGCCTCAGAGGTAACACCCGATCGACCGATAAAATCCCAATATATCTCACCTGCACCACCCACAGATTGGTGGTCATGATCTGGTTCTTGAGGTTCATCTCGATCAGCTGAGATAACTTGAGGCTGAGCCACACGGTGACAGCCTCAGTGTGGTTGATGACCGGTCTGATGAGCCGATTGTAGTTGCTGAGCAAATCGTCGTACAGCCTCTTCGCGTCCGGATTGGCTTCGATATGTTTGATTGCTGAGAACAATTATTATTGAAAGCGAAGAGTCAGATTCTAGAATTCGTGATTCACCAAATTGAATTGAGCTCGAAAATAATTCCTATTTTTTTTAAATATGTATGTGAGCAATATTTTCCAATATAAAAGAGAAATCATCATGAAAGATCATTGGGAAAAATCCTTGAAGTGAATAGTCTAAATATCTGAAATCTATAACTTCAATATCACGATTGAAATTTTATGAACTATACAACGTCTGTGATGCATAAGAAGAAAAAAAGAGTATATTCCAATTAAAAATATCAAACACAGTTTGAATTTGAATATCTGGTAGACCACTTCATCGATGATTTGATGGTTTTTCTCAAATATTTTGTGGTTATATTTTCATTTGTTGTATACAGTGTGTCCAAGATAAGAATGAACAGTATGGGGATATCGGAAACGGTAAGTGATACGGGGTCGATTAAATTAGAGAAAAGTAGCGCATTTATGTGCCTAATAATATGACATTTAGAAAGTTTTAATATTCCAAGTAGTTTCGGAGATATCCGAGAAAAACCGAAATTTGAGAATTTCGTTTTTATTTTCTCCTAGCTTTTTTTTCAAAGGAAATGTAAAACAAATAGCACTTCGCTATGGCCACTTTTTAAGGACTACACGATAACATAAGCAGAATTTTTCTGCGACGTTTCGTCTTTTAGAAAACATCATCAACTTTGTATTTTTATATGGGCCGAAACTAAAGTATACGACTCCATTTTTCATTGTTAATACAGCAATGTATCACACAATATGATTTCGGAATCATTTCTCGCGCAAAATATAATTTAGTGATTACTTAATCTGTTTTTCTTCAATTTTAGATAGTAGGCGCTGGAAAAAATGACTACATTATGTTCTGTTGTCATAATAATACTGTAGTTTGGTAGAATTTTTGACATATTACCGTTCCTACTCTTACATCTCGTTACCTACCTAATTTGTGTTAAAAATGGAAAACTGCAGCTTTTCGAATACTGAAAAATTTGATGAGTTGTCATGTTACATTTTGTGCCAAAGAAATTGTGTTGATGCTGAACGTGCGTACTCTAATAAGTATCCAGAAAGGCGACAACCTGGTAAATCAATATTTAGACGCCTACTATCCAAAATTGAAGAAAACAAAATTGAGTAATCACTAAATTACATTTTGCGCGAGAAATTGTTTCGAAATCATATTGTGTGATACATTGCTGTATTAACAATGAAAAATTAAGTCGTATACAGGGTATACTTTAGGTTCGGCCCATATAAAAATACAAAGTTGATGATGTTTTCTAAAAGACGAAACGTCGCAGAAAAATTCTGCTTAAGTTATCGTGTAGTCCTTTAAAAGTGGCCATGGCGAAGTGCTATTTGTTTTACATTTCCTTTGAAAATAAAGCTAGGTGAAAATAAAAACGAAATTCTAAAATTTCGTTTTTTCTCGGATATCTCCGAAACTAATTGGAATATTGAAACTTTCTAAATGTCATATTATTAGGCACATAAATGCGCTACTTATCTCTAATTTAATCGATCCCGTATCACTTACCGTTTCCGATATCTCATGCTGTTCATTCTTATCTTGGACACTGTGTATATGTTGTATAATATGTAACAACTACTTTCCTGGAACACACCACCAGAACTCTGAACTATCTGCTAGTAGTCCATGCAACGATTCCACTGTGAATGCAGATCGCAAATATTTCTTTTTTCCTAAAACACGACAAAGTTCACATCGAGACAGGCACGCTTAACATCCTACGGACCAGTTTCGGGCTTATTGCCCCTTATCAGTGCAGGGTGATCAACTCTAAGCGTTGCCTGTCCCAAGGCAATCACCCATATTTCATCTCACTGAGCCTCGTACAGTTTCTCTAATCTGTGCTCGTACCAAGAGACACTTGGAATTAGCGACACCATGCGGCAGAAGAAAGAAACACGATTACGAGCAGATATAATTCAATGTTCTGCATGGCATTTGTCAGGAAAGTAGTTGTTTTCTGCTCGTGGTCTACCATACATTCAAATTTAAACTGTGATATTTTTGGTTGGATTGGACTCTTGTTTTTCTTTCAATTTTTCGTCCAGTTCATGGTTTTTCCATTTCACTACAACGTCTGTGTTGGTTATGATGATGAGTATAACAAGTTTTTTAATTAACTTTCTATTGGGTCATCCCTGTCTTACTTTTTTTTGAAAATATACAAATATCAGTATTTGTATAGATTGTCTTAATGTCACAAACATTGATGAGACTTATATCTATAGTTTCTATCAATTTCAAATGTTTTATTGTTTATTATGTGAAACATAAGACAATATTTTGTATGATACATGCCCATGGCAAAATATTGGGCTCTCGGTTGTTCTAACGATTACCTACTGATGAACCAAACAAAATGGCAAATCGAGAAAAGTTGGGCTTACCTGAAACATGATTGAGCATGAGGATCACAAACAGTCCGAAACACACTTCACCTTTCAACAAATTCATAGTGTTTGTCTATATTTTGAGCAAATTTGTTACACCCACATTCCGGAATTCCAGTGATGCTGCGTCTGGACCGCACTGGATCTGGCAGAATCGATAGCCAGGCGCATGTGCAATTTTGACAGAACTCTGATGGACTAGTTCATCCAAAATCGGTGAGATGAATTCGGAACTCAGACTATAAAGTCAGGAATATACCTACAGGGTCCTCTGAGAATGATTTGGCAGTACATTGGCAACATCTTTTGGCATATTATGAGGGTGGATATGCAATGGCACAGCACACCATATTGTTTACAATTTCATCTTTTTGTTTCTGTTTTCAGTTTCTGTTTTCTGTATCAGTTTTCATTTCCAGTTTTCAATTCTAGTTTTCAGCTTTGTTAATGTGTGGTATTGGTAGTTTTTTCTGTCTTCTCACAAAATGAAAAATATAGTGGACGAAGTTTTTTTTTTTAATTAAATACTATAGTGTGATCTACATGTAGAGTCCACACTTTCATTTGAATATGTCATGTTTTCATTCTAACAATACCTATACCTATCTATTCAAGTTGTGATTACTCTCATAATATTTATTTCATCGTTTCACATAATTTCTTTCTACTAGATTTCTACATACGAATATAAAACTAATTATCGTATAATTGAAGCAAAACAAAATATATATGGTTGAATACTGGAAAGCAAGCCTTTTCGTATACCCAAATTACTTTTTTATCGATTTCCAATCGTATACATTCTTCCCCAAATTGAAGTTTTTAATTAATGTAAAAGCTTATTTCTCTCAAAACAACTCGGGCATAAGAATAATAAAAAAGTAATTAATTCTGAGATAAAGGGGCTCTGATGACTATAGTAGATATTCAGAATCTTTGAACATATTTTTCTCTTCCAGATGGGAAGGTAATAATAACGATCTCGAAATCAATTCATCCCAGAACTCTAGAGCAATTATTTGATTGATAGTAATTTACGATATTAAAAAAGGAACCGATATTGTTTCAGTTCAGTCGAAATTCCATAGTAATGTATTGATTAGACACACCATATTCGAAATGGATCTTTTATGGACTAACTAGAGTATTCGTTGAAGTCAAATGTTGCAATCTCTCTGCGGATTTAAAAGTGACACTCATTCTTCCGCAGATATATTAATATATATATCAACCCTCAGACATTTTAATATCGCACAAAGTGGAATACTTGAAATACCCAATTTCCATGTCATATAGTCCATTCTCCGGGGATGAGAATGGGACTCGGTTATTAATAAATATTATTTGCTACATCTCGGTGCATTTGTATAATGAGGCGACCGTTCTAAATGAAACAAATGCGTATAATGCGAGACATTTCCATTTTGCTGGCTGCCACGATATTATCACTTAGTCACTGTGCCAGGCAAAACGCCATGAGGTGGAAATGTGGGGAAATCTGACGAATAATTAAAATTATGTGTGATAAACACATGGAAGTGTCAATAGTATAAGGAAGGTATTGTTGCCTTCGAATCAGTCGAATGAAAGTGGAACACCCGTTATAGATTGAAGGTTTTTACGTATACGATTTGATTTTAACTTTGGTTTTGTTTTATGAATCTTATAGGACTTCAGTTTTTAAATTTGTTTTTTCAACCGTCCATTGATTAAAAAAGTTTGTTAAAAAGGGTCGGAAGAAATATTTGTTGAGTAAAACACACAGTTTATTATCACTGTGCATTCGATTGCTAGTGTTCCATTTTCTGAAACCCAAAATTGACAAATTTAAATTCTATAAATATTATGTGCAGCATTTTTCAAGATCTGGCGATTTCGTCGAATAGCCTTAAGTATAGGTACGGAATTCTATCGAAATCACATTTTTCATTTTGGAGATAAGTACTCATCTTTCCACACTTTTCCCCTTGTCCCCTAATCTTACAATTAAAGTTTTTCATGTTGATATAGTCTGCCTGAAGTTTCAGGCGCCTGTGGTAGAACACATTGAATTCAACTTGCTGGGGAAAATAATGTTGAAATCTTTTGACGTCACATCTATAGACGTGGAAAGTAATGAAGGTATAACATTTATGTTGTATTGTTAAAAATGTAAAAGTACCTACCATGTTTTATTATATGATAAGTTTCTAGTAAAAACTTGAGTCATAATATATTGATTAACTGATTATTTCGCAACTTGGAGAATGTTTGCGTCATGATTGAGAAATGGAACCAATATATTTAGGTATTATTTCAATATTTCCCATACCTATGAGGAAAACTCATTAAAACACTATAGGAAAACAAATTTACAACTAAACATGAATATTTATTTCAAGATCAAGATCAGTGAACAATTCTCAATTATATTCACCTGAAATGAGTGAACGATCTATAGTATACAGGGTGGGTCAATGGAAAGTTTACAGATTTTGACTAGCTATCATTTCAATGTCGATAAAAATGATAGAACGAAATTATTAGGTCATGAATGATTCGATAAAAACTTTGAAAAGAGGTACGCAAAGGGTATGGAAAAAGCTGAAAATTGACCAATTTTTGATTATAATTCCGAAAGATTCATGGGGTGGAAAGTCTCCATTGACCCACTGATTATTGAATATCAATCAATTAGGTATTGAAGATTGAATTCATCTACCCCCCGAAGCTGAGTCCATCCCCATTCAGTTTGGAACAGAGTGGGGCCCAGTTTATTGCTAAGCGATTTTTGCGATACTAGCGGTGAAAAATGCGCTGTTGTTATTGGTTAGTTTGAATAGGAAGAACAATGGCTATTGTTTAATTTCAAGGTCACAGCATCACCAACGCGAAATCGTCTAGGAATAAACTGGGCTTAAGGGCATCTTCGACCGACCGCCTTCTGGAATCTTGCAGTGTGGCGTTACGGTATAATGCAAACGTGACCCGCTCGAGATTTTCGAATAGCTTCCAGTCTGATTAATGGATCACCGTGTCGCGATGGAAATCGTCTCGCAGTGATGCACGGGAGACAAATTCGAAAATTACTCGGTCGGTGAATCCTCGACCACGGTCGAATATTACAAACGAAACGAAATATAGTTGTAGAATTTCGAGACATTATAAAAGGGATGTAATTATTGAAAGGTTTACCAGGAATAATGCTCAGAACTTCGTTCGTTATACAGGGTGCGGCACCGAAAACGAAACAGATCGAATATCTTATAGACACATGTGTTGTGAAAAAAATGCAAAAACACGTCGATTTGTAAACCAAGGGGGACATCTTTCTACCATAACCTCAAATGACAGTGTATGAACAGTGTATGAACTTAAAAATTGGAAAGGCTTGCATAAATTTTACTCCAATCATTCCAAACTACAATAATTCACATTAGCTGCTCAAAGTGTTCTCCATTAACTGCCATACATGAGTATAAGTTAGTCTCGAAATGTCTGAGGTTTTGGAGCATTTCTGGAGTTATTTGACGACATTCGTACCTTTGAATAAAATTTTTTTTTCCGCAAGAGGGCGCCAAAATGAAAAGTTACGAAGCGAACACTAACATGGCTGAATTCCTTTTCAAATTACCTTTTCAGTGATGTGTCACACTTAGTACTTTCTCTATTTAAATTGTATGGGTGATAGTGACCAAGGGGAGGAGAGAGAGGTATGACAGTTGAGGTTATGGTAGAAAGATGTCCCCCTTGGTTTACAAATCGACGTGTTTTTGCATTTTTTTCACAACACATGTGTCTATAAGATATTCGATCTGTTTCGTTTTCGGTGCCGCACCCTGTATTCAAGACACCAAGTATCGGATGCGATTGTTTATAATCTGAAGGCTCCATCAGATGAACAACATCCCCAAACATCTTTGGATAGATTATCATTACAATCTTGTGTGGAAGATGAAGAATTCAAATGAGAGAATAATGAGCTGGAAAAGCTGTAAGCAAGCCTACGAGTACGTGCCGTGAAGAACTGAGAAGGATATTTCATATATGCACCCTCATAAGTTCATAAAGATCTAATCTGTTAATAGATTTTCCAAGTCGACTAGACTGTCTAGCTAGAACAAGGGTCGTCAACCTCTTCAATATGTTGAGAGTCTCCATCATCAGTGATATGCAAATATAGAGGGTGAGCTACCAAAACTTGAATAACGATTTTCGACTATATATAGTTTTTATTTTACTGTACAGTTTTATGATGTTTTATGATAGATTGAAGGGGGTGGGGGGGCGTAAATGCTAAACAACCTCTACTTTACCCTTGAAATATTTGAGGCACATGATTCCGAGATTTCGACGTTTATCAGTTTCCTGAAAGTTAGGTTCTTGATATCAGAGAGCGTTAAGAAGGTCTCTTTCAGGTATTCAAAGCTCCTTCAGAAAAGCAAATTTTCAGCGAAGTTGTTGCACTATAGCGGCAAGTATCACCCCCTGTTTTGCCCATCTTTTTGAGGTGATACCTCAAAGGGCAGTGTTCTGTTAGAAGTCCCATCACCAGTTTCAAGTCTTTCTTGTCGAACTCGAGAAGCGATAGGCTCACTAACCTTTTCGCTTGTCTTAGTCCTGGCACTTTATTCCAGTGAGATTTAATTTCATCTGCTTCCCATCATCGACCTCTTCTTTCAAGTGGGTCATGGAGAGTCCACGGAAGGGTTCTTTGATAGTTTTATGGTGGCTTGCAATATTTCCTTCTTTAGCGAGTGAGATAAATACATAATTCAATTTTTAATATCTGAAAAGTAGGTACTCTTTTAATACTCTTCCATTACTGCTCACCATAATTATTATAATTGAGTTTCTTTCAACCTATTTGTTGCTTCAATGTTGTGAAACACATTATAATCGTGTTATTGAAAATTTGAACTGCTAATTGAATTCAAAACAAAATTCAGTCAACAGCATTCCCATAGGTATATTTTTTCAAGAAGAAAGAAGAAAAAAAAACTAATAAATTTATGATGGATCATATATATTGCACCTACCGCTACAAGACAACATCGTTTGACCTTAAAAATATCACCTTCTCGCGATGAAGCTAAAAACCGGTCTGAAGCACCCGACCAACCTAGACCAGAACGTACTCTCCACCGTCGACAGACTGCCCGATCCGAACCTCCTGGAGATCTCCCCGAGGCATCTCTCCTCATCCTCGGAGGTGGAACTGAAATTGAACAGGTGGTACCTCGTCTCCAAATCCCGCTGTTTGTCGGCCTCGTTGAGCAACACCGGCCCAAAAGGCACTGCGCACTTTTGCCGCTTGATCGGCGAAGACTTGGCCCTGCGCCGTTCCTTGCGGTACGTCAGGTACTGGTTGGGGCTCTGAGATCGCTTCTGGTCCACGATGACGGCTTCGAGAGGCTGCAGGGCGCAGCTCGGTTTGGGACTCTCTATTATGGTGGTGCTGGTGGTTACGGTGTGATAGCTGCCCACCGAGCTGTCCTCGACGTAGTTCAGCGGGTACGCCACCTGGGGCTCTCTTGGTCCTTCGGAGATGACCCCCACAGAAGAAGTGGCTGACACGCTGGCGTCCTTGCAGCCCCTTGGAGGCTCGGTGGCAACGATCACTGTGGGGAAGAGGTTCGCATTCCTCGAGGGGATCTCTTCCACTATGTCGTTCTCTTCGACTTGGGTTTCCTGTGTCCTGGTGAACTTGTCGTAGCACTCCTTGGGGATGGCTGATGGAGCGTTGTTACGGACTTCCGACACTTCGTCAGGTCGCTTCTTGAAGAGGTCTTCGCGCAAACTGACTTTGGTGTGGTAGGGCAGGTTGCTTTCCGACGCGGAAGGCAGTTTTGGGGTTCTCAGTCTGAAGCAGGATTTCTTCTTGGGCGGGTTGTACTCGAGCTCGAGGATGTTGGTGATGGATTGGGCTTCGAAATTGTAGCACACCGAGAAGGGGTGCAGGGTTTTAATCTCCAAATTTTCGGATTCTTGGGTCGAGCCGGTGGATTCTTTGTGAGACTCGGTGTTGGCGGAACGTTCGGTTTCTTCTTTGATTATCTCGGTGATGATGCATCCTCTGCGACTGTTGGATGGTTCTTCGTCGTTCAGCTCGATCAAGTTCAATCTTTTCCTGAGAGCGTTCAGTTTCTCCAAATAGTCGTTCCTCAAACTGTACAATTCCGGGCTGTCGTCTTCATCACCTGATGAGTCAGAAAAATCATTGTCTTGAAGCATGTAGAAAAAACAGTCCTTGTACGTTTGTTGGTCAGAAGGTGAGTCTCCGTAGGGTCCTGCTTCTATTCCTGAAAAAAAAAAACAAATATGGTATTGGAACGGGACCTCTGCGGATGGTTATACCATCATTGCTCACCTTTCTTGCTTTTGTACGACGAGGATCGGGAACCGGCATTAGGAAATACTTCGCCGATACGAGAATCTGCATCACCTTCACTGCCTGTTCTGGCGGATGATTTCCTTGACATTTTTCGAGGCAACAACAACATTCATCACTTTGCTTCTCGCAAACGACAGTTGAAGATTCGACAGATGGTCTGTCAGTCTTTTGATTATTGATGGTATACAGGGAGATGCGAGAACGTATCATTGATGTCCAAATCAACTCAAACAGCAGCGAATAAAATATGAGACCTTGGAACCCAAACAGTATTGCCCTAGGCTATCTGATGGTTGACTTTGTTGACCAGACATCACTACAGAGTGTCTCTGTAATGTATGCATAAATGATATCACTAACCACTGAGACTAAAGACTCCTCATGGACAGCCTCTATATAGGTAACCCTAATAGGCTCTATTATATTTTCCATCAGCAAAATATGAGCCACATCAAAACCAATTGACGGTTTTTCCCCGTTTCCTATAACAGCCGCATCAGGCACGACCTGTCATTTTGAATTCCCAATAAAGAATGAGGGATTACGGGATAGATAACCTCAGACCGCTGAACACACTTTACTCGTAATGTGAACGTCTGTTTCATTCGCAAGAATCGGGAAAATTTATCGACAGCAACATATTTTATGCGAAAAATTATATCCTATCGAAAACAATAAACCTGTCGATATTATTTTAGCAAGTAATGCCACTATATAGACAATAGATTTGATGTGCTATTGTAGTATCTATATTATTCCATTATTTTATAAATACTTCTTGAACAAATATTCTCATTACATAATAACGTCATTAGATACTCCGAAGATTGCCTATAAGAAAATCGACGGATAATTCTCAACCATCTTGAATCAAAAAATTTATGAAATATCTCCAGAAGTTTGTGAATTTTCCAGTAACTTTTCTCCAGTTTGATTGTATCAAAGTCAATTCGCTTCGGAGATAATTTACCAAAGTTTTTCCTCTCTATATTGTATGTAGGAAAGTTTGCTCTGCATTGAATTGATATTTGTTCTCAACATAGTTATCGTTTAACGAAGTTCACTTTATGAATAAAGTTAAAGCTGGTATAATATTCTAACTGAAAATTTTCCGTAAATTTATCAGCCTTGCTTTCATATAAGATACACATCACTGATCTTTCTCCATAGCAATGATGAATTTTCAATTCCTTCTTATTAGGAGAATGGAGGATATCAGAATAAAACGCATTATAAAGAAAAATTAGATTTAGAGTATTTTCTAATTGTCTCTCGATTTTTGATATAAAACTGATGCCAATTTGCTTTTCGATTCGTACATCGAAAATGTTCCCTTCAGGCACAACCACAAATAATAATAATAATAAAAGAGAGTAAATTGGTTGGGTTGGGAAAAAGCGTAATGGACTGCCATTCGCAGTTCTGCCGTTTTATGCTACACAATGGGAAGATGCAAGATGGCTGAAGCAATGGCGTAACATTATCTGATCCATCCAGAATCATCCAGCCCAAGTCCCAAAACAACACTCTTATCATAAATTTTGTTGGGGTCAACTATTATATTAAACGAACATCTATATGGCCTTTTGAAAAGGATCTGTTGTTCTTATTTTGCCGGAGAATTCTCGTGATATTCCATATGAATCTTGGAGAAATCGCTACTGAAATTCGTAACGTTGGTTGACGCCACTGGGCGAAAAATAAATATTTTTAATGGCCCTCATATAAAGTAGTGGAGATTGAGATATCTGTTGAAGACGTAATTGATTTTGTTTACAATGCGAGAAACTGCAATGCTTCATTTTTATATTCTCTTTGTTTCGAAAACTCCATGAAAACAACAGCTCGTTCCGATGAATTCTCATCCATACTTCTCTGAAAACATCTGCATAATAAAATCGTGTATTTGGAAATGCACCTACATTATCTATATTTTCATCGAAAATTAAACTTTGATTGATCAGACCATACATTTTTTGTTGATTTTTTTTCGAAATGAACACATATTACTACAATGGCAGGGCAGAATGATATAATTTTCGATTAATTTGATTCTGTAAATTTGAATTGATATACCCCTATGATCTAGAGAGCCAAGTAAAGGTAAATAGATCATAAGCACCTCACTCCACTCATCTCCACCTAGATTGTTATGCGGGTTGTGCCACAATGTAGTGTATTATTTTAGCATGGTGGGTCTGTTTATTGTCAATTAGTTGCTCAACAGCATCAGTAATATAATTTCTGTTGGTTTCCCAATATTAAGTTTCTCAATTTTTTAGCACAAGTTTCATGGTCGAAATGCTTACAATCATGACAAAGTTTATTCTCTATTTTCGTAATTTGACTGATTTTGTTGAATTTGTTGATGCATAATTAACAAGAAACGCATTATAGCATCCCGAAAGGCATTACCATTAATAATTATCATCACTGAATATTGAATGCACCTACTGATTAAACCAATAATATCTCCAATTCTCTAGTCCGTGCATCCTCACAACCCAATGAAAATGAACATTATCGACCGCGGCAGTGTTGTACATACATAAATGTCTACAGTCAAGCATCAATAAACCCGTAGGAAATCTGCAGATTGTGGTCGACACACAAAGAAACGGATGGAACTTTAACCGTCCAATTCGTATGTTGCTATTCGAGGTACTCGCAGTACATCAAATTAATTAAAATCAACATGAAAAAAACTGCGTGGTTTTGTACAATGGCATTATAATTTTCCAAAAATATGCCCTTGTAGTTGCTAGTTGCTATTCGAATTCGAAATAATATCGGTGGACGCGCCGATAGATCGTTGTATCTGGCAACGCCGCCAACCGGCCGCACAGCGCCATCTAGCGGCCTCCTTTGTACCTCGCCCGCCACATCTGATAGCAGGCGGAAGTAGCGCTCGCGAGTCCGTCCGCCACTCTCTCGTCTCGTCAGTTCGCAACCTACTTCGTTCTGGCGAGGTTGCGTCCGATCGGGAACGTCCACGACGATGTTTTCGTGATTTTTTCGTGACTTTTCCGCGGCCCTTTTTCAACCTGCCCACGACCCAATGTCGTGTCCCTTCTAGTGCCCCGAGTCTGTTCAGTTCAGTGTAGCGTGCATTCCGGTGCAATTGGGTCCGAACGTTGTTAGAAAGTGGATTTTTGACAGGTTTCGTGGTCGACAGCGTTCGGTAAGTGTATGTATGTATACCCTATTTCGATACAAGAACAAGAACTTCCTTCTTCTAGAATCTAGAGATCCTCAACTAACTACGGGTGCTGTTGGACGGACGATGACACACTTTCTTTATGGGGAGAATCTTGAACTGAATTCTAGAAAATAAATGAGGATTACCTTGTGCATGAATTGTAACTTGTCTCTAGGCTATCGAGAAAAAATATAAGGTAACGCGCTTACTATTACGACACGAGAGTTCTTTGCCGTTTCATACAAGGGAAAGTTAAATATTACAAGGACAGTATATAATGCCAGAAAGTAAAACACTATAATAGTCTTTACTCTTGCTTATACATTGGATGTTCCTATATACAATAATACCGATAATAGATAATGATAATAGTCAATCCAATCATTTTGTTGTGATAACGATAACTTATATGGAAACATGAAACATAAAATATCTATCTATCTGTTGCAGTTTTGCAACAAGACAGTTTGTCTAATCTCTTCTGAAGTCTATAAACACAATAATATTAGTTCACGATAACAAGGTTCTTTTATAATCATTTGCAAATATTGTGTGGGTCAGCTGATTGTAAGTCAGTGATCTTTTGTATATTGGTAAGTATTGTTGATTTCTGAGAATTGTTTATAGATAACAATATCACGAGTTTTAGAGTTTATTTTTATTGATTTATTGAATATATAGAAATATCAAGCAAGTCAATATTTCATTTTCTGAACAAAGTTTCAAAATTGCGAAAAATCATTTATTACAGGTACCTACTTAGTGGTCGATTTGGTATAAACATATCAAGATTCAAATCACTTATTTCCCATCAGCTCCAACATTATGATTATGAAAAAACTTGATGTTATTGCAAATGTACGATTGAAGAAATGAGAGCTAAAATGAAACCAAATGAATCGGAACCAAATCGACCTTCAATATCGCAACACATTAGCAAGTATACCGTCTACAAACAAAATTGCAGTTAAAGGATGATGGAAACGAATACCCATACATATAATAACATCAGCTGAAGTGCTGATGGACTGGTCGTATATATATGATGGATTACTACCATACTCCGCCAGAATCTAAATGGTGGACAGTATCTGAATTTCCTCCAATAAGATGAAATAATTTCTACTTCAGAGGTTGGAATGGAATAGAAAATTGATGCCATATTTAACTCTGTTGGATTTTCTTGGATTCGTCGAGAAATCGGTTCAATCACTCCGGGGAGCAGTTTGAACATTCAAGAGCAGTCATAGATGAATAATTGTTCTTCTCAAATTTTGTTAAATTCTCAATTTCTCATTAATTGATAACGTTTTAGCGTTTTAGTAAATATCTCCGTTATTTTTTCTGTTGTGTTCAGTGAAAAAACCTATCAATCGTAGTATCGCCAAGGGTGATATCTCGGGTGATATGGTGGGGAATTGAAAATTGTATGCCCTAATGGCAACTCAATGGACATCATTATAATATTTGTCATGGTATAATCTCTATAATATAATCTAATTACCTGCAGTCTGTCTATTCACCAATATGGATTTTTTAACAATTCGGATATAAATAATAATTCATTAGAGGAAATCTGCTTCCTATACCTGAAACGCAAACTGGTATCTTCCTTATATTGGAAGTGCCTGCTTCATCCTCTTAAATTACCTTTTAGGATAATCTGGAACACGAATTATTGTCGAAGCGGATGCCATTTTGTGCGTTATAAATTTAAGAAACAACGTTTTCCCCCTCCCATGAAATTAATTATACGAGGTACCAATGGTATCATAAACTTTGAAGAAAGTTAGGTAAACAAAAAGGAAACCTTCGAACTTATATAGGTAGTTTCCCAACAACCATAAATCGAGTATACAATCAGAACATTTCGTTGCTCGTGGACATCCCTTGATCCCATTTCCATCTTCCCGGAGGATATCCCATTTTTTTGCGCAAAGCTTTTCGACAAAAACCTGCTGGAAAATTCTTTCAGAAAGGCCAATAAACAATTTTCGAAGAAAGAAGCGCATCATCTTATAACACATCTCGTAACACATTTTCCGTTCAGTATGGACTCGAGCACAGTTCGCCAACAGAGTTATTATACTTTATGAAAGTCGGCGACACCATAGGCGTAGGTACTCAAAATAAATTCATTCAGAGATGAGCGAGCGAGTAGTTTGAAAATCATTCGATAAAGGAACTGAAAATCTTTTGCTACAAAATTTACATACGAAATTTTGATTGATTGATAAATTCCGAGAAATTCTGTAGCTTCTGAATATTGTGATGTGGGCCAATCAAACGCAAAAAAGTTCATAAAGAAGGTTTGCGAAAAAAATCTTATTCATTGCCATAATTCAAATATTTTTCAAAGAATACGGATTTTTCAAACATAATTATTTATTATTATGAAAAACAAAACTCTTTGAACTAAAAACAGAAGAAAAACAATGGTCTTAACTGTGTTTTATGAAGAAACACAGTTCATACAATAATTCGTTATTTTTGCTTTTACGTTTTGTAATCATTTTTTATGTTTTACACGAGGTTTTACATATTACTGTTACTATTTCACGAAGGTTGATACGTTATTGCGTTTTGCTACAAATCTATTACTGGTTGTTGAATTCAGGAAACAAAAACCATGTTTCAGTTCTGTGGCTATGATTGTCACATTTCACCAACAATATTTAGAGTTATGTTCAGAATTTAGATATTTTCACACGTTTCAAATAGTATAGGTATAAAAAATAGTGATTAAATGTATAGTTAGTAGTATTTTGTTGTGATTATTTTTATAATTTTTCCGCATACCGGCGCTTACTGATACTCCCATTAGTTATCTTTTGTTGAAATCTAATATCTTTTTCAGACGAAATCTATTACGAAACATTTTGGCCCAGGAACAATAAATCCTCGGTCCTTGTGAGACCCCTCATTACTTAATCGAAGCTGTTTTCGTTATTGTGACTCAAATAAAACATGTAAAATGACATCGCATTGTATGACTTAGTCACCAGAGCGAGCGCGTTGTTACAATCCAATGCCCCGTGTGGCATCAGCCAGGAAAGTAGTTGTTTTCTGCCCGTTGCCTATACTAGCCTATACCTTTCCACCCCAGCACTGTCCTACCCGGTGATTCCCCGGTGAATATCTGGCCGCGATGGTCGCAGATTGTACGGTGTGGGGCGGTTAGACAGAATCGAAAAGGGAAGAGATATACGCACGCCGGATATTAGATTCGGAGTTGTTCGGAGTTCTTTTAATCTGGAGGATGAGATATCCTTTATGTTGGCAATTTCGATGCTTGCAGGCAGGAAACACGTACCGATCGGTGGGTGGCGGCAAAAGGGAGCGGGGCGGTTATTGAATTATGCGACTCGAAATTGATATCGACAGAGAATGCAACGAATATGAAGGTTTGTTGTTGTGTAGTTTACTGGAAACCGGTATACTCAAACTGCGTCAGTGTTGATTACCGATATTCTTTGCTTTTCTCTCTTCGTTCAAAATAATGTTGAAGAAAGAGAAAAATTCAAGAAATTCATAAGTTAGGGTGAAATACTGATAGCTGCCCCCTAAAAATACCACCATAGATATAGAGAGGATCAAACTGTTAATGTAATATCGAATTGAAGAAAAATGGATATTCATCTTCTCCATTCAAAGTGGCACATTTTCCTTTCTATCCATTTTCGGAAAAAGTTTACATGAAACCGTAGGTATACCCCTATTTTTAATGTTCAATCAGCCACTGAAATATGGGGACACAATTTTGGACCAGCTTGTATAATAAAATCTTACTTATGAATAGGTTTATTAATCAATGGAGGTATTGTTTGTCCATAGTTGAATGAAAACCTCGCTCTCATCATTTCCAATTAAAAGAGAAAAATATTAGTTGATCGAATAAAATACTGGCTATATTAGTTTATATTCAGAATATTTACTATTCCTATTTGCGATAGGTGCTAAACGATCACAAGTCACCGCTAGGTAGGTGACTTGTGAACTACTCGTAGTGAGATAACCACTGAACTCTCTGAAGGATAACCCACAGACAAACTTAACCTCTGTTCTGTTTATGTTCGCTCATGATGTGAAAGGTGTACTTCCAGCAGTTTTTTGAGAGATGTTTTGGTGAAATACATGTGGAATCTTATCGTTTTTCTCGTTTCAGTTATTGTTTGGTGGCACAATGACACAAACATCAAAAATATGAAAATAAAACAAAAACTTCGAGAAGTTCGAATTGTTACCATGAGATAGTGCTACTTGTTATTTTCTATCGCGAATTGGGATCAAAGGAAAATCAAAAATGGCGCCCTAGAAAAAAAACGACCGCGTCCACCATACTGATCCGCCGCTGTGTTTCGTTTATCAAACCGGAACATTATTTACCGAGCTATTTACTCCAATGCAATCAGTTTCCATTCTTCATTTTAATATCGCACCTGTATTTAAGCGAAAGCGGAAAACCCGTCGGGAGCCGTTTTTCTCGTCGCTCTTCCTGCAAAGACATGTTTCACGGCGTCATGACTATTTTATCATGGAAAAACGGCGACTTTCGTGGCAGCATAGGCGTCCACCCGATGAAAATTCGTCATTGCATCTCGATGCCAATTCAATTAAAAAAATCCAGATTTTCGACTGTTGAGTCATCTCTCAGTAAGTATTGTGTAATAGAACGAGGATATGAATTTAGAAAATTTATTATTTATATACCTACCTACCTATATTATTAAAAAGGGAAATAATTTAAAATACTTTATTTGTGAAAACAAAATACGACTCGACATGTCTTGCAAGAGTTTCATTTACCATCGGTTTGAAAATCACTATTACATTTTAAGAATTGAAAAAAAATCTATCCCAAATCTGTAGTTCCGCTACTGTCTCTTCGAGTGCAATTTTCCGAGTTTCCGCAGGTGGAAAGTCACGGATAAGGCCGCGACCTAATTTGTCGACGGCTTTGCGTTCTTGAGTTATTTTTTGAGCACTTCTTGTTTTTTTTTTCAAATCCTTGTTTTTCAAGGTACATCGCCGTGTAAAATTTCGTTACTCAGCAGCGGAGTTTTTTTACCGGATGTGTAGATTCTAGATATATTCGTCTTTAGATTGGGGATTTCTTTATTTTTTTTTTCACTATGATATTTCGAATTTCTGTGCAAGTAACAATTTTTGAAAAACTGACGATCATTCCAATGTAGCCTTCGAATTATTTATCACCTTGTTTGGAATATCAATATCGAACTAAAATCCTTATCAATATAAATCATAGTATGGCCAGTTTTTGATCTATGATGCATGAACTCAATAATAATAAAATCAGCAAATATAAAATCTCGCATAAAATCCAGTCAGTTTTTATTGACCTCTGGGGTCATATCAAATCACACTGAAATGTCATGGTAGAAAGTAAAATTACTAATTCAGACGGTTATAAAATCTAGCAAGAATTAAATATCAATGAGCCATTATGAAAATGCGTTTGCTTTATTGTTCGTCCAATGGATGAAAAAAATAAAAAATTCACATTGTATAGTTAGTACTTAAACGTCATTCAGAATTTGGTAGACATCAAAACAGCTGACAACCAGATCACACGTGACGTTTATGAAACTTGAATTACCTATTCCACAAATGCAGCATTGATAATATCTCAACTTTTTATACCTTCAAGTAGGTATGTTGAAGACATTCGATGAACAATAATTACGCAATGCAAGATCGAACGTGTGCTCGCATTATTATTATATCTACTCTACTTACCTTATTACCTTCCGGTAGTTTTGTTAATTTTTTTGCACATTGCAGGTGAAAGTTGGTTGAACGCGGTAATCGGATAGTTGTAATGAAACTGTGAGTAGAACACCTATTGCATCGATAATTATTAATATAAACAGCTAGTCAAAAAGGTCTGTCTAATAATAATGCGTGAGGATAATCCTCATTTGATGACTTCGCTGTCTCTATTCGTTTACGCGGCCATATAATTATAATATATAGTATAGTATATATTGTAGTATATAGCCATAGATATAGCCATAGATTAACCATATCCATTATAATATATGTTATATAAAGCAAAGTATTTTTCTCGAATTTCGAAGTGATTTAGTTAAATCGATACCAGACTAATAAGAACTAATTACATACAGGTTTAAACACATATACATTATATGTAATTTTTGTAAATTAAGATATTTGCTTTGCTTGCTGAATCTCTCTCGCTGTACAAGTCTCTGATGTGCTTACAAAAACTGACTCTAACTTAACTCTAACGTCCTTTCTATTTGGAATTCAATGTTTCCAAATAGTACGCGAACGTTCTCGAACCATCGCGAATATTCTAGGAAATGTCGCGCCTCTATACGTTCGCCCGACTGCCGAAATTGCTGCGAATTGCGATCTGACCACAATCCACAAGAATATCATCATTATTATAACACATTAAGATGATTTCAGACGACTGAAAGAGAAGGCTTCACGCTACACAATAATTTTCTGTTAGCCACACTATCATGTATCTCAGGGAAGCGACTGAGTTGTGTAGCAGTGTATTAATAATAACTTCTCAATTCTTTTTTTGATCAAAGAACTCGTTCGCACACGATATATTATCGGGTATCTATCAAAGCGATATGGATATTAATTCGCTATGAAACCTTGAGAAAAACTGGTACGAATACCGGTAGTAGAATATATATAGACATCACCTACATTTCAACACCTTTACCGGTAATACCTGTAAGTTATTCGAATTTATCATTTTATCTCGATGTTCAATTTCACTCTCGTTTCTTGCAGGACAATGAACTCTAATAATTATATTTACATCTTTGACTTTGTTAAAAGCTAACATTTCGAACGGAGTAGCCTGGATGATGTAGAGTATGTTCACTTTCCGAAGCTTTTGATGAGAGAGGTGTCCTCGGAGGTATATGAGTTGTCTTAGGAGAAAAAGAGTTGCTGTTTTCACAGCTCATAATTTTTTCATTTCATTTCAGAAGGAATTCCTTGGGTAGGTATATCAATTTCCATAATAAAATTGCTTAAATAACTCACCCTATATAATTACAAGTAATCATTGAATTATTACGATGGAACGATAAAACTGGTGGCTTAATTCATGCCAATCAAGATAATTTGAAACACTTGACACGAGATACTGACCTCAAACTTTCTTCCATGAAATATTAAACGGCAAAGTTCATGTTTTGCGAAAAAAAAAAGCCATAATTCGAGGAGAAATTATATGGAACTTTTCAATATATTGACCTCGATGTGTTACATAACATTTTACATACAAAAATAAAAGTATATATACCTACTGAATCAATAAATAGTGATTTTGTATATAGGAGGGATTATCAAAGTGTTCATTGAAATCATTGATTATCATTCGAAATTAGCCAGTTATAACAGATTCTGAAAAACATTCCATCCTGATTGGCCCTCGTGCGACTGGGTTTGTTTATATTTGATCAATGTCGACAACGCTCGCTTGTTCATTTAGATCAGTGTTTCAGCTTTAATTCAATTGTTCGAGATTAAATAACAGAAGGTTGATAATCTCTTTCTGTTATTCCATTTCGGCGGCCGTTATTATTACTTCTGTAATCAACGAAATATGCTTTGTGAGTCCAAAACAATCATCTACTTTATTTGCATAATTTAATTGTGTGTGCATGTAATTTGAATGTTTCTGAAACTTTGGCGAAATTAAACAAATCATGATGTTCTATCGAATGTTATTTCTATCTGGAATTATGTGATTGAGTGGACTCACTCGCTAAATCCATGATTAAATCCTGTAGCGATCCTCATCCATGTAATTGAATCATAAACATGATTTAAGTGTAGAGTTACTGGGCGGACTGAGACATTATTTGAAAATTCAATTTAATGAGTGAATTGAAAGCGGAGGAATTCATGATTAGGGCCCCTATAAGTTCCCAGATGTAACTTGCATACATTTTTTTATATGGATTTATGTTACAAAAATATCGTTCAGGCAATAGTTCTTTTAAATCTATTACACCAGATATTTTGAGGAATGTTCGGAAATCTTTTGAAGTCAGAATTCTATCGAATTGGTTAAATAACGTTATATTTTTATATTTGAGAATATCTTGTGAATCTGTGAATCCAGGTATAGAGGATATAATTTGCAACATGATTTATATTGAAGTGTTTAAAAGAAGATAATCTAGAAAACAGTAAGGAATCTTGAAGAAACTCCATATTGTTTTTTATTTAAGATTGAAAAATGCATGTACATGGGTTCTATAAGTAAAAAATATTGGTTAATAATTTTGAAACGTATTATCCAGAGCATAAAACGATGAATGGGATTGTTCTTGGAAAAATAATGCATTGAGCTGATATTTTATACACCATCACCAGAGCCCCTTTCGATCCTTTCATCAAGTTGTAAATTCGATATTGTGTGTATACATGGAGAGAGACGTTTTCGTGTTGTATGAAAAGAAAACGGTTTTCCATCAAATCCGCCCCGACGGATCGAATTTCCCGCATTCAAATAAAAATATCGAAAGCGGATAGATATGCCGCAAGAAACCCACATAAAAGAATGTGATAAACTTGCGAAAAAAATCGGAGGAAAATTTTGTATGTGATGAGAGAGTATATCTATATACCTTAGAGCTCGCCTTGCATGGAGTATAAGAAAACGATGTTGTGGCTTTTCTCAAGCAGCATTCTCGGTGGGCGTTACTTTTATTTCGTCAAATAAAACTCGCATGAAACGTTCGAAAATTTTATGGAGAAAATGAAATAAATCAATTTCTGATTGCTCCGTCATGAACTGGAAATGAGGAAATGATTATTTATTATCTATCTACAGCATTGAGTATAAAGTATAACTCGTGATGGAAAACATAATAAACTGCATATTGCAAATTTTAATTAGACAGTAGAGTCATCATGGTAAAATATGCTACATGTAGGCTCCATAAAAATTACTGATAAACCAACAACTGCTCTGATTATCGGACACAATGAAATGTTTTTTTCAGCGATTTTTAATGAAAATTTTAAGTACACGATTTCTATTAGCTTGCACATTTATCAAGGCATATATATTTAATTTGTCAAAAGTTAGACAAATTTCAAGAGCTCATTCACAATCAATATTTATGTAACTCAGGTTTCAACTCTCTGGAAGCATATTGAGTAAAAAACAATTAGTTAACTTTATAACTACTTGAATGTGGAAAGTTATGAAAATGTAATATTTATGTTGAATATAAATTCCTGATTGAAACTCAATTCTTTTTGTATCTAACGGCCGTGTTCGCCGTATACTTTTAAGCTAAGCTTAGAATTTAAGCTCCCTTAACAATACAAAATTGTATGCTCTTAAAACGACCTTGAAGTCAAGCTTAACTTAAAAGTATACGGCGAATACGGCCGTTAGTCATCACCATCAAGTAGTAATTGATGTTAAAATTCAATAAAAAGAAATATAATCTTATTCTTGACTTAGACAATATTAAATCAATCAATCAACTATTTTGGCGTGTTGAACAATGATCATTTGAATAAAACTCGGCAAAAATTATCATCAGATAGATCATAGCTGATCTTGAAAAATGTGGGATATGAATTTGGTATCGGCTCAAAGTTTTCCAGAATATTTGATAGAAACGCGAGATTTTTCATATAGTATAGTTCTCATTTCTGACACAACTGAAATAACCGAGTAAAAATACCCTCTTGGAGTTCGCTAAAATGACCATACACATCATCTCTTGCAATATTATTCGAGTTCCTACTCTGACCATCATCTAATAAGGGTATTCCCTTGCCTGAGATTTCGTATAGCCGTACACGAAAGTCATTACTTAGACAAAGTGAAATATACGGAGGATCGGGAATACCCTGCCCCAACCGCGGCCAAAACATGCCAGCAGATTTTCCCGTCGATGATCCCCCGCCATCATTCATCTGGAACGCTAATCCAGGCGGACCGTGCTCCTTCCTTTGTTGTCGCGGGATGGAAAGACATTAGGGCTCATTTTCTTCTCGTATATCGCCGAATGCCATACTCTTTGTCAACGTTGCGTGCACAAAGGGTGCACAAAGAAGCCGGCGAAGAAGACCGTCAGAGGCTGTGCCGCCGACGAAGTACAATTAATTTTCAGGGGGGGGTGGGTTATTGTTTAGTGCGGAAGGATTTCACGCGTCCGATGATGATGACGATGCTAATTCAATCAGGTTGAATGCGCTGTTGTGAATTCGTCGACGTATTATTCGTATGCCGCGCTCTGTTAAACTCTATACGAAATTAATTTTGTGATGAATAAATAGATGTAGCACCTTATTTCCAACACCCAATGTTGCACCCATTCATATAGGAGATGTAGGAAGGCGTATATTAGATAGAAATATAAAAAACACGGTAGGTAATTACTAAAACTATGCATCATAGCTAAAACTAGAAGCAAAGGAGAAAGGGAATCAACAAGAAGACTCCAAGGACTAACACAATTGAGTTCAATACTCCAAACCATTTTTTCCTCAGAGCTTTGAGAAACAATTATTGAAATTTAATATATTTCCAAACATTAAAAAAAGGGGACATTCTTGATTGAGTTCTTCTTACTGACCCTTGACGACCAATCACACATGAAATCATATGACTGATTCACGTATCTATTTTCCACGACAGATGACAGTTGTCATAACAAATTGAAGCTGACACGTGTCACGGCGGCCATCTTGGATGACGTCAGAATTTCTCGCCATTATGGTCTGAGTGCCGTCTAGGTACACTACTATTTTCAATTTCTGTCAGACATATTTTCGGAATAGCTTTCGTCTTCAGGACTTTGCGGACTTTTCTCTTTCCTCTATACGCGAATGTTACGAAACAACGAATTTCTACACAGATGTCATGTTAATGAAATAATGTGCTATGACATTCCAATCTAAGAATATTGTTATCGATTTCATCGTAATATTTTGTGGACACAATGATTTCAAGGACATTCTAGCTTTCTTTTGCTTGTTGTTTGGGGTGTAGAGAATTTGAGTTTTGAAACGAATACTGTCATCAGGGACTCTTTATATACATGTAAGGGACATCTAGAAAGGTTTTGAAGCAATAAAATAAGTGAATTGTATACCAGTCGATATATTATGTAGGCTCAAAAATAGTTCACAAATCACCCCCTAACAAAGCAACTGTGAGTAATTCGGCTAAAGCAGGGGTGGATGAGAATCAGCTAACTGAAATCACATAACAAACTCCATAAAACCATGCTTGCAATTGAAAAAGGTTTTTTGTGAACATCTTGTTGATAAATGAAGAATATCATACCTCGACAGCCTTCCAATTCATTGAGGATACCCTAGAATCGCTCCTTTCATATCGAATACTTGAATAAAACATTTCTATCAATCACGCGGGCAGACTGGGCGCTCCCAATTTTGAATATTCCATTACTCGCGGGAGTTTTTTCTTATTCAAACCGAAGAGATTCATGGGCCTTCCACCTTTGTGATTCGGAAAACTTGCTGGCGAAAGTTAGATTGTTCCGGGCTCGGTTTTACATTCACGCCAGTATACGGACAGTGGAGATATTGGAAAGGAACGCATCAAAAAAACATGTCCGGAACCGGAGAAAAAAAGAAGAAGTAATCCCTATAATACAGCGTAAGAGATTTATTTGTGACTACGCCTGCGAAATGCTACATTTCAATTCATCTCAACGGTAGATTGATGTATATTGTGATTTCGACACTTTCAGCTGCCATACCTTGATAAATCACTCGTCAATTTGAACACGATCGCAACTACATAAACATGCAAGGCTGTCTCGCGTGTTCCGACTAAACTACAAAAAAGTAAACTGGGCCGAAGAATAACCCAAAGAATGATTTCTGAAATGGTTTTTATCGACTCCAAATACTCCGTAGAATTATTGATGTGAACGAACATTTCGTGTCGTAAGTTGTTTATACAGAGTTAGACGCCAAAATTGAAAGCATGAATAGGTACCTATCTCAAGTGAAAATTTACAAAAATGGTACTATATAAACTGTCATCATATGACCATTCCCTTTTCTTTGTCACCCTCACCAATAATACAATTCGAATAGGGGAAGAGTAGGTATAGTTTCAATTTCTTGCGATGAAAAAAAATGTTACATACTCTGAATTTCATCAACAGCAATTCTAGGATTGAACATAAATTGTTTTGATTTTGGTGACTCACCCCGTATTATATTTTCCTGGGAAAAACGCTGATCAAAAACGAGTGTTACCATTCATCACTCATGAACATTTTATTTTTCACAAAAAATCCCCAATCGAAAACACCATAACAATCTCATAATAATTCCGGCTGGGGTTTCAGCTGCGGAGGGTTAAATTCAATATTCTGTTTTGACATGGGGTGCCAATAACAAAAGATTGGCGGTTTGTCGTTGACGTGGGGGGGAAGGAATGATTATACGAGAATATCTGGTGGAATTGATTAATTCTTGGGGGTGAAAATATATACTTTAAATATACAGCCTTATAGAAATGCATAATTGATCTAATAATGTTAGAAAGTATGATAACGAATACGCCAATATAATGAATTGACTCCACGTAGAATGCGGGACTTTTTTAAGATAATATTTTTCCTCAGTTGCCGCTTATTGAAAATATATCGACGATTTCATCGATCGGTTAAAACCTGCTTTCAATTCAGTGGGAATAGTTTTCCTCGCCGATCTCGTCCGGACTCTGAATGTGTTCGCTCCCGAGTATGGCTCACGATAAAATTCTTAGACGTAACCGTATAGAATCTACAATCCACCCTCTCGGCATGAAGAATCCAGCGTTAATATTTCACCGAATCTGGCCGTAAATCACGAGATCAATAGCGAAACTACCAGCTATATTCTTTCCGCGATAAAGTCCGTCGTCCGATGTAGCATAATTCAAACTGTTGCGCACGAGACTGACGTTGTTTTCGCGATTTTTCACCTTGTTGGAAACGTTCTGTCGAAGCCCCAGTTCAGTGATGCGACCAAAAAAAAAAGGATACAAATAAAAATACAACTGGTAAAGCCGTTTCGCTTTGTTAATTCGATCGGAACAGTGATTTTAATGGAGGGAATGTAGTTTTTCGGGATGCAATTTCGTTGTGGGGGAAATGCACGAGCACGTAATAATTATTCAGAGCGATAGGTATCCTGATTTCTATTCTGGCAGTAGCATAGATTGATACCAATTATTTATTTCTCTTTGTCACATCAGTTTTTGATTGAAATGATGGGAGTATAATAATGTATCTTCAGTTAATAAAGTAGTGATGTTTAACATGTTCCCTGCTGAATTCTACATTTGAAAGATCCAATCAATTCACCAACTGTCTCGTTCACATGGGGTGAAATCTGATTCCTCGTCTGATTCACCTTAAACATCTCTAAATTCCGAGATGCGAAATATGCACCACTTATGTTTTGAGTACATGAAAGAAAAACCCATAATATATATATGGAATATCGAGTGAACCAGTATAGAAGAATATTCGAAGTATTGCAGTTTTCCTTGTGGGTTTCGAGTTAGAAAGGCATTTGAATAAGGCATCAGAATAAGACAAGTAGTTCATGATGCATCCGGTACTTGTGGACAAGATTTTTGAATCAGTCGAACGGACCAGATTTTCAGTAGAATCACTTTTCTCCATTCGTATATCTGAAAACGATGATTGTGCTCAAAAGTAGCCGTCTAGGCGGTTTGAAGGAGTGCAAAGGGCATTCGGATCCGCTGTAAATCAAAAGGAAGATGATTTGTTCGCCGGCATGAACTTTCATTCCCAGCAACTGGGCTATTAAAAAGCGTCCTCAGCCTGAGAATTTCCGCCGGTCGGACGGAAGACTCAACGATAAACGACTCAGTGGCCATCACGCTTACGGGCGAAAATTGTGCGACCCGGTGCTCAAAGTCAGTCATCTTCAGAGGACCTGAGCAGACGAGCTCTATGATAAATCATACCGAGGATAGAGGAAGAGGCAAGGATAACATTCTATTTTTCACGTTCCCGAATATTTTAGCATAATTTTCTTTCTCGGAAAAGGTGATGGGAGGAAGGTCCTTATCGGATTCTTATAAATCAGAGATGCTCGGTGCGCCAAAACGAACTCTATTGTTATATTTTAGAGGAGTTATTCCGACTCGTTGAATTTTTGGCGTGCTTTTTCATCGACGTTTTCGGCTCTCAACAGTAAGTGCACGATAAATTGGGGGATTTATGCATTTGGCAGTGGTGATTTGGCGAACGCCGTCTGATCGTGAAAGACGATCTTTGAGCCATTTCCACGGATGATGTGAAGCAATTAGTTGAGTCTGCAGAATCTTCGAGACAGGACCACAAGATATATATTATATCCTTATAGATCCCTTTTCGAATTTGAATTGGAAGCGGGAAGGCAGAAGATTGATCAACAAATGGATATTTATTCTGATCATCTTTGAGGCGAGTTCAATTGCGCATTGTGGAATGCAAAAAAAGTTTTCAGTGATTTCGACCTTATTTTTAACTTTTTCTTTCAAATTCTCCGCATCTTCAGAATATAATGAAAAATAAAAACAACTCTTACAGTTTCAAGCGAGGTTTCAAGTGAGTTATAAACATTTCGGTAAACAACCTCTGATGCAAGAAAAGAAAAACAAAGTCGAATCGCGCTAAAAAATATAGCTTCTCACCCTGTATCTCAGATGCAACTTTTCATAAGCTCGAAAATCGAATGTCTCTAGAAGACCAGGCAATTACCTGGTGCAGCAGTAACAAGCTCGAAGTTGATGTTAATTAATCACGAGGTTTCCAGAATACTCTGCAAAATATGACTGCATGCTATTATAGATGCTATAGTTATCATTGCTCTTGACTTGCAGATAAAACGCAACTCGGCATTTAGCAAAGTTAAATTAGTTGGTGTATTTCATTGAGTTCGCTTTAGGAAACGCATCGCAGATTTTCTAGAACGAAAGTGGCGACAACATTCGAAGTGAGTGTGACTTTGAGTCATATTCGGGCTGCCCAAATTCATTGTATACCAAAATCACAGAAAATCACTGAAACCTTCCACCATTGCACCATTGGGTAATCAAAGAAGGAACAATCAGTGTCTTCAGACTGAGCCAGACAGTAAACTTCAGGAAATCATATTGGACGTTTGAGGATTTCTTCTTTTTTTCTTCATTTTCTTCTTATTTTTCTTCTCGGAGGAGATACATTTCCTCCGATTCTCATTCAGTCGCGGATTTCATCGATGAGTCAGGTGTAAACTAAGGTATCTACAAGAACTGGTGGAACCACTCTTCAATTATTGTCTTCCGAACTAGAGTGTCGATCATTGTAGCACGAATGAGATTCTAGAAGAATACTTTTCGAAAACTTTGAAAATTGAAAATATTCTTTTCCTTTTCGAATTTCGAGTCTCTGCTTCACGTATTCACGCTGCTGTGGATACTTTTCGAGTTTCAGACCTTTTCTAGTTTCGTTCGTTTTGTGTTCTTTAGTGATAGTTTTGTTGTTATAATTAGTTGTGATGGGCCAAGTGGACCAAGAGGACCAAGAAAAAAAGTTTTGTATAATTTGTGAACAATGAAAAACTGTTTTCCGTCGCTTTTTGTTATCCAGATGGTAATTTTTCCTCATATTCTTATTGCTGGTGCGACACTTTTTCCCCAACATTTGATACAGCCTGGACTCGTTAGATTTTGTTGATAAAAACGAAGTAAGATAAAAAGCTCTGTACAAGTCTGTCTGCCATTTTGTATGGTATTATAGAAGTCAGCGTTGCTACATCTGAATTTGACAATTTTCTGATCGAATTTTTTTGCATAAAACCGCAGGACTTATACTACTAATGCGTTATCATCGAGAGATAATTACAAAGTCTTGTGACGGTTTCAGCAAGTATTCTCGATGTGAAATCTCAAAAATCAAGTGGTTTTGATCGAGAGGTTTTGGGAACGAGAGACCATCTTGTAGACATCTTAGTGTAAACCTTCTGGTGGCCAATCTGATGAAAAATTTCTGTTATACTGATGAGTATCTCGGTGCTGTCTGATTAAATCCATTCGTGTAGGCAATTCTTCTGGCACATGAACGGGACAGAGAGAGAGTTAATTCATTATCTGGCCGGCTCCGTGCCCTGAATCCGGATAATTGGTTTATGCATGGGGTAGGGGGTAGGGGGGCAGGGGGTGGGAGGAACGTCGCGTCGTGGAGATCGGGGGAAATCCCTGGAGCACAATGGAGGCGACTTGCATTTTTAAATCTCGGCGTGCAGACTGCTCGAGAATTTTCACGGGCTTATTAGCAACACCTGGTTAATGAAAATGGGGAAATATTTATACACACAGTGAACATTTCAATGTTTCAATTAACACGTCGGTTTAGTGAGAATCTGATATTGGTTTGTGTAAATAAAGAAGAAAAAGAGAAATAGAAACTCATCGATATTTCTTGAAATAATGTTTCTTTTTTAGGTCAACTTTTAGATTTCGTTTGCAGCTTGCGATGGGTAGCTCGTTAATTGGCGAAACGAAATCCATATCCGTTATTGCAATTTTGAAATTGATCAATCAAGAATTTTTATTTCAATTTTAATAGCCTTGCAATTAAAGGCAATGGGGTTATGAAGTGCTTCGTTGGGTTTACGTTGTATATAACCATAATTTTCATCTTCACGGACGGTTTATCACCACATCGAAAATCAACTTGTTGAAACTCTCAACATTGACTGACAAGGTAACGTACAGTCTGAACCGTTGGGTCTCTAGAAACATGAAATTTTGCGCAGGAGTGAGTTATATAACGTGAAAGTAAGCACTAAAAAAATATTTTTTTCCTCCAACACCAGTACTTCCGGAAGTAAAATGATTCCGAAATAATTTTTAATTATAAAGTGTAAATAAATATTCTCACTCTTATTGTCAGTTGTAAATATCGATTCGAGATGTGCTGTAATAAGACGTGAAAAAATGAAAACGATTTTAACCTTGTTATATCAGAATCTACTATAATTAAATTCGAATGTTATTGGAAAAATGCAGTCATAACAAAATCATTGAAAAACATTGTTGTTTCCACCCATTGAAAGCGAATTAATGTTTGCGAAAATCTATATTTTCCGTTTCGATTACCCTCTCGAATTCTTTATATTTCATCTCCCTCACTGCATTCCAGGGTTCAGAATTCCGAGTGCATATTGAACGTTGTCTCATAAAGAGATATCATCTTCGTATAACAAACGTTCCTAATCGGAGTTTATACAAGGCCTCGAGAATAAATTGGAAAAGTTGCCGGGTTAGTTCATAAATTGATTTTTAATTGACACCGAGAAGGTGGAGTTACTTTCCTCATCGATAAGATTGAAATTGGATTTCTTTTGTGACACTTCTGAATACTTTTCCGAATTGATTCAAGTTAATTTCCTTGCAAAATACGGTTATGAAAATATTAGGATATATACTTGGGAATTATATAGGATGTCTCAACTTTTCATTTACATCAGACATCAAAGTTGCTGATATTTTTTATACTCAAAATTGCAAGTTGATATCTCTCTTATAGTTCGTCATAAACCTCTAATGAATCAGTTAGGTGCTCAAGCATTGAAAATACTGATAAAAAGCAAAGTCACTCGTATCATAGCGAACAAAAGTATGTAGGCAACAGTCGATAAATAAGAATAAAACTTATGAAGGCCAGTTGTCTAATCGGTAATATGTCTGTATAGAGGTTTGATGATTTGGCCAAACTCTCGCTCTTGATTCTTCTTTCCAACTTTTACTAAGGCTTTTCCTGATTCTTTTTCATTGACTGGGTTTCTATATAATGTGGGTGAATCTGAACAACATTTGCCATTGCTGATTTCCACTCGACAAAATTCAAGCAAAAATTAACAATTGTAAGTTATGAAATATGAAAACAATGGTTGTTTTGAAATATACGATGTTCTATACTTTGGTCTGATTCCTTATACTGGGCGAAAAAAGGATTTTTTACCGGTTCCATTGATTTGAAAGGCATTTATGTATTGTTATTGGATTCAAAGGTGTGGTATGTAAATTTCATTACCGTAAGTATATACGTAGTACTAATGGTTTCCAACAAAAGAGTTACCCTACTAATTTGATTTGGTAGGGCTTAGAGAGAACGCCTTTGTAAATGATCAAATTTTAATGGGCGAACTCGCGCCAACTTTGTAGATTCGCCGTTAAAATGCATTTAAAATGTGTTTAGCGGCTAAGCATTCCATGTTTATAGCAGCTTTCGGCTTATAACATATAACGAAAATTATTATTGTGTCATGTTCAAAGTTGGTGGCGTCATTTAATAATGCTAAGAATAATTTATAACAGCTGGGAAATTATTACCGACAAATTCTCTTTCCATCTGCTCAACAACTGTGACTTACTGAAATTTGGAACTTCATATTTTTAATGCGTACCTATCTTTATATTTCCAATTATTTATAGATGAAGACTGTACTGTCAAGTGTATTTTACCGCAGTTTATATAGAATAGGAATAATTATTCTTGTATAATAATTATCTGAATATAAAAGCTCTATTCCTAAAATTTTGATCATGCATGATATTCATGAAGTTTATTCGCTTATTTGTACCGTTACTTCAATATTTCGAATTGAATCGAAAGATCAACTGGTGCTGGTCAAATGGGTTGCATATTTTTTCCGAATGTGTGAAAAACGTGTATATATTTGCCGCGAGTTTCAATTTATTAGTCTTTCACTTGTCTCTGAGGCTTATTAAAGTAATAGCAAACGAAGCAAAATGTTTTAGTGATCAAAAAAAAACGAAATCGTAAACGAGCTCATTGAATAAATTTCCACTAGAAACAAAGCCATCGGACGTTCCAGTAATTTATTCGGTCAGATTGTTGAACGTATTTCTCCCAAAAAAACACGTCACAATTGCACCGAGCACGGTAATTATTCTGTTTGTGAGGCATTCTAGGTTTGCTTGTTCCTCGTTGGTCTGATGAATATTCGCAATTTGGATTAGTTTTTTACGTTATATCCGTGCATTGCTGCTCTTAAAAATTGATTTTGAACATCTCGTATTCGAAATTACGAAGTTTGTCCATAGAGGAATATTTTCTAAACTATACCAAACTTCATCTCCATTTCAAGGTGCCATATACTAAATACATATGGAGCCCTATATAGTTCATTACTTTTTGGCTATAGGTATATAGATACAGTGCTTTCCAAAATTATATTACTCGAATACATTTCATAATTTTTTACTTCATCTTTGAAGAAAACCTATAATGTTCGTGAAACGGTATTGGTCTCGAGCTTGACAATAATTTTTCATTTGGTCATGTGATTCTGAACTTTTTCATCCATAATCGGTAGAAACCCCATCAACTTTCAAAAATACCATAGCACTTTCGAAATCAGTAGATAGATAATGATGGAAATCAGGCGATAGCAATGCCTTAAACAATTACAAATCATTAATCACTTATCACAAGCATTCATCTTTTTTCCGATTAAAAAAATAATAAATATAGGAAAATTTAGTCCTACAACTCCTATACTAAGTAAGTATTATATTTTGCCAGCTTTGATAATGAAGTTTTCATCTTAAACAGTTGCTCAGTGCGTGTTGATATTTACGGATATTATTCGAATTAATTTAATGAAAAGCGAACTTCGTGCTTGCATGAAGATTGAATATTTTCCAGGAATCCTTGTTACCTAGTTATAGACATTCATCTTTCGAGGTTTAATTACGCGTAGCATGATAGGCCATTAATGAAAAATAGATAAAACCGTAGGGTAGGTAGGTAAATGATGAAAACATGCACATAGATCCTTTCTTCGGCTCGAAATTAAATTTGAGAAAATCGTCAAGCACCGGATGCAATCTTCGTTGTGAAACGGGAAATATTTCATTATTCATCAAAAGGTATGGTAGATAAATGCACCTGCATAATGAGACAGATGAAGTATCGTTGCGACGTAATTGATACATCAATCTTTCTAATTAAAACGATGAAAAGGAATGACGCATCAACGAAGGTTCATAACTACCATCTCTAGCTTCTTTCATTTGTGTGCCCAAATTGATGAACATTTTTCTTGGCTTCTGAGGGAACCAGAATAATATTCGAATAGAGAAAATCATGAAACATTCCGAACGAAAGTTAACGCATTATTGTATATTGAATATTGAACAGTAGAAGTACTTTCGTAAGATAGAATTTCTAACAATCATTACGGCAAGCCAAAGATTACCGTTTCGGTAGGAAAAACATTTCAGTAAATTTCCCTTGGCCGTTCATGGATAGGAGTTCTATACATATAGAATCATAAATTGGGCACTCATCTTGTGACAGAAGAAAATTTCCTGTTTTCGCGAGTTTGATTCAATTATGTAGGTATATGGAGAGACCAACACAAAAATTTCGAACAGAAATACGAGAGAAGCAAACATTGCGAATTTTCAACACGTCTACAAGGACACGTGTGAACTCGTGTATTCATCATGAGGAAAGAGCGCTTGAGGTAATTCAACAAAGTTATATACATCATCTTCGTTATTTTGTACAAATTGAGAACAATCAGTATTGTTATCAAAGCGCTTATGTCAAAAGACAAGAGAAATCTGTGATGCTGATCTCGTTACCTGTACGTCAGTTTTGTTGATTAAAATTTAACGATATAATTTTTCTCTTTCGCAAGAAAAGCCGAGAACCGAGCGAGACGTGAATTATGTGGTGGAAATGAGACCTGTCAACCCATAATTCACCTTTTCCGTAATATGATAACAAAAGCAAGCGAGTTCCCGCCTACAGATCATAATTCATAAACATTTACGGGCGGCACTCTTCGCAATATTAGTACAACATAATGGTCGGCGTTGTTACTCGCACACTTTTGGCCAAAAGTGTTCTTCGTTCTACGAGAACGAAGGAAAAGCCGCGAAAGATATGGTCATTTGCTTTGCAATATGCTATTTTTTTAATTTGGAAAATCCACAGTTTTCTCATCGAATGACGAGTGCACTGAATATCCTTACAGGGTGATTCTTCCATCTTCCCAGTTTTATCGACGGTACCGCAACATTATACATTTTTTTAGATATTTAGAAATGCCCAACGGTCGAGAAAATGGGAGAACCATTGATATACTTTCACCCCCAGATGAAATGGTAACTCCTATATGTAGAAAACATCATTGACAAGCTCTTGAAATAATGGAATCAAACTTGAAGTTGCTTCAAGTGTACTTCTATGTTGAACATAGCATAATTACCTATCCACAAATACCATCATAAAAATCTACTTTATGAACATAAAAATACCTAATGTACACATCTTTTTTTTGATTTTATCCTCACAGAGCCATCACTGCCATCAGTTTCCTATAAGTGATACGGTGATTAGTAGCAGGTGAATATATCCAATTAAAAATTAGGTATATGTATGCTGTAAAAATATGTTACAATTTATTTAGTGTAGTTTATAAAGTGATAACTTTTGGTTATCGAAATTCTCATATAGATATGTGCAATTTCCTCTTGAAGAAGTTTTGTTTTAGCAAGTTTTAACAAACACATTTTCTTGTTTTGGATCCAACCCACCGCCTGTCTCAACTCTATTCCGGTTTGTTCACCAGATTTCTCTAGTGTCGTTATTTTAATATTCTTAGGGCTGTAAGCCGCCGTAATCCTCTCCGCTACATACATAAAACTCTCAGGCTACGCTTCTCCAATGTATTTGGAAAATCCAGCCTAAAGTACCCATACCTTCGGTGTAATGGAACAGCCTCTTTTTGAATTCCGTATCAACAGGTCGAGCGCCTTCCAACTTTTTATCTACCTTTATTCCAAACATTACTTTGTCGTAGAGATTTCAGTTTCTGCATAAAGTGGTTGTTCGAGGGTTGGGGGTTAAATTGTTACGGTCGTTTTGGCATCCAAGTGAGCATGTTCGTGTTCGGCTAAAGTAGATGCACCTACCGGGGTAGCTCGAAATTTTATCTGTTGTCTAATTTTTATTTGTATATGGTTCGGAAACGCTCTTTTTGGGAAATTTTATCAGATAATTATACATATTATATACTATTGAATTATTATTATGGTTTTCAGAAGTTTATAAAACATGTTTTTCTATAATAATGGTCTTCTGCAATATTTCAAACTCGTTTTTCATAGGTTTTTATATAACTCAACTAGGTTTATATCAAGTTTTTCCACTTTCTTCCAGAACTGAGAGTTCTTTGAAAGGTCCTTTGGGTAACTATCAGTGAAGAAGGGATACATAATATATAAGGATATGGTTGTGTTAACCAGGGGTCAGATAATTAGACTGATATAGCGAGTTAGCTCAGACTGAAAAACAAGCCACTTGTTTGAAATAATCTTGTTATTTAGAATTAAACTAAATCTCGGTTTTTACTGGAGATGTTCTGATGGTTACCCAGACAGATAAACCAAATGGTTTTGGAGACATGGATTTTATATATTGATGAATGAATACAAAAACTTGCGTCACAATTTTTCATTATTGTAGGAAAACTTGTTCGCTACTTTTTGTACTTGAATTTACATCAAACCAAATTTTCGAGTATTTCAATGGCGGGGCTGTATTCGATGAGGTTTAGTCGATTCAAATTCACCTGGTACGACACTAGCTTGTTTTGCAGTTGACTCCCCGCATCATCTGATATCCGGCTGGGGTCAGCGAGATTCTGTGAAATTAGGTTGAAAAATATCGGATGGCATGCACGTATACGAGAGGCAACTTTTCCGGAATTCCAAATACCCGCACGATAATTACCTATCCATGGTATGAGGGGAATAGGTGAATGTTAATCGAATATTCATATCTCGATGAATATATACGAATCGAGCATCATATGGGTTCACCAACATCGATTGCGGATTTTCGATTTCCAACCAAAACACCATTTCGTTGAGTCAATAATTAACTGAGAGTTTCCTCTGTGATCCAAATATTATCCTCTCGATGGTTTCATATTGCACAAAGGGAGATACATTGAACGTAATACAATTTGTATATAGGATCGTAATCTGTCGAAGAATATTCGTAATCAGAATCGTATTTCAAGGAGCAGTATTCTGGTCGCACATATAGTTATAACAATAAATGTTCTTTATTTAATCAAAACCGACATATACAGGGCTATTCAAATTCGAGTCTATGCATGGGGATTTCGATAACGGTAAGAGATAGAGGGTTGGTTAAATGGGGGCAAAGTAGCGTATTTCAGGGGTTAATTATATGGATGAAAAAAATCTGACCTAACTTCTTCAGTTCTGGAGTTATACAGGAAAAATTAAGAATTTCGAAATTCTTTTTTTGTCTATATCTTTTTATTTTACAGAGATTTTTTCAAAAATTTTCCACTTTGCCATAGCAACTTTATGTAGCCTTTCCAAATATCTGAATAAAAATTATATACAGGGTATCGTATAGATTGGGCCACCCTCAACTATTAATTTTCAAACACGGACCTGTATTTTTTCTTGCATTTTTTTGAATTCCAACAGTCATGTATTATACTGACGTAGTATTTTCATCTGAATTACAGAGTGTTTTGGAAATATTGAACTATTACCAGTAAAATTTCAACATTTTTTTTCAATTTTTTCTGTAAACTCCATAACTGAAGAAGCTAGGTCAGATTTTTTTTTCATCTATATAATTAACCTCTGAAATACGCTACTTTGCCACCATTTAACCAACCCTGTATCTCTTACCGTTATTGATGTGAATAATATCAAAAAAATAAATGAATACATTCAGGTCAATTATGTTTAAATCTTTTTGAAATATTGTTATAAAATTCGGAATTGACTCTAATATTCAGTACTTAGCCCACATTAGGACATGAAATGACAAGATCTCATGGAAATTTTGATAAAAATTATATTATTCGGTGTCGGTTATTAAAACTCCTATTTCTCAAATCGTTGTCTTGATATAAATATATTCTCTGTAACCATATTGCTGTTCGAAAACAGAATCGACCCAATTGTATGAACTTAGTAATTGGAAAACATTTCAAAATCTAAGAAGTCCACCATTAACTGTCATAATACATAAGTATAAATTAGATAACTGAATTTTCACAGTAAACCGAAGCATTAGCGTGATATTGAAGTGTTGCCTCAAAGTAGTTGAAATCATACCTTTAGTGTCAGTGGAAGTCCGAAACTCTACATCACAACTCGAGACATTGTCAGCCACTTTCAAACAATAGATGAAATCAAGTTAACTTCAGTATCGTATAAAAAAATGCACAGGATCTTCACGTATAATTTGAACTTTCCCTCGACTGTTCATTTCCTAATTTTGATCTTTTTTTCGAAGAATGTGGTATATTTTATAATCTTTTCTTTAGATTAATAATAATAATAAGAATAATAATATTTATTTTCCATTAGACACAAATAACATGTATTGGAATTGCGAATTGTTTGAAATATGTATAGTTCACAGAAAAACAGTTTTACCTAGTGGATAACACGAAAGAAACCCATCAGAACATAGGTATAGGAAATGGGATGAATATTTCCTATAAATATTTAATGTACCTATCTGGCCCGAACCGATAAAATTGTATGTACAACGTAACAACCTAGATAAACTTCGAGATAAAGGAACCCAACAAGAGTTGGGGCCGTAAAACTTCATCTTCATATAGATGCCGGAATATTCTCCTCGGCATTAGCTGGTGAACGTTTATCGTATTCCGGCCATAACCCATTTTTGGTCAACATTCGAATTGGCAATTCGACTGTGGCGACGCGACTAGAATAATGAATGCCCAATTCTTGTTGGTAAACACCAAAGAACTCGAAGGCTTGATTTATCATTGGCAGGGAAGGACCAAGATTTGGGTCACTTCTTAGCGGCATTGCCAAATTTCGTTCTTAAGGAACATGTGGAATCTCAAATGCATCAGTTTTATTTTATAATTATTGATCAAATTGCAGTAGGCATTGGGAATCTTGAAAATACGTCAATAATATCCGTTGGAAAGTATCATAATAAATTGATATATACCCTGAACTTCATAGATTTGGCAACGGGGCGTCGATTCGCGAAAACACCTGATCAGCGCGCCTGGCCAAGCCGCCTTGATTTCGTTCGCGTGTCTTGCTTTCGGAACGAGAAAATATGCCAGCAATCTTCGCAATCCTCCGATTGCCGACCGAGTGCTTTAACTAATTACGTCATCGTTAGCGTAGTTTCGTACCGGAACAGAAAGAATCCACTGGCGTTCTCTAGTTTGTGCACGAAAACGTAGAAGACGAGAATGTTCACGAACTAGTATTAATTTTTTAGTTAGATATTACAGTGGGATCGACCGAAGAATTACTACATTCCTCTACCTACATCAAAGTAAGGAAAAAACTAGTAAATTTTGGAAAATTTTTACTTGCTGCCCGTCGATACACGTTCGTTTATAATTTTGTTACGATATTTCTACTTGAGTTCGTAAGTTCAAAACACTCAGTACAAAACTGTCCGTGCCGATCCGTTCTTTTTATATAGACACAAGTTCATTCTCGTGAAATCTTGAATATTCAATAGAGTTCTTGATAAATATCGTTCATTCAGGAGAAACTGCGTCAGGTATGAGTCATCCGTTAATTGCTTCGACGGCGATCGCGAGTACATAACTCACGACCAGTTAGGCCGCCGAGATAATGACTTCTGGTCTTCATGTCTGACATGCACCGGCGGTGAATTTATCAAAATTCATTTCGATATTTTCTTCATTGCAAAGAAATCTGGATGATTGAATATAGTCAAAAAATAACATTCATCATAACTAGTTATTTATCGTCCGAATCAAATCCTTCAATGGATGTGGTTAGTAAGTTACAGCTTCATAATCACTCGCGGTTTGATATTCGATTTTCAGGAGTGACAAAGGTGGATACCATAGATACGTTCTATGTTTATCATTTTTGCGGAATTGTTTTTCCGCTTCATTTTCTCGGAATTATTTTTCACATACCTGTATGCCGTTACAAACAAAAAACACCTTCCTAAATGTATAGATATAGCCTATATAAGGGTTGAAAAACAAACAAAAACCTGAAGGGAGAGTGAGTTATTTATTCTTATCTCATCGTGATCGTCAAATAAGTAAAAACCTTCTTGATTGTTATAAAAGGGTGACCGCCTGAGGAGAGGACCTGGTTTCTGTGAAGCAGTTTTTGCTCACATACTGTAAAACTATGTGATACCATCTTTGCCTATAGTGATGCATTATTGGGCTACGTGATATACATCCTATAACTCGTTTGAGATCTCCATATAGTTAAGAGGTGTTGGATAAACGGAATATTCATAAGTTCGAAACAAGCAGACAGCTCTATTATGATCCATTAATAATTTTGAGCATTAAATTGTCAACGAGGAATATAAATATTGATATGCTAACGCAAACTTGGGAATAAGTTTCTATAGTAGGGGATTATAGCAACGATCAAACGTTTCGTGTTAGACATAGATAATCGAATAATGGACTGTTGTTGCCGAAACTGTAATGAACGTTGTGTTCCAATATGCTGAACTTCTGCGATTTGCTGATGATGAGGTATAGAAGTTCTGAGTAAGCTATACACGTCATATTATGAGAAGCCACCAAATTAATTTGTAAGTTATCGATTACTGAAGCCCCAGTTTTCTTCATTTTGGCAACTCGGGGGGTGATGATCGTTACAGAAAACATTGTGTAAATTTTGGAAACTTGTGGTTTCCAGTTATGGTTCGTATCAACAACAACTGTTGAGATTTTTGTCAGTATCTGTAGGGAAAATGATGTTAATATGACGAATAAAATGAGATGTTTTCACGGATGCATATAAGTCACAAAATAACTTTATATATCCTCTTCCAATATAAGTTGCACGATTCTTTAAGAAAATCATAGGTTTTCCATTCCTGAAGTCTAAAGAAAACAAATAAAAAAAAAACACGGAGGGAAAGAAGTTATATAATTATAACAATCCAATTCATGATTTCGTGACTCCTTTATATATAAAAGCCTATTTTCGTAGAATTTGCTCCCCATTGAAAACGTTGCTCATTATATTTCCAGTTGGCGCTTTGTTGTGAACTTTGATGGGAATTCAATATTTCCATTGAAACCACATTCTACAAGGCGATACGAGGATAAGTTTTTTTCATCAAACCATAATCGCATTCGAAACAGTATATGTATAGGTACGCGTCCATTGTTTTCATCGTCCGTTTACCGTTCACTCTTGCTCTTCACAATGGTGTGGCTATTCTGATGAAAACATTTTAGATATTCACAATCGAATTCGTTTTCCATTTATGTGTATCGTATATAGCTCTAGAAGGTCGATTGTTTTCGTACAATTTCTGATTGTCACTCGTCTTGTTGCCGATTTTTTTTGTGTTTCTTGCTTACAGAAAAATAGTTGTTATAATCAATTGAGTTTCCGTCTGAAGACATTCTGAATCTATTGGATGTCGTAGGAAACTGCTTCTGTAAAGGTGGCATTTAATTAGACCAGATGCGCGTGATGAATCGATCGAACTTCATCACTAATTATCAATTATAATAATTAGACAAGCTCCCTTCCTCATCTGTTGGCTGCACAACATCCAAACTCAAGTTCTCTCAGCACATATTAAGTTATTATCTCGCAACTGCCTCATCGTGTCTAGTTAGTTAGGTGTTAGTTGCTGTCTCGCCTTCGTCCCCCCCTCTTCTCCTCATCATGCCCCCCCCCATTGCCAGTATATATATATATATATATATATATATATATATATATATATATATATATATATATATATATATATATTGGGAGTTTGAGCAACTCTTTGTCTGTTACTCGAAACTTCTCGACGTATATGCAATTTGGTGACGGGAGCGGGATTATGATCTTCATATTCATCTACGCGGTATCAGGAGATATTATACAGGGTAATAGGGTATCACCATACTAGACTTATCTTGTTTCTCAGGTTATACACAAACAATTATTATCAGACAACTCCAGAAGAAGTTACCTGCAAAAAGCTCCGAGGCAAGACTTAATATCAAATTCAGATGAAAATGAAATGTCCATAATACAGAGCATTATCACACATAGTAAGCTTATAGGCATAATTTAATAATAACCTATTCAAATATTATTTTTTCAGTAGAATGAACCTGTCAAAATTCACATATCAAATGACGAATGGAACCATGTTTTTATATCAAATTAATCTCACTATAAAGTTGAATGTGGCTGGATTTGAACGGAATTATCCATATTTTGTGAATTTATTGGTATGATTCATGGTCAATATAACTCATATGTCAAATCCTCGATTTTTTATGATATAATAAAAAGATAATTCAGTCCATATATAATATTAAAACATGAGGAAACATTTGGAAAATATAAATTTTCAATTGATTATTGCAAAATTGTGGAACTCACTTCCCAGAGAGGTTTTTCCGGATGCCTATAACCTTCAAACTTTGAAGAAAATTTGAAATACCCATTTCCTTTCCCAATATCCTTCTACTGGCTTACAGGATGTTCCTCCACGAACATTATAGGTTTTCACTCATATCGAGTAAGGCAACGATTAATGTAATTAGATTCAAGGAGAAGGTAACGATTTATTTCGCAAACTGTATATATCGTTTGCGAATGTGCGAGATTTTGTCTCATCATCAAACAGATCAAGAATTAATTATTTCGAACTGTTATCTCTTTCTCTCAATGATGGGATTCGATTATGGTGTTTTGAACGGTGGGAAGCTTTCCTAGAAAAAACAACAGAAATTCAGTTTCTAGAAGGCTAAATACGCCATAAAAATCCATGCTGTACTTCCTTATTGAAATAGGAATTGTTAGATGAGATGAGTAAAATAAGAATCTTTTGTTTTTCTTTCTAAGTAAAAAATGTTTTTGATTGTGGTCGTCGAGAAAATCGATCTACTGTGACTGTGAATTCAAAAAAGCAAAAAAAATAAATTTTCACTTAGTTTTGAGATCTGAACCATTACAATATTAATCGTCATAAAGAAATCAATTTTTTTTAATGCTGTTGCACTAATATTTGGAAACAAACCCGAAAAGTTAATTCATTGAAAAAATATGTTTATGATCATTTTCAATAATTATTTGATGCGGCTGAGTTCATGGCCCAAATATTTTTCGACAAAAAATAATATTTTTAGGAAAAATGCGGTAATTTTTAATAATTACTCTAGATGAATATATATATAATTTCACATACGAACACAAAATCTAATTATCATCAACTTTTTCAAATAAATTTTTTGTAATTTTTGAAATTACTCCCCTCTTTGATGCCCATTCAATATGATATTTTCATGATTACCGCCATATTATTGGTCACACGACATTTGTCAAAATTGATTTTGAAGTGTTCCCGTTATGCGAAAACGATCCCCTATGAAGTATTTTGTCCTATTATGTTGCATACATTATGACCCACGCTGTATACCTACATGTGCTTTCCATAATGATGGTGGTATAGGTATATAGTATTTAACTCCAGATGAAATATTCGCTTCCGTCAGCAAAACAATTAAATCACTTTTGATATCAGAAATGATTGAGACATTTCTGTAATGTGAAACCCATCGAAATATTATCAATTTTGAAATGACAGTGAAAGGTATCTTTATGCAAATATTATATACTGTATGGTTTCAATGGAAACTGGCTTTTATCTATACACGAATGTTCCACGTATGAACAGCCATTATCTCATATAGAGCTTCATATGTGTTGTTTATGAAGCGATGTTCTGCTCGAATTATCATTGATAATTGGAATTCTAAAATACTTTATATCAACCATCAATAATATAGTTATATTCCTTTCGAACGATCAAAGTTGAAGTACGTTCTTGAGAAGTGAAATATATGTGTATATAATATATCGAGTTGTTTCAACCTCTACCGGTATAAAACATTATCAAATATCTATGGAAGCAAACAAATTGGAGAATCTGGAACCCCCCCCCCCCCCAACTAAATGAATCATCTCTTGAGCATTCGACAAAACGAAATTCCAGTCGAGTTCCTTCGTTGCTTTTCTGGGCCGATGCATAAATAATTGAATGTCTGCCTGATTTACATATTCCTCTAATTTTTTCCCTGCAAATTATTTTATGTAAATTTCTCGCTGCTCCTGAATAACAAATTCAAGAAAGCTGTTTGGGAACCTGAAAAATATTCATTCCGAGTGAGAAAACCAAAATATCAAACTTGTTCATCACAATAACAAATAAGAATACTGAAGAAGTATACCGAACAGTATGGGTTTTCCTCTCGTGCGGTTAAGCAAGAGATAAAAAAAAGTAGGTGACGGTTGGATTATACAAATATTCCTGGGAAATGCTCGTACAGATTTTTATCCTTGAATAGCTATTCGATCATAACATTTTCAACCCTCTATAAATATTCACTCCTAAGGGGAAGCAACTTCAACTCTAAAAATACAAACTGCGGTACACATGCGATACCTCTATTGATTTTTTTATACTGAATATAACAAAACGATTTCAAAAATTGATCAATATATCAACTATAGCATTAGCAGATATTCGATAATGCCTTGCCACGCAGTTTTCATTGCAAAAAGTTAAATTTTGATTAGTGTCTAGTAATATGACATCAAAGTTTGATTTGTTGTAAAGGTTCTGATGTGTATCGTTGAATTTGTTTTGTTCATATCATTATGACCTTCACAATACATTCTGTAATAGCAACGCAAATCATAATATCGAAATCGAGTACAGCTTGTAACAAAATCAAGGCCGCGAAACTCTTCGAGCAAGTAATTGACAAGTCACAAAAAATTGTTACACTCAACCTCATATCGTATTCATGTATCAAATGTATAATAAAGGTAAAGGTAAGGTCGTATATCGATCACGAAACTATATGAATGCTGTTTTTATTAAATTTACAGTCTATATACGTCAATGAGTAGGACACAATAATTGATAACGAATTTATGATAAAATTTTCATTTCAAATAGAAAGTAAATTAACATAGGAAACGCTATTCAATTATTTAAATGATATTGGTTCGATGATTGCTGAGCCTACATATCAAATTAAGATATTCAGAATCTTTGAAAAAATAAAGTTCCGAATTACTTATTATTGGCCAGTGTACCATTTATTTTTTTTATAACATTGAAAATGTATGCAGTTGCAACTCCTAAATTTTCAAGCTTATGATGCCTCATGGTTTTTTCATTTTCTTTTGAGAAATGCTATATAGTTTAATATTGGAAATGTGAATGTATAAAATATATGTATATTTTCATACAGTCACTCCATACCAATACCTTTAAAGCTAATATTATTTTAGGACACGTAGAACAATTTTATAATTAATCTTACTGAAAGACGACTCGTATACGAATGCTGACTCAAGGGCATCCCTTTGAAGCAACTTTTTTTTCATACATCTCGGTTCTATATAATAGTACGACAAAGCATATCCGAACATACCACAAAGAATCACCAACCTACGCATACACACGTGAATGTTCTTTGTGAAATTCGACTACGAATAAGTATCCATTTGCCAGTCATTCTCGAACCAACTGTGACTATACAGTGTGTCTCAAATTGGTGATTGATCCCGGAAATTCTGATAGGAAACAAGTCAAAGGGGGAGAGTTATGGGTATTCAAGGATTAAAAAATACCTTCTTGTTCTGACTTCAACAAAAGGCACTTAAATATACCAAGCATTTCGAACAAATTGAATCCATTCAATATTAACAATTGTTCTAATTTTAATATAAATATTAATATAAATGAGAATTGAAATGTTCGAAATTTTGTTCTAATAAAGAAATGTGTTTCTTTGATTTGTTATTCTACACGGTTGCCGAAAATATTGTGTACGCAACACGCCCGAAAACAGTTTTTTTGGACTCGCAGACTTCCAGGACTCGCTCAGCTCGTCCTAGAATTTTGTCCACTCATCCAAAAAAACAGTATTTTCCGGACTTGTTACGTAAATTACTATTATATGAATTTTATCTTTAAGAAAATTTACCAGAAACTTTACCATTTCGAAAGTCTTTCCATATCACATAGTTTCTGATGAGATAGCATCAATACATCCATCATGAATTGAGGACAAACTGTATTGGTACGTCTAGGGTCTGTTAAATGCACTTTTCTGCTCTCGTTTCGATAATGGAGCGTCGACGTGAATTCCCACTCACTCGTCTGGCCGCCATAATGGATGATAAGGGATTCCCATATTACGCCGATGATGCCCCGTAATGATCGTTCGATAGGATTCGATAAGATAATACGATCAGTACGACACTTTGATCGGCGTACCGAATCACCTGCCCACTTGATCAAATTATCGCAGGATTAATTCGATTGGCTCCCGATAGTAGTAGATAGGATGATGAGGTTCCATTTGAGAATGAATGCCTCGACAATAATGAAATTAAATTTGAACTTTTCTCCTTTTTTTATTTTCAAAGTTTTGAGATGTTCCTATTTTTCTCTGTATAAACACCCATCAGTTGTTTGCTGACCGTTAACAACTATTTTTTATTTGAGAATAAACGTTCCAGATTTTAGGCGTTTGATGTAGGTACATAAAAAAGTCGTACAGCAGTTATAGGCTATTTTGAGTCAAGTGACAGATTTAATGGGCTGTGTGCACGTATCAATAATTCAAAATATCCAATTTTGTTAAATATGGTTTATATGTCGAGAGGTCGAACTGACACAAATTCGATCTCTGACATATAAATCATACAGCCAACCTAAGCATCTTATTTGCTGTTTCACCTTCATCCTCACTTCGCTTCGGACAGTTAAATATATTCAACATGTGAAATTCGTTGAAATTTTGACGTAGTGTCAAAATTTAAACTATTTTTGTCAGAAAAGTTCTAAATGTGTACGTGCGTACACTACTTTTTGATGAAATCTGGAATATCATAGGCAGGTTAACATCATACAAATCTTGTACGACTTCTTTATGCACACAACTGTACTTTGAATTTGAACGACATTGTTTGAAGAAGATGCTCATTATTCCTGGTTTCTTCATTTGATTTTCCTATATACAGCTGCTTTCAACTGTATATTTTCGAAGGGCTTTGGATCTTGGATGATAATAATAATAATAATTCTCAACGTAGCGTCTGAAACAGGGTCGATATATGCGGCAACGTCGATGGGACCGCAGCCCTTTATGCGAATGTGTGTTGTGGTTGCTATATACTGTTGTTAGTTTCGTATTATTCACGACTTCAACCTCTGTAGTTGGCTTCAGCTTGTAGTAGTTTGACCTACATCATTTGGCTGAACCTTGAAAAATCGAAGGTGAAAACCTTCAATAGAAACCATCATACGAATTTCTTCTCGTATTCAATTCGAAATTTTCGGTAATGTGTACTTAATGCATTGTAATTTCCATTAGCTGTGAAGAAAGTAAGAACAATAGGATAAACAAAAGAGTTATGTCGTCTGGGCACTCCGCTTGCAAATGTGAATCCATAATTTCGAAAATCCCCCTAGAGCCGTATCTCGAGAAACGCTCTAACGTCGCCCCCAAGAAGTAAATAAACTTTTCGGAGTTTCATTCATTTCTGTAATTAGCTTTTCCGTTTTTAATTTCACGCGATGGTTATTTTTGCCGTTTGCCAGTCGAGAAGCTTTTTTCTACATGAGGCAGGAAATATAATCCTAAAAAATCTTGCATTTTGATTACAAATCACAAACATATAACTAAATTCATCAACAGAAGTCAGTCAACGTAGGGTCAACTATAGCATATTAAAACATATAAGGATGCAGAATTTTGTACCTTCAACTCGATCCAGGCACTTCCTGTCATTTGTCCTGTTCGGCAGATTTTGTTCATACAATGCGCATTCACCATAAATACAAATTTCAAGCATTCACCAAAATCGGGGTTTCCTCTGGAATTAAATTAAAGTGTGAATTCAGAAAAATGTCATTACTCACGATAAGTGGATCAGCACTAATCATTGACGATATCACTATTCAAAACTCATTTTAAACGTGTTCGATTGAAATAGCAATCATTTTAATCACATTTCAATCGACTTGGTGTTTTATGAAATAAACATTGAACCGAGCATTGAACACATATAGATTCACACAATCTCTATATATAATTGGAATTTTGATTAAACCAATGGAGTAGTGGTATTTTATCATCAGTTGAATAAGAGGTTCAAGTTGTAAAACAGAATATAGTTTTCACTGTTATAATATTTCGCTATTTTCATTATCAAAGGTAGGTAGGTATATCTCTTTGCAAATAATATTTCTGATGTGAAGTGAATTAATAGCGATGTTTGATAATCTATCAGATTGAGAATATTTCTAGAGTATCAAAGTACTATGTATGTAAATCAGATTTTCATAACAAAGGCTACAACAGGAAAACCCTACTCTATTTCTTTTTGATCTGTATAATTTTGCACGAACAAGTTGTTTTTCTGTTCGGTACGGGTCATTAAAATAGGAAAAGAAATGCGAAAGGAGAAATACAAGGGAGCTTTTAAACGATTTCCTGAAAGCTGTGTACGAAGATAATGAGTTTTAGATTACGAACTATGAAAAGAGATCTCTTTCTATTCGTAAACAAATCAATTAAGAATATAAATGAACATCAGCGGTATCTTTCAGATTCAGAATGGAGGACAATGACTTCTCAAGAAATGTCATGTTCCATAAATGACAGAATAATTTTATCATGGATTAGGTAATGAGATATTTTCAATTAAAACGTAATTATGAAACGATCAACCTGCAATATTGTTTGTGTCGAGATCAATACGAGAAGACTAAATCGGAGGTGATAAATTTCTAAATCATTAACGAAAAAATATCGAAATCATGAAGTCAAACTAGATATATAATGCAACATGACGTGAATCATCAATTCGTATTTGTGGAAACAATTCTTCGTAACCGTTCCTATATTCTATCGAAACGACTGATGATTTTAGGGAATGGAATTAAATGAAAATAAAATTTCAAGTTTTATCACCACGGTTTGATTGTATGTATAGGTATCTGCAATCGTGACGTGTGAACTCACCTTTTCTGTTCGTAAAACCTTCAAGATGCTCCGTCCAAGTGTTGTCAATAACAACTCGAGACTTTCCTCTTGGCGCAGCAACTTTTTCGTCGGAAGAAGTTGCCAGACGAAGAAGTTTCCAGCTCGCCTATCGTCGAGGTCGGGACAAAGGCTTCGCGCGACGGAGCGCGAAAAGTGGTTCAATTTCTCTGAGAGTTTAATCTAGTTGATCGGTCGCTAATAGCAAGCACAGTCGAGCGAACAGAACTTTGGGAATACGAGGCCGACCGCGACATACGTTCGTATCGCCTTTTGCGGCACCATCTACGATGCCGGGATGATCAAGACACAATGTGTTCGTTAAGATTTAGACCTGGAATGTTTCCGGAAGCAACCAAGTCAGACCTTATTTATTACCTGATGTGGGGACAGATGGCGTTGCATTATTACGACTTGATGAAACTCTTTGTTATACTTCCGCATTTTGTGAATGTTACTTCTCTTATGAAATTTTGTTACTACCAAAGTATTCCACTGATCATTTTGAATTCTAATTCTCGCCAAACTTGTTTTTCTCAATGCTGATAGAATTATTTGCTATCCTGCAAAGCACAAACTTCAAGATCGAAATTTTGGTTAGCTCACAGTAGAAGTGTTTACAATTCACTAATGCATTGAGTATAAATTGAAAAATCTTCAATTCCAATATTGCATGGGCGTGTTATAAGAATCAATGTCAATTTGACTCAACTAACCAAAACGTACATACCAAAATACTAATTTAAAATCACCTCTCAACCTTTCAAATAGGTAATATCGATATTGAATGATATGTAACAATTTTCTAGTCGCCAGAAATAAGTTCAACAGCGAATTACAATAGTATATTACACACAAGTGTGGAAAGTGACATATTTCACACGAGTAGTCGTTTAGCACGAGCCGCGTAGCGGTGAGTGCGGAAACGTAACGAGTGAAGGAAATGCACTCTCCAACGAGTTTTGTTCACCATTTTTCCTACGACTCCGAATACTTTCATTTCGCGGGAGGTCTTGTCAAAAATGTAACTTGAGCGGTCTCTAGAATTTCAGGTGGTTTTGATTCGATATCAAGTACTGTTTATTTCCATATTCAAGATTATATTTGAATACTTCTCCGACAATTCCTCATTATGTGAATTACTGATTGATTGAGTCAGTTTAGTTTGGACAAATTTTATTGATATTGACACCACCGTACATAAAAAACCTGGACACCATTCGCCTGCTAGCGCCAGTAATCACGCAACCAGGAATACAGAACGATAGAAGTACGTAGTGCGCAAGCGCTTACGAGTTAGTGCGTCCTTCACTCCTTGCAAACATCTGTGATACCAAAGAATCTTCTCGTTGTTGATACTGTGATATCAAACTGATGCAAGCAGCAAGCCGCGCATAAAACTGTAGCCGTACTCTTTTGAATGATCTAACCCTCTGTCATCAACATCGAAATAGTTCCAGAAAAGAGTATAGGTTCCAGTTTTGAAGTGAATTCAGAGGTTATGTATCAGGACACATTGAAATTAATAGATGAAGAATTCTCGGTATAATTCGAAACGAGAGAGAAATTTCAATAGATAATATGAATTTGATTCGAGAACGCTTATATTGACAGTGAGTACCTACCTTCACAATATACCTAATTATTTCTATCAATTCAGGCGACAGTTGTGATATTTTTCATATCAACACTAGTGCTTTTTTTCTTTCAAATAAACAATACCGTGGTGATATGAGCTATTTTCTGAATAACAAAACAGTGTGATTATTGACGTTTTCATACGTGGTCGTAGGAAAAAACATTTTTCAATGATATGTCTTACTCAGTACCTACTTATTCTATTCAAATTGCGTTTTTCAGAGGTGTGTATGAAGACAAGAGATGTTTTCGGTGCCTCACATTGTATACCTATCCTATATGTCTCGAGTGATCCCAGAACTCTGTAGTCAGAAATCACTATTTGTTTTAAACCACAAAAACATATAAATATACTGTTTTTTGGGTCTATTGAAAAATGTTCAACTGCTTAGTATTTCAATTCGGCTGTAACCTAACCTGTCTGACGTATCAGAAATGGAATATATAGAAGACGAGTAGACCGGTTAATATACGCAAAAGCATTTTAACTGACGTCACACGGTCATAGGTAACTTTTTGATGTTACTTCCGAAATCTGCGAGTAGCGGAACGCTCCACACAAAGTGAGAACTGTGAAGAAGGAAAACAAGGCACCGAACGAAAACAACCAAACATCCATAATTCACCTCGAGAGGCAGCAACTCTTTCCAACGAATGAGAAGTTATGCTCGGCCGTCCTCCCAAATTTTAATTTCATAATTTGCCGAGTCCCCTTTGTGCTATTACGAAGTGGCGAAACAGAGCTCTATTCCCTTGATGATATCCTACCAAGTGTAGAAGATTTCCTCTTGGATTATCATTCAAAATGGGATCAAATTAGAACGCTCATATTATCTGATTGCTTCGTGAATTAGGGAAGACACTGACTTTTGATATGAGGATAATGTCTATAATAATAAAGATAATATTGTTCAATCGACAAAAATGCATCATTTCACATAGTGATGACGTATCCAACTTCATAATAAACTCATTTATATGGAAGATTTCATATCTAATCTGTGCTGAAAAACATTCACCTCTAAATTCTCCATAATTGGTGATTTGTGTGTTTTCGGGAATAATCGTACTGTGTTTTATACATCTTTATGTCCGAACCTGACACGGTAGAATATTATTAATTGCCAGAAAACAACGACCGACTGGCGTATCAAATTTTATACTCGAAAAATTTTGTTTTCCAGTCCGATTGTAATTAACGAATTGGTTATTTCGACGAAAATTCTCCAAACTAGACGAGTATCGTCTGGTCGTGACATGCAGTTAATGGTCCAATGAACTGCAACGAAAATCGGCAATTAGGTATATTTTTTGTCGTTGGGTCAATATGTGCTAATTTGCCTGAGGGAAAATATAAAGAAAAGTTTCATAACTTTTCATCAATTCCATGGACACATTCTATTGTTCTTTATCGAAATGACGAAAATTCACACCTCTATATTGGTTCAAATTAAATGTCATCAAACCATTGAGAAATTGTTTTTATTACATCCCATACATTATATCATTTTGATTCTTTCGACTAGGTTTATATACAAGGTTAACTGATACAAGTTCAACTTGAATGCTATGCCAAATCATCAGATTGGCCCCAACATTCACAAACATGTTATTATGACTTCTAATTATGGCCTGAGGCTTCAAATGAATAAGTATTTCATAAGAGCTCAATATCATATATTAAATGTAATAATCATCAGATGACTTCTGGATTTGGTGACATCATATTGACAGACAACGAGGTTTTCCAAGATGTAACAGGCTTTGTAGCTGAGCAGCAAATTACCTGTTCTTGTTGCTGCTGCATATGACATTATCCATTGATACAGCCGGACGCAAGTACTGGCACTCTATTTTTTGTCTCTCAACGAAAGTTCCCTCTTTTGGGCCGACGTGAATTATGAATGTTTGCCAGTTTTCCGTCCGCGGAATAGACGCTTTTTGTCTTCTTTGCTTTGTGCTTCGAGAGCTCGAAAACACGCTCGCCTACATCTCGTAGATGAAAGTGTCCGTGAATGTGTGACGGCTTTTTATGAAAACTTTCACGGTTTTGACGTTTATTCTTTTTCAACCGTTTCGGTACTGGATGCGCCAGGATCTTTTCCAACTTCCTACGCTGTCCATATTATTCCACGTTTAGTGCGGTATTATTAATCTCGATAAATGTTCTTCCCATCGCAATCCGTATATCAGTCATATAAAAGACTCGTATAGAGATCAATAACTTCAAATTCTGAAAGTCGACAAATTTTTCTGAAGCAATCCCGGTCTACCTGCCCCTTGTTTTTTCTCATGAATAGTATCAACGGCATTCTAGTGACATCGAAATCGTTGTAGAATATTATATATACACCACTGTGTTGCTTTGTTTCCCCAATATAAACTATAGAGTTGGTCTATTATTACACAGTCCGGTTAGTCTATAAACGTTACCAAGTTTATTCTCCGAATTCATGAATAAACTATGATTCATTATTCTCACAAATGCAGTGAATAAATTGGCTGGATATACCAGTTAATGGAAATATTCAAAGCTAAATCAAATAGGAATATGTCCTTTAGTTAAATCTCCATAATGATGAAATGTAAATGTTTTCTGATGAATATCCTTTGTTGTCTAAATTTTTAATCTCACCAGGTATCTATTATATAAAAAATTGATATATCTAAACTATAGAGGTAATTATACAATTGTATAATATGTTGAATATTCTGATAATATTTGCAGTTCCCAAGATTAAATATTTTGCTTCGTCTGTAGCAAAAATATTATGTTTTTTTGACCATACATTCAACTTGATAATCTTCAAAAAAGCTATAATTTCATTTAGAATTGGTCCTTCGCACGCGCATATTATCGAGACACAAGTATTACGCGTATCCTACTAAATTGAAAAGATCAATCACTTACGCATTTCCTGAGTAAATCCTTCGTTATCCCGGGCTTAAGCATCAATCTTGGAAAAGAAAACGTTCAGATATAGTGCTACGGATAATGAAACGAACAAATTGTTTTACTTTAATTAGTTACATATCTTGGCAAAACGTTAAATATAGATAACTGTATTGTTTTATCATCTGAGGAAATATCTTGAACGAATCAATTCCTTCTTGTTTTGATTTGATTGATTCGTTTTCATATTCGTAAAAGTCAACATTTACAACACCTCCGTCTTGTTTATCCGTTTGCTTTTATTGATTTTTCATTTAGTAATAAGTGATAAGTATGATTAGGACAAAAGTTGATGCATCTTTTCGAATTTGGCTCATTCTTCACCCAAAGTTGATATGCATATCAAACTAACGATGTGTTTTTTTTTGTTTCAGTTATTCTACCAAATAATCACCCTATGTCCTTCACATCGAACCGCCCTTCCTAGTCGAACCCCCTCCCCTTGTTCGCCTTTCTCTGCCTCCCCCTCTCGCTCCCATGCCGTTTCTTCGGGCGGTCACGTGGGCCGTTTTGGTCTTCGCCGTAGCCGTCGCGACGCCGTCGCACCGATCGCCGACGCTCTACCACAACGAGTTCGCGGTGCACGTTCCCGAGGGTTCAGCAGCGGCCGACTTGGTGGCCGATAAGCACGGGTTCCTCAATCGCGGACAGGTGAGGAATTTTTTTGTCTCGAGTGAAACTCCGGAAAATGACGAGGTTTATTTAGATGGATTATCCTCACGATAATTCAGCAATCGATTTGATTCGTCTGAAAGAAAATTTTTAGGTCATTTTTCGTTTTTGAATTAGGTATAGGAGAAAAAAAGGAAATTCATTTTTATTTTTCCAATCGGAAATAAAAAGAACTAGACTTTTTTATATCGGACGATCCCGAGGCTCTTTTTTACAAGGAACACGAATCTGTCATCTTATTTTCTTGATATGTTGATTGTTTTTTTTATGGGCGTCACTTTGGATTTTTGCATTTTTGAAGAGTCTATTTCTTCCTGATTACTATGACGTACCACACGATATGATCGAATCTTACATGCTGATTAAAATTGGCAAAAAATCGTTTTTGCGAAGAGTGTTTCGGAAATAACGTTAACAATTTTGTTTACCAAACTAAATTCTGATGATTTGATTGAATTTGGAAGCTAAGTTACGAAAACATCAAGGTTTAGAATGAGGAAGGACATTTAAAGTTTAAAGATACTCGAATACTCTCTAAACACAATTCTACTATTTTTCTCAAGTTGTGAAATATTATACTTGCATTATTATTATTTTTTTATGTTCTGGGTCTCACGAAAAGGGATATCCTGTAATGTTCAGAGATGATCGTGAGAACCAAGGAAAAGAAGAAATATTTCTTGGAATTCATTGATGATATTGATGAGCCGAAAGGAAGAAAATGTAATAGTAATTTACGTAACAAGTCCGGAAAATACTGTTTTTTTGGATGAGTGGACAAAATTCTAGGACGAGCGTAGCGAGTCCTGGAAGTCTGCGAGTCCAAAAAAACTGTTTTCGGGCGTGTTGCGTACACAATTTTTTCGTCAACCGTGTAGAATAACAAATCAAAGAAACACATTTCTTTATTAGAACAAAATTTCGAACATTTCAATTCTTATTTATATTAATATTTATATTAAAATTAGAACAATTGTTAATATTGAATGGATTCAATTTGTTTGAAATGCTTGGTATATTTAAGTGCCTTTTGTTGAAGTCAGAACAAGAAGGTAAAGTTTCCGTTTCACATTGATTGTTTTCATCTGATTATTTTTTTCACTTGTCAAAATATGACATTTTTGGCATTTCAACCAATAATAGCGGTTTATTCTAGCCAATCATTCGGTTTTATACTGATAAATTAACTCCTGTATAAAATGTGTCATTTAAAGATGACTGTTTTGTCAGTTTGACAGCGATAAAAAAGGTGCATCGTTTTTTATCACCGATAAAAATGCCTGTTCCTTTTAAGCGTCTACATCTAGTATGCTTACGTTACTTTAATGTATGTCCTGTCAGTTATTTAGGTATTGTTGATGATTGTAATTGATACTGAAACATTACAACATGAGTTGTTTTGGGGAAGTTTCGACACAACAAATAAAAAAATATATAGAGAAAGCAATCCCGCAATCCACAAAAAAAACCAAAGCGTCAATATGGAGAAAATTTATGGAATTTTGTCAAGTACGAAATTACGAACTGTCGAAGATAACTCCGTTACAAAAAGTTGCAGATATATTGAAGGATATGCAGTTAAATCAATTTGGAATTCGACTGCGAATATGATTCAAGAAAAATATTTCAATGAATACAATATTGAATTTGATCCTTTTGCCGACATAACTTTTAACGGGGCACTCATCATCATCTTCTATTAAACCCTATCTCCAAATTGATCCTGAACATCACGAAAATCTTATTAGTTCCTTACGAGCTTCGAGTGAGAAAAATTCTACATTTGTGTGAATACCAGAGAAGAAAATTTTGAAATTAGTACACCAAATCAAACAATTTATAACAATTGTGTATTTAATAACTGTTCATTTAAATAATTCAATTGTATCAATAAAGATAATTATTGTAGTTGTTCATTCATATATTCGGTCGTTAATTTATCTTGCCAAAAAACACTCGAGCTTTTCTTTTAAGGATAAATTTCTTTCAACTCAAAAATTTTCCATCAGTAATTTTGCTCGAAAAACTGACATTTGACAAAATCACTCGACCTTCGGTCTCGCGATTTTTTCATGTCAGTTTCTCTCGTAAAATTACTGATTGGCAAATTTATTTCGTTACGAAAGAAATTTATCCGATAAAAAAAAAGCTCTTGTGTTTTTACTGTTGATAAAACTGCCTGGTCCTTGATAAAACATTGTTTACCTTTGAACTGTCAAAACTATAGGTTTACCGAGTCGATTCTATTGAACTGGCTTATATACAAGGTTAAAATATAAATTATCATGAATGAAAAGTTACCTTATTATTAATAGTCAATCACTTTTTCAGCATAATAATAACAGAAACGACACATTTCAATAAACATTCAAATTTCACACACGTAAATAGCTCATGAACATAACCAAGTTTATGGCAGCTATCGCAAACGACTACTTACGTTACCGACCGATCAAATACCTAAGGTTTCCTGAACTGAAATGAAGATGGCGTACGATTAATTTTTGTTAAATTCAAATTGTTTTTTGTGGTTTGAGACGAAATCGTTGTATGAAGATCTTCATACAACGACATAACGAATAAATTCATGTTCGTTCTTGCGCGATTTTCAATTAATAACAAGAAATTTTCAATTTTTAACCATGTACAATGAGAGGTGTGGCGCCATCTCCTAGTGTCGCTAGAAAGTATTAGCAAGGTTTGCTATAAACTGTCATAATTTCTAGATATCTATATCATAAGCACCGCGTAAGCATCATATCTCTTCTGGATCATAGAAGGCCTACATAATTGTTTGATATTTTGAAATTTGGTGAAATTTTTACCCATTCAAAAGTTTATTTAAAAATGAGTGCGAACCGATTTGGCCAAGAAAATATTGAAAAATTAATACAGAATTTCACTCCACTAAACACTGTGAAGACAAAAAAATCCATATGGAATCAGTTTGAACAGTTTTGCAATTTCAGAAACTACAAACTTGAAAGTGATACGACTATTCAAGAAATTGCAGAAATTCTAGAAGACTGGGGAGCGAATATGAAGAAATCTAATGGCGAAGACTACAAAGAATATTCGCTGAAAACTATTTGGAATGTAACTGCCAAACAGATACAAGAAAAATATTATTCTGAATATAAAATCAGCTTCAATCCGTTTCAGGACATTGAATTTAAAAAAGGAAGAGATGTAAGAAATGCAAAAAGGAAAGAGTTGCAAAGATGTGTGGATAAAAGAAAGCAGAGTGCTGCCGCCCTAGAGGAAGAAGAATACACGAGGATAATCGATTCTTGTGATGAAAAAACTCCATTAGGACTACAAATGAAGTTTTTTCACATAAGTTCTTATGAATTAGCCTGGCGCGGAGGTGAAGGTGTTAATTGCCTCCTTCATTATTTCAGAAAAGAAATTAATAATGCAGGTGAAGAAACTGGACGGTTGGAATATAATCCGATATTCAGTAAAACTTGCCAGGGTGGTAATAAAAAGTGCACAGACACCAAATGGTTGACACCTAACATTGAAAACCCTGATCGATGCCCCATAAGGCTATATAACGAGCTGATTTTACAACGTGGTCAAAATATAACCACCGACAGACTTTTTCTTACCCCAAATCCTTTCTGGACAAAACCGAATGCTGCATGGTATAAAAATTCACCAGTGGGTCAGAATGAAATAGGCAAATGGTTGAAAAAATCAGCAGAAAAATGTGGTCTCGACACCAAAAAACGAAAACTCAGCAATCATTCAAGTCGCTCGACTTTAGTTTCTCATATGGTAAAGAAAGGTTTTCAGGAACAAGAAGCTATTAAGATAACAGGCCATGCCACAGCCTCTTCACTGAAGCCTTATCTACAAATTGATGCAGAGCATCATAAAAATATTTTGGAAAAATTAAGAACAAACACATCAGCATCATGCATTGCTAGTACATCGACTGCCGCCTGCTCAACATCAAGCAATGTAATATCAACCAATGAAGAGACATCAAGTGTTTCTGCTGCCCGATCCATTTACAAAAACTGTGTTTTCAATAATTGTACATTTTCTAATAATTAAATTTCCTTCTTTTCTCATGTTAATGAAATACTAATGAATTAAATTGTTCTTCATTTGATTTGTTCAATAAATAATCACTCCAAATACAACTCGTTCTTCAAATTTAATGAGATAAATTTTCATTTTCAAAACACTCAAACTTTTTTATTTTGAGGCAAAAGCATTCAAACAAACCGAATTAGATAAAATCACTCGTCCTACGGACTCGTGATTTTATCAATCGGTTTGTTTTCATACTTTCACCAAATAAAAAAGTTTTCGTGAAAAATAAAAATTTATCGATAAAATTTGAAGGACTCGTGGTATTACCTTTGATAATTTTTGAATGTTAGCTAATTTTATGTCAGATAGCTGTCAGTCGTTATTTTGCTGCTATGGTAATGATCAACTGCATTTCAAAACCATACTACCAAGATTTTCATATTTACAATGACAACAACGATGTGATTCTTCCCGGCCTAGTCCGGACTAGGCCGGAAAAATGCCACTTTCTCAAAAAAAAATCGTTTGGAAAGTACGTACTTTCCGGACGGTTGCCAAAAAAATTGTTTTTAGAAGTGAATGGTATAGAATTCAAGGATGTGTCATAACTTTTTTATGAATTCAATAATTTTGTTTTGTTTTGCGGGTAGAAAACTTTTAGCTTAGTTACATTCCTCGTTCCTAACTTCAAATTTTAATTTTTAAGTAAGTGAATTTGAAAGAAATGTGAACTTGCCATTCATAAATTAAGCTATCACAATTTAGGTTTTTCAAACTAAATTATTTGTGATTTTTCCAAAGCACTCTTCACAACTCAGAAATAGCAGACTTTTCAAAACTCCTGCTCATAAGAAAAAACCAAAGTTGATTGTTGGATCTCTGACATGAAGAACGCCTATAGGAAAATACGATGACAGATTTGGATTCCCTGTTAAAAAGTGTCCCAAGAAAATCCTAGTTATAAACGTCTGTTATGGTTTTCGCTTGAAAAAAACATGAAAACAAAAATCACAAATTTTCGTTTTCTTCTAATAATTCAAAAACTAATAATGATGCCAAAGATTTTCTTTCACAAAATTGTTCAACATGAAAATGCACAGCTTTGGTCGAATTTAACCGCGTCCTCGTAAATATCTTATTATAACTGGTGAGACTTGAAAAACAGGCACCCTGTATAGAAATGCAGTGCAACCAAAATCCAAGCTTGCATTTCCTTCGAGAAGATGGACCTCGAAAAGACTGAAAGTACGACCAAAAAAAAATGCAGGTGCCTCTTGGGATTCATCTCGTTTGCCTCGCCGAAAACATATCCGTGCACGTATATTCGTAAGACGAAAAGACAGTATCTGGAAATGGATACGTCGTCTGAGGATAAGTTATACGCCTTCGACGGGACGTCTGGGGGGAGGGGGGAGGAAGGGGGGTGAGAGTTGTTGGGGGTAGCGAAAATCCTCTTATACTTGCGACAAGTCACCGGCCTGCATGCCAAGTGGATGAGAGTGTGCTGGAACGGGAATGGGGAGAGCGTTTTCGGGAATGGGGGGGTTCGATATCCCGTTTATAAACATTCGAGGGTGCGAATCGGCGATAGACCGATAGATCAAACAAGCAATAAGGAGCTAGGGGGTTGATCGACGATGACGAAATCTTTTTGCTTTGCGAGTCGTTCAAGCGATTGGAATTTGATTGAGAAAAGTTTGTCGGTTTGACTTTGTGAGAATCGAGGGTTGACGTTTTGTTTTGTGTTCTTCCAACCGTTTGTTTGGAATGCATGGAATTATTTGATGTTTCCAGTTGGGATATCTTATGAGGATATTGATTTTTGTAATACATATACGAGAAACATGATTGATGGTATTGAATCTGCGATGACACCGAGTTGAAGGAATCAAGTGCAGATTCACAAAACATTATTCTGTACAGATTGGTGCATTTCTTTCGTAATAAAAAGGGAAGACAAACAAGGGGATATTATACCGACACAGCTTCTTCCTAAAAGAAATTCATTCCTGATGATGTATCCATACCATATTCGTTTATAGGAATTTGAAGAGATTGATGAAATGACTTGTCTCGTTTTATTATTCGGATCGCGAATTCAAGGCATCATCTATCTGTGTGTAAACCAATAGGCGTTCGTCCATCAAGTGAAAAATTAACACTAATTTGTAAGACCTTTATTTTGGAGAGCGAGTAAATAGCATCAGGGGTGATGAAAGCCAATGGAAAAAGGAAGGGGCATAATGAGGGCGCAGTCTTGCAAAATTGACCTGTCGAAAGCGGTAGCGAAATTATATAATCAATCAATCGGGTTCAGGAGAGAGAGAGAGAGAGAGAGCCTGTCGAAATGAACCTTTTTATACTTTTGAACTTTCCTCCATCTATCTAAAGCCCCCTCAAACAGTTTTTCTCGCGAGGATAATCGAATTTTCCACGCAAAATGGTGTAAAGCTTACTTGAATTTGACACAATGGTATCATGGATTGCCTCAAGTTTAGAATAATCTCATTTTACCTAACCAGTTTAGCTGAGAATAATTTGACTCCCGTCTACTCGAGTAGTTGTGTGAATGAGCAAGTCCTAGGAGACTGATGGTGCATAATCCAATATCGAGAAAACGCTCCGCAATGATTTTTTTTTCAGTTCCGAATGGGCAGACCGACTCGTCCTTTGATACGTTTCACGAATCCCGACTGGAAATGCTGAAAGTGTAAGGTGCTCGAATTGGGATTCGATTGTGAAAAGGTCTGAAGGAATTATGGCCCACTTTCACATAAAACATTGGAACGGTATCTAAAAATGGATATGTCGCTTACAATATAAGTTATGTGCTTTCTGCGAGATAGTGCTTTCGATGATTGAATTTGGAACTCGAAACTGTTGGGGATGACGACAGGAAATGCGTCAATGTATATTCAATATACAAGAAAAATATTTTCCGCCTTTATGTTGGTTCATTCATCTCCTGTTGTTGTCCTATGTGAGACGTTCAAAATTTCAAATATTGATGTAATATAATAATAGGTATATTGATCATTAACTTTGACACTGATGTATATCTGCTTGGCGTACCAATACTTATTTCGAGTGATAGCATTTCTTTTTTGGCACAAACTGGGATTAAGGAGAAAACAGTGAATGTTCTCATATCGTGTTCATCTGCAGAGGAGACATGTCGAAGTATATTGGCAGCGACCCCTGCCTAATTGGGATTCCTTGTAAATTCGTTGACATATTGCTGATGGCCATCGGAGTGATTTATTGCAAAGTTCCCCGGTCGAGATTAGTGCCGAACGTTTCGGTTCTCCCCGTTTGATGTCCTCAACCTTTATTGCTTGTTTGATCTATCGTTTCGGGCATCGATTCCAACAACTGACCCGAATCCTAGATTATATGAATTGGGGTATATCAAATTGCTTGGTCGAAATCTCCGTACAATAAACCTACTAGAACAGTAACACCCTAAATTGTCTGAAGCCAACATGAAATTTATATTCATATGTTTTTCCCCTCAGAGTTGCCATTTTGTAACATTTGAAAGTGATAATCATCCCATGACCACATTTTCTATGGTTCCCAAATTATCGAAAGTTATGTATTCAATCTTCGTCATAATATAATACAGTGCCTCATTCAAATATAAGTGGTTTTAGGATAGCTCGTCTTTTTGGAGATTGTGGTTGTTTTGATTATTTCGTTAAACCGATGATCAACCGAACGCTGACAGTGATAGCGCGAAACGTATTTGATGGTTCATTAAACGGTATATTTCTAGTTTTGTATGAAAATTTGAATTTGATTCTACTCAAAAACCTTGTTTATTATGTTCAAATCGAATTTGAAGGATGGTGAAACGCTGTGAAATGTGAAAGAGACAATTTAAAAGTGGTGACCAGAATACAACATTCCTCTGGTGAGTTACTCAGTGTCGTATCATTCGTTGTATCAACATCATTCACCCACCATAATATGCAAGACAAGTTTTGGTGATTTGAAAAGCTAGTGGTTATATATGGAAAAATATGATCGGGAAACAGAATATTTTTATAGAGACGGTAGAGTATGCTCGCATCATTTCACTACTAGGTGATAAAATGGTTGCCCTAAGTGGTAAGAAAATGCTCAGAGTAGTACATAAGCCTATATTCAGTGGAATTGAAGAGTAATAACAAAATGTTTGATGTTATATTTTCGAGTTGGAAATTTGAAAACTTTATATCACCAGATAACAAACAATATAGTTCGACAATTAATTAAATATATAATCATTCGAGTAATGAATCTAAGATGTATATTTTCAGAAAACTTTGATTTCAGATTATCTTCATTAAATTTTAGGAAGAATGGTTATGATAATTTTGGTTAGTAAGTCAATTTATTCAAATTCGGACCCTTTGAAGATAGCAAGACACTGGTATTGTGGGATTCTATTGTCGCTATTTTTGTTTCAGAATGAGGTAACCCTAGTTCATCCTATGTCAGTTTGCAGAGTTTCGCTATAATTCTCTAGACAACGTTAGATTTTTCAATATTTTTCAATGGAATTTCGGGTAACAGTAACTTGAATTGTTTCGTAATATTTCTAGCAGGTTTTTCATTCAGCGTAACTGTGAAAGATTCAAAAATCACAGTGGCAGTTGAAATATTTCTTCATCTGCTACTTTCTGCTAATGATTGAAGAAGGTTGTTAGAGAACACCTCGGAGAACACTTAACATCAAATGAATGAATTGAGGCTACAATCATTAATATTATATTGAAACCATTGGCAATCATTCATAAAACCCTCCATGTTAGATTTGTTTTCGACTGATTTCCGCATTCTGGGAAAAACCGCGTTAGAAAATAGATTTCCTCGGCTATAAATACTAATAAACATGCATCTCGCTCATGAGCAACTTCACTTCGGATACATCCCAATGACGGATAGTTCCCTTGGCGATATAAGTTTCGTTGCCGGCATAAATGGATGCATATTTTCAAATTTCTTCGACACCAGTGCCTCCCTGGTTGTCGACGTGCTTTTCTTTTTCGTTGTTTACGAAACGAGAATCCCCCTCTGGAAGACTCTCCTGAGACGCATTCGTTTTCACGCGTCTTTCACTTTGTATTGGTCGCTCAGCACCTCGAGTCGCACTTTCTTTCGATATTTTCTCATAAACAGAAGGTTTATTCTTCCTAATTTGAAATATGCTCCGATGATGAATAGTGTAAGAGGGATTTACTGTAGATAGATTCATACAAAATCACTTGTTTAAAAAAATACGTTGCCGCTAAATCAATATTTGAAGGAATTTTAATTATTTGGCGAATGATATAATTGATTGTGAATAACGGCGGATGCTCTATCTAATTTTTGATGAAAGCTCTATAGACTTATTGGCGGAGGTTGATTATAATTTTACCATCCTTGATTGAAAAAAGTATCGAACCTAAACTGACATATTTCATGTATTTTATCACTAATTTCCGATCTTTTTACGCAGAAAATACCGGAAATAATGTTCTCATCTTAGGAATAGCAACAATATGAGAACTCACTTATACTATTCCAATAATCATTGAAATATTCCTTCCTGTTTGTAATCGAATATCATCTATATTTCGAAAACTGGAAGTGTATATAAGTTTTCCGACGTTTCAAAGTATGGATGCTCGCTTCACAGTGTTGGAAAATTTATATACTTATATCTACCCTAACAACTTTTCGTAGTTTCATCTACATAGAAAATTAATAAACCAGTTCACGGAAATGAATAGAAATTACCTCAGTCGGGCAAGTAGAAGTTTGATAATAAATAATGGCAAATAAACGATTCTAGTTATACCTGAGTGGAATTTCGTATGGAGTCGCTGAGCCGTGCATTTCTCTCCGTTTAATTTATTTGAAATTGAGTTCATCCCATTTGGGCGAGCATTCTGTGAATATTTTACATAACCGATAAATATTCCATTATAATATTTTCAATAATTGATTGTTATGGTTATATGATCTTTCAGAATTTTTCACTTCAGCCAATTCAAAAATATTTGCACACCCGTTACTATAAATGGAACACGTATATCAGTTACTGTTATTGGAAGTCTTCTCGACATATTATTGTGCTCTTTGAATTCAAATATTAATATTTCTTTATGCTGCACATTTCTGAGATTTTATTTGCTGTGCAAATAAAGTCTTCTTTTATTCGTGATGAATGCGCGTTTGTCTGTCTTTCTGTATCCAGATATTTGATACGTTGAAACTCGTAAAATCATGATGCTGCGTATTGCAGGACCAAACGAAGAAACTATAGAAAACCTTGTCATAAACTTTTCCACTTGAATCTACTCATGGCCGGAATATTAGGCGTTCACGTTTTCAAATGCACACAAGGTTTCCTAATTATTATTCTATATGGATTCCTAAAAACATTGAGTTTGAAAATTTTCTTTGAAAATGCGACCTCCATATAGGTTTATAAACTCAAAGTAGATCTAGAAAAATCTTCCGTATATGAAAGGAATTCACCCATCAAATGAAACCAAATATTTTAGGTGTGTCTAAACACCAGATCGATCGCTTAAACTTCTCTCCGACTTTTTCAGATCCACTCCAATTCGCACCACAAAATCCGCCCATTACTTCCCACTCTTATCATATTTTAGCAGAGGAAGTTCGTTTTTTCCGTTATAATTCATGAGTAAGCCAAAGCCGGAATTAAATCGGTAAAAAGCAAGTGGGAATCAGGGAGCGCAAAAATGTCAAATATATCATCGGTATATGCGAGAAAAATGTTTGTGAAGAAAACGGCAATATTCCTGACGAGGAAATTGTGCGAGATTGCGGTATTTTTGCAGGATCAACGTTGCGTCGACCGTGACATCGAGGAAAAAGCGGAAGGAAAAATCTTAAATAAACGCAGACGGATTTGGAACTGGGACCTTATACGCGAAAAAAATCTGGAAGGATCATCCTGGATTCTAGCTTTCTGGGAAAGAGCTCAGGCAATTATCGTCCGTGATGTGTACAGTATGAAATCGTTGATAAAAAACATTTCAGAAAAATGTCAAGATACATCGAATTCTATTTCACTTCACTCATAAGCAATCCTAATAACTTCAAAAATTTTAATGACGATTTAATCTTGCGTCAACTCGATCGATATATTGATAAATTTCGTAACGAATATTCACCAGGCTCAGTGAAATTACAGGTACATACTGAATGATCTTGAAATTTAGGGAAACAATTTTCCACTGGAAGTGCACCCAAATTCCTAAATTCAAATGGAAAATACAACTTCATTTGGAAAACCAAGATTCAACATAACATTTTAATGACTCTTCTGAACTTTTTTACGAGCAAGACGTAAAAAGTGACAATTCAATGAAATCTCAATTCGCTGCACTTCCGATCATAAGTATCATCTCTTCAGTATGACTGTTGTCAAATTTTACACTCATCACGTCACATCGATATTCGAAATATCTTATCAAAATGACGACAAAGATACATAAACAGTTTTTTTCGGCAACCGTCCGGAAAGTACGTACTTTCCAGACGATTTTTTTTTGAGAAAGTGGCATTTTTCCGGCCTAGTCCGGGAAGTACGTACTTCCCGGACTAGGCCGGGAAGAATCACATCGTTGTCATTGTAAATATTAAAATCTTGGTAGTATGGTTTTGATAAATGCAGTTGATCATTACCATAGCAGCAAAATAACGACTGACAGCTATCTGACATAAAATTAGCTAACATTTCAATTTTTGAAAGAAATGTGTTTCTTTGATTTGTTATTCTACACGGTTGCCGAAAAAATTGTGTACGCAACACGCCCGAAAACAGTATTTTTGGACTCGCAGACTTCCAGGACTCGCTACGCTCGTCCTAGAATTTTGTCCACTCATCCAAAAAAACAGTATTTTCCGGACTTGTTACGTAAATTACTATTGTTAAATTATGTACGTCATTAAGAATTCCGCATTCCTCTTCTCTATGGCTGTGGGTACTCATTTTCCACTCATCCAGAAATTGTTTTGGTAAAATAACAGAATATTAAATTCGCTTCCGCGTCTGCGGAAAACAATCGCAGAGTTATGAATTCAACTCAATTTCGCAGTCAATTCGATTATTCAGTATACCGAATTATTGTTGTTCAGGTCATAATTTACATTTTTTAAATTGGAATCCGTATCTACAAATCAAGAGGACCCTCCAATTTGCCCTTCTTCCTTTTCCAATATTATTCGTTGGAAGAATATTGGAATTTGTATGATATCAAAGAACAGATCTCGAAGCCGCCATCGATTTTGAGATCAACTTGATAATCATTTTAATCTAATTTTAATCATCAGATTCAAGGGTGAAGATGGATGGGATGGAATGGAAAACATTGCAAGGTATGAAGCACCATCATCATTACGTCGATTTCTTCCAGATATTTTTCACATTTATTCAAAAATTAAGATAATCATTTATTTTTATTAGATGGTTGATGGCCGTTATAATGAAGTGATGGTTATTATCCAGAAGAATTATTATTTCACTTCGCCGGGATTGGGGAAATAATAATTATTTTAAAATAAAATTTTTATTGCATTTAGAAGAAGAAAATTGTGCGAATGAGGATTGAAATGAGCTGCATTTCTGTTTTTGAAAAGAAAATAACATAAACAAAGCTTCGATCTATTTCCCCAATCCCAGCGAAGTGACATAATAATTCTTCTGGATAATAACCATCACTTCATTATAACGGCCATCGACGAATGAAAACTTGCACGCGGAGTAGGCAGAGAGGTTGAAAACCTTTTATTGCGATGGGTTTTCCTCGTTATTAGCACTTCCATTGGACAAAAGAGAATCACAGGCAATTCGTCATGGATTTTTTGTTCCGCTTTAATTGAATGTTTTGTTGTTGGTGAATTCCTCGGAAAAAAAGCAAAACAAAAAACCAACAAAAGCGATGCTCGTTCGAAGGATCTTTTTTGAACACTTTACTCGCTATAAGTGTCCTCGATAAATTATTGGCATTATGTTTGAGGGACGTTACCTCACGTTGTCTAGAACAAAATTTGAAATTCGATTGGAATATTTTTTATAACCATTCATGTGAGAATCTCGAATGGCTTATGTTCTTGTTTATACGCGTTGAGGGGTGATTTAGATATTTAGTGGTTAGATATTATTTGGACCGAAGTATACGTACTCGGTGATAAGCAGGTATTGATGTAGATTGTTGAAGCATTCTGGAACTACACCTTTTTCAATTTTAGTTAAAAAATGGTCAGTTGTATTTCCAAATGTTCATTTGGATTTCAAAAAGTATCAATTGTATTCCAAATTAGTCAATTCAATTCCAAAGAGCATCAGATGTATTTCGAAATTATCAATTCAATTTCAAAATGCGTAAATTGTATTTCAGATTAGTCAATTGGATTTCAAAACGCATTTTGGAATTGAAATGATAATTTTGAAATGCATTTGATAGTTTTCGAAATTGAATTGACTAATTTGAAATACAATTCATACTTTTTGAAATCAACTTGACGCTTTTTGAACTACAATTGGAAAAAGTGTAGTGATGATTTCAGGAATTTTTCGAAAAAGCCAAAGACATTTTGCATATCATAAACAAAACCATTGGCAGTCTGAAAAAGGAATATCTATAATGCGTAAAAAATTACAAATTGAATAAATTCCGTAGGTATATCAATTGAAGAATCCATTTAGGCGTCAATTTTGAATTTCGAAATGTCATCCTAGAATGCATAAATTTCATCCCTGAATTCAATCCCATTAGAGTCGCAATTGCAATCCCGGAATTTTTAAATGGGAGGTGTAGGGGCTGGTATTAATATCTCATTTGAGAGGTCTATCCAAACATTTTATGGTTTTCAATTTTTATTGCAAAAATTGACTGTAAAAAAATCATTATCAGTTCCTTGAACCCCTAGGCAGCATCCAGAATTTTATAAAAATGTTTTCTAATATATTCGAACAAGTTAAATAATGAATTTATTCCACACTTTATATTTCATCATCCAATATCGAAAATGACTCTATAAAAAGTTATAAAAAAAATTAACCTATTTTATGCAAAAAAATTTAAATCTCAGACAAACTTGACTGGCTTATAACAATGAAATCACGTGGGATTATGAGAGGAAACTATGTTACAATTATTATTACCAAACTACACAAGATATATATATATATCTATGGATATACTGTAGATGAAGAGGAATTATTCCAAAAGCAAGGCAAATTGTGGAATGGCGCCTGGATAATCAGTATATGTATATCGCATCAGGGATATCGGGGAATCGGGGATAACTCACATCCCGGGCGAGCCGCAACCTTTCCCAGAAGTGTTCCTGATGCGAACGAGCATATTCGAACTTTGCCCATTAGAAATTTACTTTGTCAAACAATCCTCGATTTCTCACCGAGTGGACCGGCCTCGTAAATCATCTCCGAACAGATTCTGCGGCTATAGCCTCCTGGAAAATTATCTCTTATTGTTCGGGTGTTCATTCACTTCATATCAGGAATTTATAAGTGTGTCCCTGATTGGTGATGCATGTTATCTCAGAAATTATAAGAGATAGGAAAAATGTTGAATATAGGAAAGAATTTTGTTTGTACCTTTTCGCACAAGGAAACATTTATTTTATTATTTCGGATTCGATCATCGTTTTTCTAACATTAGCATTTTAGCAATAAAAAATATCATTTTATCATCCATAACATTTATTTGTGAAGCTTTCATATAACATCCGATACATCGTCTCATTGTCCAATATACAGGGAGGTCCTGAAGAAACGCATGAATTAATGTGTTATCAACCATTTTCAAGAAAAAACCTGAAACATGTCGATTTATGTTTTTGAGAAGAAATTCTGTCATATAGGAAAAAATCACCTCCCAAAATGTTCAAGTAATGACTTCGTTACTCTAAAAATTACTCAGATCTACCCTATATTGAGTGATTATTGTTTTTATAAAAAATAACTGACTGATGATATATTTTCTATTTGTCATGATACTGTTGAATTCTGAATAATATAGAATACTATAGAAAATTCTATTATAATTTTCCAGTTCTTACCCTAATTGGATTATTGAACTATTTCTACAAACTAACGTTCCGGCCTTTCTTCAAAATTTCTTTAGTCATCCAATACATTTCGAATGTTATATGTTCTGTTTGATATAGGACGCTCGATTTCTAATTTGTTTTTTTTTATCAAAATGAAGCAGCGACGAGAAAATGAAATATTCCTCATAATCTGTTGAATGCCATGTACCCCATTTCAGTCGTCAGTTCTTGTCATTTAATTTTCTCGTCTTCTTCCAAAAGAGTACATCTTGGAGAATCGAAATAATCAAGATGTGCCTCGTCTGTCTGTCCCATTCGCCAAGAAAGATTTATCCGCCAAACTCGATTACAAACCCCGAGTTTTTGCGAGTGTCGAAGCAAATTGAGAAATATAGCTGCATTATGGCCAGATTGCGACTCTGAAACAAACGGCGGCCGATGCTCGAAGAAGGGCCTTACGGCGGCTTCGCCGACTGCCACCCTAACATAAACAAACATGACAAACTGGGAAAGGGACTCTGATAATCAGTATATATAGCTCGAGTATCGGGAGAATTTCCATTAAATCTCTTGGGTAAACTCTGCCCGATTGCTATTGTGTAAACTGAACGAAAGCCTCGCCTGCTGCGATCTACGGTGCTTGATGTGATTGCGGCCAATAGGCGGAAGAAAAAAAAATCACCGACCATAAAGGAGAGAACAGTGTTGACTTTGTGTGTTCTATGTTTTCTCCCGGCTGCGTTCGTTGGATTCCTAGTCTGATTGGCAAATTTCCACTGGGGCATCGAACATTACTGACAATAATTGCCCAACTCGAGGATATAATGAATTCTCTTTAATATAGTCAAGTGCACAGTTTCTGCCTCCGACCGCATTGTGTTGGAGAATCTGGATGATGGGGTTTCAAAATGAAGTTCTGAAGTGAGCCGTTCGAAGTAATTAAGTCCTGTTTCGAATTTTCTCATTCCAATTTCTCAATTAACTTTCTTAAAGACTACTTATATACAGACGTAGTTTTTACGTTGTAACTCTATTGGCATCTCAAAAACGGTAAATACTGTGTAAATACGAAGTTCGTTCGATTAGACGAAAGTCAAGAATGTTTCCAAAACGGAAGATTATAGTTCTTAGAAAAAATATATTGACGGTGATAGACCTCTAAGAATAAAACATCGTATTGAAAATCAGAGCACAGCACATCAAAGCAAATTTGAAGCAGATAGATAACAATAGAGTACGCCAAAAAATGTAGATATATTTCAGTATACTATACCTGTATACACATTAAATTTCACATGTTTAGAAACACCCGGTATACATATACGTAATAATTTAGAGAGGGTAAAAGTTTCTGATCAACACGATAAAGAACAACTTATTTGTCGACCGTCTGCTTATCAGCCTCGAAGAATCTCTTCTGTATCATTCTACATCCGGCCACTCGAAACATCAATTTATGTATATTTACGCTCACAAAAGGGATCCTCGAAAAGCCTCTATCGCCGTTTAGAAAATACCCCGAATCGTACCGATTTAATCTATTTAAGCAGCCATTTGGTGATTCTGTCCCCGTTATTACCATACGTCATTTTTTTTATCATCCCCCATCGTTGCCCCCTTCTTTGTGTGTTGTGAATTGAAGATGACCAGTGCCGTATATCGACATGGGATATATTTTCTACTTCAACAGATAGATCTTTGAATAAACCTCATAAAAATGATAAAGTTAACAATCGGCCTGATTCTCTAAGGAAGTGGTTATCTCAACAACTGTCATTTGGGTGGCAAATAGGAAGGTCAGTTGTTATTTGAATCACTTTCCGAATTTTCAATTCTCTAACGTCAAAATGGAAAAAAATTTAACAAATTGTCGTTGGTTTACCACTGATAATGTGACTAATTTATCCACCAGATTTTACTGGTGGAAATGAAAAAATAATTCATCGTAAAGGTCAACCTGTACCTTCCTACTGAAAAAAAAATATCATAAAAATATTCACATATATATGCTCAAGAAACAGATAGAGCCTTTTGAGATTATACAAACCAATTCAACATTAGTGACCTAAAAATCTACCCAAGATATATCACATGCCAAGAATATTGTTGTTGGGGGTTTTGATGCCTCTGATAAAACCAATGATGTTCAACATGGTAGAATGTATTGCTATAATGAAAAATTAGGCCTAGCTGAATCAATGAGCAATGATCCTGTGTATTAATATGCATTCCTGGATATATTTATACCTACCTCACTAAGTTCATTAACAAAACATATAATTATTACTCCTGCAATTATTCACGAAAAACTTGGCAGTCCCGGACAGAGAAGACCAAAAAGTAATCTGTGTGCCGATATTTTCTATGTGCTAATACTACATCGAATCCAAAAAATGAGGTTAGATTGACGTTGAAATTGCAGAAAAACAGCAAACTATAATAAAAAAGAAGAGGAGTTACTAACTTTTCCGCATTTATTTACCACTGAGTGGAAATGTGAGAAATTAGCAACCTTGATAAATTTCGTATTTGAAAAATACCACATATGAATAGTGGAAAATCTAAAGTGGTTAAAAAAGTAGTTGTTAACAACGTTACTAATTTATCCACTGTGTTAACCACTTTTTAAAGAATCGGACCGAATATCACTTTCTTGAATTGTCCTTCCATTTATATGTGACTACCACTACTTTTCAGAACTACTCTGACTGGATTATAGGATTCGGAATATAAGTAGTTGTTAGCCTTTTGGTAAAGCTGTGAGGATCCAATTTGATAGTATCAGCCTGCTGGTAGGAAGCGATTATACGGCACTGGTGAACCCAATCTCGACTCTGCGGCAATCAATATCCATTGGAATTCGAACGGCTTTGATTTCGAAAACAAAGTCCCGAATAATAAAGTTATTTGCTGGAATCGAGGAAGGGAGCTGGCATGCCTGGAAACAATACATATTTATGGAAATTACCGTGATGAATTTTTATGGGGATATGAACGTCGGGGTTTTGTGTTGCCCCCTTTTTTACGCAGCGTTTCTAGAAATATGTGGCCTTATAGAGGTGATCATTGCGAATCTCTCGAAAATAAATATGCAAATAAACAAGCGAACTTCTGAGTGTTGTTATGCGATAGTCAATTTTTGAAGAATTATGGGGGTAAACAAGTTTTATAAGACGCGCTATGTCTAAATAATTTAGAGGGGTCTTCACGTATATTTTGAACCCCCCCCCCTTAACTTTTTTAGCTACTCTTCGAATGTTTTTTTCAAAAAACGATACCTATTAGGTAATTTTTTTGTAGATTTTTTATATGTAAACAAATAAGCATTTGAACAACATTATAAACATCAACTATATTTTTTCAAATGGAACACCCTATATATTTTGTTACTTTCCGATAGAATATATTTTTCTGATTTCAAATGTATAGGTACATATATCATGTTATGTCTAATGAATTATGAGGTATTCGACGTTGAATCTGGATTCTCTCTCGGTTTGAAGAAAAAAAACTTAGCTCTCTTTTGGCATTGGCTTTATATAATTCGTATCATGTTCCTCGAAATAAAACTTTATGTTATCGTCTTCGTCATTCTGAATCGATATTCGTTTTTTTTTTGCTTAAAAGAGTTCGTCGAGAAATAACATGAGAGCATTTTTTGACAAAAATAATGAAACAATACATGAGAATGTTAAGAAGAGGTTCAAAATATACGTGAAGACCCTGTACCTAATAAAATTTTCATAAAACCAAAAAGACCAGCTCAAATTCATGTGGAAAATAATTTTTTTGTGACGAATGATTCACAAAAACTACCTATCTCATGAATATGCTGTTTCCTTCTGAACCATGATAGAACATTTTGGGCTCGGTTTCGGAAAAGATACATAATATTCCATCCAGTGTTCGTCATTATACTTATTTTATTCAGGAAATATCTCTTGTATAGATATTAACATCGTCAGATCCTTCTATCCAGTTGGCTTTCCCATGATTCATATCCACCAAATATTTTTCTGAATATCTGACCTGGCAATTTCTCATTGCTACACTCTGTATGAGCGTCTCGGATCACGAAGTATAATAGTCTATAGTTCAAGTTATAAAAGTATAATTTTCCACTTTGAAATCTCTTAGTATCTTGTCTTAATTTCCGATGCCAGTGATGCATAATGGACCCTTTTATCGATATTCTCTCGATTTGAACTCATCCGTATTCCTCAATGTAGTTATTTTTCTCTTTCTATCTCTTCTGGTGTCAGTGGCGGATCAGGTTAATAGAATGAATCACCATGGTTTGTTGATGAATAAATTGAAGAAAACAGGATTCGCAAAAATGGTTAACGAGTTGGTGAAAAGATACTCATCTGATAGGAATGATTCCACTACAACTCTTCAACATTTTCATCAACTCTGTCAAAGACTTTGAACATATCTGATCTGAATGCATTAGTCAATGTTCCATTTGTATGTTGATTTTTGTCTCTTGTCTGACTCGGAAACGCTATAGTGGTGAAATGTTATAGACGTGATATCCGATCTATATAGAAAAAGGAGAGATCATCCACTTTTCTGCTAGGTTCTAGATAGGTCAATGAGTTCGTTAGTTCATCAGGATCTCATCTTGATGATGGTTCTCGTATAAGGATCACGCGGGGACAGAAATAGTGATTGTGATAATGTGGTGGAGAGTTCTCTGCGAGTGTGCAATTCCCCTTTGGGAGAATCCTTGCACTTCATCTAACTAAGGTACAGTCGAGGGAGACATTGCATCCGCCACTGCAGCCAATTCGTCGTTGAGAAGTGTGGCGCGATGCTTCCGTCCCGGGATTTGAAAGAGTACGACGTTCCTTTAATTTAGGACGATTGACGCTGGATGGGACACGGGAAGGCTTTCAGCGATCCTCAGTCGAGAGGCAAAACAGAAATAGATGCTCTGCCTGCTGTCGTTGTTTGATTATACGCCTCATCTGAACAATTCGTTTGGGATCGGAAGCGGAAGAGAATGGAACTAATCGAGATGATGCTTATCTAGATCGTGGAATGGGATCTTTGAACTTGTCGAGATCCGAGAAAATCATCAAAGTATCCAACTATATAGCGTCCATATAGTTCTCAATTAAGTCGGGAACATCGTTATACAGAAATATTGGGAATTGTTGAAGTATACTTTTTCATTCAACGTTTCGAGAGACATTGCAAAACGAAGATACTTGGATTTTCGCCAAAGTATATTACTTCATCCAAAATTATCCCCGACATATATCTCACACATCGATTTCGTCTATACGACGTGCCATATAATCGTATGTACGATAGATTAGCTAATTAACCGGACAATCCTCCTGATTGGATTGGTCTGACGCATTGGCGTCACTTTCCAGAGCATGAATATGTTACCTTGTACATCTATATTGCACAAAGAAGAGCATTTGATATTTCCACGACGTTACCGGCAATGATACGAAATATATAAAATCATATCTAGATCGATCGCGTTTCCAATAAGAATCCGTTCGAAATATATTGCCCGAGATGAGAAACAATAAATCTCCGCAAAAAGAAACTCGTTCAGAAATATTGATGAAAGCTGTAGTGAATCGAACGAAGCGACGCTTTTATTCTGAATTGTAGTCCAATCCATAAAGTTCGGTTTGACATTTTGTTACAGATGTTCCTGATCAAAGATAAATCACGACTAAGGTATTTAAATTAATTTATTATGCATATCGGAGCCATTCAATTTTGAATGTGACACTCCTGTTTCCGAATAATATGAATGCACTTGCATAATCAGTAAACTGCTCAACATTCGAATCTTCAACTCATATTGGTTATCAAATCGATGATAAGATTTTTCACAATTCAAAGAAAATGTTCTTTTCAGTATTAGAAAAAAATCGGATATAACACTATACTTGATCAAGTGTATTTACTTTACTTTTACTATAAGGTAGGTAACCGCTCATTTCATTGGTACCGAAAACTGTTGTGGGCCATATCAATTCAAAGTAATGAACAATATGGTAGAATTATGTGGACCTTGATTTCTTTCGAGCAATAAGATTCAATTAATTCAAATACAGATTTTCAGTCAAGCAATTTATTCCGAATTGGAGAGATATAAATTTTATTGTCTGTGCATGAGTAGGTAGGTACTTACATTCGTAGTAGAGTGAGCTTGGAAAACATTTACTGGTTTTTCGTCTTCCATGATTCATTGCCGTATAATGATCGAAGGAACAGTAAATATAAAATTAATCGGTGACCTATTCCTATAGGCGGAAAATCGAATTTTCATGTGGAAAATGAAATATCGCGCTCGTTCATTATTTCTGTGAATGGGAACCTCGTCTAATATATCTTCTCACATTATATTCTTCCGTATTTTCTTATCCGGAATTTATGACGACATGTGTTTCATACAAGCGAATGCTGCCATATTTTTACACATTCGCGATTCCCCATAATTCACGATAAATGGGATTAGGAATTCACATGTCGTAGGGTACTTTCCGAAATAAAAAAATCAGTTATCATCGTATGATCAAGTATTCACCGCTGCGTCATCTCGATACCATGGATCCAAGGTGGATATAGGATGGTGAAACAGCTCTTCAATTGTTTCCGCGAAAAACTTGTAGACCGTTTGAGAAGGTACTAATATTTCCACGACTTGAAAGAAGATGGCGGTAAGATCGATTATCGAAGAAGATTTCTGTTGCTTACGTATTTCTGTGGTTCACATCTGACAGACGTGTCTTGAAACGATATTGAACAATATATTTCCTATAAATCTGGAATGAATATTGATATTTTGACTCTTCTCAGTCATTTTTCATCTAGAACAGATGAAACTGATAAAAATATGACAGAAGCACAGTTTCTGTTTTACCGACACAAGGTATGTCGCCATCTCTGATAACTTCAGGAAATATTACTACGGTTTGAAATCAAGTAGGCAAAGGTCTACAATTTATTCTAGTGCTTGTTAATAGGAAGCTGTTTCGCCATCCTATATCCACCTTGCATGGATCATTCATTTATCAGTAACACTTCCGTTTTTCACATTTATCATCCAAAAGGTATAATATTAGTTAAACAATATTTTTCCACTTTATTGGGCTGTTGAAATATTTATTTTAGACCAACAATAACTTGATCATTCGATGAGCATCGGCTTGAATATAAATGATGCCATGCTATAAAAAAGTGTTCCAAAAGGACGCCACCGTTATTATTGAATATGTGGATGTATCTGTATCGACGAGTGTGAAGTTATCCACATCCAAAAATATACACTGAAAAAAAAAACATGTCATTTGAACCTGATGGTATAATAGTATGCTATGACGATGGATCTTATTTTTTCTCAGTGTCTCACCTACATTTGTGGATAACTTGACGGCCGTTCGGCATCGGTTTCCCAGTAGACAATTTTACATGATCACGTAGTGAGGTCGGACCCGCAACGCCGCAATATCAAATGAACATTGAGCTAGAGCTGTTTTCCTTCCATATTCCCTTGGGCAGGTTGCCCACCGTGTGTATATGCGAGTAAACACTGGCGACAATAAACGTGACTAGCTCAAATTGCATTAGAGGAAGGGCACGAGGAAGAATCGCCCGAGGATTTCCGCGACATCCCCCAGAGGTATGCGACGCCGAGGCAGGACCGGATTTGTCTCTGATGGTGGCGTATCGAAAAGGTTTTTTTTTTTTGCTTTGGATTGATGGTTACGATAAGATTGTAGTAATGTGGTTTGGAGGAATATGCAGAGTTGAAGTGACAAAAGGCTAGAGGAAATTCCACCCAGCAAAATATGAAGAAAAAATCACATAAACATGGCTCCGAAAATGCTTCGTTTCCTAGTTGCAGAGTAAATTATATAAATCGTTTATTTAGCCAAAGACTAATAAATTGAGTTTGTCAATCACATAAAAAAATTATGGAATCAGAAAATTAAAATCATAAATATAGGTCAACAAAAATACATCAAGACACTTAAAAAACACATTAAAACCAATTCAGTACAAGAATTTTCCTAAAAACAAAATCAATCCATGAGCTAGTGAGATAACACATATACTTTCTCACTATCATCTGGTCATTAAAAAGCTTCTTAACTCAACTCTGAACGATCCAAGAAATGCACTATTTTTTATTTCATTTGGCAATTCTTTGTATTCACTCAAACCTTTGAAAAATACATTATTCTGGGTCGACCTTTCTGAAAATTTTAATATCTTTCATGGTATTTTCAATATTAAGAGGTACCTGTGACTCAATAGTGATAACTTCATCTAATGTATTTTGTTTAAATACGTGAAATGAATTTTTCGATTACTCCTGAGCAATTTTATTATTCTAATGCATTTAGAAACGTACGGAGGTATCCTGTTATAAATTTTTCTCGTATAAGAGACGCGGAACAGTAGTGAAAAAAGTCAGAAGACGAAAATTTTTTATTTTCAGTGGGTTCATCTGAATAATTGATAAAAACTGCAAAAATAATAAATATCTTCTTCTTTAAAAAAAACACAACTAACTTGGTCGCTGGGTACCGTAATTAGTTCAGTAAATGCATGTCCAATGATTGTTTGAAGAAATCTTGGAGATTTTATTTAAATCGGATGAAGCTTTTTCAAGCAATTGATAAAAAACTCAATTTGAAAACAAAAAACCTGACACCCTGTAATTCGAAAAAGAAGTGTTTTTCATTTTTGCTGAGCGGAATCTCCCTTAGGCTTTTCTCACTTCAACTATGAATCACCCTAATGAAGTTTAAGAGAAAAAGTAAATTTTTATTCTGAACTGCTTGCACTGCCTTTAGTATATGGCATATATTTTCCAAAATGGTAGTCTTGGCTCTCAAATCTGGCTATTTGAATAATATAAAAAGAAATCGTGTGGGGTTAACTGTTGAGACCAGGGAGGAGGTCACTGACTAGAACCAATTTTTTCACCCACTGAGCGTTGAAAATGGTACACCTGATGGTCCTATAATCGACCACCAAATAACCGATTGTGCTCAACATGATGGTAGATGAAATGGATGAAAAGCTGCGTGAAACGTGACTCCTCGCGTGATGACGTCATCGACGTCCAATAAACCCTTTCTCGTGAACGCATGCAGTCCGAACGAAGGGGTGGTTGAGTAAATATTGCGGGAAACGGGAAATAAGTGGAAATGCCCGAAGTTTCCGGCCGGGGCAAATGGAGTTTCGGCGTGAATTGCTGAGTATATGGCAGACGAACTGCTATTCAATCGAACATTGGAAAAGTTCATAGCCGACTAATGCGCCCTGAAACGTCGTATTTACTTCGACGGCTTATTCGAAACATCGCAAAATTGTCGACGTATTCAAGGGATATTCTCTGGAGACACGGGATATAGGACTTTGGCACGGATTGGTGATTCGACCGGAGATTTTCTCAACAGTTTCCTCTACATTCGACCTTCACGGAATTCTCAAATAAACTGGTTGATACTATCCAAATTCATGATTGGACACTCACAACCATACTTTTGACCTACCGATGACTTTTAAAACGAATATTCAGGGTGACTCACGGTCGATGGTAGGTTAAACGTTTCTTGAGAACAGGACTTAGGATTATCATGAAAATTTGGTTTCGTGGGTAATCAGTTTTGTTCTATCAATCTGAAATACTTTCAGCGTTGCGGCATTGTCGCTTCTGTCAAAAAGTAGCAACAACTTTGTTATTTCAAATGGAACACCCTGTATTTTATTTCATTTTCAAATTCTTCCTGAAGAGCTGATTTCGTCGATCTATCATACTTGGGGTATAGCGCGAAAGATTACATAGATATAGAGTGTGAAAAATCTTCAATCTTTTTCAAATTTAGGAATATTTTGTGCCGAAACTATCCATTCTTGTTCAAAACGGCTCACATGTCCCTATCTCAACTTTCCATTTACTATCGATTGATATTTAATTGAAACAAATACAAGTGGTTCGGAATTTTGAGCTTTGCATCACCCTCTATTTGTTTCTATTAAATGTCAGTAGATAGTAAATGAAAAGTTGAGATAGGGACATGTAAGCCGTTTTGAGCAGAAATGATTAGTTTCGACACAAAAAATTCCTAAAGTTGAAAAATCTCGATTTTTCACACCCTATATCTCTGTAATCTTTCTCGCTATACCCCAAGTATGATATATCGACGAAATCAGCTATTCAGGAAGAATCTGAAAATGAAATAAAATACAGGGTGCTCCATTTGAAATAACAAAGTTGTTGCTACTTTTCGATGGAAGCGGCTACACTGTATTGATGAAAATATTTTAGACGGATAGAGCAAGTTTGATTATCGACGACCACAAATTTTCTGTTCTTGTCTGTCTTTCTGTTCTCCAGATACTTCTAATGTTTCATCCATGCACTGTGAAACACCCGGTATAGCACTCTGGAAGAGATATAGAAAGAGCGACCTTGTCCATCTCTAATCCAACGTACATGAGATTTTTTCTAAATTAATTATCTCGATTCGTTCGCACTAGGCCAGGACTGATGGAAAATCCATTAGAGGTACGAAATGGAAACTCGGGAAATGTGTTGGGACGGGCTCGACGTGTGATGCTCTCTCGTTTTTGTTGTGGGCTCTCCGACTACGTATTCTCCTAGTGTAGTTCAATTCGAAGGGGCTCGATTGATGGGCGGAATTGGATCTGAAGATGCCCGTTTTCCTAATGACTCGTCCAAATTATTTTCTTTCTGCGCTAGCTTCGTTAGCAGATCTTTCAGTGGCGTTCCTTAAAAGTATTTTGTTATACTATTCGCTCTTCAATTGATAATTGGCTTATAAAGTGGTGGTATTTTAGAGGAGAAAAGAAGCCGATTAGTTGGAAGGTGATATCCCTTTTCAGCAGATCAACTCATTCTGAGTCTGAAATAACAATTATAGACTGTTTTGTGTGGTGTTTCGAATAGAACTCTACAACCTTTCGTATCGCTACTCGGCAACATGAATCAAATCACAAAACATGTTTTTACGTTTGAAATAAACATTGTTTATATGGATATGGATTTGACCTAGATTACTGATGCAAATTTACCCTTTGTTATTTTTACCATCGTAAATAAGTACCTGATGGACAGAGAAATCACCAATGTCCAATTTCTGAGCCGCACATCCAGTTATTGTTTATTTTCGATCACTTCTCATCAGTTGTGAAAATCCGGCTGATCGGAAGATAGCTTCGAATAAACGTTCGGCGCCGATGGAACAACGGCGAATTCCAACAACATAAATTCCGTTTTATTCAGTTATCCTGTCGTCAGAATCGGCAAATTCCCGGTTTGATCCACTAAAAATGGGAGGTCTCGTTTCGGTATGCGCGTCCTTTGAATAATAAGCGCGAAACGTCGAACAAGAAGATTCTCGCCACTCGAATCAAAAAAACCTTCGCTAAACCGTGTTTTATTCGGGACGTGAGCAAAAGAACGCCGAATATTTTTGTGATTCCGACGATTTGTTTGTTCTCCAATAGTTGGTTTTAGGCGTTTCCAATTCACGTACGGAAACGGAGGATTTTTTTAGTTTTACCATTAGTATTGATAGCGGGTACGCTCTCGCCATTTATTGAAATACTCATTTGGAACAATACTGTTGATCTTCAGATGCTTATTTCTTGACATTACCGAACCAATTCCAATATTGATATAAGATGTTGCATCTTTTGAATCCTGTTATAGGCAGTTATACTGAGTAAATATTTGAACATTCATAAAAAACCTGAGAAGTTCAGATACCATTATATGATAATAATATGATATGATGTTAAAAAATTGGTGGATGAGTCAAATACAGTCATCAATGTTCCAACTCAGTAGGTACACACTAATCAATTTCATTGCGGTTTACCTATTTGAAAATCGCAACTTATACTGTGTTTGAACTGAATATTATGTTAACTATCATTCAATCTCCAAGTATTTATTCCAATGTTTCTCTAATTCATTATTTATTTTAATTTCTATTGAAATTATCACGGTCCCGCCATACTTTGAAAACACAAATTTCCCATGGAAAATGTTGAGGAACATTTATTTATTTATTTTATTAATACTGCCAAGTCAACAAGCTCACGCCCAAATACAGATAGATAGATAGAGACAATACTCTACAATATACTACACTATATGTTTAAAAACCCTAAGGGTACAGTTATACTAAAAGAAAATAAAATAAATAAACAATTACAAAAAAGAACATTGGAAAATAAAGAAAATCACAATTGCAACGCCAAAGGCCAATTATGTAATAATTAATTGGTCACAATTGAAAAAATATCAATCAACAACAACTTTTAATTTTACTACTACTGGAACTGAAAATATCTAAATCCCAGCTATTTATGTATTGATTAACAAATCTTTGGCATCTATCAAGAGGTGATGAAGAGGAAATATCAGTATAAAAAATAATATTTCATCTACGCAGTCTTTTTTCAGGTACATGAAGTTTTATTGCAGTAAGCAAATCTGGTACATTCAGTTTATCATTGAATATGTCTGATATAAACAGTACATCATTGATTTCTCTTCTAGACTTAAGAGTTTTTTGCTCAAATTTCAAGAGTTGAGTTTCGTAGGATATCATGATAAAAGATTCCCTATATCTCCTATAATACAAAATTCTCAGGAATTTCCTCTGTATTTTTTCTATCATTTCCAAGTGAACAATAGCCTGCCGATTCCATATGACTGAAGCATATTTTATTTTTGATCTTACAAAAACATTGTAGAGAAGAATTCCAGTTTTCCAATTGAGTTGGAATGCATTTCTCATTACAAAACTTAATTTCCTATAGCTTTCTTTCACAATGTTTTCTATGTGGGCAACGAATGTGAATTTTTGTTCAAAAATTACGCCCAGATCCTTGAATTTATCAACTTTTTCGAAAATTGTTTTGTTTACTGAGTATTGTGTTATAATTGGATTCGTTTTACGAGAAAATGATATACATTTACATTTATTCTCATTAAGATCTTGTTGGAGTAATAGGCTGTCATTTTCATCATTGATTATTTTATATAACTTCAAGTCATCCGCATAAAGTAAGTATTGAAGAATAAATAATAATCCATCTACTATATCGAAGTCGTATCTGATGGTCTTTAAGTTTCATTACTTCATTTCCAGTATTTTTTGCCGAAGCAATTTCGACCTTTCCACCCGATCGTAATAATTCTCCTGATGCGCATCGCCTTCCACATAGTATGCAACGTCACGAACATCGTTTCGTTCTTCTAGCTAGAGGAATAACGATACCCACATACCCATTACTTCTCGATCTCGTGGACGTCAAACTGCCGAAATCGTATTTCTAGTTCGCTGAGGATTCGACAGCCTTTCGGATTTTCCTCTGGATTTAAACGGTTTCGACGGGATCGTATATCGCGTTCGGAATCATTCCTTCATGCATGCGGCACGTAGGATAGCTGGTGTACAGGTAGATCTGACTCATATCTAGCTGTCCGCATCATCTGATACTGATATATGACCTCATTCGAAGAAACTCACGTCCGAATTCATGCGCTTATCAAGAATAATATGAACATTTTTTTTTTTGGATTTTGGAAATCCCTTACATTCATTATATCGACTCCTAGCCAACACAAATTATGATCTATGTCTGAATTCACAAGTCAATTTGAACAGATCATACATTCCTTCGCATAGAAGATTGAAATAACCATAAAAGTAATTTATTAATTTCCAAAATTTGTCTATGTTGAATTTATGAATTTTCTTTTATTTATTGTTCCATGTCCATTTCAAGTCACATCACAGAATTTATATTTCTATGCTGCTTCACTCTCGTCATTACTTCTCTGTGGACTTTTGAACAGTCAACATGTGATTTTCAAATTTTAAATTTTATAACGGGTTTATCTCAATGTTGGGAAAATCAAATATTTTTTATTAATGTAAAGCAATTTGTAGCAAATGAATACGTTTATGATTTTATGGAATTCTTGTAATACCTGACAAGTAAGTATTGATTTACCTCCATACAAAAAAATTGTTTCAATCCTTTTATCTCTATATACATTGATAAGAATTTTTTCTACTTAAGCAAAATCATACTTGCTTTCAGGTATGCACTGATGATGACTTGCTTTGCTATGATATTAGAAAAAATATAATTTGAATGAAATACAAATCTGATTTGTTTTAATAACACAAATTATACCTCACTTCCATACGATCTCATATCGATTCCATTTACGTTGACTTCAAATTGACCACCGTATTGTTCTCAGCAGTAATTTTGATTTGATATCTTACTGTACATAAACATCGCGCAGTAAATCTACTATGAAATGGAAGTGGTTCCAAGTAGGTAACTCACGTATTCATACGTTATCAAACTTTCTGAAAACTCCTGACGTTAATACGGAAATTTGTCATTTTTATTCGTGTTGAGTGCATGAAATTCGCCGTGAAAATGGAATAAATGCGGCTTTTTTTAGGAAAGCTGTAAAGCGATTCTGATGAATAACTCCTAAAAGTCTATGGAACGAAAGGTTTTTACGAGGAGAAGATATAAAAGAAAATGTTTTATGAAAAATACCATCATCCTCACAAGAAGTCAGGGATTCTGAAACAACTCGATTTCCATAGTTCATTCACTATATCTATTATTGACTTTGATAAAAACATATATCATAATTGGCAGTACCATAAATAGCTCTTCTAATATTTTATTAATTGGATCATTTACTACTTTAACATTTTTATATGGAAAAGTTGCTCAATATTCTTGAAATGGTTACAGTGATTTGACGTTTTCCGAAGATATTAACTGAAACGCTAAAAGCACGTCTCTGATTTTTATGTTCACATTATTTTTCCTCTTTCTCTCGAGATATAGGTGAGCCGACGATTGGGACGTCGTTACGATAAAAAATGCCTTTCAAAACGATATAGGGATACGCACGTTCTTCATTTCATTTCGTTATCTGGCTCGATATAACTCGCCGAGGACATTTTTCCTCGAGGGCTGATATAGTACGCGAAAGCATACCAAGAAAAATGAATTTTCGAATATGGTGGAAATTAATTTTTAAATTACCGTCGAAGCTTTCCATGCATTATTTTCAAACATTTTTTTATTGTCTCGATATATCTTGAGCAATTTTTGAGAATTAATTTGACCAATTAAATTATTCAGTGAATTTATAAACACTTCTTGAAAATAATATACTACTATGAGGGTGGATGATGTAAAAGAAATTATGTGGAGGAAGACTAATTTTATAATAACATTCCCTATACCTAATACGAATAGTTTGCTGGTTATTATTTTCAGGCAATAATGCCATTTGCCTTTAGTTTCAGTTGACTGAATGAAGCTGTATTTATCATCAGATGATCAGATTACAGAGTGAAAGTGAAATAAATAGAAAAAAATATGGACATAATTTCACATATAAATCCCGTACTATTATTGGAATCTTCGATATTGTTTATGGCGAATATTTTCGAGTCATTTATTTCTTTACCGCGCTCGTCTTTTTAAACGCCGTTCGTTTTTCCTAAAGAAGTTTTATTAACAGATGAATGAAAATGACAAATCTTTGAATGCCTGTCTGAAGTTTTGGGCGCTTCACAACGAAGGAATATGCGAACTGTCCTATAATTTATTTAAACAGTTCCTTTTTCCTGATAAATGTTTCGGAAGAATTGTTTCAGCACGAATTAGTTGAATGGTAAAACTTTACGAACTTTAAATTATTGTGATGACTTGGGTTGATGTAAACATGAGGACTTTGAGTGGAACAAATTCGCAGGAAGTTCAGGATAAATGGGAAAATATGAAAAAACACGTCTATTGAGATTTTTCGTGACCAAGATTTTTCATCTCTGTCCATTTGATCATATGGGGGAGCTATTTGTGTCACCTATTTGGAAAGCTCTTATCAAGGAAAACGGTAAGTAGTAATTTTACATTTCAATAAACCGGGGAATGGAACATATATAATTTGTTTTTATTCGTTTTGTGACTACCTTACCATTGTCGTTTCTAAATGAAAACCTAGTAGGCTGGAAGTAGGTATAATTTTCTCTTCACTCAAGTCCCAAATGTCTGCCAAGATGAGGTCATTACTTAATACAAGTCTTTCGATGCTCATTTGTTTCAGTTTTTTCTATGTCAGCTACCCAATTTTAGGTTGAAGTTGTGTTCTTTTTTTTCTAACATCAGCATATATTATGTATCTATCCTAATCTTACATTATTTACTTTTACATATTTTTAGTCAAATTGGTAGAATAGGTCCAATAGGTCCAATAGGTCCAATATCAGTTTTTATTAACAAAAATACCGCATTCCAACGATAAGAAAATAATATTGATGAGGACTTATTTTTATGTGCTTTCTTCAGTATGGGTATGGAATATGCGTGGAGCAAATATACAATTATACAACTATGATTCAAATAATATTAACTATCGCGTACATTCGATGATATGCTAATACTTTCACTCTCTTTTGATTACGTTCTGTCTACTTTGTGAAATGACACATTTTTCACAGCCACATCACTGACACTGACTGGCGAAGTTTTTGTCTATTTTCTGATTCTCTGAGCTTTGATGTGCCAAAAGGAGCACGTGATTCAAAATGTAAATAAAAACGTTGGGTATGCCCGGTATGACACTTCAAGTTCAGAATAGTTCACGGTTATTATCAGAAGATGTCTCTGCCTTACAGAAAAAGTGACATCATTTTTTCAAGTGAACAGACAATATTATACCGTCTACTAGGTATTCATTCAGATCGACAATGACCTCTCCACACAATATTTCCACTTAAAAATTGAAGTCTTAACCTGGTATAAATATCGGTAGGTCGTTTGAAAAACAACATTGACATTAATACCCATCAGTGTTTTTTTTTTCATTCGAATGGATTCGCTAAAATCAATATGAATGTATTTAACTTGTGATTTTCTTATTCTTTTCTCAGGATCCATAATCGAATTTCTCCAAATTCAATATTTTATTTTTCTACACTATATCATCTATTTTGCCTTTCCTTAAACTGTTCGAAACAATTGTAGTGAATGGGATGTAATTATTGTCTGTTACTTAAAATATTTCATTAGGTAAAGATCCTGCCACAATAACCATTGCCATACAATACAAAAATAATTCTGGAAAAATTGTCGAAACATTGGGTCTTACAGCCGAACAACAACCACAGCAGTCAAATACTATCGGTGATGTCCTTTGGCGCTTGGTGTTATGTCCCTGGCGGTAATCCTTTTGTCCGTCTGCCATTCGAGTGTGGAGGGCGCCACCAGAGTAATTAATTGCGTCTATGGTGGACACACGACCATTGAAATGAATATCACGACATCACCTACAGACCGTACAAGTCCGCTTGGCCGACCTATAGGGACCTGTCGCATGCAGGGGCGGACCGGCCTCACGCCAATTTCATGGCCCCATTGACTTAATCGCCATCACCCGCTGCAATGCCATACATCAACAGACATTCATTTCCATGATAGTAGAAGGGTATGGGGTTTATTTTCTGCAAGACATTTTATGATTAATCAATTTCATTGTCACTATATATAGTATATCCAATCAAAGTATTGCCATACCTTCACAAAGTTGTAGGAGGATTTTTTATATTATTTTGTAACTATACATTCCGGGGGGTGGGTTAGAAAGAATAATGAAACTTGGGGAAGATTCCTTTGAGTTGGCTGAGACTCTATATATGTCTATGAGGGTAAATTATTGTACCTATTTGATAATTTCATATTGCATACTATAACTTTAAAATTACACCAATTATGATGTCGTCCACTCTGTTATCTAGCTAGACTAGTCTGAAGCTTCACCACAGCTGAATTAGATGTATAAGGGGAAGGATTTTCAGTCGTTATTATAAGATGACTCTTTAAAACGCAACGCTAGCTCCTCTACTATACTGGAGGCGGTTAATAAACACGTACAAACATCATTGTCACCCCTTTATTTATGGATACCTACCGAGGAAATATAGACATGACCAGATAATAATTTATCATCACCACAACAATCCAATAATTTTATGGTGGCAACTCGTGCGGTTGTGGTAACAGGTCAACATTGTTGTGGTAACGAAATAATCTAGTCGTTCCCACATCAACCTGAACAAGTTGTGCGTTTTTTCAACATATAACTGTTCGTTGGAAATGTAGTTATGAGAGAAAATGTGAGAAATACGATTCTGTGAGTCACAACAACCATGTACCTAACTGATTTGTCAAATTATGCCAAGAATATTTTTGTCGTTCATGCCGATTATATGAATTAGTTTCGTATACTATATCAACTGAATTAATTCAGACATATTCGAAAAGGATTTATTCATCGGAATCATAAGGTTTAAAAATTAAATGATGATGTTATGATAAAATAATAATTTTATATAGGTAAAATAGTCTCAAACGATATATATTTTGTGCATGGTTACTTTCGATACAGGCCAGGCGATGATCGGTATTTACGCGTCAATTATATATATTTTTCGTCTCAATTACCTCTTATTCGAGTCGATCTGAATAAGAGCTGGAAACCGCGCACCATATTTACCTAATATATGTAAATTGCTGTAGAACCGACCCTCAAAACTTTTCTATAGTGATTTACATTTATTATAGCTTCACTCGGTCGGCCATAAAGATTTCCCGAGAGATTTCCATACAAATAACATCCGGATTACGGATAATCGTGGAAAAACCGCGCCAAATCACATAAATTACTGACGAAACAGAAACACTGGGAAATTTAGACGCGTTCGTGAATCGTTCGATAAAAATATAATCATCGATATATAGGTGCAAACGTAAATACCATGATATTAGTGAAAAAGCCAACTCTTGAGTTTCCAATGCAATTTTGTGATATTAAATGTATACGAAATCGGAAATTGTATGGTTAAGATATAATAGTTGATGTTATAAATAATCTCAATTCTAGATATAGAAATATAGAATGTAGTTGATGGTTATTTTTGGCACCAAAATTAACAGAACCAACGACGGCAACAGATTGGCTTGATTTCCTTTAATTAGCTATCACTTACTGGAGATAAATATTTGAGAGTGAACTCGAAATATACTGTCGGGTTCCCAAACAATTGTGTTTGTATATACTTCAATTATTCCACCTCTCCAACTCCGTTCGAATTTGCGTTCGAATTGATCACCACTCCAATTTATCTTTCAATGGCAAAATTCGTTGATTTTGTTTGAAAAAGTGATATTGTTTGTTGTAAAAATAGTATCGAGACTCATTGCAAATATTTTTATTCGAGATTTTGGCATGTGAGATAAATATAATGAAATAAAACCCACGTAATCAAGTTCTCATGCCCCATATTAATTTCTAGTCAAGTTTTATGACCATCATCTGAGGAAGTTCACATCCTCTGAAAAAAAAATTATATATTTTTTTAAATCTTTGTTTAGAAAAAATTACTTGGTTGTTATTTTTGAAAACTTCAAATATTTCGATAATTCGGTCATGTACAGTACCATCTTTGCGGTCCCATCTCTCTTCCTGATCAAGAAACAATCCCCATAAAAAAACTTCCCTTACAACATCAGTACATCACCTGACCCTTGATCGCTATTGCTTCCATAAAATTGAGTTAGCAACTTCCAAACTTAATTTATCACCCCATAAAGCGGAGTACGGACAAGAAAATAAAAAAAATATTATTACGACATTATTGGAGGCTTCCCCATTGTTCGTTGGGGAGTCACGCGAAGGTGCGGAGCGCGGTTCGAATGAACTTCAAATAGAACGAGAAAAGTTTCGTCGTTAATGGTTTCTGGATTTCTTCTTGGCATGTCTTGTGGGTTTTCCTTCGATATATACCGGCTCAACTGGTATTCGGGGTGATCAATTCATTAAACCACCTACGTACCTATAGATACGTAGGATGGGTAAAAATCGATTTAATATATTAGGGTTTAATAATAATAATGATAATACCTATACGTGTTAGTTCTCATAGGCGACGTTGTTGTTTCTTTGTAGGTAATGAAGGGGAAATTCCATTTTACGCTCCACTGCCAAATCTCTAGCAAATTAAGGTAACAATTCCATTAAGTTATTTAATTTAAGCCTAGGAAATTATTTCACGCCTACGGCTGCTGGGCGCTACGTACCAGAAAATTGGATTAGCTCTTATAAGCCACATCTTTGAGGGCGTGTATTCGTGATTATCTTCTCTCTTTATGTACCTAGGAGGTGGAAAGCTGCGTGTCTAAGGATAAGGTGCGAAGCCATCAATACATATCGGATCGGGTGTTGAGATCAGATTGATGGTGTTTTGTGAAAATTTTATCCACATCTAGAACATATGGAATTGTTTTTGGTGAATTGGATGTTCGGATTGGTTGAATTATTTCTCAGCTCAATCAGACGGCATTGATGGTTTCTTGAATGGTAATTGTATCGAAAGCATGATGTCTTCCACAATACTGTCTCGTTCAAGGAGACAATTCAAATAAGCACCCTACATACTGGAAATAATCTGATAAAGTAGAAATATGTTCATTCCATTAATAATTCTTTATTGGTGAGGTCAGACTATAAGTTTCATCATCTACCTGATTTCACTAATTTTTCATTCAACTTGATAGGAAATCACTTTATTGAAATCAGGTTCATGCATCACACAAAATAATGGTATATTGATCTCATTAATAGATAACGTAAAATATATGTAAAAACAAAGAAATACCTAAAGGATGTCGCATCAGGTTATTAATGACAGCACAAGTGGAAGATCGTCATAAAGAATTATAGGTAGGTATAGGTACATTGAATCAGAAGACAATCGTGTAATGAATGAATTGAAACTCGACTAGTCCGTATTCAAAATCAGAGAACCGACAAAGTTCCGGGTCAAATCGCGATTCCCCGACTAATTCGAATCCGATGAATATATACGTGAACCTCGAGGCGATGCTCTCAAGGCTATTTCCCGACCGTTCCGTACCCAATCGGAAAACAATAATCGTGCGCCAGAAGCGCTGCACGCCAATGCCGTAAAAGAGACTTTTGGCAAAGTTAATCTGAGACCGAGCATACCCTGTTGAGAGTTAATAGGAAATTTGATCCGGTGACCGGAACAGGAAACCGGCATTGTCGAAGAAAAAGGCCATGCGACCCGGGTCACAAAGGCGAGTGGTCGACAGGGGAGAGTCGTCCCTTTTTCCCAAAGATTGCAGCCTCTCTATTATGCTGTTATGCTCAAAGCAAAACGGGATTATAGAGTGTGCAGGTGTTGCATATCATAGGAGCATAGAGATGATGGAGTGAACTGACGGACAATTGAACTGCATCACAGGAATTGAGAATCATTTTCAATTGCGCTTGTTATTTGAATTTCATTGGTGAGGTCTCGCGGGTTGTCATCAAGTTGTTTGCATGCTCATCAGTATAGAGAAACTGTATAACGTCAAAATAATGTTTGTCCTTGGATAAAAATCTGTAGTTCAACTACTTGATTGATGATATTCAGAATAAATTGTAACTTTGCCAATGCCACTATACATTTCATCAGACATTGAGCATTCGGTATTCGGTGTGTACTTTATCTACCCTTTTCGGGTTATAATTATTGTAGCAATTTATACGTACATGTATACGCTCTACGCAATTCCTGATGGATTTGTATGCAGCCAAAAATTCCTCAAGGGTGTATTCATCGTTTACGCTGCTGCTTTCATCGCCGTAAACAGACATGTGTATGGCTCATAACGAGTAATAATCCCAATCGTGCTTTCATCATTAGAGATTACAGTTTATACCTACATCATTGATGAATACCGCAAATGCTGGTTCACAGAGGGATTCTCTAAACTTGATGTGAATCTAGATAAGCTGTTTCAATACCTTGCGGTGCCTCATCATATAGCCGCACCTATACTCGTTCATAGGCAACTCATTAGTACGTGATATAGGGTCCTCTAAACCCTTTGGTAATTTCATATGCACTATCACTATTCCACAACAATATCTACGTTTGAAACAGAACGTCTCAGGGGGATGCTTTTGGGTAGAAATATGTAAATTGGAAAATATATGCGAGGAATGTTCTTTAATCACTGAAAACAATATAACACCACAAATATTTGTATAAACAAAATGGTATGATTCCGTTACCAACAGGGTTGTTATATTGGTTTGAACCATGAAAAAGAACGATAGTTCAGAACTTCTCAAAATACCCACTGGTTTTTTTAGAACGCCAAAAAACTAACTGGACAGTCAACGCCGAGATATCAGTGCGCAAAAATACAAGCTGAATAATATTGTCGTGAATATATTTTCCAAAATCCATTTCATAAAGGATATCGAGAATTACCTATTCTAAAATATGTTTCGATAAATTTCATTGTTTAATTCTCTTTGGATTATGGGTCAGTAGGAATCAACAATACCTTGACAAAACTAGGCCAATGCTAGTTATAGTTGATACTGCTGACACATAATAAACAGATACTTTGGTTTTGAGAGGTCTCTTCGAAATATAGAAGATAGTAATTAGGGATTCACTCTTGAGCTCTGAGAGAGTACAGTTGAAGATGTATTTAAATTTAATGATTTCTAAATAGTGAGAATGTAGTGTGAGGTGTTAGGAGATGGCCCCTGTGATAGGAATCTAGTTTAAGGTAAGATTAAGTTAATTTGTAATCTCTTGTATTCGATGTTTATGTAAGATTAAATGTATTTTTGGATTGAGCGAGTTAGAACCTCTGAACTACAACCCCCAGTATAGGATCGAAAGGACCTATACGCGACATGTCACGTATGTGACTTTTTTCATTGGTTTGTTGGGATTCTGCTGAGGGTTTCTATTCAATTAAAATGACTCAATTAGGAAACATGAAACAATTATGAATTTATTCAATATAAGAATACAAATCAGATCATCCTTGAAGAGGCATTTGGGTTTGTGGAATTAATAAAAAATGATAAAGTACTTACAAGTAGATAACACATATACACTCTATCATGGGGATGTCCCAATTGGGATGAAGTCTCTGTTTGTTTTATAAAAATGTTTATTCACGAGCGAGGACAGTTTAATTATGAAATAAAAATATATCCACTTCTAAAATAGATCAATGTAAATGAAGATAATAGTAATAATAAATGAAACAAGAATTTGGAAAGTGGCCTTTCGTGACAATATAAATTAATTCGGCAGCATAGACGACCCAACACACACCTGACTGGTGTTGTTGGTTGCGGTGATATTCCGTTTCACGTTTTTATTTCGAGATTGCTGCCAAAATACTCGTCATGCGTTCATAATAAATCATAAATGTTTTCTATTTCTTCGTCATTTCTTTCGGCTGCATCAAATGATGGTGTCACGACTTCGAACTTCCGCGTATCTCGACATTGAATCAAATAGGTTCATCGCATGAAATTTGGAACTTCGTTTGAAACTGTCTTCGTAGAAAATTCAATAGCAACTTTGGGCAAACTTCGTAAGTATCAAAAATTTGTATCGCCTGTCAGAACGTCACAAGTTATTCTCAGAAAGTTAGCCAAGTTTATTCCTTCTCAAAATGATAAAAGGTGTGACATAAAGTTTGGGTTATAAAAGGAAGACCCGTTGCGAGGGTATAGGAGTGCGGTGGGAGTCGACAAACTTTCCAGATAAACATGCCACTTCACTTTGATTCCCATTATGTTTGCGGCAGAGGAAAATTAATGAATTGCGGGATGAGTTTACAAATCGCACCAGATTCGATTGTTTTTGTACCAGACCATTAAAAGTATGCGACATTTCAAGTGGAACAATCGCACTATCATTTCCAAACTGATGGTCTGCTTTTTGCACACAACGCATTTTATTGAAATGGTTCCTGAAAAAAGACGAACTGATATTCGTTTCTTCAGTCCATAACACATTCACGGGGCCCTCATTTCCTCAGGATATAATTGTGTATCCTATATTTATCATTAATCGTAGTAAACTGAAACTGTTGGAAAAATCTTGCCCTTTTATTTTTTTGTCAGGAATCTGTTAGCTTCTGGAGCGGCAACGATACAACAAGTTATTTTCGGTTGAAACCATATTGATCAAACATTGGCCAATATTCGAAATTCAATAATTTTTGCCGAATCAACAATTGCGTATTCGATGTACCAAAATATTATGTCAATCGTGAGCGAAATTTTTCAATAAAGTAAATATAATAATAATGATGATGATCATTGATTCTCGCATTATGAGCTGAAAATTTATATCCAATGAAAATGAAAAAGTGGAATGATATACAAATTGAATTGAACCCAAGAGCCCTCTTGCCACTCGGCTAAACGCGTACAAAGACACAAAACCTTTTTGCAAATTAAAACGGAGAGGAACATAGAAAGGTAATAAAACTCCCCAGACAGAGGATTTTATCAGTCGCCTCCTCGGGGAGTTTATTATGACCATTCAGAATTAATGATGGGGTTTCTTGTATTGCTAGACGTGATCCTGTAAGTATTTCTTGTTAAATGTGACACTTGTCTGGCTCGGGTTCCTCACCATTCTACTCGATTCGCATTAATCTTGTCGAGCGACTCCACTTATCAGTTAAATTTCACCGCGCAATTTACAGATTTTTCGCAAAGAAGTTGGATGCTATTTGGATATTATTGCACATTCTCTAGCAAATCCCCAATGACGTGATTTGCTCGTTTCACTGCAACCAGATGCAATTATCGATAATTCACAATGGTGCCGGCCATGATCAAGATTTTGATCTGCTCCTGCATTAATTATTGCTTATCAGCTGGCCACTGTCTATCAGTGTAATTGCAAGAGTAATCATGTTAACTGATAGAAACGCTCCAGGCACCCTGTCAACCGGAGGTGTTGACTTCAGTCAAATGGATTTCCAGATACAGCAAACGGACATTTGAGATGGAATTTCACTATATATGAATAATTGATTCAATTCAGTTGATCAATCGAGCATTCGGTTGTTGTAGGCTGATTATAATGATTTCAATAAACAAGGCTGTAATGGCGAGTGATCAATATTAATTTGTTGATCACACAACAATATAGGAATGCCTAGGTACAAGCTTAAGAATATATATATGCAGATGAAGAAATCAGAATATTATGTGGTTGATACAATAAATGCCCATTTTCATGCAGTATACTATAAATAACTCGAGACGTTCTGAACAGAACGCAAAGCATTTTAGTAAATTCCAGGATAGATTAAGTGACATACTGAAATTCGAATTTGAAAATCCTCCCCCTTCTGTTATATCTTCATCTCTGCCTATGACTGAAATTAATCGCGTATCATCATCATAACTGGCATAATTTTCGGAATAGTTCTAGCGACGGAGTTTCTCTGCCATCGATCCCTGCTGTTGGAAACAACATAACCTATTTGATCAGCCCAATTACACCCTCTAGATTCGTATAGTTAACCTAGTTGGAAATTACCCGCTTCCGTCTTGCGTCTGATTTGTTTGGCTTCATTGGCGTATGCACAGGTTGATTATTCTAGTCCACCATTTTCGAGGGAAGGTTCTCTTGATGTTATTCACTCTCGCTACAAGTATATTCTCCCTATTCCAGAAGGAATTCAAGGAATTCTTGAAGATGTTATTAAAAAGTTATCCTATGGTTTTCTCCTTTCTCTTTTCTCCTTTGGATTCATATATATTGTTGATATATTTGAAAGATGAAGTAAATTCTATAAGAGAGAATAATGAGCTGAAGAATGTAAGCATCAATAATTACACTTTGCTGTCATCATAACATTAATCCAGAAACATTTCAGACAACAAACAACGAATAATTATAACATGCTTAGATAACAACGGAAAACTATTTCAATATGTGATGTGAAATAAACATCAGAGGGATGAATCAATTGATCTAAATGCTCTTGCGACAAAATAAAATATAGATCTAATATTATAACTCAGTTTGGAATACTGCATTTTGTTGAGAAATGAGTGGGCCTCCTATTGGACTAGTACCAAGAACATGTAAATCGGAAGTTTTGTGTTTGCATAATTCGATGACATGAAAAAGAAGACCATTAATCGTGATTGGAAATGGCGGAGACGGGGGTATTGCTTCTCGGATAATGCGAAAGGAGGTTGCCTGGCAATGTTCAAGATATACGGGAAGGCCAGATTAATCAATAATTCAAAGGAACGAACGAATGGAAATTGGAAATACAATCACAGATATGTTTCATCTCATTATTTATATAGTTAGTCCGGAATTGAAAGAATCGCAATTTTATCACAACGAAATGAAGACTTGTGATGAGTCTTTCCTTTATTCAGAGATTGAGTTGTTGTGTTGAAGTTGTTTATATTTTCGACCACCAAATTATTTGGATGTTTACCGTTCTCGTTTAAAGTTTCGTATTGTTGCTCGCTACCAATAAATATTATGACTGTCGTCGTCCAACTTTGCTCATCATAATTGCAAATGCGAAAATCCCATAGAATTTCCGACATGCTCTGCTACTATCCAGCCAGAATTAACGGGGATTTCATTGGTGGCGATAAATAAAGTTCGTACAGTTGCTACGTGTTTTTCCTATAGTCGCCCTGCCCTCCCGGTTTGCTCTCGTAGATCTGGTCAGAAAACATGATATCATTTTATCGGACAATGTCCCCATCAGCATGTGGAGAAGCCACCACACAACTTTGCTTCCAAGTTTTTTGTGCAATAAATTTTGTCTTATCCCGCGTTCCAGTAACTAATTTTCGACCTCAATAAACCTAGCGGATCGACCTACATCGAAACATTTTTTATACTTGATATGAGTTATAGGTTATAATTTGTTACTATTAGTGATCAAATCAACAGCCCTAAGATTTCAAATCTCACCATCATTGACTGTTTTATTTTATATTTATGAAATGTTGTGATTTTCAATGTAATAACTTTAACGCCGAATCTATTTGAAATTTTCTGATGGCAATATCGATATGTTTGTTATGATGAAGTTTGATGATCTTCTGATGGTTGGTTCTATCTTTTAGAGTGGAATTTTCGTGGTTATGTTATAATTAATTGCCAATGAAATTGGAGCCGTTGTTTTAGTCGGTTTATTGATGGGTGAATTCGCGAACATGGTAATAAATTAATAATAAATTATTGATTGCACTATTCGATAATAAAAATCTGCTGGTTTTCGTCGTTCACTTTTTCTATTATTTAATTCACAACTTATTCAAAATTTCAATGAGATTCGAATATGTCTTCGTTCCAGATCGGCAGTCTCAAAGGCTTCTACCTGTTCGAACATAACCACGTCCGAAAGAGATCGTTGCTACCTGCAGATGACCATCACAAGAAGCTGAATGATGAACCACAGGTGAGTCTTGATATATATGCACATCGTCATACCTATACATCGGATGTTTACGAACTATGGACATGAATTGATTCGGGAAACTTCGAATTTTGTGATCATTCCTAGTTATATCACTCGATATATAAAAAAACATGTTCCTTGTCTATTTCAATATATTCATATCACGAAAGTATTCTTGATAGTGAAATTTAAGAAATTTAGATCAGTCCTGACCAAATCACTGAAGATACGAGAGTGTTTCCATATTGAAAGTAGGTAGTACAAATACGAATTTTTCAGAATTTATATTTTCTGTACAAAAAGGAAATCGCCAGTGGTCCTTATCACGAATTCTAAAGAATTTTGAGTTTATTTTGACCCCTGTTTTATCGTAATAATGGATAGTTCCATCGCGACTGACGGGCAGTGTATTTCACTCAGGCCAACACCATCAAGCCAGTAGGTGCGTTGTCAGCATTTCCATCATCTCAGAGAGTGTGAGAAGTGCAACACACTGTACAATTTCGAGTGTCTCGAAAAAAGGCGAGTAAGTATTCGTCCGAGTGACGAGCAACGAGAGATAAGTGAACATCAATTACCGTCGAACAATAAACGAATTGTCCCGCCCCCGTTTTCCCATCACCACCCCAATTATACCCCCAGATGGACTTGACCGCGAACGCATAGATTATCCCCCGACTATGGTGGAGAGCCGAGCACGAGCCGAGTATCGGATGAACAACAAGACCCAATTAAAAGTTGTGCATTAATTAATGACGACACCGAACTAGAGGGCGCTTAATCAAAATGTTTGATAAAGGGTTGTGGGATTTCCTCGTCGCATACATCCGAATCAAAACACCGAAGGGCCATCAACTTCGTTGACAAGGATTCGATTAGATTAGACGCTGGATGGGGAATTTCAATGCTTTGTCACACTATATGGATGAGAGAGCGCACATCAAAATGTTTATTGATGCGGGGTTAATTTGACACTCACTTCCTTCTTCATAATTTTTTACCCCTGATGCATAGTTTACAGTCTCGCATAAATATTTTATGCACTCAATATCTCGTGACTGAATTTTTTATGTACGACTATAAACTGATGGCGCGAACATGCGTACAAGTGACTGATTCCAATTTTCCATTTTCATGCTAAATTTTTTTATTTTCATCAATATTCGATGTTGTACAGCTCTCTATTAGATAATACCTCGACAAAAAAAAAACAATTTGTGTTATTATGATGAACTCAAAGGATACTCGTATTTACTTACGTAAACAACACTTCAGTTGTTATCTGTGTGCATGTGTGTTTGATATCACAATAGAATACTAATAGTCATGTTATGGCTTTAGACCTCGGTGTTGGCACTTATTGACGTATGTAAGCGACAATCACGGTTTATCAATCATCCCCAAATGGGCATATGCACGGCCAAATGCCTTTTGAGCCAATTTACGATCACAATATTGTATATTGTCATATTGTAGGTTAGAGGGTTTCCAGAGGGGAGAGCGGAGAAATGATGAGCACATTACCAATTCTAAAAATAATGTCATGTGTATTGTATAATTTCATCTGAATTATCTATGAACATAAATTTAGTTTGAATGTATACCTACTCTATAGTAATGAGCGAAGAACGCTCCTGTAAATTTATTCGCTGGTAGGTATATAATATATGATGGTCTTGCAATATTTTAGATAAAATTGCGAGATCGGCGTCTGTCTAATTCTGGTTAGGTAGAATTTCTTCACTATCAATTATTCATTCGCGCTCCCCTGGCACATTCCCACTTTACCCCTCCTTCTCCATTCCCAATTTGTCGATCGAAAGTCAAGATCATTCTAACAAACAGCCGATCGCTCAAGCCGAGTCGGTTCAATTTGCTATCAAAATAAATTAAAGTGTGAAATAACAGCCTGAGGGAAATATCCATTCGATGAAGCCGAGTGTCGATGCGGAATTGCTTCGGCGGACCGGAAGAATTTTCTGAATTTACGCTGCCAGCCAGCCAGCCAGCCAGCCAGCCATTCCTCGTTCGGTTTTAATGGGGAGTCATCAAAGTGAAGCGCGCCAAAGGTTATTAAAAAATTCAATTCTACACCGAAACGAACGCCTCCAACGGCCAATTCGGATCTGATTCGACAGCTTTCGCATGATACTTTTGATCCGATCGTGGGTGGGTGTTCGATCAAGAGTTTCCTTTATGGTACTGTTATTCACAATTATTATTCCCCATTCGAGAAAAAATAATTCATCTTTTTTAATTTATTCTGGTATTCATCAGATTATGCGAATGATGAATCCAAACGGAATTAATTTTCATCACCATCAATATCGAACTTTTTGAGAGTTGTGCAAGTTCTGAAATAATTTTCCGATAATAATCATTTCCCAGGCCAACTCCTTATTGAAATCCTTTGCAGAAAACTTCGAATGCCTCATTATTGAATAACCTGATAACGCGGATAATTTTCTTCATTGGCAAGTTTCTGGAGAGTTTCCCTTCCTAAACTTTCCATCTCTTATAAAAGTCTATTAGTCATTGTCCCAATTAAACTCAGTTAATTCTTCGATAATCACCGAAAATTTCCAATTATTAGTCATCTGAAATTTCGCATCTTCAAGTTGCTTTGAAATGATTGAAAATTTCCATCAAAAAAATATAATCTCCCATAACTCTCCGACAAAACTTTTTCATCGAGATATGCGATGTTGAACTTCTCAATCTCATTAACTTACTTTTTGGGTTGTTACATTTCGTCACTTTATAAAGTATGTGTAGTGTACCATCTTTCATCAGAATATTTTCAACCAGAAAATAGAATGAACTCATCAATCATGAACCCACTAATGAAATAGATTGAAAAATTACATCGTTTCTGTATGGAAATAATTCCATTCCTTGCATAATCAAGATATAACGGGAATCTTTTCAAGTACCTGAGGGCGGTTTTATAGATCATTGTTTCCCTGAAAACTCATGTCGATAAAAAATTGGCTGGTGAAATGGATGACGTGAAAATAAACATCTGAAAATACTTTGCAGTACGTTTTCCGATACAACATCACGTTCTTTTTCCGCACGTCTCCTCATTCGTTATTCGTAAATTCATGACTCCATATTTGCAATAAAAATGTTCTATCTAGTTTTATAGTATATTTCCTTCGTGATGGATTTGATCACGAAGGCTCGTTTCAAATCACGATTTATCCCTATGAAACTTCGACGAGAATGTTACTTCTTCAAAACTGTTTTATACTGTTTCCCAAACAAAAAATTGCTCACATCTATCCATCTATTCTCAACAACACGTAAACTAACATTGAACATTAATCAGTCGTTTTACATGTACCTTTTAACAGAAATAATAATTGCTTTGTGTATTCTGCTTTATTTTTCTGATAATTACATTTGCTTTTAGCGAGCGAAATATGAAGGAAGCATTGTTCTATTCATTTTTCACATATAGATATATGGAAGTTGCATGCAAGTTATTCAGATTGCACTTTCGATTTCTACACAGTTGAACTAATCCCTAACCACGTCACTTTAATGAAATATTCAGATTATATTTTCTGCTGCAAACGAAAGTTACAAGATTGTTTTCGGTAGCCCCACTCGGTGATTAAATTTTCTATCGAAATTGCCACTATTCTATAATATATCATGATGGCCGTTGAAATTTTCTGTTCTTTTGACGCTTTCTGCTGATGATGTTTACAGAGACAGATATGAAAAGTAAAGTGATATTTTTCTCACCTCATCATATCTGATATTTATTCCATAGTTATTCAGGAAATGCTGCTTCAATCAAATCATATTGTGACAATTTGAAAAATGCTGGTTTTTATCACGGCAGATGGTAATTCGAGGTATTGGTAAATATTCATGGATTCGTGTTGATTCGAGAGCAACTCGAAATGAACATATTTTCCGACATACGAAACTATACCGATGCTCATGAAAAAATACCAAGTGAATCTCGTCATGCAATAATAGAGGTATCCTATATCTGCGGTTTTGTGATTGGAATAATTTGCTCCGATATCGAATAATGTATTGATTAACACAATTCTTGACATTCATTCACTCTGATATACATTATTTCATATTCAACAAAGTAGGCATCATGGTGAATAAGGGTAATGTATGTGACAAGTTTGCGAATAATGTTTTCAGAAACATCATAGAAACACGCTCATCACACCGTTTCCGTGATGGCCCTTTATTTCGATTTTCAATCGGACCGACGATGATTGCTCAGGGGAATATTGCATTTCCGCTGTCTGATTGCCCGAGTTCCAGATGAAATTCCCGTCCAACTGCCACACACAATGCCCTTCACCGAAATGGAACATCCACAATGCTTTACGCTCCGCCAGCTATCGAGCACTTAACGATACACACCCCGAAGGTTTTCCGATACAATGAAAGGAAAACATCTCGAACCTGATGGAAATTAATTAATTTCCTCTCGCTGATGACGGGACAGAAGGGTTGTGATGATGATGATGATGATGGCAGTCGAGTGCAAAGATGATGTTTTCCTTACTAATTATCAGAATGCTCTTTTCTTCGACGGGGTGACGGTGTCACGTTTGGATTTCGCCTGTCAACAACGCGATTTATATTTTCCTCATGCTGCCATACACTTTTCCAAATTGTATTTATATAACATCTGGTGTCGATATAATATGTTATACTTGTCATGATCGAAATTGTATATTTCTCATAATTGTAACCGTTGACAAATTATGATATTCTATAATAAGCATCAGTACTGATGAAAGGAAACAATGAAAAACATATGACCAATTTTTGAAAGGTTTAATCAAAACAGGTATTGGTTCATATACATATAAGGTGAAAAATGAGCTCAAAAATCAACGAATTTCAATTATTTAAATTTGTATGATTCACAAGATGCAAAGGCGCTGATACACTGATTGATCACTGTGGTGACGTGGCTTGTTTTTAACTTTTGGAGCACTTAGAATATTCATTGTCTCTTCCTCCAAAAGTCAGACATTTCTAAAATCGCGTATTGTACAAAAGATTTTATCAGAATCGCGAGATGCACCCTCTTGTAAAATCAATGCCGCATGTGGAGTATTGCTTCGAAAAAGCTCATTTGTTATTTCGACAGTAGAATTCGTAGGCGTACTCGACACCACTGCAATTTGTTTCCATTTACTAGGATTATCGTGACTGAGGGTATTGCCAGTTTATATTGATGTTCGCAGAAGGTGTTGTTCCCAATTTCAATCGTGATAATCTAAAGTTTCCTCATCATCCCTGTAATGTGGTGGCACGTGCGCCAATCAGAATAGTTATCTAGTACGACAACTTCCAACATTCTCCAATGTTTTATAGTCGAAAGCAAGCAGTGGATAAGCAAAGATAAAGCTAACGCACGCTCTTATAACGAATACAGCTTGTATAAGTCAAACGGTTGCATTAAGAGCAACGATAATCGACGTGTGTAGCTGCCTTAGTGATGAAGGAAATGGCACCAACGATGCGGACGGAGATAGAGACTTCTCGAATTTGAAGTCGGAATAATCCCACTGAAAGCATACATTAATGAAGTCACCATAAATAATCGGCTCACGAGAGAATTCAACCCCTTACAGCGCATAAAGTTCAGACAATTTACTTGGATTCAGCGCCAGAACCGCATGTTCTTGTCAACTCGGCAAATACCGTTATGGTTAATCGGTTCATATACTGGGTCATTTCAAATACAATTCCGTTCAATTACGTGGTACTACATATGATGGGTACCTAAATATGCATAATGCCATGCATATTGGTATACGGAAAATGACTCATATGACATATTCTGCATGCACAAAATTTGAGATGAACGTTTTCTTTCTGATGCTCATCCATGGCATCTCGTGATCTGAAAATATTCACGTAGAGGAGCTTCACAATATGGAAGGGATCTCCAGAAAATATACAATATCGATTATGAGGCGGAACAAACGGAAACCCAATACTCTCAAATCAGGTCTGAGCCATATCCTTTAATATATTTTTTCATCTGTATATCACGGAGATATACTTTTTTGATACCATGCTTCCATTTATATTCAACGACTCTACCTTCGATATTGTTTTACGGATTCGTAGACAAATAACACTTGATATGTTTATCTTCAGAATTGGTTGGTTGTTTTGAGTGTGAAATATAATAAACCATATTTACAGTGGATAATAAAATGTGTCTTTATACATGCGAATATTGTTCGAAAAACGTAACATACAATGCAATAGATTTCGAATCAACTACAACAAATATCAGTCATGAAGGTAAGGCTATAAGTTTCGAAAAAAAAATAGTATATTACACAACAAGTTTGGAAAGTGACATATTTCACACGAGTAGTCGTGAAGTAACGAGTGAAGGAAATGCACTTTCCAACGAGTTTTGTACACTATTTTTCCTACGACTCCGAATACTTTCATTTCGCGGGAGGACTTGTCAAAAATGTAACTTGAGCTGTCTCTAGAATTTCAGGTGGTTTTGATTCAATATATCAAGTACTGTTTATTTCCATATTCAAGATGATATTTGAATATTTCTCCGACAATTCCTCATTATGTGAATTACTGATTGATTGAGTTAGTTTAGTTTGGACAAATTTTATTGATATTGACACCAGCGTACATAAACAACCTTGACACCATACACCTGCTAGCGCCAGTAATCACGTAACCAGAAATACAGAACCATAGAAGTACGTAGTGCGCAAGCGCGTACGAGTTAGTGCGTCCTTGACTCCTTGCAAACATCTATGATACCAAAGAATCTTCTCGTTGTTGATACTGTGATATCAAACTGATGCAAGCAGCAAGCCGCGCATAAAACTGTAGCCGTTCTCTTTTGAATAATCTCACCCGCTGTTATCAACATCGAAATAGTTCTAGCAAAGAGTATAGGTTCCAGTTTTAAAGTGAATTCAGAGGTTATGTATCAGACACATTGAAATTAATAGATAAAGAGTTCTCGGTATAATTCAAAACGAGACAGAAATTTCAATAAATAATATGAATTCGATTTGAGAACGCTTATATTGACAGTAAGTACCTTCACAATATACCTTATTATTTCTATATCAATTCAGGCGAGCGTTGTGATATATTTCATATCAACACTAGTGCTTTTTTTCTTTCAAATAAACAATACCATGGTGATATGAGCTACTTTCTGAATAACAAAATTGACTTATTCATACGTGGTCGTAGGAAAAAGTATTCTCGACGTTGCCTGTTTGTCTGAAACCTATCAAAACTTATGCGAGGCACTGTAACGCTAATTGATTTGCTGTCACGTGTTGAAGAAACTGATGAATTTTCGTTGAAATAAATTCAATATTCGGAATGACAGGCGCAAAGCGTTCGTCTTGGTTGGGAAATTTCCCGTCTGATGAGGACCCTCAATATCATGGTAACACGTGCTAAGATCTGCACAAAGAGAAACGGCAGTTGGAGAGCCATTGAAGCGAACAGTTTAATCTTGTTGGCGACATGCAAATATTTGCATGGGATTTTGTTCGCATTACTCCCAGGTCTGTTTTGCAGTATTAAACCCTAAACATCTGAACTCTCCGCATCTCCAGTGATTCAATCTAGACCTACTACTTGAGTTGATAGATTTCGTGGAGGATGGGACCCTTCAGACCCTAAGGAATAACGCTTCATTGATCAATTCGATGGGATTGGTTATAGTAATAGTTTGAGATCGTTAATGTATTATATACATATATACGTATGTATAATACTATAATCCTACTGCATGAAAGTTAATGAGATGGAATGGACCATCTATATGATGAAGACGAAAGGCGAAAATAAAACAAAATTCTCAACGACACTATAATAATAATAATAATAATAATAATAATAATAATAATAATAATAATAATAATAATAATAATAATAATAATATTTATTCACGAAATTATAGAAATGATACATGGAAGTTTGAACATCGTAAATAAATATTCATACTCAATAAGTGAATAATACACTTGTTTCGAGAATGACAATATATAAAGCGAAGATTAATCATAATGAAACATTCCTTAGCCTATATAATGTAAATAAAAATAAATAAAAGTTTTATTACCGATGTATATAATGAATATACCATAACCAATAAAAATACAAAAATAGAAAACACAAAATACAAAGCAGAACATTTTGTGAAATAATTGAATATTGGAATGAAATGAAATGAAATGAATCAGTACAGTACAGTATGTATCTCTTACCACTGAAGAAAGTTTATCGGACAAAAAATTAAGGCAATCATCTCATAGATGTCATCAGAAATAGTCATTGCTTCATCTTTCACAAATTCAAAACATTTCTCAATCCATACTTTTATATATATATAGTGATCACATCGTCGTTGAATTCACAAAGGGGCGTATATCAAAAAATGGCGTAGTTTTTTTCTCGGGTAACAACTTAAGCAGAAGTTTATTCAATTGTTCTCAAAGTGGAATAAGTACATCAATTCCTGATCTTTCAGAAAATGGATCCATTTTTCTTCCGATAGTGACAACATAAAAGACTAGTCAACTTTAAGAAATTGTTCAAAACCACTTAGTTAATTCAACGACGACATATTTCAAATCAGGTTTACCTATAGAAAAAATATCCGTATTGCTCCCATTTTCGACAGTGATAGTGGAAATAATATGTCGATATGCGTATCGATAAGTTCGAACAAATAGAATTTGTACCCTTTTATCAGGAATCAAATTTATTGTGAATGTTGGTGTGCATTTCATTTATACTTTCGATGCTATTGGTTGGGATAACCATCTCTGAAATATGTAAATAAAATCATAGTTATGACTGACCTGACCTAATTTCATAATGGATTTTTGTAATAGGTTTGCTGGTAATAACGTAATAACGAAACTCTTTTTACTCGGAGGTGCTCGCATATTCTGAACATTATGCCGTAATGAAATAAGTAATTTCGCATGACTGCATATAGTGGGCACAGAGAATATTTCAAAGTGTTATCCATCATCCAGTTGTGAGCAGAATAATCAACTATTTGAAGCCATCACAGTTTCATGTAAGATGTGAACTCGACATAATTATGTTTATTCAAACACCGGCCGCATATACCTACCAGCACACTCGATTTTTTTGACAAAATTAATGACACGCATTCTCGCAAAGCATCAGCTAGCAAGTCCTTTATTCGACAACAAAAACTTTCTGCACGAATCACCAACGTCGCCTCAACGTCACGAAAATGAAGGGAGGGCAAAACATCACATCGAGCAGTCAAGGTGAGCATAAAGGCGAAGGGCTTCTTTTGTGGTAGGAATCGCTGAATGGGGCAAAAAGTAGAGAGCGGCGCTCATTATATATACTCATTGCTGAAAAAGGGTTGATGGGTTGCGGCACGAGGAGCATCAGTAAGAACTGCCAGAGATCGAGTCGAAACCACTTTATTAATGGGAATTAGGAGATCCGATGAATAAACCGCCGTCTGAGTGAATCCAGCCGAAGGAGAATTGCGACCAACTTTATCTGGAACGGGAAGTTTGGAAGAATCTCGATTGATGTTGTATGCAAGTGAGTGTAGCGAATTTTGCCAAGGGAAAACATATTTCCTTTAACGTACTTATTTCACGAATACGGCGAATAAATAAAATCGATTCGGTATATGTGGGGAGGCTTTCGGTTAGGTTAGACCCCAATTATTGGAGGTTCTATATAAGATTTCATTTCACTATATATATACTCAAATCAGTATTACGATAGGAAAACAAGTTGTATAACACGCTATTTTGTCGCACGCCAAGCGAAGCGAGGAGTGCTCCAAGTGAACAAGTGCGACAACGTTTCTTATAAAACGTGTATCATATGCAATTTTTTCTATTTTGAATTGATTTGAAGAAAAAAATTAATTCAATATCGGTAAATATCAGAAACATCTTCGATTGGTAACAATGATGACATTGAAATAATCAAAATCTGACGCACAAGCGTAAAGCCCAGTTTACAGTTGAACGATTTTGATTATTGCAATACCAGCGGTGAAAAATTCAATGTTGTTATTGTTTTTATTGGTCAATTTGAATCAAATTACACTCTGAATTGAAATTTACCAATTAAAACATTTAGTTTTTCACTGCTAATATCACCAAATCCAAATCGCTCAGAAGTAAACTGGGCCTAACTCTTTCTGACTTTCATTTGACAGTTCGATTGTACCAATCTCCGAAAAATAAAAAATGCGCATCGAAATAGAGGCTATTTCGACACGCATTTGCGTTGCACAATGACTTCATTATACAACCAAAATATAGAAAAATAATATTTTTATGTCACCCACCTTTCCATTCTGGGGGATGATGAAACAATTTTCAAAATAATCACCCTAAATAATTGCTCGATGAATCCAGAGATTAAGCTGTTTTATACTAATTGCTCTGTTTCGTTGAACATTTGAAACTACCGAGTGATTATTTTTGTTGGAAATTACCCGGATTGATCGTAATCCAAATGCTTTTCACAGACCATCGACGGCTGGATTGTGTATAATCTTCTTTTCAGTAAGTTCACTATTCACGTACTTAATTTGATGAATGGTCGGATTTTCACTAACGAATTGGATGAAAACATCTGATAGTATCCAAGCACTGGAAAGTCAAATATCCATTTTGTAAAAATGTATATAGAGTATCAGTATTCACGGTTAATCATATAGTTGATCTCTTTATATAACGGCTAAACTGATAAGAAGTGTTGAAGTTGTTAATTCCGTATTCCATTCTTGTTGTTTCTCCTTTTTTATATTTATGTTTTTTCTTTTTCCTAAATTTCATTTTATCTTTTCTATATCTTTCTTTTTATGATTTTTTCTTTTTTCAATGTCTCTTCTTATTTTTCTTTCTTCTTTGTATTATCTCTTTTTCATCTGTTGTCTTGGATTTCTTTATTTTCTCCTTTCTTGACTTTTACTTGGTTAATTTTTTCTGCGTCTCTTCTAGTGAGTTTTCCAGTCAAGTTGTTCAGATTTTTAGGGTCAGTATAACAATCCGAATGACTAGGACCATCTGTGATAAACAAAGTTCAGTTCATGATTTTATCGTTTGAGCGAATACGGGGTGGTGTCCATTTGAAGAACGCACGCATTCACGGACTTTTTCGTGAATTTAAGATCGCTCTCGAACTCCCCCTTTTCCATAATAGGTCGAATAAGGAAACTTTCCAGAGTGGATTATTTTCACGCCACCCTATCGGAGGGTCCTAATAGTTTTCCTCTCTGGTGGTGATCCAAAGTTCCAAGAATGCCTTTTGTAGGAAGGAGGTGCGCGCGTACGGCAATCCAATTCCGTGCGGATGAGCGGCAAGAGAATTGAATAACTTTTGGATACACGAATTCTTACACCGCATTACGAACGTTGTGAATTAGTATTCTCGCGGCAATGTGCTTCATTTCCCGAGCTCCGCGAATCGCGTTTTCGGTCTTCTTAATACCCACTGTCTACCGCATGCCTTTCGCGATTTAATAAAACCTTATCTATTACGTAACCGCAGGAAAGTGCCGTAATGATTACAATTAGCGGAGGGCCTGCTGAGTTTCAGCAGCGATTTTACTTGATGGTGAAGCGACGACATCACGCGTATTATAGGGCGCTACAAAAGTTGATGAAACCACTATGGCGGTGGGTATTCGACCTTTTGACGCGATCACAGCCGATATAGGCCTTTCTTTGATCCCGCTCTCGTTAAATGTGTTATGAGGTGGTCACGTATTTGAAAATAAACAGAAATCGATTAATCTATACGTGAATACGATTCAAAGAAAGTTCAGGAATCATATAATTAGCGTTCATAACATAAAAGTATATCAATTATTTGCTTCATTATTTCAGTATTCGATTCAGAACTTTTGATTGGAAGTATTTGCGTTGATATTGATAGATATTTCGTTAATATTGTGTGTTATACAATTTCATAAATGTTATAATTTATAGCTCCGAATCAAAGTGGGTGATGAATATATTTCGTATACGAACAATTTGACGTTTATATTCTGTAAATTGAGCAGATGTTTCCACTACAGAGTTGCAGTTGCGTTCTACTATTCTTAATTATTCGGCATGGCAAACAGAACACGTTTTCGTGATTCAGTGAAACCTTCTGAGCGGAAATTGCACTCAAGTGGTGAAATACAAGACATTTTCCTTTGTGTTTGTGCAGAACGAAATAAGATCGTGCTGCTATACATTTTGTAAAACTGAATTACGAAATTATTTCGGTAAATATCATGGGTATTCCTGATTTCTCCTAATTATCATTATAGTTGAAGTAGATATGTGATTCCATTATTCATTATATTTGCTGATGGTGAATGAGAACCTCAATCGGATTATTTCAGAAAATCGTTCACTTCACCCGCGCGTTCAGCAGTTCGAAAAGTCTTGAGAACAAGTCAAGTTCGCTGCTGGCTGAATAGTTTTCATCAGAAAATCAATGGGAATAATCAATGCAAATGTGAATGTTGACTAGATTTAATTATAACCGAACCGAACTGAACGTTCCTCGCTGATGCAAAATTAATTTTGTTTGCTCAGACTGAACGAATGAATGTGTCGACGTTGCTTTTGAATTAATTATCCCATTACTGAAATTAGCTCCAGAGAACTCCAACTCACGAACATAAATTTGACAGATCCGAATTATATTACATACCAGTATTTTCGGCGCTCGCTTCCTATAACTTGATCATCTCATCGCTATGAAAACAGGACTTAAAGTCGTGTGTTATATAGAGTAATAAGTGTTCACAAGTCAGAACCATCTCTCGAGTGAAAAGCCATCACGCCAATCTCAAACGTATAATGTATTCTCATCCATTAGATGATTTACAAACGCGGATGTAGGAAATAGTCGAGTTTTCGTACATTATGTTTCCAAATCGTCGAAAGCGTTGAATCATGATTAGGATTTTATTTAAAGTGGGAAAATGACTTTCCTTTCACTCAAATTTGTTTATCACATGAGCAAACAAGTTTTCAGAAATATGAATTCAACAAGAATCTTATCTTTAGATGACTTGATTAAGTAATGCGTCAAATTGTGTGGATAGAAATAACAAATGAAATGAGCTATTCACTCTTGATTTTCTTTCATCCGCCATCGAGTTGTTGATAGTCAAAAGTGAGATGCTTACAATACCTGGTGTAACTAGTCAATAGAAAAAGCTTCGTCAAAAGTTGTGGATGGATTTGGCTCAACGCCAACTTGATATCCATCATTTTTAATTCGATGGCCATCCTTTTCAAAAAATCCGCCAGGTGGCGAAGTGTTGATAAAATGGCGTCTCGCGAGAAATTATTGTTTACAAATTCAAATAAATGTGAAATGTGAGCGAAGTTTGAGGTGTTTGTTGCTCTGATGATATTCATAACAGTAATTTACCAGTTATACAATAGGTCAAATAACTATATCGAAGAAATACGATGTATTAATTCCATACGGGGGCTGTATTCAGCCAAGACATCAGAAATAAATTAGAATCTATGATGATTGTGGTCCACAAACAAATCATCATCCAGATATATTTCAGTTCCCAATTGTATAAACGAATGGTGAGTACCTCAATTCATGAAATATATAATCTGGACATAAGAAACATGACTTTGTAGCCATATAACAGAAGTACATATCACTATTGAATGGAAGAGGCCTCTGTTTAACAGTCAATAATCGATTGAAGACACCCCGATATTTTGTTGAATTCATGACTAGGTTCTGCTATGAGTACCCAAGCACAGCATTGCAGCAAGCTACACAATGAGATTGAAAAACTTATTGGACAAGCATTGAGAACACTATCTATCTCATTATCATTCAATTCATCATGTGAGTATATTTACTATATTTTAAAAACACATACAATAGGTACCTACCTAGATTCCTAGTCAAGTGCACATTTTTGTAACATATTTTGGATGAATGTGGCTATTATTATAAGTTATTTTGTAGGCAATTTGCTTTTTTGGCACCAAAAATTCACCTCATATGTAATTCTAGAAGATCAAAGATGAGATTTAATGAAAAGGAAAAAGTTTCTATATCCTAAATGATTTTCCCTGTATTTTTTTCATCTCTTGTGAGTAGGTTCTTGTATTTTCTATTATATTGATATACCTTTTCGAGTGATCAATCTATATTTGTCTAGCAAATTTCATGCAGAATATTATCTATTTACAGCAACAATATTTGGCTTTATTTTAATTTGAGATGTTATTCAAAAATATGTTTTACTGATAAATGTGTGAATTATGAAAAGTTTCAAATTCAATTCTTTGAATCCTAGATTAGTGATATAATGTCCTAGATACTATCATAAAATAAGTAATACTAAGATAACACTTTTTGCTTTTCAGGTTACTGCATAGACAATTGATAATGTGAGGAAAGTCTGAGAACATTCTCAATTCACAACTTCAATCAACTGGATGCACATCACCATTCTTCCAACTCTACTACAAGATATCTATACATTGGATTCCATATATTGCCCAATCACTAGTGAAAATTTCAATTTTTTAATTGAGAGTTTCAATTAATGCAATCCAGAATAATTTTGACCTTCTTTTTATTTATTTTTGTCAGTTATTTTGCATTCATTGGTAGATAACTATGTCTTTACCATTTTTATAAAATGTTTGTGTTCAAAAAGTTCCATTTATGCTTTTATGTACTTGAATGTATTTTCTTTTTTATTCACATACACATATGATATTATTAGGGAACTAACTAGTTTTCTTGTGTAGTATATAATATTGTTCATCAAATGAGTTATTGATTATAATCTGTGCTGACATTTTGTAAATGTAGATGAAGAATCCATGAAACAATCAGTAGATGGAGATTTGTTCAGTATTCCAATAAAATATATAATAAACAGAACTAGCAGAGTTAATCAATAAGAAGTATGCTGGAGGATATCAGTATCAACCTCAGAATGTATACAAATTGAAAAGTCAAGGTTTTCAAAAATTTTAACAATTGATGATGAATCAATAAAAAGCCTTGGAAAGTTTTTAATCATTTCAGTTTATTCTTTATAAACATTATCAAATGAAAAAATAGATTTATTTGCCATAAATTGAATATAAGAGAATAATGTTTCATGAATAGCTTGCAGTAAGGTGTCTGTGCAAAATGAGAGGTAATTTCAGGACTTTGTGACCATGTGTGTTATGCAAAGAAATTAAATTTCCTGAGAATCAAAGTCCTATAATAACTTCAATAAACAATTCCTTTCTTCTATTGTACATAAAATTTGATAAACAACATGATATAACTGAAACTTACCTTGTAGTGCATCAGATATGATGGGCGAGTGATAATATATTCTCTCATAAGTCAGAGGTTTTATTCAATTTGCATTAGTCTACATTAATACTTTGAATAGGTGTGTCTGTAACAAGCTTTCTTTCTTAATATATTAGGCTCAATAGGCTCCCATGGAAGAATATCAAATCTTGTACATGGTTTGGTTTGAATTTTGATATTTGGTGTCAAATAATGGAAAGGGAAAAAGATTGTCAACATAACACACCAGTTTATAATTTCGAAAAATTTATTCACATAATGGAATTTCCATAGTATGCGCTTTGATCACGCTTTGATCCTCTGATCTAGAGGAACATTTCTGCAACCTGTGTCCACTAAAAGGATCTCATCAGGATATAGTTTCCATTGAATATATAGTACATTGCCCTTTGCCCTACACAAAGATCAATTGAATAATATAGTAATCTATTTGATGAAATGCATGTGAATATATTATATTTTGACTAGATCTTGTATAAATAAACGAAAGAAGCATCAGGTTGTCCACAAAATCACAATGTTCACTATTCAGAATAAACTGAAACAACTAGAAAACACAATCGTAAAATCTCAAAAACCAGAAACATCCAAAGTCAAATTGAATGAAATGATTGTGAATTAAACACTTATAACACTGCTGGTCCAACTAAAAATACTAATTTCGAATCGAAAAACAAATTTTCAAATAATTTAATCTCGACAAAACTGCAAAAGCGAAAAATTTGTGACAGAACCGATTTGATCGCCATCTACATGTGAAATTTGGTAGTGTGGCCATCAAAAAACTCATCCAGTGATTTTGACGAAAAACAATTGAAGAATGCACACACCAGGTATTGTAAGCATCTCAGTCAAAAGGCTTAAAGCTGCCATCAAGAATAATAATTATTATAACTGATCTTATAAAGAAGCGACAAGAAGAAATAAATGAGGCAAGCTGAAGCAAACCACAGATTGTTATTCAAACCGTTTTATATATAATATTTTTCTCCTGTCTACTTGTAGGATAGTAAGTAGGTATACCTAAAATGACGTTATTTCCTGAGCATGATGAAAAATTCCATTCACGAAATCACGCTCGGTTATCCCTGAAGCTGGCATATTTTCTCTATACCCCAGCAACTCACCTATCCGTCTTATATTTGGACACTTCAGGAAATTCGTGGTGGACAGTTTTGTTTTCAGATAAATATGATATTCTATCCGCGAGTGGAAAAACCCATCAAATCGACCCCATACTTTTTCTCCTATCCGATTCTATCCGTTCAATCGACATTTGTCGCTGAGCTCTAATGTGATTGACTCTAGGGCTAGATCGAAGAAGAGGAATACGGATCAGGTTGGAAACAAACAATTTCCCTGGATGCAGTACTCGCAGTAATAACGGCATCCCATTTACGATTCAGCGTTTGTTGAACGTTGGTAGAGGTAGGTACGCGTCCAATTTGGGTGAAGGGCTCGGAAATGAATTGGTGTACGTACGTACGTACGTACGTTAGGCGTATTGTGGAGACAACGACAACGTTTTAATCGGCCTCTCTGATGAGACCGTCCATTGTCATATGGCATATCGAAATGTGGAATAAGGTGTGTCATTTGTGTCTGATATCTGTACGAAATTGCGAAACGTTTGATACAAAGTCGAACCTCTATATACGTTGTGGTTCCATTAAGCGGGATTCACAACCAAACTTTTTGCGTTTTGCTTTTTACGTTTCGCCTTCTGATTGGTGAAGCAAAATCTGGGATCGAATTGACGCTAAAGCGCATTCACAACAAAAACGGTTTTGTTTATATTCAAGTGAGCATAACCTCTACTTTGGAGTATTTAATCCATAGATCTTATAACGCTAGATCCGGCATCCTGTATAGTATTGTTTTGCTATAGAGGGGTCTGCAAGAAAATAGGTACTATATGATCACGTGGTACAACCCATATTTGTATGGACAAAAATAAAAACGACCAATTAATGGATTTAGCGTTATAATATCTATGATTTAGGATAAACATAGATGAAGGGAGAATTTAATCTATGGGATAAATCAGATTTCCAATTTCTGTTTCCTGACTCTCCAGTCTCCACACTTTATTGAATCCATGCGAACTGACACCGACGAAAATTGCTTCTTCTTTTATACCTTCCTACTTGAAGAGGAAAATATGTCCAAATATTGAAGTAACGGGTATTTACCATTCAGTAGACAAAATCATTATTGAAAGCGAATAATCACTATTATGAATATATACATGTCAATAAAACACCTCATAACCTTCACATATTACGTTTCTGAATTCGCAACGCAAAAAGCTGAGAATATTCAGCTTTTTGCGTTTTCAGATTCTGCTTCACCAATCAGAAGATGAAACGTAAAAAGCAAAACGCAAAAAGTTTGATTGTGAATCCTGCTTTACAGCACGAATTTGATTCGGTCCAAATAATCATTACTATCTTCGGGAGATAATTAGGTATATACTTCCGCTTTGGGAGGTATTGAAAGCACCATTCATATATATCCTGATGCCTTAAATTGCATATAGTTCTTGAATATATGTATTTGCTCTTATATGATGTTTTGATGTATCTTCTTGTGTCTAACTAAATATTCACCACCCGAAGTGATTCAAGTGAATTTGTGTAATTAGGGACCTAGATTAACCAACTAAACCTAAATATATATATTGAGAAAAGGGAATGTGTTCAGGTGATGTTACTGTTCTGAACTCTTAAAACCTCTAAACTCTCGTGAAAATGTCTTCTTCGTGAACCGCGAACACTGCGGCATCTCGTATATATGCTGTGCCTCTTTCCGATACCGATTCATCACCTCTTTTTTTTTTCATCCGGATCGTGGTAAACATCGTCGGAAATCTCCCAAGGCGACATTTCGATACCGCTACGTCCGAATCGTCTCATTAATTTTTCATTGAACATCCACCCCTTCGTTCGTTAGTACTTGTTTGATGGAATAACTCGACTAATTTATATTCGAGTTCTTTGTTTGGTGCGCGCCCTTTTTCCGAATAATCTCCCAAGGCTTTCGCCTCGAATCGGAGGGGCTTTCGGCAGCACTTTATTCCACCGCGACAGATCTTCCGCAGCCTCCGGGGTGATGAATAATCCACGTCTAATTGGGGATCTAACCAACGATGTAATACGAATACGAACATTATTCAAATATTGATGAGTTCGTCCCACGAGCACGACGGAGTGTCAGATGATTGATTGATATCGCTTTATTCTTATTCCAATATACATGTTCATGACGCGGAAAAGATTTTTCAAACGGAAACCACAATTGAAATAAATATTGATAAAGCTTGACTAACAAGATATTCATATTACTTTGTTTGAAATGAATTAAGTCCATATATACTCATAAAGAGAGTATAATCTTTGTGGTTAAAAATGGAAAAGTCATGAATTGGACAAAAATTCAATTTCAAATTATGTTTGATATTTTTAATTGTATAGACTATTTTCTCTTTCAAAAATTTTTGGTGGTATTTCATCATCAAATATATGATATTCAATTATACTAATTTTCATCAGTATCGACTTAAAAACTGTGGATAGGAAATTTGTTTTTTCTTCTACACATCAAATTATACCAGGTGATCATAAAATGAAAGAAGACATTAAAAAAGGGTTAAACATCACCGGCGTTGTTAGTCATTTTATCAAAGGAAACGCCATTAATCACTTCTCACAGGAGTGAACTATTCAAAAGACAGCTCGTTAGTTAACGTCATATAGTGATGGCAAATGCTTAACAGATATCTGATGCCAAACAGCCAGAAATTCCCTATGTTTTTCAATGGATGTCTGCGATATATGTGTTGGTTACGTATAGGCAAGTAAACTTCCTGTTGATCTCTGACGACGAAGGCAATATCATCGTTCGTTCTCGATTCTATAGATCTTTCCAGATATTGATGGCTGTCCACATTAAATTAGATAGTACAGATAGTAGTTCAATCAATCTACAGGGCTATTCAAATTCGAGTCTATGCATGGGGATTTCGATAACGGTAAGATAGTGTTGATGGTTGGTTAAATGGTGACAAAGTAGCGTATTTCAGAGGTTAATTATATGGATGAAAAAAATCTGACCTAACTTCTTCAGTTCTGGAGTTATACAGGAAAAATCGATAATTTCGAAATTATTCTTATGCCTATATCTTTTTATTTTAAGAAGATTTTTTTGAAATGTTGCCACTTTGCCATAGCAACTTTGTTGTAGCCTTTCCAAATATCTGAATAAACATTGAATACATTATATCGTATAAATTTGGCCACCCTCAACTTTTAATTTTCAAATACGGACCTGTATTTTTTATTGCATTTTTTTGAATGCCAAAAGTCATGTTTCATATTGACGCAGTATTTTCATCTGAATTACAGAGTGTTTTGGAAATATTGAACTATTACCAGTAAAATTTCAATTTTTTTTTAAATTCCAGCTGTAATTAAAAAAATATATCATAGAATAAGGTATAGAATGCATAGGATTTGGAAGAAAATCAACATTATTCGACGAAGATTGCCTTCTTCAAGGATTCATCCACATTTCAGTTCACGCAACCAATGATCACAAAACACTCTGAAATTAAGATGAAAATAATACGTCAATATGAAACATGACTCTTGGCATTCAAAAAAATGCAATAAAAATACAGGTCCGTATTTGAAAATTAAAAGTTGAGGGTGACCAAATTTATACGATATCCTGTATTTAATGTTTATTCAGATATTTGGAAAGGCTACACATAGTTGCCATGGCAAAGTGGCAACATTTCAAAAAAATCTTCGTAAAATAAAATGATATAGGCAAAAGAAGAATTTCGAAATTTTCGATTTTTCCTGTATAACTCCAGAACTGAAGAATCTAGGTCAGATTTTTTTCATCCATATAATTAACCTCTGAAATACGCTACTTTGTCCCCATTTAATCAACCATCAACAATATCTTACCGTTATCGAAATCCCCATGCATAGACTCGAATTTGAATAGCCCTGTATATATATGACGGAGGTACCAGGAATAGTCTTATACTTCCTTTATTGATATTGGTTGAATTGTAGGAATCCTTCAGTTTGAGGGAGAAAACCAATTTTATGTTTGCGATGGTTTACACTCAAACAATCACAAAGCCATCAGTGAGTTTTGTTGGTATATGGGGCATGTAGTTTTCATTCCCATTATATATAATAATCAGAACTGAACAGAATTGGATATTGGATATCGCCCTGTATACCATTACCATCATCAAACTTCAGGTCATTCATTTCGATTTCTGTTCCCTTTTGCAATATACCATTCGCGGAGTGAAAGTTGTATATATCATTAAGAAAGATAATATTAACGAGGTAGCCGAATTTGAAATTCAAAATGGAACATCAGAGAATACTAAAGATTTCAGTCATGTTTACATTCTTATTACTCGAGTCTTTGAACTGTGCAAGTTGCCAGCGGAAATTATTAGTGTTGTTTGCTATCAGAGCTCTTCGTGATACGCTTACACGGAGCGATGCTCATTCTCCGTCGTCTCTCATTATTAAAATGCACGCAGACACAGACAAAGAACAAGTGTATCGTGTATATCATCAGAACTGCGAATGACGTGGACAAAGATGAGACGTCCTCTAGACTACAGTAAAGTAACATTTCCCTGATTGGATATTAACTGTATTACGCAGCACCAGCAGCAGCAGCAGCAGAAACGGTGATATCAAATGGAATTTACTATTGAATGTGTTGAGTGAATGGGGGCAACTATGCAGTCATCAAAAGATACAAGATTTGGCTCTCCACATACAATCAAAGAAAATCTTTCACAGGATGGGACTTGGTGAACAGAACGACCCTCTCGAGCGTCATCTTCGCTTGGGGTCATCTCCCGATTGCTGTGCTCCGATAACACACCAGACTTGCGTAAGATACGAGCCGGAAATTTCGATGTAAACATCATCATAAATCTTGGAGGATATTCATTGGGCGACGGCCGACCGCAGAAAATTAATTGGGGCAGTTCTTTGTCTCCCCGCTAATTGCTCTTCCGCGACCAGAGAACATGATGGGGTTCACGAGCCGTTACATCGCTCGACCTAGCCTAGATGATCCCGAATATACAGAGATGTTTGTTATAGTGCTCGGAAATTTATACATGTAAAACTTACTTCGAATCACTGAAATATTTCTAACGATATCGGACATATTAATTAATTTCTTTTTTTTTCTGACTCCATGCTGTCGCGTATACTTATACTGACAATCAATGTAACTATTTTGATTCATGAAGATAATATATACCTAATAGTAGATGCTTGAATGGTTCATCTCTTACCACGTTGAACGAAATGGGAAAGCGGAGAATGCCAACAAGAATAGTAATTTACGTAACAAGTCCGGAAAATACTGTTTTTTTGGATGAGTGGACAAAATTCTAGGACGAGCGTAGCGAGTCCTGGAAGTCTGCGAGTCCAAAAAAACTGTTTTCGGGCGTGTTGCGTACACAATTTTTTCGGCAACCGTGTAGATTAACAAATCAAAGAAACACATTTCTTTATTAGAACAAAATTTCGAACATTTCAATTCTTATTTATATTAATATTTATATTAAAATTAGAACAATTGTTAATATTGAATGGATTCAATTTGTTTGAAATGCTTGGTATATTTAAGTGCCTTTTGTTGAAGTCAGAACAAGAAGGTAAAGTTTCCGTTTCACATTGATTGTTTTCATCTGATAATTTTTGAATGTTAGCTAATTTTATGTCAGATAGCTGTCAGTCGTTATTTTGCTGCTATGATAATGATCAACTGCATTTATCAAAACCATACTACCAAGATTTTCATATTTACAATGACAACAACGATGTGATTCTTCCCGGCCTAGTCCGGGAAGTACGTACTTCCCGGACTAGGCCGGAAAAATGCCACTTTCTCAAAAAAAAATCGTCTGGAAAGTACGTACTTTCCGGACGGTTGCCGAAAAAAACTTTTACATGCCAAATATTGTTTCTACATATTATTAAGAGCAAGAAAGTTATCGTTGTCTTTTACGAGGATGTGGAAACTATGTTCTGATGATTTTATATTATATTCGAGAATATGTATATATTATATGCGGGAGGTTTGAAAATCATATCTTATCATTCTTATTTCTCATACCTATATTGATGTGGAAACCATGATGGAAGAAATATTCAACATCTGTTTTAAGTTTCCTATAAAATGTCACGAAATTAATTCCATTCAACTTCAACGATTTTATTTTAGGTCTCATTAGTTGAAATCGATACATTTTTGCAAACATGTTTTGCCAAGATGTGAATAATGGAGATCGAGATCAATACTTGCGAGGTAGAAAGATTTTATATAGTAAAACGTAACAAATATTTCGTATTATGCGAACGTCTCTTGCTCGTTATTTTCAATTGGAAGATGATACCATCATGTTATATAATATCCTTCATGGAAGAAGTGTAATTAATAAGGGAAACTGGAGGAGCAATTCAATTATACGTCTTGTGGATTTTCCATCCAGATTTTACGCATCAATCGGCGGAAATATCATCGACATTATCCCGAAGTCATAAAAGATCTTCATGGAACGACTCAATTTTCATGAAACTCGAAAGTATTATGCACTCCAACGAAAATGCCGCCTTAAAACATTATCATTACAATAAAAATGTTCTCTTATGAAACGTATTTTCCTGCACTTTATTACCAAAGTGGTCTTATCGCAGCAAAATGTTCATTCGAGTGCTGCAGCCGTTTAAACTCGAAAAGTTGGACACGTCCCGCAATGGAAAAGGCATATAAAGATCGCGGTTTTCTTCCAGCTGACTCGGACGACCGATTCGATGTAATGAAATTCTCATTTCCCCCGTGCTTCGAGGAAGAGTATGCGGAAAACTGTTCATAGATTTCCAATGTTGAACTCTCGAATTGGCCGCCATTACTTTTACGAGTATGAAACGATGTGCCGAGGAAATGTTTAGTTTTGTGCCAACGCCAGTTTTCCGTGAAATGATCGGTGTCTTTATAAGGCCATCAACAGGTCCTATTGTTTTCTTCTTTATAATTCTATTAGAGCGGAAACTGGAACACATCTTGTATGATAAACTGATTTTGACTAGGGTTTCTTCAAGTTTTATTTTACGATATACCTATATATACGATATCTACCGATGGTTACGAATGATATCGATATATTGATGGTATATGAAGGATATAAGAAGTGTACTATGAGATGAGAGAAGTATAGCCAACCAAGAGTTTTTATCTTGTACCGTCCTGGGAATTTGAATTATCACAGCAGAATTTTGCGTTTTCAAGGATGTGAACGGGAAGTTGTAGTGGCAAATGTATCGCAGTCAATTTCCAGTTATCCGTCATTCGATAGTTGTCATCTTCATACGAAACATTTCCTTTTAGTGAAACTTCTAGAACAGGAAATTTTGGGGAGAATAAAATCAAATGAAAAACGAAGAAACGTTGGAATCTATTGGCTGAATGCGGCACAGCTTCGTGATTAATTTGGCAAAATAATTTGTTCAGGCTTGCTCGGCGTCCCAATTACCCTCAGTTCTTATTAAATTAGAGTAGGGAAGTGCTAGGCATTTTAATTTTTGTTTTCGTCTCATTTTCCTCTTCCACAAGCCACTACAACCAGGGGCGTGCACTTCAACGTTCCGATTACATTATCCAGCCAGTGAATTTGAGCTTATACGAGTCATAAATTCCTCTCCCAAAAGAATATATAAAATGTCACACATTTCATGCTTATATGGGTGAAATTACTCGGTATGAATGCATACAGGTAACTGATGAATAACGATTGTGATTCTATCAATTTCTGAGTTGTTGTTGTAAAATTTCTTCATTCTCTATATTTTATCCTTGCGTCAGTTATACAAAATGCGCATTCAAAATACCTATCGTGTACTTCGTAGACGGAACAAAGAACTGCTTGAGAATTCTACTTTTCGAAGAAATTATTCTTGACATAGTGAAACAGTGCCTCGAGCAACATACGAAATTGGTGCCGCGGAATCTGTAAAATATGAATGGTGAGCAAACATAAAACTTCGAAACCTTTGATTTACTCTACTTCGTTAAACGGATTTAGAACGTTCATTCTCCGGAAATTCACTGCTCTAAGTCTGTGAAGTATGAAGCAATTGCGGATGGAGAGGCGGTTTCAGACAAATTGGAACGTGAAAATCTAGATGGATCCACAGCGATTGCTTGAATCAAACAATTCGATTCGACATTACAAATTGTTCGAAATATAATGGGGTAAGAAACAATGGCTGTATAGCAGCATTGCGGACCATTGACTAGGTAATAATAAATATCTCATCAATCTACCAGTGGAAGTAATTATATAGTAAGGCGATTCTATTTTCTATATCAAACACCCAATTTCAGGGATATTACCTACCTAAAAATATGAAATGTTTGCGTTTATATGGTATATTTCTTCTATACATTTAGAAGAAGGTGAACAGAGAGAAGGTGAACATACGTTTCAGTATTTTATTCGAGTGCGTTTTTTTGGTTTCATAAACTTAAGAAGAACCGCTATGAGTATCTATATAGATGAATAGTTTGTTGAGAAGAGTTCGAATACAACTAGTGAAGTTGTTCTGAATTCATATTCATCCGAAATTCGCAATCAAGTAGGATGCTTTCCTTCAATGAGATCTTTTTATTATCGTGATGCAACGCGACTTCGAGAGTTGGAGATGAGGTTGATTCGAATTTCCACGAAACTTTTTGATTCCAACTGGTTCATCTGAGTGCCCATAAAATATTCTTCAGAAGGTCGTGGAATACAACCGATTCATTTTTCAAATCACGATGGCGCTTGTGAAACAAAATGCATACGCCACGCGGAAGACTCTTTGTTCCCTGTTGATACACAAATCATAAACATTCATTCACTTCTGTTCCGGAATGAATGTAAAATCGCGTTTGATATGAAAATGAGAAATAATAACTTCCGGCGATGAATCATAAATGAACAGAAAAACGAACAATATTCCGTATATATCCATCGAGGGTGGTGCATGGTAGAACGAACAGTATGAAAGCTATAATATAGCGTCAAATATCTGAGTTTGGACCTGATAATGAAAATCTTGTTTAACTGCCTGAAAATCAAGCATCCACAAATCAATTATATAATAAAATATGTTGATGAAGCAGCTACAATTTGAGGTATCAACCGCCCAATAAAAGGTTCCTTTAACCATGCATTATTGTGTTTGTGGTGGATATAGATATATTTTCGAATTCATCATCCGACAGTTATACCTACTTCCCATCCTGATTGTGCATTTCTGTATGGAGTGCCGTAATCCTGTTCATCACGAGGTATTCGAGTTCAGTTCTGATTGGCTGATGGCTGTATACATGATGGAAATCCTTCGAAATGCGCTGATGAATGCGTCTATTGGAGGTGAAAGATTGCACAGCAAGTTGCCGTTGATGAATTAGAAGCGTTATCTAACCGACAGAGTGTTGGCAGTTCTGTGCAAGTTTAACGACTAATTGAGATGGAATCGGGTCTGATTAATTATCTATTGTTACTTGTTAACGATCACCTATGGGATTAGAATAATGTCGTTATTTTTATAGTATTGGTTCAATTTTCCAGAGTTTTATTGTTCCATGTAACATACGAATTGTCTCGTCGACTATGATCTGAATAAGAGTTCTTTTCTTAAATTGCAACATTTTGCCTATCACCATATCTGTATGACTGTTTTTAATCCCTATAAGTGTGAAGATATGATCTGTCAATAATTGCTCGAGGAGAAGTAAACACGCAAATAAAAACATTACCTATTTGTCGAATTTCGCCATCAACTGGAGACTAATCTCATTTGAAACTTCTGAAAAGCTTCGAGCGCTTTTGCCTTGTGCTGCTCGAGCTGTTTTTTCGTTAATTAATCTTTCAAAGGATTCCACTTGGGAGAACTTTTCTAATTTGCCGTATTATTATTCGATCTTCTTATATACCAGTGATTGTTAATCGATTCTCTGATTTGGACCGTTCTCTTCGATTCGAGGGTCGTACACATCTTAAATTGCGATATAATGTCATTTTGAGGAGTCTCTCGAATATCCCAATTTCTATAGTGGCTTCTATGCTGTATTCGAGAAATGGCATATCCCAATAAATACATCGATGAATTCTGCTTAAACTATTTCAGAAGGAAATTATATTTTTCGAGAATTGAATTGAGTATTTATTAGGTCAAGTTTCAAGGGAAATCGAATAAGGTGACATGTTTACTTTCAGGATAATAACCCTCTACATTTCTTGAAATACTTTCGTCTAGTTCGTTATTCTCGTCAACCTCACATTGATAGAAGTTTTTTTTTATTAAGATTAATATTACAAATTGCGACACTCATTTCACTAAAGGAATATTATTTCACGTGCTGTAAGGTTTTGTTTTATCAGTGTTACCTCGAATGACTTTGGTTCTTGAATTGATCGTTCGCTATACTTGGAATGAATAGTATAACATATATTTCATCACAAAATAGTAAAATTGCTCTGCTCCTTTGTCACACAGCAATTTGATATATTTCAAAGATGTATCTCCACTTGAAATGCATCTAGAACTCTGTGTTTTTGTCTGATAACTTATGCACACACCTGATTCCTGCCATTTCGACGAACAGTGGTACTGCTAGTTGAATGAAACTGCATTATCATTGAGTGCGCGGAAGTTCAGCAACACCGGAGTCCGGTACATTCTTCCGGGACCTTCAGACAAAACAGATTTACTGCTTCACATCGTATATGCGGCGAAGCGCCCCTCGATATACTTGGAAGAACAAAAGACGTCGCCCTTGCAGGCCATAAATAGAGGCCCTGGAGTTGTTTGATTGGATAAAGAAGCCATTGTAAAGTAGCAACGGTCCATTAAAGGGCCACTCAAGAGGGCGAAAGGGCCGCTTTTGCCGCTGCGTGATACGTGCCTTTGCGGTCTGCCGCCCTGCTCCGGACGAGGTATATACGAAGAAAGATATTCCGGGCAACTCCCCGGACTCGGTCGCTTACTTAATGCGGGCTCACGGTCTGCCGAAGATAAAGCGTCCACTGGATGTTCCAGATCTCAGTCGACTCGTCATGGAAACATATTTAAATTCTTCACACAGCAGAGTTTGGCAATTGGCAGACGCTGAGTTTAAACTTTCTACCTTTTTGTCTATTTTTATGGAAAGGTCAAGTAATCGAACGTTTTTGGCTGATGGAAAAAGTGACCGCAGCTTGAGAAGGAATTTGCAGCAGTTTTTGAAATTGCCTTTTGAGGTGACTCCATCCGAAGAATAAATTGTTGTATATAGCTGCGTAAATGTTAACTATACAATATCAAATGTACAAATTCACATCCACTGAGAAATTTTGTTCCAACGAGTATAGCCAAATGTAAGTTTTTTCTTTCTCGCTGCTTATATTTCACGAATGTCAATGCCCCAAAGCTCCACTTCTGGATATCGGTGAAGTCACACTTTCATTACGTAGAGAGTTATATTTCAGTGAAATACTCGAAATGAGAACATTTCTTTGTGTGACGCACGTACGGAGTTTGAAACTTTCCGAATGTGCCTTCTATTATTCTCTATATATTTATACTGTGTCTCATTTCATGTTCAGAATTGGTTCTCCTCGCTTTTTCCCATATAATCCGTGCAAAAAAATCCTGCACAAAAACCACGGGTGCGGTGATATAAAAAAATCAAAATTCTTAACTAGGACAAATGATGAATATCTTCACTAGAACTTTATCGCCATAATTCACTATCCACTATTCATTATTATCTGAATATACACTGATGTGAAATTAGAATATATTTTAATTGACAGATAAATTTGATATCGAAGTGCGTATATAATACACGAGGATAATAATAATAATAATAATAATGTCTTTATTCATCATCATAATGGCAATAACACACAAATTTTGTTCATTATAATATGATGAAAAGGAGGAGTTCAGCTATCTAAGCTGCTTTTAAACCCAACCTCGAAAGAAGAATAAAAAACAAAAAATAAGTTGAAAAATACTGAAAACAATACAATATAATTTTTTTTATATATAATTATTAGTTCCATAAATTCATCAATATAACAAAAAAAAACTGAAGTATCCAACAATTCATATACCTATTAGGATGATGTTTACTTTTCAGCTTTGTAAAATAAGTCAACTGCGAAACTGTATGGTTTCGCCGAATGGGAAATAAATCCTAGTAAAAGCAAGAATATGTTAGTGAAACAATATTTTATAAAGGTTGCGTGAGTTTGGCGTATTTGATGTAATGCGAAATTAGGTAACCGTCAACTTTGTGAACTGCCTTCATAATATTCTTGAGCCATTCTTCATAATTCTTTGAAGCAAAGTCCCTTCCTAATTGGAAACTCTTTATCTTCTTATTTATTCGTCAAGTAAACAAGGCAAAATTCAGCATTCACTTAAAAAGAAGATTTTGTGTTCCTATTCATCAGTGATGTTCAGAGTTGAGCAACAACAATGTATAATGACGGGATTTGAAATGGATCTTGCTTGCTTGCTTGGAAAAAAAAAGAAAATACATTGGATTTATTTTAATGACGTAGATTTCCTTGGCAGTCCAATAAAGCATCGGCCCATGAAAAAACGTATCAGCCAACTGAGGAAAAAACGCAGCGAGATATCACAAAGGAAACATTAATTCGATATAGCTACAATTACATTTTCCCAGATACAAACCAATTTTCCATTTATCCTGACAAATAACGACAATAGAAGACAACAATGGCCGAAGAATTTCCGCTATATCTATGTCAGTCCGGTTGCGCTTTTCATCGCGAAGAAACGTGACAGGGGAGATTCCGCAGATAGACAATAAAACAAGGGTGTAGTCGTCTTAATTTTATTTTGTTTTCCCGCTTTCTACGTCATCAAGGCTTGTCTGCTTTGGGTGTATTGTTTTTGCTAATATACTGTAGTGTATAGTCGATCGATATTATAGTATAAGTAAGTATGTACGAATTAAGTCAAATGTTGTTTCGTCTCAATTTGGCAAAGTTTGTATTCCTTCATCATGTGATGTGATTTTTCATTTGTTAGCTTCCATATTATGTTTTTGAGAAATTGTCAATGAAATTGTGACTTCACGCATACGTACATAATATATATCTTTGATGAAAAATTGGGATGTATGATCGCATCGTAGCAAGGATTTTTATGGCATGCCTGAAAGACATTCGTTTTCGCCGTATTCACTTTATACCTCATTCTCCAATGTGAATTAATGCAGAGAACAATATAACTACTTGCCTTAACGAAACAAAATGACACGCTCTAGCCAAACGACCTCAATTAAAACAAAATAATTAAGCGTAGTACCACTTCGACGAAACACTAAAATAAATTCTCATGAAAATATTGCCGTCAATTTTTAAATGCCCGCCATTTAGGAATATGGCTCGACTGGGTAATTCACAGGATGATAATTATGAAAATAATTAGCGGTTACTTTGGCTGACGTTGTGGTGTTGAAAAACTGCAAAGTAAAAATTGTTACGGTTGATTATTTCATCTCAATCCCCGTCAGAACAACTGAAATTTTAATTTAGTTAATAACTTGAACCGTCTGCGTAGCGAGAAAGGTATAATATTTAATAAAACCATGCCTCGAGAGAAATAATTCATTTTGTGGTGGGGTCCCATGAGGAAAAACATTTTTATCAATTCAAAACGAAAGAGAACAACAGCTGAATATTTTGTGATTACAGCACTATATACATCAGTTTTAATATATCGGTAATATTCAGTCCAGATTCTTAAACTCCTGGTTTACCGAGTAAAACAAGTATATTCTTCAATAAATCAAGGAAACTATAACAGCCGCTAGAATAGATATTCGATTAAGATTTTCTACAAAAAGTCGGTTTTGTTTCAGGTTCTGTGGGTACAACAACAACACGAGAAGAAACGCGAGAAGCGCGATTTTTCGCAAGATCCATCTCTGTCGCCTTACAGCCAGTTCGTCAGTGAAATAACGCCCTCTGCTTCTTCCGCTTTCTATGGCCAACCCCGTTACAGAGCTGCTCCATCCCTGTCTTTTCCTGATCCGCTATTCAGGGAACAATGGTATTTGGTGAGTTGATTTTTTAAGTTGGTCCTACTGTCGTTAAGTTATAGCCAACGGAACGCAATCAGAATTCCATGAAAATGAATCTGCTGATTTTGCATGCGTAGTGATTTTTACTAAATTCTCAGAATGTTTTTGTCATAGTTATCCACTTACTTATTAGATGCAAATCAAGAAAATTTCAAAGTTGAAGCTCATTTTTCACTATTATGATGATCAGGAGATCAATTTCCATGCACTCATATCGTATGGTATACCATGTATTAGTAGAAACTTTTCATATAATGGAACAAGCTAGATGGATGTGTCTGTATAAACATAACGCGTGGTATATTATAAATCCCGATTATACCAATCAGCGTTTCGGTGACACGACACAGCAGCAGCATAATAGTTATCACCGACTGCACGTCGTAATTTATTTGATACGTCATTGCATTTTGCGTACTTTCGAGGATTTGTCCTGATAATCCTAATGCTGATGCACAACAAATTGTCGCCATCATTCATCGTTTCAGTCAAATAGATGACTACATATATGTATATATATACGAAATTGTAATATCCGTTTGATCTGTACACATGTATTCCTATAGGTATATATATATAAGCGCCCATTAGCGTGAGTCTGTTGTTGAACGCTTAAGCCTAACGAAATCCCTCTAAGCCGATCGAGTAAATGCACTCGGAACATTATTATATCCAAGAAAATAAAATTGAAACTGCTGTAAGATTAAACATATATTCCTATACGAAAGGTTACATTCTAGTGATGTATCATGGAGATTTCTTGTGTGAAAAGAGTTGAAATTGAGAAAAAAACAATAAGTATAGCTGATGGTTATCTACCATATACATTATATATATATCTCGAGTAATGTTCCGAAATATACTATGTTCACATTCGAACTTCCAAGCATAACAATTAGTGTGGGTACGCTTACTCACCAATCACACTCTCTTGATGCCTACTAAATAATAATCGGCTTTCTATATCGACCATGCGAAGAACAGCGTCGATTTCAATTAACGAGAATAACAGGAAATCATGTTCCACTAATTGATATCGCTTAATTTATGTCACGATTGCAGCATCACTTGCATACCAATTATTTTGTAGATATATATTTGTACTGATTTATTCCGTTCATTAAAAATGCGATTGATATATCACCATTTTCTCGTGAATTATATCCTCTTTTTACATTGCCATCGGTTACATCAATATGAATATTCAGCGATACGAGGCCATCCGAACATTTTTGCGATTTACATTCGCAATGAGAGATTAAAAATTGTTAAGTTTGTATTGGATGATGGTGAATGAATAAATTGAAAGCCGTTTCAATTTGCCAAATCAAACTTTTCAAGTGACAGCAACTCCTCATTACCAGAATGCTATAAGCAATCTCATCGATGTGTAAATGATTTGTTCGTTGACAAAGTAATACCGTTTTGTCATGCGAGGAAAATTGAGCAATTCGGAAAAGTAGATCTCATTCGCATAACAGTTCGAATATGGTAAAAAGGCACTCCACTATAAAATTTTATCTCTTCGAAATATGTCCGACCGTCTCAATAATCTATTTTACATCTTTTCCATTTCGTGCTTTCCTTCCGCTTACTGACAAACGTGTTTTCTGAACTCTCATCTGCCACTTTTTCACGCAAAAATGAGACGAATCGAATCTGAAGAGTGGTTCTTTCGACGAACATGCTCATTTGACTCGACGAAATTTCACTTCATAATACGATCATTCCCTCAATCTGATGGACCTAACACCGAACAGTGAACTTGCTCATATTTCAGATCATTTTTATGAAACTATGCATTGTTTCGATATAGAACTTCATGGAAATGAGTAATTTAAGTCGCATCTACAGACTTGCGTGCATCACGCAGTTTTTGTATTTTTTATTCTTTATTCGAAATAGAACATGTAGAACATGTAGAATCGATAGTTGAGAAGAACATTTATATCTTCACATGGACACAAGGTTTAAAAAATAAGAAAACAGCGAGTGATTCAAAATATATATTATGTTAGATTCTGCTACGTCTCATCATATTTCAATTTTATTTTCCATTTCAGACGATTTCAAACAACTATATTATAGTCTCGCCATGCTAAACGTATATAGGAAATCTCCATCTAAATCTTCAACTCTACACACAAACTCAGTGTCTTGGATAATCATTACCTGCTTTTTGGTTTTGTATGTGATTTTGTATTCGATTTTTTATTCCATTTCGTTAATTTTGATCTGTTTTTTTTTTTCACCTGATTATGTCTAAAATAGGTTTTAGCAATTATTAAATCGCTATTTTGCTGCAAAATTCAATCAATCAGTAAGTTCTGAGCAATAATTGAGTTCATCTACACACAAATATGATTTGGTGGATGCTAACATTTGAATTATTGGTGGATGCCTAAAGTTAATTTTTTTTGCGAATGTTTGAATTGAATTATAAATATTTAAAATTTGGTATAAGCACGCAGCATGAATTTAACATTGTTGGCAATATTTTTCATCGTCGATCATAAATGTATACATCAAGTACACGATAACATCGGAGATACTTTCACATTTTGTGTATATTCCTCAAGGAAACTTATGAATAACCAAACAATAGGTATAATTATCGGCGATTGTCTGGTCTGGTGCATTTTTTTTTCATATGGGGAAGAGCTGCCAAGTTGATATTTGCATTAAAAAAATGTAGGTATCTCCGTGCTGTCAGTTTATAGTCGCTCATAAAAAATTCAGCCATGAGATAGTGAGTATATAAAATGTTTTATGCGAGGCTGTAAACTACGGAGGGGTGAAAAATCTTGAAGAATAAAGTGAGTGTCAAATTAAAGTCTCTGCCGAAAAGACGAAGTGGCAATTTTGAGAGGCAGATAAGACGTTGTAATAAAGATATAATAAATAAAGCTATTTTATTATCTCATAAGAGTTCATTCTACTGAATACGAATCCTTTTTTTATTAGTGGCAATATACAAAGGAACTCATATACGTATATGGAATAATTCTGAAAATATCGTCTGATTTTTCACGCGCCACTCTGCATAAATAAAGGCGTAGTTGCTGAAAGGGGAGGACCTTTTGTTCCTCCTCGCAGTATAATAGATACTTGCAATGAATTTCAGGACATAGCATATTACACGTATAGAGCGCCGATTACCGGCCTCCATGAATATGTATCTACTCCGGACCGCGAATAACATTTTGCCTCGTAAATTCGAAAAATCGATAGCAGTGGTATTACTTGGAAACCTCAACAGAACTCAATGTCTTTATTTGAAGTTGAATAAGTCAATACGAAAACTGTGGAAAATATTTCTTGTTTGTCTGAATTTCAAACCGTTAGTTCTTCATTTTTCCTTTTTTCTGTGCATCAGATTTTTTAAAAGGAAGAACTTATACGAGGGAATCCGAAATGGATATCATTGTTCGGACCTTGATGGTGAAATTTATGGGCAGAAATATATAGAAGAAAATCCTACGAGTACGCCAATGGTGGATGGTCCGTCTGTATTCAAAAGATAGATGGGAAACCCGGAAATAGCGATGCCTTTGTGCTCGAGGTATTCTGATGCAACTACCTTATACTTTCGTGCAACTTCAAAGAATCGGCGTACCGTGTTTAGTGTCAGTTTCATAAAAGATGCGGGATGAATAAATTCTCATGTCAGACGTTGTATTATGCATGGAAATTTCGAAGAGATGGACACTGCCATTCCGATGAAAGGAGAATACTCAAAAATGGTACGCTCTATATTGCATCATGAATAGGAAATATTAGTTGACATAGACTCGAACACACACGACAGTTATTTTTTTCAATTTTCAGAGCTGCATGAAGTTCATAATGTATAAAATGATTCAATGCTTGAACATTTTCAATAAGGTTCGAATACGTGACTGTCGGAAAATTTTCACTTTTGAAAAGTGACGCATTTTCTGCTGATTATTGATAATTTATCAATCAGCCACCTACTGACAAGGTAATTCATTTGATATAAAATTCCTCCTTGTTTCTCCTATCTACTTATCATAATCTAGGAATAAAATAACTGAAATTGTGGTAGGTATATCTTTGTGGTATATAATAGATACTAGTCCTGCAACGATCACAATCATAATAACTGCATCCGAAACGGTTCGGTATTGATTTGGGGGAGTGCGTATCTTCACAGCCTCGCAGCCTACATTATGGCCACATTGCATCGCTGAAAGATTCGTATAAATGCGATCAGATAATAGATACACGGTGCATCATTATTCGTTTCGCCACCAATTATGCATAAATGAAATGTATATATCTCCCATATCCGGCCAAAACTCTACTTCGTGATTCGCATCAGAAAATGAACCAACAACACATCATCAAGTGCATTTGTTGAGGCTTTACTAAATATTTAAATTATGTATTTTAATTCACATCAACTGCAGCATATTCTCTACAAGTTCAGGATCATTATAGTTTCTGAAGACATAAACATTCGAGATTGGAAAATAAATAAAGGTGGAAAAATAAATCCAGATGATTTTTTCCTACCCTTATGTGGCAAAGTTTCCAATTAGAAACTCCGTTGATTCAATTTTCATCGAGGATTTCAGCATACCCGCGCCCTGATGATACTATCTGGTCCCGTTTGGGGGAGACACCCTTCCATCGAGTTAATCCAACCGAACTGAAAACTTTTATCACTGTTCAGAGCCTCTCTGGTCCTCTGCGAATATGACAAATTCAGGCATTATAAACTCGTTCTGGGCTATATATACGACCTGGTTGCGTTCTGAACTTTGCAGATTAATTTAACCATTTATGGCAGTAAATCAACATATTACCGGTCTGCGAATGGGGATTTATCGTCGACAGTGGCCGCTTCTATTCTACTTCGAAATGTTTAACTGAATATCTATTTATATAATGAGTCGCTGAAACACTGACGTTCTTTTAAGCACACGACGTAAATATTTCATTTTAAACTATTCGTAACCCAATGAACATGTTTCTCAACGTTATTCCACCACATATATCTTATAACGCTATAGATCTAGTATCCAGGTTATTTGTTTTGTAGGTCCAGGGGGGTTGAAAGTACTAAGCCATTGATTGGTCGTTTTAATTTTCGTCCATTCATATGTGTAGTACCTACTTTCTTGCAGACCCCTCTGATACCAAAAAAATACTACAAGATGCCCGATCTAGCGTTATAAGGTCTATGTTCCACCGCATCATAATTTACCGTCATATCATCAATACTGATCATTATCATCATTATGGAGTAAACTCCATTATCATTATGGAGTAACCTCCACTCTGCCGTGAAAAATATTTTTTCAACATAGATCGCTGAATTTCATTTCCATTTCGCCTCAGGCGTATCCGTACCTGATATTGCCAGTCGACATGTTGACTTAAAGTGCCTCTTTACATACATACCTACACAAATCGAATTGAACGTTTCTTTTTTTTTTTTTCATTTGAATATTCCGTGAAATCTCTCGAAACACATCGAGCTAATTGAATTTGCAAAGGAAATTGCATCTGTATCTCTGGAGAGAAAATTCAATTGGAATAACTTTTTCCTACTATATCCTGGTTATTCAGCTTATCCCTATCTACGTAATGAGATGTATAAATTTAACGGAGATTGCATTGCTTATTGTCTATTTAAAATAGAGTGTCATCCTTTAATGGCTTTTTGAGCATTCAGCGAACCACTTCCTTGCTCTTTGAGAGGAGTGGTTGGCAAGTTGAATGTATTAATCAAAATCCAGTTTCCATCAAAAATCCATTGGGGATGATCTATTACAAGTGATTCAGCTCGACTATACATTTTATGTGCGAACAAGAGGGTCGATATATAGCAGTTCATTTTGAAATCATACGTTGGGATTGACAGTTCTGTTTTTTACATCATAACCAAAAATTTAATAATGAAATCTAATGTTAAATTTTCATTCACAATGTCTAAATATTTTCGAAACGTGACATTTACTATTTCATCAAAAATTGATAATCGGTAATCCTCGGGGAAATATAGATAATTTCGATGAATTTTATGTCGATGTGCAGTCGCTATGACAAATTCCATTTCGAGTGAATGTTCTCTTGTCCTGCAACCAATGACTTTCTCTACTACTTTTTATTTGCTTGTCCCTGTCTAAGTTCAATCTAAATGCATGGAGTGCAATTTCCATAGTGCAGAAATTTCGTCTGTGTTTTCAATTTCGGGAAATGGATTATTCGGCAATGCCAGACCGGGGAAGCGTTCTCTATTCAGGGCGTATGTCGTGTACGTTAGTTAACAGTCGAATGAAAAATAAAAAACAAAGCTCTTTGTAGTATAGAGACGAACGCCACGCTTTTAACATGCCATTGATGAATATTCAGCGGGTCCGAATGAAATTGAAAATTATTTCATAGCGCTCTGCTCCGTCTGACCCGCGCTTTTTTTTTCCTCATCAACGTGCATCCATATCCGCGGAATAAAATAGAAGTGTACCTATTCTCTTTGACCATCACAATTATTATTACGCACCACCAATTATTCCGGAATACCTTCACCATACCGTTATAGCGCATTCACCAGCATCAATAATTTCTGACGTGCGACTTCACCAATAATTCAAATATTCTCGATTTTACTTGCAATCGCATTTCTTATGTCCAAACAATGATGATGATGCCAAGAATTTCGAAAACGACCTGTATAGAAATCTGTTGAACGAAATGGATGTTCGTTGAACTGGTCAAAAATTGTTTCGTCTATGATTATGCAAACACACCCTTATATTAAGCGCAAAGTTCAAATTAATTTCTTATCGCGCCATTATTATTTCATCCCTAATGAATTCATGTCCATGTTAGTGTAATTAATGCAGAAAGCAAGCAAGAACTTGCGGGACACGAAACTCCACCATTATAACTCCATTTCAAACTTTTGATATAATGAACTTGTCAAAAATGGAATGGTTTATTATGCATTCTCCTGTGGGATGAACACACATTCTTGAAGAAAATAATTAAAAAATCAATGCTATTGCCTATTCCTATCAGTTGGTTATATCTCGCCCACTATTAATTGTCTCTTTGATGTAATAAAATGTAAGCTCACAAGCTGTTTGTCATTTGACATTCCGATTCACATCAGGGATAATATTATTTTTCTGAATAACTTGAAATTTGCAGTAACATCGTCATGGTTAGTTCTCGTTGGTAGAAAGCCTCTCCAAACTTTCAACAATATACAATAACTAAGTCCCTTTCATTTGGTTAATCCAACCGATTATAAGGAAAAGATGATTACTACAAATAATCGTAAAAATGAACAATATTGTTGTTTAAAATTGCCCCCAAAGTATGTTTTTGCCGAGGTTTTTGCACACCCATGGTATACCTATCATACAAATATTGGCCAATATGATGTCTGCAAACAATTCCCCAGAAACTCCATGTCGAAAATCAGAACTCGCTATTTGTGTGAAATTGGAATGAATGGAACTCTCGATCAAGGATATTAATTGAAACCGATTTACATTGATGAAATATTCGTAATCCGTACTATTCTCTATATTTGACACGTATATGAGCCGACCACATCTGCTGCCGATATTTTCACAATCGCCGTCTGCAGTCCCTCGGCAGATACACAATCGAATTATGAAGTTATAGACGCCACGCCGTACAGCAGTATCGCAAATATTTCACCTGCAAACGCCAATTATTATTGAACTGGGGCAAAAGTCTCAGGTGGTGGCACTGCGGAACACTCGCTTGAAAAAAAAATAGGAGAGCACGATCAATTGAATTGTTAGAGAAAGTCAAGAGTAGGTACGCATCATCATCAGGCGTGCAACAGAAATTTTTACATTTTAAGAATTGTCAGTTCAGTAAAATCATTCTTCTCTAAAACGACAATATTCCTATCGGCGACTATATATGTTTCAAAATATACTTTTTGTCTTGTTAATGATTCACCTAATCAATCGTATTAGGTGCGGAGATGCCCGTTGCAAATTCAAGATGTAGTATTTTGGATAAACAGATTTCATATCCATGCAAAATAAAAAGTTATAATAATTTTCAATTTCAATCTGAATTCTAAATAAAACGTGAGATAAATATCCACTATAAAATCCAAAATATACTGATTTGATGGAAATTTTTCTAATTATAACAATTTCATTATTAAATTATGTTATATACTGAAAAGGGGGAGTGAGAAGGCTCTATGGAATAAACTGTTGAATGCTGTTAGAATTGAAAGGGGTGAACATTTCCCGCCACTGATACTGAATACCAAAGCAAGTAACACCAAAGTTTTCACAAAAATACTGAAAAAGTGCATTCCAAAATATGAACAAAAGGGGAGAGTGAGATTGTAGATATTGCCTTCAGGGTCCACGTGAGGTATATATAGTCGCGATAACGTGTGAAATTGACAACAGTAAATTTTCCCAATAAACGGATTATGAAAAAAATACCACAATTTTCGAGTATCTACGTCAATGGTGAAAGACGGTCGGCATTATTCTCTATCTTATTAGCCGTCTCCTCTTCCGGCCCTTTCAGCAAACACAATCGAATTATGGAAGTTGAAGTTTGTTAGCGAACACGCGGAGCAAATTCCCCTGTGCGTCTCCACGCCACCTGATTAGGTTAATAACAATTAGCAATGGAGGACAAGGACGAGCTTCCGGGGACACTTCGGCCGAAGATTAACGGAAGACGGATGGACTACCATTCCCTCCCTCCGCAGTGTCATTCTCCACCCAATTGTAGCGGCGAACCAGCCGAATATCACAGAAACACAATAAATGTGAAAAATATTGTTGACAATGAAAACACTCATGATGGTTTTTAGATAACCTGACTCAAACTCAAAAATATCACTTATTTGGGGGGTTTTCCTCGAAAACGAATTATTTTGTTGACACAATCATGTGGACAATTGAGGCGTCGTAAATGGTATACGTGCCAGACTCGGACACCGAAACGATATTAAAGACCGCCATAAATAATGTATTTTACTGCTGTGATGTGTCTAGTGCTGCTTCCGAAAGCATTGTGATGGTATGGCGTCTACGAAGAGGCATTGTTCGGGCCAATAAGAAGTCCGAAATCGTCTCGGATCTTAAATTCTGATTTATTTTCCGGATGACTTCCGACACTTACTTCACTATAGCAGTGCCGTTACATGCATTTCCCATTCTATTTCTAACGTTTTTCTGGTCCCGAAAAATATAACAATCATTTTCCTTTTTGCAATTGGGGATAAGCGAAGATGTGTTACTATTCCTTTGATCCGAAAATTGATCATGCTAGATAAATACATTTTTCATAGGAGATGTGTGAATCACCCATCAGTATTTTCCATCTTATATTTATTCATACATGTAAATAATATTGAAACGTTTTGTGAACGTATGATGGTTTAATGCATTTGGTTACGCTTTTTTGAAATAAGTTCGTTTTATGAATACATAAAATGAAATAAATTCCATATTGAATCCTAATTGACAGTATGTTCACGAAACTATTTGCGAATGCCAATATTATGATATACGAGTGAATAAAACCATCGGATGTTATTCAAATTTCATGTGGTATTCGTGTAACAGCAAACTGCATAATGAAATGATGATGATGCGTATCCTGTTAAGAATATTTTTATACCAGGTGGACAAATCGTCTCATAGCATGATGTGGGATGAAGAAACGAACTATATTCTTACTATTTATAGAAAAATCAAAGTGTATCGTATCCAAAGTTCTCGTAATAACGAAGCTGGATGTTTTATGGAATAACTGAATGCATAAGTATTTACCGTGAATCTATTTATTGCTTCCTGAGATGAAAACAAACGAGATCAAGTGAATTATGTCCGCAGTCAATCATTTCCGGAATGGCACTTCTATGTTATATGTCGGGAGATTTTCCTGAACTAAATTGGGTCATAAAAAAAGGAAAATGGTCGGACTATATTCAACCGGCCATAAAAATGTAGAACATCGGAGGAAGCCGTGATAAAGATAAGGAAAATATGAATCAGGGTCATGAAATTCCTTCATGAGGAAATTAACTTATTTTCTTCTTCACCGATCAATTTATTTATCTTGACATACTCATGAAGTTGATGTTGAATAAAATTTTTACATAATATTCAATTCATTTGAGATGAAAGAATTTCAATCAGACTCGAATCTCTTTTCTTTCTCTAGAAATATTCAAAGCCATACTTGAACGTTCGTATGAGAGATATTTTGAAGTACCTACGCGTTTCATATTTTTCTTGTGAGCAAATTCCACAAACTCCTCCGATCTTATAGAAAAAGTAATCGAAGGTTTTTCGTACAAAGCAAGTAGGGCGGCACTCCACACTGTCTCTTTGTATGACGCTTCTCAAAAGAGATATTGAAGTATTTTCAGTCGATGATCATGTGAACAGTTTCCTTCATTTTGAGACATTGCGTTCGAAATGAACATTCGATTCCGTTGCTGAATGTGGATATTCACTATGCATTGGAGTTTTATCGAGTTCAATAGTAAGAAGTAACGTTTGTTTTTTCTTCAGAATGGTGGGGCCAAAGATGGGCTAGACATGAATCTCGCGCCTGCTTGGCAGAAAGGATACACCGGCAAAAATGTTGTAGTTTCAATATTGGACGACGGAATTCAGACCAATCATCCTGATCTTGCTCAAAACTATGTAAGTATATATTTGGACTATTCCAATTGTTGGGGTAGATATCTTGTAGTACACTAAGAGATATACGAGGTTGGTTGAAGTGTTATCAAGGAATACTATCTGATAAATGTCACTTATAAAGGTTCCTACTTATGATGAGTATATTGAATATTCCCTTAGGTATATGATGAGGTATTTGAGGATATTTTTAGGAAACATTAGTGAACTAAATGATTCACACAATACAAACTTTCAACTTATTTATTAAGAAATTACTATAGACTGAAAATGATGCTTGCATTGCCTGATGATGCACGTGACGTTGATATATCGTCCGGAGCAATACGCAATAGGCCAATAAAATGTTCAACAGTCCGTGCGGATGTAGCGTATACAGTGAGTGCTCAATTTCCATATCGAAGCAGTTTCCACTAGTTTCTAGACGTCCTAATATCATTTCGGTAACATTTTCGAGTGCTATATGTGTCGGCAATAATGTATGCAAATGCTCTGCCATAACCGCTACATCACAATGTGGTAACCATTCAGCATGTATTCGAATCGATGTGTATTCACATAATAATATAGAAAGCCCTCGAGTTTTGGTGGCAAAAAACATACCTTTCATGAGAACTCGAGCCAAAAAATTCTACTCTTCAAGCATGTGAATGAAAGATCGATTGTGATTCAGAAATGCATCATCACAGGGTATAGGCACGTATTACGGTGTTATTTTTTCTCGATTCTCTCTTTCACTATAAACATAATAAGAGCGATAAAAAAGCAGGGTCAAAATATTGGAAATATTGAGCTGAATAATAAACAATGTAATGAGTGAATTTAAATTAATAATAATTGTTGAAAAAGGTAAAACTCTTGTTGGGCCATCGCCAATTACATTTTCTCAAATTAATCTAACATCATAAGAAAGCCCGCACCCTTTTTCCGGGCGAATCAATTAGCTGGAAAGACGAAAAGGGTCACGAAACAGTTTACGCTTACTTTGGGAATTTGTAAGGCCGTGAGGAAACACCGAAAAGTATAATTAGACTAGTGAAATAATGTAATTTCGGAAGGGCAGGGCACACCAATGTTGATTTTAATCTATACTATCATCACGTTTCCTTTGGGTTTCATCAACAATAGAGAAGATATAGTTCGTCAGAATATAGGCTGTCCAGGCTGAATTTGGTATATCAATGCAGGAATCTCCTGCGAGAAAATTGAACACGATTGTGCATATTTGTTCTAATATTCGAAAGAGGGATAACGAGTTCTATGTTGCCGTTGAAAACTGGAGATCGTCACAAAAGTGCCGCATAAACGGTATGGGAGTTGCATTACCGTTCTCCATTATCTCTAGACTAGAATATGTTTCATCGAAAACTTTCCTTTCGTGAAATTAGGGTCATCGTCTCCTCCGTTTCACGAGCACGTAGGGATCGTTGGGAGGCCCTTTCGGACTAAGATGTGACGACCGCGAAAATGGGTTTATGCATGAGAAAATAGGGTTCCTTGATACTATACGTATGTTATTCCCGAAGGATTAGATGGAATGGGTCGGGAGGCACGGGAAAAATGTCTCTTCTCATATTTCTCCCTGAACACGAACCATATTACGTTGTCATCGTAACATTTGATATGTTACGTTCTTGCCAAGGTGGGGATTGCAGATCGATTCTCTTATTCGATGATTGCTTCCGGCATGGTATTTCAGTGTTTTTTTTTTTTTCATTTAGGATCCTTTGGCCAGTACCGACATCAACGGCAACGATGACGATCCGATGCCGCAAGACAATGGCGACAACAAACATGGTACCAGGTGTGCTGGAGAGGTAGCGGCAGTCGCTTACAACCAGTTTTGTGGTATAGGAGTGGCTTACAATGCCAGCATCGGTGGTAAGTGAATTATTGTAGGAAATGTCCAACACTTTTAGAACTATAATATACACTGAGAACATAATCCAGTGACCGTTATTAAAAATCAAGTAACCATCATAAAAAACTTCAATCAAATAGGGGACAGCCTAGCTGTCTGATAACTATTATTCAATTCACTTTGCTATGACGACCTAATAATAGTTATCAAGTGATCTGATTATTTTTGTTTCATATACATCACATGGTCTAAAGATCGCGGATCAAAACCACAAGAAACACGAAGTAGATGATTTTTCAATGATTCAACTAATCTTGATTCATGCAAAATGAGATAACGCTGGTATCAGACAAATTAAACAGTAGCGATAGGTATCTCGCGAAATTCCCACGTTTGATGAAATTTATTACGAACTGGCAACCTTGTCGTATTTGAATATTCGTTTTACTATTAATGGTAATTAGATGAAATATTATCGTAATTTGATGGAACCTTTCATTACCGTAGGTTGTCATGCTATAACCAATATACAGGAGGACCAATGGTTTTATTGGTATGCTTTCAATAAAACGTCTTTAATTGTGACAACTCGTCGTTGGTGCTTTTGTTATGCGTAACATGTGTGAATATTATTAAAAATCGAATGACAGTAATCCACACAGTCATAACAGGACAATTTAATAACCACTTTTTCCTCAGTGTATGATAGGATGTTAGTCTTGTTGTTGCACAAACTAATGCAAATGTTTCACTCATTTGTAATGTTGCTGCTGGAAGAGCATCCGGTCCGAAACATCAAATACTAATAAAACGAGCTTCAATTTCCCGTGGAGGACGTAGAGGATGTTCAAATCAATCCATGATCACAACTGTTCAAATTCTAATCAAGTATATTCGGGTGTCCTGATGTATCCTGCATTTCCAACTGACCCATATTATTTTTTCCCGTGAACATTTTCCGAGTTCGAATGCGTTGCATTCGTTCGATGACTAATCTAATTACTCTCCATATTTATAGTTGCGGTTAGTTCTCCTGTCTTGTCATCGTCGGACATGTCGATGAATAATGTCGTCCCTCCCGTGAGAAATTAGTTACGTAAATGAATCAAATGGAACTTTTCTGTGCGTTATTCCGATTCCATAAATCACGAAATAAAAATTAGCTCTCTACATAACGACAGATTTTGATTTATGATTCGTTCGTATCATTTCGAACTGTCACACAGTATCAGAATTATCCCATTATCCCGTTTGATGAATAATTGATAGCATCGTTCGATATCATCGACATCACATCCCCTCGAAGGATGATAATGTGTCTGTCTCTCTTTCCCTCTCGAAATTTCTTCGTCACGAATTTGTCTGATTGATTGCTCCATCTTTAGTAGATATCGTCTCGAAACCACCATCAGATGATGGTTGTGTCAGTCAAATACATATACTTTTGTATATAAAGAGCTGATAAAGAGAGACTCGGCCATCATTTGAATTTTACTATTTTCTCTGCGATGGGCTCATATCCTTAGAAGTTATTTGGTGGAATTCTCTCTGAAATTCGGTTAATGTCTTTTGCAGTTCGTAAATGCATTAAATAATATTGACTAGTTGAATTTTTTATTACACCTTTTCCAGTTGTATTTCAGAAACCATCAAGTTTATTTCAGAAAGCGTCAATTGAATTTCAGAATTCGTCATTTGTATACAAATGATATATTCTGAAATTCAAATGACGAATTCTGAATTTCAATTGACTTTTCTGAAATACAATTGACGCTTTCTGAAATTCAACTCACTGTTCTGAAATACAATCTATAATTTCTGAAATACAAGTGACTATTCTGAAATTAACTTGACGCTTTCTGAAATAGAACTGGAAAAGGTGTAGTAATTGGCATTGCTTTTCCAATTAATCATCCACAGTTTATTCTCGTTTCAGTTTGTTTCTTTACCACCGTCAATCGTACTAGACGGCATTGAATTTCACAATAGTTGTTAGTAACAGGGTTTTCATAAATGATTAGGGACAACATTCTCAAACCAATATTGATATCTTCAAAGATTTCCGATGATTTTGCTCAACTCGCAAGCTTTTAAATCATCCATCTGGGTGATAATCTATTGATCACTGTTTTAATTCTTGAACTCGAAATCGTCATCAGTTTTTATACTAGGTACTACTAGGTATATGTTTCGGAAACCCCGCACACAATATACCTCTGGGAATCGAAAAGCTGCACAACATGTCTATCAAACAATTTCGACGGATCGGTTGATTGATATTTATGTCGCAAGGGCGACGGCGGCAGTAGCGGATTATATGGTGCGCTGCACATTACACAAGGACATGGATGTACAGGGATATATAGATAGATAGATAGATAGATATATGTGCGGATACGGGACGACAGATATGGTGAATATCTTCGCAACGAGCTTCGTATCTCGACATAATGGCGGAAATCTGATTGTGCAGTTCGAGCATGGATGGAGAGCTTTATAATGACATCACCATTCTCTGTGTGAAGTTTGTCATGAACACGGGCACTATATGCGGAGATATCGGAACTCCTTGCAGTATTGTTTTCCGAATATAATCTAACCGAGGAGAATGTGCAATGCGGTCTGAAATATATAGCTTCGCTTTGTGATAGTTTGTATTAACGACGCGGGCCCCCTTATGACATCCCATTCGAGCATACGAGGGCGGCGAGAGGACGCTTTTCGTAAATCGAGAATTATTATGCATGTACATAATAATATCAAGTATACCTACGTATCGGTATATTAACTTTCCATGCACCAAATGATTCAGCTGCCGTATCTAATGCTACAGTCGCCGACGGAAACAAAGAATATCGCGTCACAGGGAAAAAAAAAGGGCGAGGATAAATTTGCCGACACGTTTCGTGAAAGCGGCGCTTCCTCTAGCAACACTTAATTTTCGCCGAGCGGACGGACACTACGGTCATAATGGCTCCTTGTTATGGAAATAAATCTTTTTTATCGTGCACACACGCAGACAGACCGAAACGCCAGTATCATAAACACAAAACGACCGCATTCGGTGGGCTGCGCGCGGGATCCAGAGGCAATATTGTACGCGTAGTTAGCGGTATCTGACTCCATTTTTCACGCTGCCACTTTTCACTAATCGATGTTGTACTATATATACTCTTCCCTTCCTATAGCATCGTGTGTGTGTGTTCAACAATTTTTCAAGCTGCGGTCGTCCGTCTCATATTATGTCTCTGTTTAATATTGCCAAGATCGAATGAAAACCATTTGTGATGATTAATGTCCTGCAGTGTCAACCAAGAAGTCATCGAAGCTGATAAAAGAAAAAACAGTTGTCAAACATGTTTTTTTGCGTTGCAGGCGTCCGCATGTTGGACGGCGTGGTGAACGACGCCGTCGAGGCACGTGCCCTGGGCCTCAACCCCGAGCACATTGACATCTACAGCGCGTCGTGGGGCCCCGAAGATGACGGCAAGACCGTGGACGGGCCCGGCCCGCTCGCCAGAAGGGCCTTCATCTACGGCGTGACCAGCGGTCGCAAAGGAAAGGGCTCCATCTTTGTGTGGGCCTCGGGCAACGGCGGTCGTCACACCGACTCTTGCAACTGCGACGGTTACACCAACAGCATCTTTACGTTGAGCATATCGAGTGCCACCCAAGGAGGCTACAAGCCATGGTGCGTTGGTTTTTCGAAAAAAAAAACATTTTTATTGATATTTCATGCGCATCATCAGGTACCTCGAAGAGTGTTCATCAACGCTGGCGACGACGTACAGTTCGGGAACGCCGGGGCACGACAAGAGCGTCGCCACCGTCGACATGGACGCCAGACTGCGGCCCGACCACATCTGCACCGTCGAACACACCGGCACTTCCGCCTCGGCGCCGCTCGCCGCCGGCATCTGCGCCTTGGCGCTCGAAGCCAATCCGACGCTCACCTGGAGGGACATGCAATACCTGGTGGTGCTGACGTCACGGCCGGGACCGTTGGAGAAGGAGTCCGGCTGGATTGTGAACGGGGTGCGCAGAAAAGTGTCGCACAAGTTCGGGTACGGCCTGATGGACGCCGGCGCCTTGGTCACTCTGGCGGAAAAGTGGACGACCGTGCCGCCGCAGCATATCTGCAAAAGCCAGGAGGTCATCGAGGATAGACAGATTAGCGCGTCTTACGGTGAGTGGTTGAATCGATGCAAAACACAATATATATTGGTACGACATTAGCTAGCCATAGTTTGTGATGACCCTTCCAGGTGAGACTCTCGACTTTTACATGGACGTGGACGCGTGCGCAGGCACCCTGAACGAGGTGCGCTTCCTCGAGCACGTCCAATGCAAGATCTCGTTGCGTTTCTTCCCCAGAGGTAATCTCCGCATCCTGCTGACCTCCCCGTCGGGCACGACGTCGACGTTGCTCTTCGAGAGACCGCGGGACGTCGTCAACTCCAACTTCGACGACTGGCCTTTTCTGAGCGTCCACTTCTGGGGCGAAAAGGCCGAGGGGCGTTGGCACCTGCAGGTTGTCAACGCAGGCAACCGTCACGTCAACCAACCGGGCGTGTTGAAAAAGTGGCAGATTGTCTTCTACGGCACGTCGGTGAACCCGGTGCGACTGCGACCGACGAACGGCGCCCGGTCGACGCCCTGGAAGTCGCCCCTCAACACGTTCGCCTTCCCGACGCCGTCGCAGCCCGTCAACGACGACTTCTTCGACGACGACGTCATCAGGAACTTCCAGGACTTTCCAAACATCTACTCGTTCGCCGGCTCGAACCGGGAAGAGGTGATCGCGCCGTCGGACGCCAAGAGCGCCAAGACGCGCGACAACGGCGGCAATTATGTCGGGGACGACGCCGAGAGAAAGGAGGGGTGCGATGACCAGTGCGACAGTCAGGGCTGTTTCGGCAAGGGCCCCTCCAAGTGCGTCGCTTGCAGGCACAAGCGGATGGACAGGTGAGCGAAACCTTGCTTTTTCGTTTTTGTCATGTGGAGGCGGGGAGAGAGGCAACAGAAAAGTACGGAAGATTCCTTCTGCGACCGAGAGATAAATGGCACGACTTTTTCCTTCTTTGCAGGACGTGCGTGTCGACGTGCCCCCCTCGCAGCTATTCGGACTCCCAGGAGGTGTGCCAGCCGTGCCACGAGGCGTGCGAAACTTGCGCCGGCCCCGACCAGAAGAGTTGCACAACGTGCTCGCCGGGATACGTGCGAGTCATCGACCTCGACATATGCCTGCAACAATGTCCGGAAGGGTATTACGAGGGTGAGTGAAAATTTGGATTGCTGAGTTTCATCGAGCATCGTGGATAACGACGACGTTTTTTGCAGATTTCCTCGAAAAGACGTGTGTCCCGTGCCAAACGAACTGCGCCGGTTGTCGCGACAGGCCAGATCGTTGCACCAGTTGCGACCACCATTTGTTGCTCTACCAAAACAAATGTCTGGCCTCTTGTCCGATGCACACCTACGAAACGGACGATTACAGGTAAATTGACGCCACACGCGTACCAACCGATGGCTAATATTCGGCCTAAAAATTGTCGAGTTGTCTTTTCCCAAACTGAAATCTACTTGAATCGTATTGCATAATATTATTATAATCTTTTTATTTTGGCATGTTTCCAAATCTCTTTAGTCTTCGTCGGGTGTATTTAAGTTCAACCAGGTGTCCGAAGCGAATTTACTAGTTTGAATAGCAAACAGAGAGAGCGAACTCGGCACGTGCCGAAAATAATTAAAAAAAAATGTTTATTCAGTTTAATCCATTAGAATGATAAGTTTAATGATTCCGTAGACTTTTTGTTCGTGACCATCGCAGTACGAAATAATTCACTATCGAGTCGAGGATAACAAAACATGATGGTATCACTTTCTTTTCGGTGGTGTAACCTTTTTGATCGTTTGCCCAGTTGCGGTTCGTGCCACGAGTCGTGCGAGACGTGCTCGGGCTCGAACAGCTCGCAGTGCGTGTCGTGCCCGTCGGGCAGATTTTGGCGCGAGGGCCGCTGCGTGGCAGAGTGCCCCGCCCACCACTACGCCGATGTGCCCCAACGCGAGTGCGTCGAATGCCCGCCTGGGTGCAGCGAGTGCAACAAGACCACCTGCACCACCTGCCTCGACGACTGGAGGACCAACTCCAAGGGGAGGTGCGTCTCCAAGGATAGCCAGCGGTGTGACGTGGGTGAGTGGAAAAGAAAATGATGGATATTGTTTTGGTAGTTCTGCGAACCAGAATCGAGACAATCATTGTTATCGTTTAATTTGTTTTTTCCGTACGATGTAGATCAATATTACGACACCGGCAACTGCAAGCCGTGCCATTCAACTTGCGAATCCTGCGACGGTCCGACCGAGAGCGCTTGCATCTCGTGCTCGAATCCGCTGATGCTGCAGGGCACCCGCTGCGTCGGCAGGTGCGAAAAAGGCTTTTACAATGCGAGGGACACGCAGCTGTGCGAGCCGTGTCTGCACACGTGTTCCAGATGCCATGGCAAGTCCAACTGCACCGAGTGCAAGATGGGATTGCAGGTGAGGAGCACCTTAAGCTAGTTACTTCCTCGCGTTGATATAAACTCGTGCCCACTACCCTACACGAGTCTGACTGAAGGAATGTTCGAATATTTTGTCGAATCACATGTTTGTTGTTGTTACAGTTGCAAAGCGGCGAATGCCTCACCGTCTGCTCGGCCGGCTTCTACAGCGACAAAGGCGTCTGCACGCGTTGCTACATGAGTTGCAAGACTTGCAGCGGGCCCAGCCAAGACCAATGCGTCAGCTGCCCCAACGGCTGGCAACTGCTCTCCGGTGAATGCCGGCCTGACTGCCCAGAGCAGTACTACAAGACCGAGTTCGGCTGCCAAAAATGTCATCCAGGGTGCCACAATTGCCCGGGTGAGATACCGCTTTCGTTTGATGTAACATGCGGCGTTTCGTAATATAAACAGTCATTCATCGTACTAAGTGTTTCAATGTAGTAGTAGTAGTAATAGGAGTAGTAGCAGTTGATAAAAATAATATTTCGAGCTATACGATTAAAATCGTCCCATTTGCCAATTAAGGAATTAAGAATATGTCATGTGCTTAGTTGATGTACTACTTAAAGGTGTAGTCAACTCGGCGAAAGGAAGCATTTTGATCTGTAGATATCTCGGGATTAAAATGTATCCACTAGCCATGTTTACATTTTTCTCGAAAAGAGAAATCAACTCGGCTGGTAAGTACCTTTTTCATCTGACGATTAAGAACACGTCATGTGCTCAGTTGAATTTTTCCTAAGTCTCATTCAGAAATAGCCCAAACATTATCGATGAAAGACCGAAGGAACAAACCCCGAGTCCCCGACCCCATACATATACAGCGAGTTTCTTTTATAGTCATTTGACATTTATATTCCCGAGAAATAATGCGAAATTTAAGATTCTTGTGGATGAAAGATCCCTAAAGGGGTAATCAACTCTGCTAATGAGAATCATCTTAATCTTAGGATTAATAATTCCTCATGAACTCAGTTGATATTCTCCTATCGGTGTAACCAACTCGGCCGAAGGGAAGCATTTCAATCTGTAGATATTTCCGGATTAAAATGGCATCATTAGCCTTGTAAACATTCTCCCCTAAAGGGGAAATCAACTCTGCTAATGAGAATCCTCTTAATCTTAGGATTAATAATTCCTCATGAACTCAGTTGATATTCTCCTAACGGTGTCATCAACTCGGCCGAAGGGAAGCATTTCAATCTGTAGATATTTCCGGATTAAAATGGCATCATTAGCATTGTTATTATTCTCCCCTAAAGGGGAAATCATTTCTGCTAATGAGAATCCTCTTAATCTTGGGATTAGGAATTACTCATTAGCACAGTTGATATTCTCCTAACGGTGTAACCAACTCGGCCGAAGGGAAGCATTTCAATCTGTAGATATTTCCGGATTAAAATGGCATCATTAGCCTTGTAAACATTCTCCCCTAAAGGGGAAATCCACTCTGCTAATGAGAATCCTCTTAATCTTGGTATTAAGAATTACTCATTAGCACAGTTGATATTCTCAACGGTGTCATCAACTCGGCCAAAGGGAAGCATTTCAATCTGTAGATATTTCCGGATTAAAATGGCTTCATTAGCACTGTTATTATTCTCCCCTAAAGGGGAAATCAACTCTGCTAATGAGAATCCTCTTAATCTTGGGATTAAGAATTACTCATTAGCACAGTTGATATTCTCCTAACGGTGTAACCAACTCGGCCGAAGGAAAGCATTTCAATCTGTAGATATTTCCGGATTAAAATGGCATCACTAGCCTTGTAAACATTCTCCCCTAAAGGGGAAATCAACTCTGCTAATGAGAATCCTCTTAATCTTAGGATTAATAATTCCTCATTAACTCAGTTTATATTCTCCTAACGGTGTCATCAACTCGGCCAAAGGGAAGCATTTCAATCTGTAGATATTTCCGGATTAAAATGGCTTCATTAGCATTGTTATTATTCTCCCCTAAAGGGGAAATCATTTCTGCTAATGAGAATCCTCTTAATCTTGGGATTAAGAATTACTCATTAGCACAGTTGATATTCTCCTAACGGTGTAACCAACTCGGCCGAAGGGAAGCATTTCAATCTGTAGATATTTCCGGATTAAAATGGCATCATTAGCCTTGTAAACATTCTCCCCTAAAGGGGAAATCCACTCTGCTAATGAGAATCCTCTTAATCTTGGGATTAAGAATTACTCATTAGCACAGTTGATATTCTCAACGGTGTCATCAACTCGGCCAAAGGGAAGCATTTCAATCTGTAGATATTTCCGGATTAAAATGGCTTCATTAGCACTGTTATTATTCTCCCCTAAAGGGGAAATCAACTCTGCTAATGAGAATCCTCCTAATCTTGGGATTAAGAATTACTCATTAGCACAGTTGATATTCTCCTAACGGTGTAACCAACTCGGCCGAAGGGAAGCATTTCAATCTGTAGATATTTCCGGATTAAAATGGCATCATTAGCCTTGTAAACATTCTCCCCTAAAGGGGAAATCAACTCTGCTAATGAGAATACTCTTAATCTTGGGATTAAGAACTACTCATTAGCACAGTTGATATTCTCCTAACGGTGCAACCAACTCGGCCGAAGGGAAGCATTTCAATATGTAGATATTTCCGGATTAAAATGGCTTCATTAGCATTGTTAACATTTTCCCCTAAAGGGGAAATCAACTCTGCTAATGAGAATCCTCTTAATCTTGGGATTAAGAATTACTCATTAGCACAGTTGATATTCTCCTAACGGTGTAACCAACTCGGCCGAAGGAAAGCATTTCAATCTGTAGATATTTCCGGATTAAAATGGCATCACTAGCCTTGTAAACATTCTCCCCTAAAGGGGAAATCAACTCTGCTAATGAGAATCCTCTTAATCTTAGGATTAATAATTCCTCATTAACTCAGTTGATATTCTCCTAACGGTGTCATCAACTCGGCCAAAGGGAAGCATTTCAATCTGTAGATATTTCCGGATTAAAATGGCTTCATTAGCATTGTTATTATTCTCCCCTAAAGGGGAAATCATTTCTGCTAATGAGAATCCTCTTAATCTTGGGATTAAGAATTACTCATTAGCACAGTTGATATTCTCCTAACGGTGTAACCAACTCGGCCTAAGGGAAGCATTTCAATCTGTAGATATTTCCGGATTAAAATGGCATCATTAGCCTTGTAAACATTCTCCCCTAAAGGGGAAATCCACTCTGCTAATGAGAATCCTCTTAATCTTGGGATTAAGAATTACTCATTAGCACAGTTGATATTCTCAACGGTGTCATCAACTCGGCCAAAGGGAAGCATTTCAATCTGTAGATATTTCCGGATTAAAATGGCTTCATTAGCACTGTTATTATTCTCCCCTAAAGGGGAAATCAACTCTGCTAATGAGAATCCTCTTAATCTTGGGATTAAGAATTACTCATTTGCACAGTTGATATTCTCCTAACGGTGTCATCAACTCGGCCAAAGGGAAGCATTTCAATCTGTAGATATTTCCGGATTAAAATGGCTTCATTAGCATTGTTATTATTCTCCCCTAAAGGGGAAATCAACTCTGCTAATGAGAATCCTCTTAATCTTGGGATTAAGAATTACTCATTAGCACAGTTGATATTCCACTAACGGTGTAACCAACTCGGCCGAAGGAAAGCATTTCAATCTATAGATATTTCGGGTCAAATTTTGTTCTCTTTCTCGTCCCATAATTGTATAAAGATTCAGTTTGGATTAGGATATTTTGTTTTGCTTAGGTTTAGGGTTAGGTTAGGTACAATGGGATAAGTTTTTCAGGAATGAAATTGCCCACATGAGCCCTTTTTACCCCAATTGAGAAAATCAATTCGGCATATTGGATCATTTTTAATCTTGAGATTAAAACATTCGAGTATGAAGTTTTGAAAAATAATGACGATATAGTCGTCGTTGTGGCAGGTCCATCGAGTTGCTCGCTAGGATCGCAGCAGTTTATACACTTAGTACTTCAAATTCAGTCCTGGAAAGAGAAATGATCAATGAAGAAAATGCAACCCTACACATTATAAATTACACCTACATTTTATAAATGACGAAAATGAAAAGCCATTGAAAGAAAAAATAGTATAATCCAATTGAAGATATCGAAAAGTTTGAATTTGTATGACGGTATGCTACGAGCAGAAAACACCTACTTCCCTGGTAAATACCACGCAGAACATTGAATTTCTGCTCGTAGTCCATGTAACGAACTTCACATCGAGACAGGCACGCTCGACAACCTACATACCGGTTTCGGGCTTATTGGTCCCCATCAGTACAGGGTAGTTAACCAAGTAGAGACCCTTACAACTCCACTCGAAGCGGTGCCTCTGCCAATGAAATACCCATCACGCATATTCACCGCACTGAGCCGCATACCATGAGACACTTGGATGTTCTGCGTGGTAATGGATAGTAAAGTAGTTGTTTTCTGCTCGTAGTCTACCAGGCATTCGAATTCAAACTGTGTTAGATATTTTCAATTGGATTAGCTCTTTTTTTCTTTCAACGAATATCTTTATTATAGGTTGCAAGACACAAGAGAGACAAAGAAAAATAAACGTGGAAGCTCTTTTATTATCGGCTCAACCGGTGTCGACTCTTCAGATCGTGAATCCCTTCAATTTTGTGACGGGAATGGCCCTGATAGCCTGCTTGTGTGTGATCATCCTCTTCGTCACAATCTTTGTCATTTTACAGGTGAGTAACCTACAACTGTGGTATAAAAACTTTCAAAAGTTGTGTTTGTGTATTATGCCTACCCTACATTGAATGTCCATGGGCAGAGTTGATCTTCTTTTGTAGCATAAAGTCTCAGCCTATGAGGATTGTTTAATTCTGAAACTTTATATTCAATGGTAAATTAAAGAACAAGTTTTGGAAACGACTCTGCACCAAAGCGACTGAGCCGAGGGCGAGGTAGGTCCACAAGTCAAGCAAGTGTGCAAAGAGGTTTTCAAACGTGTTTTGTGATATCTTTCTTATAGATAAGTGCTAAAACTGACAGTTGCTATGGAACTCTGCCTACTTGAAACATTGCAAAATTTAAATTTTGAAATCACAGTGAACAGAGTGCGCAAAGAAGACATCCGTGTGCATAAGTACCAATTTCGGAGCGAGTTTCAAGCCTCATTTTCTGAGGCAGTCGTATAAAAAGTTTATCAATATTTTTTCGTATAACAGTATTTTGTTGTTCCAGAGAGGAGGCCTTCCTACCTACCAAAGAGCCTACAGTAAAGTGTCAATAACAAAACCGAAAGTAACGTGTAATTACAATGTCGTGTCGGTTAGTGACGGAGACTCTAGCGATTCCGATAGTTCCGAAGGGCGCAATTTAATTACGCCCAAACCCGAAAGGACTGCTTGTTGAATTAAAAACCTTGTGAATTTAGGAATAAATTTTAAAGCTATAGTGTAAATATTTTTTAACACTGTCTTCATTGTTTCAATGATGTGTAATGTAATATACAGGATGTCTCCCAAATACATGTAGAACATTCAGTGGCATTTCTCTATAGTTTCAAAAGCATCTAGACTAAAAAAATCAAATGGTCATTTTAATGAATTTCATATATGTAATTACGAGATTTTTGAAAGAAATCAATGTCATGAAAATATTAACCAATTCAAGATAAACTAATTCAATTACGTATCCTATCACAACAGCCGTAAACGAATCAAAGGTAAGCCTGATTGAACAAATAATATGAAAACACTATAAACGTTGATTTTAGTATAAAGTACCTGAGGGTTCTTAAAATACGAGGAGTTATGAAATGTCATCAATTTAGGTAGACATCTTGTTTCTTCATTGGTGGGGACGAGAAAATTTCAACATGCCAAAACAACAACGAGTCTTACAGTTATTGAAATTGATGAATACATTCTTTGTGTTCATCTTTTTAATTATGTACTACACTTGACAAGGCTTTCATTTCAAAAGACAAATAAAGATAATCTATCTATGTTTTGTGAATTGATTGCTGAGAATTTCAAGCATATTAAAACTGAAATAAGTTCTATATCTATAGTTTTTGGTTGTACCACAACATTTCAATATTACCTTAGACCATATCGTCCCCCTTATCACGTATGGGCGTAACTAACAAAAAAAGTAAAAATTGACTTAGGCCGGTACTATGCTTTTTTTGAGTGCTCCTTTCACCTCACGAAGTGGCGAAACTCGTAACTGTATCTCTGATCTCTTCATGTCAATGAAATTCACCATCATGGCGTATCTGCTGGAGTCGATACAAAATATATCACGTAGGGGCGTAAAAAGCCAGATACGCCTGTTTGTATGAGAAAATTTTCGCTTTTTCCGATAAACTCGAAGGGCGTAACTGATATCAACTCAGCACTACAGACGCGTATCCTTTATGTATTATTATAAGAGTGAAGTGTTTTTCATCTTGTATTATGCCTATTGTAGCTTTTCATTCCTTGATTTTTGAAAAAAATCAAATGATGATCATTACTCCACTATTTCTACCGCAGACGTTTCTGACAAAATGGCAAAATTAATATTTTCATATAGGCGAATCTGCAAATTTTGCCATTTTGGAAAAAAGTACTATTATGTACATCGTTCATGTTAACTCCAGCGTATAAAATATACGATCAATGAGTTGTTATTACGAGATTTATGATAATGAAACTTTATGAAATAGCAATTATAGAACCATTCAATTGTCACCCAATTTTGTTTTTCCTCTCTCCTGTAAAGTTTGCAGATTTCAGTTACGTCAAACGTGATAAGGGGGACGATATATGCTAAGTAATAGCAGTTTAGCCAACTTAAATTCCTACCGATCAACCCTTTCCTCAGATGCTTATTTCATTTCGTAACCCTCTATATAAATTAAGAACACTGCATCAACTTTCAGATAGGAAAAGTAAGAGTAAATTAATTTTCCTTGAAATTAAAGAGAATCAAGAAAATATTCGGCCCTAAAATAACACGCTGCCGTGAATTTTCTACGCATATTTGGAACACCCTATATACAGGGTCACGAAGCATGAAGATAAATTATTCAAGATAACAATGGAGCATACAAGTTCAATTAGAAATCATGAACAACTTACCGATATTGTCGAAAGAGCGAGCTGGTATTGTCTTGGTTTTTATTATAATAAAGGCGAGCAACTCGACGTTATACCGGTCCGAAATCGTCCAGAGCTACATGAAGATACCAAGCGTACAGCATGACCGTCTTAATTGCTCAGAAACTATAAGAAAGATGAAAAAGTTATGTATTTTTAAAAGATTACTTTTTTATTTCTGAAAATATCCTGATTTGTTGAAAACATTCACATAATGATAACTTTACGACTTCGGTAATATTTCGATTAAAACGTTTCGTTTGTATGGCTTTTCATATCTGAAAATTCCATTTTTAGCTTTTTCAACGATGTTTCATTAAATGAGAGATAAACATTTGGTAATATTTTCAAAAAATCAAAAAATATTCGAAATTCAAAAAAAGTGGTTATTTTGCGTTTTTCTTTTTCATCAAAACCAATCATAATTGTCTGAAACTTTTTTCCACTTTTCCTGTCACTTATTGTTACTTGGGCATACTACTTTGTAGCCAATAGGTGGAACGGCCACATTGTGGCCTACACAGTAGGACTGAACTTCGCCTATCCGTTGGCAGACGAAGCTGACTAAGTGGGGAAGATCAAACACGACCAAGAAATCTCGGGTGAATTGTCATCTCGACAAGTGCAAAATTGTGTAGGTATGTTTACCGGCCCAGTCAAGAAAATGGTGATTTGTATTTGTGAGTTTCATATTCGCATGTTCATGTACAGAGTGTCCTGTTATATTTTGACTCCTATCTATAGTTTTAATTCTAAGTGGTAGACAAAACATTGAATATAAAAGTTATAGGCTTCCACAGGTACTATCTTTTCGTACTTCCAAAAAAACAAATGCGAATCGTAAAATTGAAAAAATGGAACACACCGTATATTTGAAAGATTTTTTCTTCTGTTTTCAAATATACAGTGTCCGCCATAAAGTTGGCTACATATGGCAAAAAATATGTTATTGATATTACTGAAAAACTTTGATGGCGGTTCGTTTCTGCATGTCTGACAACTAAAAAATCCGGTACGACTTATATCAAGTGACCTCAGATTTGCCGGGAATTTGAAAAAAAGTTGTCAGTGGTGCCAAAAAATGGGCCAGATTGACGAGGTATCAAAAAAATTTATCGAAAAAATGTGCTTGTAATCGAACGACGACCACATTTAACAATTTTGAACTAGATTAAAAAAAACAATTATACATTTAATTACGAATTTTATAGTTGGTTTCAATCTTCTTTACGAGTTGAGAATATTGAATAAGCTCGTGTGCCTCAATATACAGGGCATGACTACACCTAGTGACAAGAATAATCGTGTTTTCATAATTAACCTGCCGCAAATTGTCTATTCCACAAATATTTGATTAGTTTTGATCCAACCTCATGTGATTTAGGTTATTAAAGCTGTTTTCATATGAAACAAAAATGCATAATATTTCTCAGTAAGGGTAGAGGAATAAAAATTGTAATTTAGATTTTTTTTCAATCTGGTTCCAAATTGATATATGAGGTCCTCGCTGGATTACAAGCACATTTTTCCGATAAAACTTTGATTTCTTGTCAATTTGACGCATTTTTTGGCACCAAAGACAACTTTTTCAAATTCCCGTCAAATCTGAGGTCACGTGATGTAAGTGGTAACTGATTTATAAGTTGTCAGACATACAGAAACGAACCACCATTAAAGTTTTTCAATAATATCAATAACAATTTTTTTCCATATGTAGCCAACTTTATGGCAGACACTGTTTATAGATTGCTAATGTTTCCTCAAGCCGTTTTTCACTTATTGAGATTTTAATATTGAATCAAGATAAGCAATATTCAGACTAATAGACAATTCCCATTCGTTTGTATGTGGAAGTGCCAAAAGATAGTACCGGTGAAACCCTACAACTTTCATATTCAATGTATTTTCCACCACGTATAGTTGAAGCTGTATAGGTAGGGGTCAAAATTTATCGAACAGGACACCCTGTTCCTAACAAAATGTCAAATAGAGGTGTGTAGGTACTTAGATACAGTTGCACAAACATAACTTACGCAACGAATCCTTGATACCAAACAAGATCATTAGTGTTTGATTCTTGTATGCTGATCGATGAAGACAGGTCAATGTTAAAGAAATATTAATTATTGAAATGCAAAACTCAAGTGCTCTTTGATAATTCATGTCGTAAATATATTATAGTTATTTTTAAATGTACACACTGTATATAATCGGATAATAATTGTCATTTGTGAAATTGAAATATTATATATGTAATTATACTAAATACGCAGTTAATATTGGACTTTTTTGTGATACAGGTGGTCCAAAGTTCTTGTCGTTGTCGTGAACGTTATCACTGTCCAATTTGTGATCATTATTTTTCTTTTGATTGGTGATTATTTGGTTTCAACATTTTTGTTCCTGATGCACAGTATTGTCATACTGCCTATCACAGTTATGTATGTACCTATCAATAATACGGTCTATCCATATCTACTCATTTATACTTCAAATATCAAAAATTTACTGTGTTCCACATAGTAAGTGTCTGTAAACAAGATAGAATGAAGTGTGTCGCTAAAACGTCTAACATGTGAAAAAAAAAAGTGTTTTTGAGTCAATACTTCTTCGCATTATATTTTGAATTATTTGGGATATTATCAATACATTTATTTTCAATAGTTCTTGTTTAATTTTCCACCCCAGTGATCCCCCCAGTATGCTCAATCTATTAGGTGAAATCATCAGTACACGAAATGAATAATTAAACTAAATGAAGGAATTCAGTAATAATTGAATGAAAAACGACTGTGAAATAATGGTTGAAGTTGATCATCATACCGAATTCGAATGTTGGACATGTACAGTATGTTTCGTATATGTCTCAAATACAACCATGAAAAATTTCGAAGCACATTGCAAGGTTTTGCTTTATAATACGATAGGGAATAAACTTTTGCCTTCTAATCTTGACGATAATAAACTAAAACCATTTCAAACAAAACAAATTAATTCATATTATTGAATTGGCCTAAAACACGATGTTACATACATATTATAGTCGGCAGTTGTATTCATTATTGAAATTGAAATCCGAATTCAATTCACAGAGTGATAATAATAATTCGGGGCTATTCCCCATTCACAATTTTAATCCCTAGAAGACTAGCAGTTAATTGTTTTTGTTTGTTGTAGTGTGCTCTGACGTTAATCATTCCATTCATGGCTCTCCGGCAATCATAATTAAAATACGCCGGAATAATGGCAATAATGGTCAGCATAAATTACCGGAATGTACTCGAGTTAATTGTGTCTTTGATTAGGCTCGGCTTTGTGAACGAGCAAATAGTCTCTCCCTGTGGAATAAATCACAAATGACAGATCTACAGTATAGTTTGATGGTTTTTCGAAATTAAACAAGGATATATTATGATCATATTAATTTATCCCCCAAAGAATTGTGTATATTATATTGTTCGAATCAATCAATCCAATCACAATAATATTCACTTTATACACCCCTGTTACCCTTCGGAAGATGAAAGTGGGTAGTTTCTGGGTTATTATTTAACTACACCAATAAATGAAGCAGATCGCGTTCTGCTTTCAGGATGTATTTTATAAAGAAAAAATAAATCTAATGACATCCCCTCAACCTAGTTGTCAGTCAGTCCTCCAGAGGGTTGTAGAGGGGTAGTTTGAAAAGTGTTCGAAAGGTGTTTTCAATCGCCTACTTAGTTGATCTAGGTGCCGGTTGTATAAAAGCCCGTCAAGCCTTCTGTTAACTTAACTGTGCTAACTCGCGAGCTAAGGCATGCATTGCCGTGGTCATAAACAAATTATAGCTATCAATGCAGGACCATACCTAAGGATGTGACTAACTTCACATCGGACAAAATAGTACCTCTTAATCATAGATCTTTCATTGCTTACGCTATATCCGCGGTATCCAGGTTATTTGTTTTGTAGGTCCGGGGGGGTTGAAAGTACCTACTAAGCTATTGATTGGTCGTTTTTATTGTTGTCCATAATAATTTGTTGTACCATATACCAAAAAAATACTACAGGATGCCGGATCTATAGCGTAAGCAATGAAAGATCTATGCTCCTAATGATTTAATTATATTACCCTTTCTGAGATGATAAGAAGAAAAACACATTCACATCATGCATCTCTAAAAAAACAAAGACAAGTGGCAGAACGTTTCATTTATACATATTACATCACATTCCCCAGTTCTGTATCTGCGTTTGAAGGAATGCTCAGTATATTCTCATAAAACAGGATGTATTTTCCGAATGCCGATGTCCTTTGTGATATAAAACATCCATTCCAGATGTTCGGATGAAATACAGCACGTGTCATGTGAAAAATAAAAGTTACTGCTTCAGGAAACGAGATGTGTCACGACGCCTGGCGATCTTGATTTCTTTGCATTTGTTTAACCGTGGCACCTATCATTCTGTCCGAAAATTGTTGAGAATAATATTTCAGTATTCAAAGGAGTTACACTGCATTATTTATTATAGAAAGGGAAACTCCTAATTGAAAAGGAATCTCAGTTCGTTATTTACATCTTTGATACTAGCAAGACCGTACAAGAAACGAAGATAATTGACTAATAATTGATCAACGTCTCATCAATTTTGTCCTTGTCATATTCAAATATACGAATTAGACAAATTTCAATACTTTGTATATCTACATATATAAACTTTCAAGAAACAAAACCAATGTTTCAGTAAATGGTGTTAACTATTCTAATAAATGGTGGATACACTACGAATATTTTAATAAATGGTGGATGTGATTGTTATAGCCACCAATATTGGATCGAATAAGAAAATACCCGTATTCAATTGAATTAGAAATAAATTGCTGTAATAATAATAATAATAATAATAATAATAATAATAATGTGTCTTTATTTTTTGTTCAAGTAAAAATAAATGATACAATTACATAAGGGGGGCGATATTCAACATAGTTGCTCTTCCATATAACCCCCGTAAAACCAACAAATCAAACAGCATGATTAAAGGAAAAAAAAATCACCTCTACGACTGAAATCTGAATTCCCTCAAACAAAAATATATGCATTTTTAATGTTATAATAATTATAACATTGACATCTAATAATGATGTGTGACATACTATTCATTGAGATTTGAAACAGAGAAAAAGGATTTGACATATTTTTTGAACGTGTTGAGCGTTTGTGCAGATCTAATATGCTCAGGTAAGGAATTGTATATATGAGTGGCTATATAAGAGAAACATTTCTGGAATTGGGCTGTATTGTGCTTTGGGACTGTGTACATGTCACATGTACGGGTCGACCTGTCATGTGTATCTGAACCCTTCAAAAGCTTATTGTATAAATATTTGGGAGTGTTCGTTTTATTAACCTTGAAGACCAGGGATGAAATATGGATCTTGAATCGTTCTTCCAAATTTAACCAACCGGATTGCTTGAATTCGTTGCTAAAGTGATCATATTTTCGTAGATTATAGCAAAATTTCAGGCACGAATTTTGTATTCTTTGAATACTGTTTTTGTCCTTGAGTCTTAGAGCCGGCCAGTAAACAATGTCACAATATGCCAAACCAGATAAAATTAAAGATTCACAGAGTTTTAGTTTGACATTGGTACTGAGAATGTCCTTGTGCAGATATAATATTTTGAGCTTGTAATAAGATTTTTTTATCAAGTTATTGACGTGTATATCAAAATTGAGTTGAGAATCGATAAAAACGCCAAGATTTTTGCACACTGTAGATGGTACCAATGTAGTACCATTGATTTTTATATTGAAATCAGGATTTTCGGCAATTTCATTCCTGTCCTTGCCGAAAATAACGAGTTCTGTTTTTGTTTCATTCAGCACAAGAGAATGAGCCTTTGATATATCTGCGATGTAATGCAAATCTGAATTCATTTTCTCGCAAGCATTATACATATCGTTAATATTGAATGAGAAATAAATCTGGGTATCGTCTGCATATTGATGTATTTTGCAAAATTCTAATTCTCTGTGGAAGTCAGCAGTATATAGGGAAAATAGCAGAGGGCCCAAAATACTTCCCTGTGGAACGCCATTAACAATGTTTCTATACTGTGAGTATTTATCTTTGATAATCGTTCTTTGTCTTCTTGCAAGTAGATAATTCACAAAAAAAGAAGTTGCAACCTCACTAAGTCCAAAATATCTGAGTTTTTTACAGAGGAGTGAATGATTAAGCGTGTCGAATGCCTTACTAAAGTCTAAGAGTATGAGACAAGTATTGAGTTTTAAATCATTCGATCTGAATATATCATCTGTAACCTTAGCTAGGGCTGTGGTTGTACTATAGCCTGCCCGAAAACCTGATTGTATTGGTGGTAGGATTCTTTCATTTTTCAAATATTCCTTCAGTTGTCTAGCAACAACTTTCTCCAGTATTTTGGAAATGGTTGGTAGGATACTTATCGGTCTAAAATGAGAGATATCGGAAGGATTATTAACTTTCGGTATTGGTGTTACATGAGATATTTTCCAAGCATCCGGGACCACAGCTTGAGCTAGACAAAAGTTAATGATGTGCGTAATGATCTCTGACAAATAAGGAAGAACCAAAGTTATCATTTTTATGTCAATATCATCCGCGCCTTTAGCATTTGTTTTTATAGATGTTACTATGTTCATAATATCTTCTGAAGTTACGGGACTAAAGTTGAATCTGGACTCATTCGAGATTGAGTATTTTTCAAGAATACTCATACCAGTTTCTGTTTCACTTTGTGAATTATTTTGTATGAAATAATCATTCAACGTATCAGCATTTTCGAAAGTATGATAAACTTGTTTTTCTTTATTTTTCAAATTCAAATAATCTACACACTTCCAAAAATCTTTAGGATTCGACTTTGACTTGTAAACTAAGTAGGCTCTTTTTTCTGACTTCAGACACATATTGACGAAGTTGCGCAGATCTTTGTAGTGATTCCAGTTTGTTTCAGATTTTTTTTTTTTTACATTTTGATAGCGCTCGATCTCTCAATTTCATCATCAATTTTAAATTTGGAGTTAACCATGGTGAACAATTAAAAATAGAGAAGTATACAAGTAATATGAATTATTTTGCTACATGAAAAAATAGCCAAAATTGATTACAAAAAATATTACTTTCGTATCGAAAAATCGCAGTTCAAAAAAAATATATGAGGCTGATAGTCGGATTGGACCTGTCGATATGCAAATTGAAAATTAGGATTTTCTGGCGCTCTTCACATGTGCCGCTCAAGATCGAGGGGGTGAAATGATCCGTAACAAATTTGGGAAAAAATTTAAATCACTTGCTGGCATTCTGAGTCGCATCGGCATCTTTAATTTCGAAAGGAATGATTGCCACTTTAAGAAATTGTTCCCGCAGGATAGGATAATTCCTCAGTGCGAGAAGTGATAAATTGGCTAGTTGAGAGGGGCGCTTATTTTCCACTAGGTTTGACTTTCGGTATTGCGTAATATGTATAAAGAGGAGGAGAACTCACAGTGAACCAAACAGATACAAATTTGCACAATTTCTATTGAAACCAAATTATCAATCCGCGCTAACATCATGGTTATAATTCATCAAACAATGTCCTCACGTACCTATAATATCTTGAACCCCCCCCCCTTAATTTTTTTATACACCTATGTGAACAGAAAAATAGTTGAAGATCTAAAAAAAGGTTATGGACACCAAATATATTTTTCTAAATGAAATACCGTCACTTTTGGATACAGTATATTTTTCTGATTTCTAATATGTATACATATGTCATGTTATCTCTGACAGATTTCGAGATATTTGAAGTTGAAATTCAGATTTTATACGGATTCTTTCAGCTAATTAGGATAGATGGTCAGGGTAGGTATGGAAATAATTAAAATATCTGTTGACAATTTGATGAGTGCTATAATATGTCAGTTAGGTATATGTGATGTCAAAGTCGCACAATGGGAATATAGGGTTATATGGGTCTATGGCGCATGCCTCAGAAGAGTTGGGTTTTTTCGCTGGAGAAATATGGACAATCGTGATTTAGCGATATATTTGGTAATCGTTGACAAAAAAATATTTATTTTATTTTCCTAATCCAGATAAAATATGAATTTCAACGTCAAATATGTATCTCGAAATCTATGACACATTATAGCAATCATCAATTTGACAACAGTTATTTCAATTATTTCCATAGCTACCCTATAACCATCTACTTATGTTCTGATTAGCTGAAAGAATCCGGATAAGATTTGAATTCGAACGTCAAATATCTCCAAATCTACTAGAGATAACATAATATACGCATAGATAGGTACCTACATATTTGAAATGAGAAAAATATACTCTATCCAATAGCAGATGGCTGCCAATAGTAACAAATTATATAGGGTGTTCCATTCAAAAAAATATATTTGAAGCCCACAACTTCTAGATCCCCAACTGTTTTTATGTGTACATATATGGAATCTACAAGAAAAATTTAATAAAATCATTGTTAAAAAAAATTCAACTACAGATAAAAAAGTTATGGAGGGTTCTAAAATACGTGAAGACCCTGTACAGAAGAAAATTCAACTTTTGAAACAATATTTTGTATTTTATCAGTCAGTGGTTTTGGCAAGAAATTCCATAACAAAATACGGTAAAAATTTTACGCAACAATTCTGCAAGAAACTCGAGGAATTATTTGTGAAATTTAACCATTCGAAACTTTGTGCATGTTCCTTTGGTCCGTTAAGTTTTTCAGCACGTTCCATCTCAAACGGATAATCTGTCTGTCCGAGGCATATTCGACCTCTAAAAGAACTCGACAGTTTTCACTCTTTATAGTCTCTAACATAAAAATTCTGATGTATCTCGTCAACCATCGCTTTTTTATTTCCAGCGCAGTATCGTATATTTTTCACCATACCGGTTTTATGTTGATTTCCACATCAATTTTATATCTACACGCTTAGAATGTGAGCGATATCCCAGGATTGGGATAGCCTGCGATAAAATTTCCTATTAATATAAATTTCCCAACGGTTGTCAATGAAACGCGAATTGATAATGGTGTAGGTGTAGCCATGCTCCACCTCGATATTTCCATACATTGAATATACATTTTCTGAAAAGCAGTCAATGTTGGATTTTGAATAGGTAGGTATTTCTTATTTCAGACCAACAATAAAAAACGGTAAGATTTTCATGATAAAATATATTTATATTATATATTTTCACAAAATGTTTCGCTAACACTATAACTTCATCAGGTTTCAGTACACTGGCAGTACAGTGACGGCCACATCAATTCAAAATAGGTATTTCTTATTAGGATTTCCTTATATATCTCCATATGTTTCACTTTTATGAAAACAGTTCTGCTTCGGAATGATCGTTCACGTTATCAAATGAAAACTTCTGAGCAATGGGACTCATAGAGCTATATACAGGGTCGCTGATATGTATGGAAACGGTCGATTATTTCCTAAAGTAAGATAGCTAGCGAAAAATGTTAGGATACAAAAGTTGTAGGGTTTTTCAAAATCCATTAAGCTAATGAAAAATTAAGTATACAGGATGAGTCAAAAAGTCAGGACGAAACAAAGTTGCTTTTTCTCTAATGGGACGCCCTGTATATTATTCCACATTTCAATTCTGCTCGAAATTCTGAACAAAATTGATATAGCACATCATTTCCTAAATTCAACTGTTTTCGAGATATCGAATTTTGAAAATAACTTATAATAAATTATCCAAAAATGTTAGTCCATTAAGTTCATAGTCCATCAAGTTACCTTTGAAAGTTTCCAGCTCCATAACAACGCCGCGTCGTTCTTTTGTCTAACAGTGATGATCTTGACAACACATGCCAAAAATACATTTAGTGTAAATAAGTTTCGCGCAAAAATGGCACGTTTAACTAATACTGAGCGTATTGAAATTTTAATGATCATAGGATTCGGTGATAGAAGACGAAGTTGTGACCAAGTAGTGAATATTTTTAATGAATTGCATCCAAATCGGGAACCAATTTCTAAATCAACAGTTTTAAAAACATTGCAGCGTTTTCATGAAACTGGAGATGTCAAAGATCGACCAAAAAGTGGAAGACCAGTAAGCGTTACAAATGAAGAAAATGCTTTGAATGTCATGTTAGATGTGGTGGAAAATCCAATAAATTCGGCACAACAGAGGGCTTTGAATCATAACATGAGTCGATATTCCATTCAAAAAATTTGCAAACTGCAAAAATTCCATCCATATAAAATTCATTTGGTACAAGAATTGAGTGAAGACGATTTTGATCGTAGAATCGAGTTCTGTGAAGTTATTATGGATAAATTAAGCGAAAATGTCAACTTTGTCAACCACATATTGTTTTCTGACGAATCTACATTTTGTTTAAACGGGCACGTGAATCGACACAACTGTAGGTATTGGTCAGACCAAAATCCACATTGGATGGAGGAAGTTCACACTCAACGGCCACAAAAAGTAAATGTCTGGTGTGGCATTATTGGTGGACACGTCATAGGACCCTATTTTATAAACGGAAATTTGAACTCTGAACGATATTTATCACTTTTACAACAGCATATTATTCCAGAGCTTAGACGATTATTCCCGAATAATAACAATCCCAATTTGCCGGCAGAACAAATATGGTTTCAACAAGATGGGGCTCCTCCACATTTTGGACGTATGGTACGGGCATATCTAGATGAAACTTTTCCTAATAAATGGATTGGACGCAGGGGAGCAATTGAATGGCCAGCTAGGTCTCCCGATATGACCCCACTTGATTTTTTTCTATGGGGTCACATATGGGGTCACATATGTAGTCTACAAAAATAGGCCGCCAAATATCGAAGAGTTGCAAGAAAGAATAAGGCATGAAATTTCTACCATTCCTCCTCACATGATTTTAGATTCACTACAAAATTTTGTTCAGCGAGTTCATTACTGTCAGGAGGTAAATGGTAAACACTTTGAGCACCTTATTAAATAGAATTTCAAAGAAAAATTTGTTGTTTATTAAAACTTGTTTTCTCTCTTTTCCTCCTGTCTTAACTATTGTTTTCATAAAATTTTAAATATCCTGGACATTCATTAAAAAATACATTTCATTGTTTTAATTGCATTTTAATCAACCCTGAACAATTATGCTTTTTTTATTTTCTGTAAAAAAATTATAATTAAATTGTAATCATAATATCCACATACTCCACCTTTTGTGACTTTCATAATAAATATGCATCATTTCGTGCTTTTTCTTTAATAAATTTGAGAGTAGTAAAAAGTTATTTTCAAAATTCGATATCTCGAAATCGGTTGAATTTAGGAAATGAAGCGCTTCATCAATTTTGTTCAGAATTTCGAGCAGAATTGAAATGTGGAATAATATACAGGGCGTCCCATTAGAGAAAAAGCAACTTTGTTTCGTCCTGACTTTTTGACTCATCCTGTATACTTAATTTTTCATTAGTTTAATGGATTTTGAAAAACCCTACAACTTTTGTATCCTAACATTTTTCGCTAGCTATCTTACTTTAGGAAATAATCGACCGTTTCCATACATATCAGCGACCCTGTATAGTGACAGGTGCCAAGTGGAAGGGAAAGTGAAAATACTCAAATTCAGAACATAGGTATACTATGGCTCTTATATCCCAAGTTCCCATATGTGTATCAGATTTTCTAGCACACAGAACCATAAGATATAACTGAAATGGAATGTATCATAATAAGTTGTAATATACAGTGCCTCCAAAATATTCCAGGAGAATGAGTCGATTCTAATTTTCATTTCGTCAACGATTTTATATAAAAATTCATCTGTTAATGTTGAAATCGTGAAGCTTCAATGCATAAGATTATATTTTCGATGTCGCCCACCGTGTCTGCATTTGTGAGGTGATGGAGAGAAAAAGAGAGAAAAAGAGGAAACCAGACCGAGTTGGTATACGACTGACTGCATCACCGATGGAACGCTATTTGCATGTGACAGATGCAATTCGTTGCACTTTATAATTCCGCGGGCTCGCGACAAAGTTTTGGCCGAAAGAAAACTATTTTCGGTTCAGCTTCGAGGGCGCGCGGATATCAGATCCGGACGCGCGCCGGAAAAGTTGGGCGATGCAAAACGGGAAAACGCCCTCGTGCATATCGGAGTCTGAATGTCGGAAAGTTCGTGATCGATGGGAGGCAAGCGTTCTGTTCGCAAAACGGCGTTTCAATTTCCTCAGCCGAGTTCCTATGAAATGAACTTGTTTTTGTCATCGCATACAGAGTATTGTGTCCGAAGATTACTGTTCGTTCAGCTCGATTCCAATAAGTCGATATTATAGATGATGGGAACGAGGGGTGGGGATGTGGATTATTTTTTTATCAAATCTCGGATTATCACAGTATCGTTTCTTGAGATCAATTGGTCTGAAATACCTATATAGTAATCATGATGCGAGGTTATGGAATATGAGATAGAAAGCAATATAAAAGTAATCTCCCCTCGACTCCTTTTATTTAGAGTTCGCTTCATTGAAATCGACTACCTATTGTCTTGAATTGAGCTATATATCTATACCAATAAGCATATTTCGTTTTCGGCGAAGCTTTTTCAATTGTGAGTGTATATCATGCAAAATGAGAATCCATGAAATGGAGAGTATCAATAAATGAAAAAAATACATTTTACGTCTTAACCAATTCATAATACTAACACAGTTGTATTATGACTACGAGCAGAAAACAACCACCCACTTTCCTGGCAAATAGCACCCAGAACATTGGATTAAATCTGCTCATAGTTCATACAAATATTCACACAGTAAATGCTAAATGCGCATGTTGTTATTGGCACTCATCAGTGCAGGGTGGTCACCGAGTATATACCCTTTTAGGAAGAAAGAAACATGTGCATTTTGTATTCACTGTGTGAATCGTTGGATGAACTACGAGTATAGATATAATTCAATGTTCTGCGTGGTTTAGGCATCAGGAAAATAGTTGTTTGCTATACTCGATATCTACCAGTCATTATACAACTGTGTTTGCATGTATTATATAAATTGGTTGAAATTTATTTTTCTATTTATGAGTGTACCTACTTATATTTGTAGATATATACAGAAGATTTTCTTCTCAACAGGTTTTCCGCTCCAATTCGAGAATAAAGTTATAATAACAATTTCTACTCGTTACCAAGAGGCCGTTCGTTTCCTTCTTCTCGACAGGAGCAAAACAAAAGTTAATTTATATCACCGCGTTCGTGCTTTGAATAGGAATAATAATTGCTCTATGCGTATTACAGTAGTATAGACAGACAAAGCAAGTGCATTTTTTAATCATGGTATCTCGTTCTTACTGCCAGTACATAAAAAAGACTATAAAAGGCATCAGTTTTCTCTCAGAAATTGGTTCCTCCTCGTCCATAGTATTATGACACATTTTATTATTTAACGTTATTGATAGTTACATAATGATGTTATTATATAAATAATGATGGCGAAGAGGATATAGGTATATATACTATAAGTACAATTTCTTCACCTATATTTACTATTTATATATTATGTATTCATAAAGTTATAGTGAAAGTAAGCTTCAGGACGATCTTTTCAATTCGTCTCGTTCATTTCAAATACAATCAATCCATCGATTTGTATTATCAGCGTCCTCATGCAATTCTGAAGAATCACTCTCCGATCCGAATATAATTGCGTCATAAATTCCGATCATGATTTCTCCCAAGAAATCTCGGAATATAAGAACATGACGCGACGAGTGGGACCGTAAATTTTACACTTCAATTTTTCGCAAGCTAAATTAGAAATCGGATAATGAGATTCAAACTCGGATTCTCTGATATCGTAAAATGTTTTAGTGGCTATGAAATTTCCTTCAATACCTATCATAATACGCTTGCCTTCCCTCTGCACTAACCGCCAACTAACCGTGACACTCGGTATTTCGACAGACGTAATAATTCAGACTGATGGTTTAGACTTTAGAGACACTGTGTATATATGAAGTTTGGTATAGCAATCAAACTATATCACTCGTATATTTCATTTGGTTCACATCGAAGTACCATACAAGGAACTACGAAGGTCTCAAATAATATTAATACTTCATAGATATCGAGATGTGGAGAATATGAAGGAGTCTCGCCAGAAAGTGCTAAAATTGTTGAATTACCCATTACATCATTTCAATGACAATGATACGTCATCCTTATAGTTCCTTCCCTATTCAAATTATTGGTGATCATGACAGGGATAATAAAGAAAGTACGACAATATGTAATTAAAACAGTATTTGGCTATTTTGTATTTTTTTCACAAAATAATCATTTTCAAGATATTATATGCCTCACCCACTATCTAAATTTTCGATGGACAACCTATATATTATTACATTTTTTAAATAATTGTCTCAATTATTATTGTATATGTTAATCCAATTACACCTTATAGTTGATACCCATTTTATTTTTCGACCTATAGATTCTAGAGAGTTATAAACTCCTTGGAAAATCCGGCAGTTTAATATTTTCAAATTTCAGAAATATATAACTAAAGAAACAAAGGAGTACCTACCATCAGTCACACAGTGTGTAAATATTCTAATGATTCAGCGAACAAATAAGATGTCTATGTATAAGTGAGTACCTGATCTGGTGGAGTTGGCACCACATCAAGGAGTCAGAAAACTAAAAAACTCAACAGATGAAAAAGTATATATATGTATAGTAGGTGAATTGCATTGAATATCCTGATGGCTGGACAACTTTGCTTTGGTTTTATAGATATAGCTTTAGCTAAAGAACTTACTTGGGTCTTAGATCACCCAATCAGACGTTATAAATCAGTAGTTATAAATCAGCAGTTTGTACCGATTCGACGTGAAATCAGCCTATTCATCAAACGTGAGAATAGAATTCGTCGACAAAGGCTCAGAGATCGTTATCCGTAATTGATTTGCGTGAATGTCGAGTAAAACGACAACTGATTTCAGTGATTTTTCATCCACGGAAAACGCATGAAAACTCAAAATGAACAAGTGTTGTAAATTTTTTCGTCTAGAATGCTCCATCGCCAAAAAGTCAATAATTCTTCTCTATATATTATATCAAACTCAACAGTCTGATGATTTCAAAATATATAATAAGAAATATCGATGTCAAGGTGGTAAGGAACCGTCAATTAGATGATAAACATACATTTCACATTCGATATAGGTACATACAAAGTGTGTTCGAATTAAATTCGAATGATCACCGCCGATCTATGTATACATAGAATGGTGTTCGTGAATTGCATAATGGCCCATAGATCGTGAACCCGGTGATCTGGCTGAACTACATTACCCAACAATTCTCGTCTTAATCCTACTCTATTGCACGTCGGGAATCAAACTTGTGCCGATTACAACAACTGCAATCAAATTAGTAGCCGGAGTTGGGGAGTTAACATTGTGAGTTGTGTAGAGCCCGAATTATATGCACGTCTGTTAGCGAAAGCTGTACCACACAACGTTTTCGACGGATTTGAAAATCGATCGATCCAAAATCTGTTTCATGATAACGCTTTTACTATATACATCGATGGTAAAGTCTTTGGCTGAGCCAGAACCCCGCCACTGCTTCGCATCATTGATATAAATGAAAATCATAGTAGAAATATAGTGGATGGAGGAAAAGGAAAAATTATTGATATTCAATGTTTCAGGTACCATTTTGGAGTGTTTGGCACCGTAACCACTTGTTTCTTCTCTAATTTCAAATGCGTGGAATCATTAAAACTTGCGGATAATAATGACAATAACACATTGTTGGAATGTAGATAGGATATGTTTACTTGCAAATATTATCCGAATAATAATCAAAATGTTCAGCGCATCTTTTCATTATGAGCTTCGGCGAAACCCAATTATTTTCAGACAACAATTATTAAGGGTATTAGATATTTCTGCGTTTTTTATCGTTCTTTTTTATTGCGGAATCTTATGGCACGATTCTTTAATTTTTCTGGGTGGATTTTCCCAACGTGGCTTGCAGTATTCCCAACAATATTCAATATATAACTTGATACCACAATTGTCAATAGTTTTCGAAGATAAAACTTATCAAGATGGAGGTAATATTTCGATTTATTATTTCAATGATATTAAACATCATGAATTCCATCAAATAGTTTTTACACAAGCGATATCAATTCTTGGATGATGTTCCTTTAAAAGAAAAACGCTCTGTTATATTTTTCAACCTAAGCGAAATTTTCATATCGAAAATTAGGGTAGGTAGGTACTTTTCCTGGTTCCAGCTAAAATTTGATTGTTATTGTTACGAGACCGGAAATCATTATCTCGGCGGCCTGACTGGCTGTGATTTATGACCTCGCGATAACATCGCTCGCCGACGAATCAATTAGAGGACAATACCGGATGACTCATACCCGTCGCAGTTTCTCGAAAATGAACGGTATTTATTAGAACTCTATCGAAAATTCAAGATTGCGCTAGAATGAGTATTTTGTGGCTATATAAGCAGCGCAGTGGCGCAGACAGTCAGTTTAGAAAGAAAGCTAGTATTGTGAACATTGATATTTGTGAAGCGAATATCGTTATGATTTAATCAAGTGTTTATTGAGTTGTATTTCGAATGTTTATATAGTGAAATAAATTGTTCAGTTTTGTACTTGTCTTTTCAATTCACGAACCCAAGTAGAAATATTGTAACATTATTTTTAGTCGAAGCCGCCATTTATGTTTCGATACGAATATGTTCAACGACTGTTGATTATACATAATTGAATTCTACATAAAATTGAAAAAAGAAATGATCTGACTATGTGTTAGATCGGTTTGATCTGAATAAACACAAAATACATCGATATCACTTTCACAAGCAAATTGATACCGAAAACAGTGTCCATATAAATTGTACATTATAACGTATATTGATATCGATTGAACCAGACACAAATGAAAAATGCATTCAGTCGAAAAATAATTAACATTTTATGATAACAATTCGACCCTTTGATTCAGATAAACATGAATATCAATAGTGCTTTCGATGTGAAAATGTTCTTTTTTGATATAGGTAATAACGAAATTGACGCACCAACATAAAATGAAATTGTTTTGAATTCATGATCACCATTTTTGTGATATTGAAATAATTATTCGATGAAAAATGGAAAAGCCATACATTGGACAAAGCAGAAAGAGAAAATATTCTATTCAATTGGAATATAAAACATAGTTTGAAATGAATGTCTGGTAGACTACGAGCAGAAAACAAATACTTTCCTGGTAAATACCACGCAGATATAATTCAATGTTCTGCGTGGTATTTACCAGGAAAGTATTTGTTTTCTGCTCGTAGTCTACCAGACATTCATTTCAAATTATGTTTGATATTCTAATTGGATAGATTATTTTCTCTTTCAATAATTATTCGATATTATTACAGTCTGGAGAGAGTAATACACTAGAAAAAAACTCGGATTATGACTGCTGCATCACTCAAAAGCATGCGAATAACTTCCTTATACATGTTTATAACTGGTAACATTTTAAAAAATGTAGTTTTTTTCGCAGCAGTTTGGTTATTGTCAATTTTCATTTATATATGTATAGGTATGCATGAGATTGAAAAATTATTTTTAGATACATTTTGATACCGAATTACAAATACAACACACACAGAATTGTTCAACATAATAATAGACGAGCACATATTATAATAACATAATCGGATCACTCACGTACCTATCCCAAGTGATCACAAGTCTCCCGATTCAATATAATTCAAATCCATGTTGAACGGAATGGCTCATCGTGATCGTAATTATTAATGCGCTCTGAATTTAACAACAACAACTGTGTGTTATTATTGCTGTTCATTTGAACTGATGCAGTTGGAAATTGCAGAACAAAGCGTTTGCTAATTTTAATTAAATTATGTACTCATTTGCTCATTACTCATCAATCGAATATTTAGAATTTAATAATAATCAATGTGGAGACCGTATTATAGGTAAATGGTTATCAGTTTGTTTGTTGTGTATTGATTAAAAATACGGGGTTCTACGAATTCTATACACGTAATATCTATCTATAAGAATTTCTGAATCGCAGGCAGGGAAGTGAATGGGAATTGTTCAAATAAGTTTTTAAATGTATGTGAAGTTTAGCTCAATGATATGAAATCGTAGAATTCAATCTAATTTATTTGTCTCACCCATCAGATATTTAGGAAAATCGGGAACAGTCAGAAATTAAATTTCGCTTATATTCGTTTTTCTTCTCGGAACTTACAAAATCATCCACCATTTTCAACGTGTTCTGTATTAAAAAATAATTATTTTATTTTACGAATCTCATAGTGCGCACTCCTTCTTATCTACATTTATTGAAGAAACTTTTTTTTTTCACCGGTAACAATAATTCTTTCCTTTTCGCTTAAGGGCTCGAACACTTTATTCCATCTGGTACGCTATCGAAATACCGGTTCGATAATGTTTTTACTGCCGTTTTATGCGAGATATATCGTTCGCAAACTGATTGCATTTCACTACGGTATGAATTTGGAATTTATCGGTGATATCTCTGTTAAATAGGCGGGTGTGCCAGATGGTACTTTCCATTCCGAATCAAACGCTATTGTTGCGGCCGCCCTAAATATTTCAACGTTACGCACTTTGTTGAATCTATGGCCACAGATGAGAGAACCTTACAGATGTGCAACTCCGCCCCTTTTGTTTGATCTTCAGAGTCGCCGCTTTCATGACCTCGGCCCTTTAAATTGGTACGAAGCAATGTTGCCTTTACGTGATTTTCTGAAATATGACGGCTCACACTGATGCCACAAACTCAGTGACCAATAAGAATTGAGAAAGCATGAAACCCGATCGTTCACTCAACATCTTCGTGTCTCGTCGTATGCTCAGCTTCTGCACAGCGTCACGACAGAGAACAGCTGTTTTACAAATATCAGCCGAGACCTGGCGGGAATAGCCGAAAGCCCTTTAAATTGGTACAATTATCTTTCTCTTTCTAATGTCGGTTGCCTTTTCTATCCTTCACCTCTGTATGATTTGTCTACTCTGTGCTATGGCCCTCATTTCGGCTGTTTATTTTAATTCAGATGGGAAATTCGTTAAAGTATGGTACTGCATAGGATCAACAGAGTGCAGGGTGATAACAGTGAACTCGCATGAAATATTATTGGCACATGCAGGTATTTGGTACTCACCTAAACAGTGCTTTTGTTTCACCACTTCCCCAGTTTGAATCAGACATCTCTCATAAACTGTTCTACTAGCCCTGCACTTTTGATCAGAACTAAAAAAAAAGAAAGACTGATACTGCAGGATTAACAAAATTTATTTCAGAAAAATACTACGATTTTGCAAACTGAGAGTCAAAAAGTAGTATGTCGCAAGTTTGTGTGTATTTTTGAGGTCACAATAAATGTTGCTTCATATAGGTACTTATTTCAATTGGAGCCATTGGAGGGCAGCAGCAGAACATAATACTTATACAGCGTGCATGTAACAATGGAAGTATGGAAAAGGCTAAATATCTCAATACCTCTTACGGTATAAGAGGTAATGAGATATCGGGTAAGAGTCTTACCCGATTTTGGTCATATTCTACAATCAAGTATGAAATTATGCCAGACCCAATAGCGAGTTTCGCGTTGTTTTTTTTTTGATGTTATAAGAGAAAACAGTTTGTTTTTAATGGCACATCCTATATTTTATTGCATTTTTATATTCTCCCTGATGGGAAGCTCTTATTTGATCGATCTATCACACTTTGTATATAGTTAAAACGATTACAGAGATATAGGACCTGAAAAATCGAGATTTTTCGATTTTGTTTTGATACTATTGGTCAAAACGGCTTACATGTGCCTATTTCAACTTTTTATTGACCATCACTCGGTAATCAAATCAAACAATTATACTCTTTATGATTAAATTGAATGACATAGTTAATCAAAATAGGTAGTTTATTCAATACAAAAAATTGTTAATGTTGAAAAGTTTGGAGCTATAGAACCAAAATGTGATAGATTGATGAAATCAGTTTCCCAGGAATGCAATAAAATATATTCCGCTTATAACACAAAACCGATAAACTTGAAAGCAATGCTGATCGTACAAAATCAATCTCAATCGTAAGAAGCGAGGCGAAATTAAGAAAAATCGGGATAAAAAAAATCAACTTGGAGTCGAAAAAACACTAAAAAAGTAAGCACAGGTCGACTTCAGTGGTGACATCACCTTGGCAGACATTTGGGATATATACAGGGCTATTCAAATTCGAGTCTATGCATGGAGATTTTGATAACGGTAAGAGATAGAGAGTTGGTTAAATGGGGGCAAAGTAGCGTATTTCAGAGGTTAATTATATGGATGAAAAAAATCTTACCTAGCTTCTTCAGTTCTGGAGTTATACAGGAAAAATTAGAAAAATGTTGAAATTTTACTGGTTTGTTTCCAAAACACTCTGTAATTCAGATTTATATACTACGTCAATATGAAACATGACTCTTGTCATTCAAAAAAATGCAATAAAAAATACAGGTCCGTATTTGAAAATTAAAAGTTGAGGGATATAATTTTTATTTATATATTGAAAAGGCTACAAGAAGTTGCAAAATTTTAAAAAAATCTTTGTAAAATAAAAAGATATAGGCAAAAGAAGAATTTCGAAATTTTCGATTTTTCCTGTATTACTCCAGAACTGAAAAAGCTAGGTCAGATTTTGAAATACGCTACTTTGCCCCCATTTAACCAACCCTCTATCTCTTACCGTTATCGTTATAATCCCTATGCATAGACTCGAATTTGAATAGCCCTGTATAATAAAAGCAAAGAATTTCTTCTGATCAATTTATTCCTAAATACTTATATTTATTCAAATTCTAATATCGATTCTCACGACACATGCATTTTTTGGGTGACTTATTTCATGTATATTATGCGTCTCGATGTTAAAGATCCTTCGATCACGTTGGTGTCAAAGATGACTCCTAAAATTTTGTACACATCATATTTCCGGATAACTCCGGAATTTTACGCCCAGCCGAATACAAAGGCCCGGCGGCCGTTTATTTTCTTGTAGACCTTTGGTGTTTCCTTGCAATTGCCGGAGTATGCAAATATGCGGTTGGCGCGGAAAGAGCGCACGTTAACTAGCTAAAAGGTGAAACTATACCGGAGGTTCGAGGTGGAAGGAAGGCGAATTATCCTGCTAACTTACTCTGTGTCGACGACAAATTGTCGACGCCGGCCTGATTCATGACCGAATCACCATGCTTGGGCATAAAGGAATCAGATATACCTCTCCTTCCTCTGCCCGTGATTATACACAAGCACTGAATGCAATTCTGTTCATTTGAGATTGCATAATTTATTCGTTCAGAGTTGTCAAATATCATAATAAGTACAAATCACCTAAATTAATATTCAGCAACACTTGCAATTACATATATTTAGTGAGTATATAGGTGAATGAATCACCTTATATATTTAGGTAATTATTGACATTTTAATTATATCACCCTGCATTTGTTTCAATTGAATATCAATTGATAAGATAGGGACGAAGGAGCCTTTTCGACCAATAACGGATCGATAGTTTCAACACAAAAAATTCCTAAATTTGAAAAATCAAGATTTTTCACAACCTACGCAAAATGTGGTTGGATCAATGAAATTAGCTCCTCAATGAGAGAAACTGAAAATGCAACTAAAATACATATTATGGTATATTCCATTTAAAAAAACATATATTTTTTAACACCCTGTGTACAGCGAGGTACCAGTTAAACATAATTTCAAATCATGCATACAAAGATTCTACATATATAGCCAACCTGAAAATAATCCCTGATTTATAGAATCTCATAGAATCTTCATGTCATATACGGTGCCCCACCCTGTGTATACTAAAATTCCATAAAATTCGGGAAATGATGTATATCTGAGATATTCGGCCTCGTATTCGGGCGTTTACCTTACTTTCTTTACATACATGTCGTGCTGTATATATACTATGAAGACAAAGTTATAGGAATATAGATGGGTATAATAGTCATATTTACTTACCTACAGCTGAACCACTAATTTTTGCTACAGCAGCCTATAGCTTTTGGATCAATCAGAGATCCCCTCTGAACTTTTCCTTCATATGTTTGTCTTCTCATTCTGAAGTAGAGAGGTACCAATCTCTGACCTGAAAAAAAATCAACAATGATTTCTCAGGATTTACAAAAAGAAGAATGTGCTCCTATAACTATTTTCTCATTATTTTGGATAACATGCATATCAAAAAATAACGCCCTCTAGCTATAGGTAAAGAATCAAATGGTGAATATAGTGCAAAATGTATATGCATATTGCATATCAGACATATAGGCACCAGGACTGCTCTAGAAATACCTATATAGTACATTGCATGGATAATATTATATACCTTTGAAAACTTCAACAATCCTATACATATATGCATTGAATTCAAGGAACAATATAACATTCACTAAAATCAATCAACATTGAAGCCTTTTTCAATATAATATTTGCCGAAACTATTCAAAAATGCAAGATGGCGTCAGTTATAGTTATATAATTTTTCAGCCAATGAAGACTGGTTAAAAACATCACTTACTTGACCTGACGAAAAGCTCTCAGGTTGCTAGATTTTGATTAGCTGATATATTGGTCAAGCCATAATGATATCTAATATGGTTCAAAAAAACACAATAAAAAATACAAATACAATAACTATACAAACGTAACAACAATAATGTCAAATATACTTACAAAATTATGTATAACTAATAACATGCTAATAACAGTAATAACTTCAATCTCGATCACTACCGATGCCAGCAGGTTGGTTTGTGCAAGGTGGTTGTGTATGTATAATGATTACTATAAACTTTGCTAGGGGCCTTGCTTTTATGTGCGTAATAAACCACGAGATATAAAACAGGATATCTATGGATAAACTAAAAACTAGAATCTAGAATACATCTATTTTATTGCACTTTTATTACTTTTCGTTACACATTTCAATCACTGAATTTCAATTTTTAAATTTTAGAATGGTACAACTGAACTGATAACTGTCACAAAACCACAGAACTGTTGCTCACAAGTCGAACTTGACTTCAGGGGTGTGTTTCATGCAATCTATGGGTGTGGGTGGCCCGTGTGTCGTGTTGTGACGTGAGACTGCAGGCAGGCCGTACTGCGGGTTGTCTAATCTTTGGTTGTGGACTGTGGTTAAAAAATTAGCATGGCCGACTTTGTTGAAAGGTGAAAATATACAAACGTGAAGAATATAATAATATAAATAATCGCTGTAATGCTGAATTCAATTTATTTTTCGATTATCCAGTAATGATAGTCGTTCATGATCTAACTAAGGTAATGAAATTCAACTTACATGCGCCTATCTAACTTTATGACTGGTTCTGACATTTTCCTTTCACTGCAGTCTGCAGTCATGAGATGTTCTGCAAATATGCTTTATATTCACGTTAGATTAATCACTATTATCTGTATGTTAAAAAGGACTAATCAAATCATAAATTTTCCTCAATTAATTTCCTCGTTAATATATACATCTGGTCAAACTGTATTATTTACATAGTCTACTTTTACAAATTATTCATTGACAAGCCTATATTTGATAAATGAACTCATAGAATATTTCATTCGACCTCTGTTATGATTTACAGGTGAAAGAAGCTAATGAATACTCTGATTCCCTAGAAAATCTGTGATAATGTAGTTTTGAATATTCAACTAACACAGTGAATTATATCAAATAGCCATGTCTTTTTTCAACAACATAAAAAAAGTGCTCCACTTTGGAGGTAATGATGCTAAGAAGAAAAAGGTATATAACAATGTACGAATGGAATGTGATCCTGAAGAATTCTGGGATATGATAGGAGAACTAGGTGATGGAGCATACGGAAAGGTTTATAAAGCCCAACACAGGCACACAGGACAACTGGCTGCTGCCAAAATGTGCAGACTGGATGGTGAAGATGACCTTGCAGATTTCATGATTGAAATTGATATTTTATCAGAAATAAAACACCATAATATTGTGGAACTGCATGAAGCTTTCCAAAAAGAACAGCAGCTGTGGCTGCTTATTGAATATTGTGATGGAGGTGCCCTAGATAGTATAATGACAGAATTAGAAAAACCTCTTAATGAACATCAGATTGCATATGTGTGCCAGAACATGTGCAAAGGACTACAGTTTCTGCACAAGTCCCATATTATCCATAGAGACTTGAAAGCAGGAAACGTACTGCTTACCATGGCTGGTGGGGTTAAGTTAGGTGAGGAACTACCTGAACAATGCTTTTTATCAAAAATGAACAAATCATATATTATATTATTGTCTTTGAAGCTCCATGCTTAAAACCTCGAATCAATACTAAATGAGACTAATTTGAAGGTTGAGTAAAGGGCTGCAATATATGATTTTTTTATTCATTCAATTGGTTTATCTTATCACAATTGATTACTGGTTAATCCAATTGACCTTATAATTATACCCACATAGCAATAAATTAAAACTTTGCCAAACAACTCATACTTCAGATAGTTTGAAAAGTTTTCAATCTCAACTAATTTTCATTTATGATTGTCAAATGAGGTTTTACATATTGCATAAACTAAAACTTGTATATTCAGCTGACTTTGGAGTGTCTGCCAAGAACAAAAACACCCTGCAAAAGCATGACACATTCATTGGTACCCCCTACTGGATGGCTCCTGAGGTTGTACTGTGTGAAACATTCAGGGACAACCCATATGACTACAAGGTTGACATCTGGTCTATGGGTATAACTCTAATTGAGTTTGCTCAGATGGAGCCACCAAATCATGAGATGTCACCCATGAGGGTGTTGCTCAAGATCCAGAAGTCTGACCCTCCCAAGCTTGAGCAGCCCTCCAAGTGGTCAAAGGAATTCAACGATTTTCTGCTCAAGGCCTTAATAAAAGTGAGAAAACTCAAATATTCACCTATTTCTTTGCCATATATCACAATCTGTTAGAGAAGATGACAATACAGTAGCCTAAAATGAATACATAATACATTTTTGTTCTGAAAGTTTTTTCCTGATGTTATTCATATGGGATATCAAAGTTGCTAAATCATTATTGGCTTATGTGTTGCTTTTGATGTTTGATGGTAATATTTTTCAGGATCCACAAAAAAGACCAAATTGTGAGGAGCTGTTGAAACATCCTTTCATAAACTGTACTTTGGATTCCAAACCCATCAAAGATTTGTTGCTTGAATATAAAGCTGAAGTTGTTGAGGAAGAACTTACTGATGACGATCCTGAGGTAAACTTTGTTAATTCTTTTAGCTATTATTTTTGGAAAGGAAATTTTTCTCAAATGAAAGAAGGAAAACATTTGAAATATTTCAAAAATGCCATAAATTATGCATATCATTATTCTCTCTTGTATTCATTAGTAACTTCATTGAAAACCTTATTTTTATTATATCCTACAGGTGAACCTTCCACCAAATTCTTTGTTTTGTAATTTTAATTTGGTGGTAAACCTATTTGTCTGTGTTTTGCCATATTAACTAGTGCTTGCAAAACTGTGCGGTGCACATTTTATATTTCATTTATTTCATGCCTATCAGGGTAGGAAACATCGAAAGCACAAAGAACTTTATCATAGGATTGGTAAGTTGATTTGGATTTCCATTTTGTGTTCAATGGGATGTTATTCACTAAAAATATTGTCGTTGTTTGTTCATCATCAAGGTTGAAATGTATTCAATAATTTGATAACAATATTTCATGATTTTCATTCAAGGTCAACAATGCATTTTGGTTTATATGAACAAAACAATGTTTGTGAAAAAGGTGTTAGCACTCAATAAATTTCACCTTTTATATGTGTGCCATTATGATGGCTTGTTTTCTCCTGTGCATGCGGCTCTCCTGGTCCTCCTTCACCTGGCATTACTGCTCAGGTGAGATTTCCGAGTCGCCCTGAGAATCAAATTTAGACAATAATATTGTGTCCACCTATAAGTCATTGTCGTCGTGGTGGTTTTAAATTAAAACAAGAATATATTTTTTCCAGTTGAAGTTTGATTTAAACTATATGTATTGGAAACTGACACATGTGTTTTGTTTTTTCTAGGACAACCGCACTTCTCAAGTGCCTCTTGACATCGAAGATGATTCTGCTTCTGTGAGAAGCAACGAATTAGATAGTAAAGGTAATGATTTGTTCTTTGTAATTTTTGTCATGTAATGTTTGATAATTCCTTAGCTGCGCCCAAAACTCCGTCACCTCTTCCGCTAGAACCCACATTACCCGAGAATGATGAAAAAATGAGAGAACCAACCGGAAACGAGGTGAAACCGGAGCGGTCCACCTCGGCTGTAACATCTCAACCCGATATAAAACCTGTCAGTATTTTTCCTGTGTCTTATGTAGATATTGCTGTGACTGAATATACTTCCTTCCTTTCAGGCCGCCAAAAAAGAAGAGGCACAACGAAAGACATCGCGCGACAAGGGCAAAGCCCCGCCCCCGCCCCCTCTTCAGACCCAACAGTCCACCAGTTCGACCAATTCCACGTCCTCGTCGGAAAAGGACAAGGGCCCGGCGCCGCCTCCGCCCGTCATGCCCATCCCCACCCTACCCACCCCTCCCTCCTCGCCGATGACGCCACCCGACACGCCTCCCGACCTCCGAGACCACGCCCCCGATGGGCGGGACATCCCCCCGCCTCTCGTGGTGCGAGAGGCCGCAGACGACCTCGGCCGCAATATTTCGGACATCAAGCACGCCTTGGAGAGCCACATCGATAAGCGGCCGCCTTCCGTCGGACTCCCGAGGGAACACTCGGTGGACCTGGTGACGATCACCAGCTCCAGCGCCACCACGCCAGACGATAGCCTGAGCTTGGTGTTGGGGTCCACGCCGCAGTCGGAGAGGGACAAGAACACCTCCACCATCATGATCAATTCCAGTTTGACGGATGCGTCCAACAGCTTGGCATCCAACATTACTCAGGTTGGTTGTTTCCAGATGAACACTTAGCATTGCACTTTAATTCTGGGAGCGTGTGTAACCGGCAGTATGGAAATGTTCATTATTTTAAAGGAATTACAATGAGGGTGACTATTGGAAAAAAAAAACAACCAACATTATTAATCACTTGAGATTCAAGACTCATCACCTAAGTCAGATGGAATATGGGAAAAGCATTGTTAATGTTATAACAACATTGAAGACTTATGATTTTACATTCGAGATTGAACTGAGACTCTTCATTACATACAACTAAAATAGATACAACGATTATTTGGAGCAATTTACCTAACAAAGTTTACCGGCAGAAAGCCGCTACCCTAACCCCAAAATCGGGGACTAGATCGTAATCTCGTGATACCTATATAAATGAACAGTCCTCACCTACCTAAAATAGATACAGGCACCGGCGTTGTCCAACGAGGGAAACTGCCATAGAACCAACGGCACTTATTTTAGCAATTAAGTAAAATAGAGGATTTGCCAAGACGCTCACTCTCACGTTACAAAAAACTACTACTCAGGAATGAGGCCGGTGCTTCGCCGAGTGCGAACACGATATTTATGAATAGATGGAATCTACTAGGTAGGCAACCATCAATTTTACCTCATGTCATCCTGGTGACCTACGTTCTCATATCCTCTGACTAATAGGCTTAAAATCATGCCACGTTGCCAAACACAACGGTGGTCTGCGTCCGCGATAGCACGAAAACCGACGTTTCGCTACAAGATTTAGGAACATGACCAACTAACTGAAGAAAAGATTTATAAATAGGTATAAATGAAAATAGGATTTGCGCATATTATTTTGTGATCGAAAATGACACCTTTGTCTCCCGCAATTGTTCAAAATTACTATGATTTTATGGAAAATTTTGGGAAAATAGAAACGATTTCATTGCTGCTGATTCGGATTAATAGTCTTCTTCTGTAGTTTATTCAAATCTTATTAAAAAGAAAGAACAAAACAGATAACTCAAAATAAGACCTTGTGACAAAACACCCAGTAGCAAACCCTTGTCCGCATAAATTATTATAATAATTACGCCAAGTCTTGTGAGGGTCATCCGGTATGTTTTTTGTGTACGGAGATACAAAACGTGAAGTGGCAAAACATTCGCAAAAAGATATGTTTCCTAGGTATGGGTCTTGACTCTTTCTGAAAACTATTTCGGATAGCGATTGACACACTTACAATTATATAGAAAGAACCTTCGGGAACGTATGAAAACGATAACTCATCGTTTTTGGGCCTGGTTATTCGGTAGATTGGAATGTGTAAAGTTTTCTCAGTCAATAGTCAATGTTTCTTGTACTTTTTATATTTACGCTAAGTATCAAAGTATTTCAAAAGCTATAAGCCGGTCATTCGATAGTTGTAGGTGTAAACATCTGAATCTCGCACGGTGGAAGTATATTATAAACGGCGAAAAATAGCTGTGTCCATCAAATGAGATTAATGTCTCATCAGGTGTCCCACAAGGATCACACTGTGCACCATTGTAATTCAATCTTTTTATTAATGATATTAGTGATTGCTTCACTTTCAGTAAGTATCTAATGTTTGCTGATGACTTGAAAATGTATCACCCTGTAAACTCATTTGATGATGAATGTAATCTTCAAAGAGATCTAAATAATCTGACCGAGAAATAAATTATTTCTTAATATTGATAAATGTTCTTTCATAAGTTTTCATAAGATTAAAAAAATATATAATTTATATATATTTATATATTATTATATTAATAGTGAAAAACTTTCATTAGTATCATCTGTTCGAGGTTTGGGCATAGTGTTTGATGAAAATATGACTTTAATTGAACACATTAACAACATCGCAAACAAGTCATCAAAGATGCTAGGGTACATTCTTAGAAATTGTAGCACTTTCTCAATCCATACAGTGAGGTTGTTGTATATGTCATTGGTGGTTTCTCAATTGGATTATGCCTCTATTGTGTGGTCACCACTTTACACCAAATCCACAACTATACTCTTGAACGTGTTCAAAATAAATTCCTGAGGTTTTGTGCCTATAAACTCAACGTTGTTATAGAGAACCATGATTATTCTTTCATACTAAATGATATGAGAATGCAAAGTTTGGAAAATCGACGAACAACAAATGATATATGCTTCATTTTCAAATTGATAAAGGGAATGATTGTGTGTCCTAATTTGTTAGAGTTGATCGATTATACAAAACAGAACATTGAGAAATAATAACCTCTTTCGAATATCACATCATTCTACAAATTATGGCCAACACACACCTATCGAGAGAACATTAAGAATTATAAATGAAAGCGAGTTAGACATTTTCTATGGATCAATTGATAGTTTCAAAAAACTTGTTGAATCTATGGTTTGATGTTTATTCATTAGAATTAATTATAAACGTATATTCATTTTATTAACAGGATTTCATTAGTTTTTATAATGTTCACCACATATTTGGATTGTGTATAGTTTTTTTGCAATGGGGTTTTCCGTAAATAAATAAAAAATAAATAAATTTTCCCGAAACCAGCCTCAAGAACCCTAATAGAGCGCCCTGAGATTTTTTGTTTCACTGCAACCTATTGAATATGCATAAGAGAACTCACACTTAAATGTTGTTTTTCCACCATCATGTCTCAATTCTTAAATTATAAATGTTAAATCAATGTTTTGAAAACTATCACAATCCATTTTGTTGTTCCAAAAATAAAAAAAAATCTCATCGTATTTGTAGGTGACAGTGGTGACGACCCACCCCCCGGTGATCATCGACAATTCCCTACCGTCTCCGTCGAGGCCGTCCTCCACCACCTCCACCCCCAACGAGGTGGTGATCGTCTCTAACGAGACCAACAAGACGACGCGCGTCGACTCCTCCTCGTCCGCCTCCTCTGAAGAGGACGATTTTTGTCCCTCCCTCGATTCCCTCGAATACCCGCCGCCCACGGAATTCAGGGACAAGCCGTCGACGGCGCCGCCCCACGCCAAAAAGCTCGATGAGAGCGAGGTGATGATCACCGATTCGAGCTACGTCATCGATGATTCCGGCTTGGACGTCGGCGATGACACTTCCAGGTTGCTTGACACCAGCCACGTGTCCGTCGTCAAGATTGACGAGGAAAAGGTGAGTTGGGCTGTCGGTGCAGTTGCGCGAACATGCGATCTAGTACGTTTATTGTCGAGCTATTACATCGTTAGGGAAAATTCTATTCACAATTAATTTGAATATACTCATGCTAACTCTTATATAGTACAGCAATCAAATACAGGGTGCGGCACCGAAAACGAAACAGATCGAATATCTTATAGACACATGTGTTGTGAAAAAAGTGCAAAAACACGTCGATTTGTAAACCAAGGGGGACATCTTTCTACCATAACCTCAAATGACAGTGTATGAACAGTGTATGAACTTAAAAATTGGAAAGGCTTGCATAAATTTTACTCCAATCATTCCAAACTACAATAATTCACATTAGCTGCTCAAAGTGTTCTCCATTAACTGCCATACATGAGTATAAGTTAGTCTCGAAATGTCTGAGGTTTTGGAGCATTTCTGGAGTTATTTGACGACATTCGTACCTTTGAATAAAATTTTTTTTCCGCAAGAGGGCGCCAAAATGAAAAGTTACGAAGCGAACACTAACATGGCTGAATTCCTTTTCAAATTACCTTTTCAGTGATGTGTCACACTTAGTACTTTCCCTATTTAAATTGTATGGGTGATAGTGACCAAGGGGAGGAGAGAGAGGTATGACAGTTGAGGTTATGGTAGAAAGATGTCCCCCTTGGTTTACAAATCGACGTGTTTTTGCATTTTTTCCACAACACATGTGTCTATAAGATATTCGATCTGTTTCGTTTTCGGTGCCGCACCCTGTATATTGATATCAATTGTGTCTTTGAACTAATTGGTTACCTATCAGATTTTTTTGACAATGACTTGCATTTTCATCCAAGAAATATGTATTCAGGAAAATACAATTCGTATATTTTCTGACTTTCCTTTTTACTAAAAATAGCCAAGCTTTTCCATTTACATCAAAATCGTTATTCATATAATTATATACAAAATTTCATTTGTTTGCTGTTTTAGCTTTCATTGCTTTGATGTCACAATCTCCCATTCTGATTCATACCAACTAGATGTTTTTCGCTAAGTTCAGCTTCCCAATGTTGAAATGAGCCTCTTAATCTCAGGTATAATAATAATAAAGGTTCTCTTGGAGCATCAGATATGGTTAGATAGGTGGAAATAGAACATATTAACCTAAATCAATTATTTTATAATATTCAAAATCAAATAAACGATGATATCTCTGATATCAATCATTCGACGAAAAAATATCTTAAATCTAACAAGTCCAAATTCAATTTCCCGAAAATCAATCACCAGTATAAGTTTGTGCGTTTTAAAATCCCTTCACTCAGTAGATTTGATGACAGGAAACGATAAATAAGGTGGATCCTAACTTATATGAGCTTTCCACTCGTCTTCTCGCAGGAATTACCACAACTGCAGATTCTTCAGATCTCTCGGTCACTGAGATATCTGTATTTCTTCCGTATTTTGGAATTTATCGAATATTTCAGCAAGAGCTCTGCTCACCGCTCATCGCCTCTCTGCTATCTCCTCTATTTGACAACGTTCATCAACATTTGTCTATTTCGCACACCAAACCTCTTTTACACAATATATAAACAATATATAATAGAAATATAAGGAAATAATGGAGAATGAATAAATATAGGCGCAGTACAATGTTTCTCGGCTTTCGATTAATCCTGATTTTCGCTGCTCTTTGTAGGGGGTGGCAACATGTGAAAGCTTGAGTTGTTGATATGTTGTTTATGTTTGAAAAAAGTGATTGTAAGTGAATCCATGACTGATTATTTGGTGGGTGCATCCAGTAATTTTAAATTGGTTTCTTCAATTCTTGTCAATACTCGCCTCATTATTTATCTGCAAGTTCATAAAGTCTTGAATATTTTCGTCTTTTTTTCTATCAATTTCTTAATGTTTTCACAAGCGATTATTCGCTTGTCACATGTTTGAAATGAATTGCATCTAACTCATCCTTTTTGCACATTATAAATGGAAGACTGACATTTTCAAATACCTCACAAATCGTAGTTTTTCGACAACATTTGACTGTTTCCCAAAGAAATCATCATCACGTTGGAAACTCCTACCATGATCAATAATTGTATCAACTGCACAGGTGCAGGTGCACGACTCGACGTCGTACTTGAGCGAAAAGTCCGGCTCGACCAGCGACCTGTCAAACACTTCGTCGGGCGGCAAATCGGGCAGCACGAAGAGCGGCGAGTACGAGAGTGGCGGTGGTGGTGGCGGCGGCGGCGGTGGTGGTGGCGGCGGTACGCACATAGTGCTCGACGGCGGCCACGCTTACCAACTGACGAACGGCGGTCCCGCAATGGCAAGCCGTGAGGACGACTACAGGAACCGCCTCAACAACGGCAAAGGATATTCGGAGAGCTTCGAGTCAGGCATGTCCGACAGGTGCGCCACTTTCATTTCATAAAAATCGATTCTTAGTCAAAATTAACACACGGAATTGATCATTTTCAATCACTGTTGGGTATAAGAGTTAATTTTTTTTGCAGGTCTCATAGTGATTGCGGTTCCGTGAGAAGCACGGATTCCCATAGGAGACCGATTTCTGGTGCCAGTAAAAGTTTGGAACAATCTGACGTCGAGAGCATATCCTTAGCTAGTCAAGGGAGTCGCGGAAGCAACGAGAAGGAAGAGAAGAGAAATATTTCAGGTGACAATCCTACTTTTAACCAAAAAAATATTGTATTATATTCATTAATGGGTGCTATGATACTGGATAAGCTCATCAAATACAACAAAAAATAACATTGCACTTGATTTACACTTCTTGTCATATATACATAACCGATTACTCTTGATTGAGATTAGTTTTAGAGGATTGAGACTTTCTTTTATATGGTAATTAAATAAAAGCTGCGCTGTTAGGTGCGACAAGTTGGAAAACTGTCATTCAAAATATTTTTCCCTGCATCAAAGCTACGAACTGTTCGCAGCACCACAGATTAGAAAACCTTACAGATGAGACACTCCGCCCATTTTGTTTGATGAACCGACATCCGTTTTCATTGACCTCGGACCTTTAAATTCGGCGCATTGCAGTTGCCGGATTGTCGTTGTCACCGCTAAAACTACTGATGTGCAATGTTGCCATTTTAGTAATGCATAATCAACACCAATATAAAAGGATACCTACTTCTGAATGATTTATTATGAACAAGTTGTCATCAGAGATTAGTTTCTATCAGGAATAAGATGGATTCCTCGATGTATTCTGAATGAAGTTTCATATGAAATTCGAATATTTCGAATTTTAGCCCATTCATTGTCATCAGGAAAAATGAAACACTATTCAATTATCTGACGATGTAATGTATAAACAAATACTACACAAAATATGACACATCTTTTATGTTACATAGAGTATTCTGAATTTGAAAAGCAAATCAGGAAGATATATTTGAGAAAAAAATTAATACAAAGCGAATTTATATATTGTTTGGTGAGGTAGGTATAAGTTTTTTGAAAGATACCTCGAGCTTTGAGTAAGAATACAAAAAGTGTTACTTTCATCTTGAAACTTGAAATGTGATATAGCAGAAAATGTTAATATTCTCATGGAAATGGAAAATTTTGATTAAAGTCAATAATAGGCATGGACGTATAAACACAGATGGACACAGCACGCCTATACCTTCATCGCACATTGTTTTGAAGGCTGAGAGTTCGTAGGCAGTCGGGTTGAAGGGAAGAGAGTTGGAAACGATAGACTGTGATTGTTCCCTCCGCTACAGTGGCGTACGTGATAAACGTATCGAGAAGTTTTATTTCGTTGTCAATAAAATTCAATGGACGATTCAAAACTAAATACACATTCAAATATGAGCTTATCATTGAATTAGTAGCTATAGGTATATAGAATGAATAAAAATAAATAATATCAGTTATTTTGACAACCCTTATAATATATCGAACATCTAACGGCAGAAGTATCCTAAGTTGAATAAATAACATGATATTGAACCCCTGTGATAATTTTATTGTTCTTTATAGATAGGTAACTCAAAGTTAATGTAGAAAGATAATATGATGTAATAAAACAAAGTTTTATTTTAAGGTAACTTTATTAATTTTGTAGATACAGTGACTGACATAGAATTGCGATTTCTGAAACAGGTCCTCAATGTGACTATTGATTTCTGAACAGAATAGTCTTCGTAAAACACTCCGTAATCTGACAGTTGATGAATCTAATTTATTCATCGTTTCGTGGTGTATTCTTATTTTGAAATATTTATGAAGGATTAGTTTCGAAAATTGTACAGGGTAGCCATCCATATTATCTCCATCATAGGAAGTGATCACCAAAATGTTGATATAATTCTTTCGTAATATTTTGTAATATTTTACTCATAAGGTGATTAACTCTTTTATTATAAATATTCGTTGTTTTATTGAAAAATCTAAAATATTTCTCAGCCTCTTTACGAATTACAATGACTAATTTAGATGCTTTTGTAAGGTTTTCATACTCTTTCCTTTTCTGTAGCTTGGAAAAAGTTTCCTCATTTTCATCCGTCAATAACTTTTTACATCTGGAGCAAGTGACAATAGAATTCAAACTCCTTGATATGAAACCTGCTATATAACTAACAATATCATTGTAATACTATTATGATCATGAAATGATAAATGAACCCATTGTTACGCCTATGTTACTCAGATTCGATAATGTAAACATATAGTATTTACGAATGAAATGTCAGATCTGGGTGTAAAAACTTAGTTTTCCTGCATAACCAGCACTGCTTCACCATTTTTACTGTCTATGTTCAAAGTATTTCACAAAATAACTCGATAAAACACTATTAATCACTCAAACGAAGTTTGGTAAACAAAGACTTGCTCCAAGCGAATGTCAAACGAGACTGATTTGAAGCAATGTTGCCAGTTGTACATAACCTCTGTTGGCTCTGCTACTTCCGCAGGAGTAATACCACGTAATACTACCTCGATTACGAGCAATTTTCATTCTATTGAGTTGATCCCATTTGTTTCAGGAACTTTCTGAATTTATTACTATAGGATTGGATAATTAAAATATCCCAAATGAACAGAATATGATTTAAGACTAAAATTAGGATTTATCAATGACAAGACGTGACAACATCTACTTCAATGGCAGGTGTACAGAATGTGACCATGTCACTGAATTTCTCGGCTTCACATTATAATGTAAACAACTGAGTCCATCTGTGTTTATACGTCCATGATAATAGGTATGTCAATATAGGTTTCGAAAAAAATGTAATTATATATTCTCCAATTTATTTTAAAATGATTTGCAATCATTATACACACAGTACTGTTTGCCACTGGGAGGTGCACCTTCTCTCTTTGATTCACTCATTGTTAATTCAACACTTGTTTCTTGTATAAACCACAATTCTACAGTCAGGAACAGATCACTTTTCAAAACACACACACTACACAGAGTCTATCTAAAACTAAGATGCATTCAATTTTCATTGTTACTTTCATTTGAAAGAGTAAGGTACCAGAAATAAGTACCTACCTTGGGATTACTAGCAAACAGGCCATCAGTAATCTCAGATTATAATATATCCTATAATCTAAAGCTAATAAACTTTGAAATAAATATATATTGTAGGTACCTAGGTAACAGGTTGTTCATCTGTGCTTGTGCTGTGATCATCCTCAAAACCTTTATTACATTTCCTATTGAATTATGGTTTATGGAAAATAAAATATGTTGCACATTGTGAGAACATCCTAAATATTGGACCGTGAATCGTGTGAAACGAAAACATTTGTAACATAACCAACAAAATGATGACAACGATGTATTCGATGTAAACAAAACACGCGATCAATATTTTAGCGCCTGCGCAAATCTATGACTGGCCCTTTAAATTAAGCGCTTTCGACATCTCACTCTAATTTTATTCGCTCTGTCTGACTGTCTCATCTGTAAGGTTCTCTAATCTGTGGCAGCACTTCAGGCGAGCAAGGGAATACACAATCATGTACGTGACAATAAATTTGTATTCGACAGATTCCGGCGAACACGAAGTGGAAGTGGTGCTGCGCAAGCCGCCGAAAACCAAGGCCGAAACGGCAGCGATGCAGATCCGGAAGACGCGCAAACGCACTCGCAAATTCGTCATTGACGGCGTGCTCATCACGACCACCACCAGTAAAGTGATGTACGGCGACGAGGACAACTACAACCTCAGCGATCCGCACTCTGACAGAAAACAAGAGTTGAGAGAGCTCAAATACCTGCAGAAGCAGGAACAGAAACAAGTATGGAATCTGGTGTAGGAGTGTGTTCGAGAATTGAGCTAATCGAATGTTGTTTACAGTTCCAGGATTTGGCGGCCAAAGAGCAGATGGCGATCGAGCAGCAGGACAGAAAGTTCGAGCAGGAACGCGCCTCGCTCGAACGCACATTCGAAAATGATTTGGAGATGCTGAGCAGGCAGCAGAGGGCGCAGATCGAGCGCGCCGAAGCGCATCAGGACGCCGATCTGCGAGCCACCTCGAAGAAGATACGCGGCGAACAGGAGCGCGATCTCAAGCAGTTTCGTGACGGGCTCAAGTCAGAGCTCAGGCTGCTCAAGTACGAAGTCGACATGCTGCCCAAGGAGAAACGCAAAGCCGAATTCAAGGTACCTTTTTTTTATGACTGATCAACTAAGTAGCCTTTAACGCTTTCAGATCTCAACACAAAATTCATGTTTTCCGTGGAATGTCATTACAGTGACAGCATTTGCGCTCGCCTCTACCATGGTACCCATATTGTTAAAACGAACTCATATAAAAAACACCGTGTTCCGAATTGCGCTAATTATTCTGAGCGCGCTCTGAATTGTCAATGCTGGTCCGAATCAGTTTGTACAGTTGGTACAGCTTTGATTCGGACCACCTTCGAATGCGCTTAATATGAATTTGAATTCAACTGACAACTTGAATCTGACATTAGAACAAGCGTTGGTGCGTACAATAACTTCATTTATTGATGATGATGATGAGGATAGCGATGCTGAAATGTTCTTTATCGACTCTTCATCTAGTAGCGAGGATGAAGAAGTTGATGCAGCCCTTTACTTTAATGTACATTTGGTATTATCGAACAAAGAAGAGCAAGGTTAGTATTCTACTAACCTTTGGTTATAAGACCTCGAATTGAGAGAGTTGTTCCTTTATACTCTACAGAGATGAATTCAAATCGCACTTCATCAGGTAGGTATGAAAATTTCTTTCACTCTTTTCACCCGATAACATGCCACAAATGTGACAGACAGCGCTCAGACTGCTTTACCTCGAAACTGTGAGCACTCTGAGCGTGAAAAGTGATGTCATCCATGACGTCATAGTAAAACACAGTGCCATAATGGGCATTTCCAGTCATTTTCAGAAAAATTATATTTCGAAATATTGGACTCTCATGTAACTCGTACCCATTTTTTGAGATTTTTTTTCATCAATTTATCTAGTTAAAAATTATTGAAAACGCCAAAATAATCTACTGAATTCAAACGATCCAGAAGAAGAGGGAAGCCATGACGTCAGTGCGCGTCCGATTCTGATTGGTTGTCCCGTTGTTATACGTTGATGATCTAAGCACCGCACAGAGTTGCCAGATCAAAAATAAAAGATTAGTAAGACAGAAGGAAGGTAATCCAGAAATGGCAGGAATACATAATCCCTCGTCTAATCACTTGATTAGCGTATTAAAATTCCATTGCGTTAATATCTGTTAGGAATAGGTGGTAGGTATATAAGGTGCTACTGATTCGAGAACTTTATTTTATCTTGAGACTGCAAGTGATAGCAAGTGATAGTGTGTCAAACTATCAACTTGGCAACTGTGTGTGTGTATTTATATTTTTCATCTGTCGTCGCGTCCTTAACCTATAATATCTGGATTGTTTTGTTTTTGTTTGTAAACGATTACTGTTTTCAAGTTTCAAGTGTGTTCAAGTTCAGGATGAAAAAAATAATTTGCCGATGGTGGATATTGACATGATGGGTGATTTTTTAACGAATAATGCAAATTTCGTTAGTGCTGAAGTTCTCAACGTGAAAATACAAAGGTTAGTTTATGTTTACATTCCTCCAGAAGAGTGGTGAAATGAAAACCTGTTTCCATTTTGTATTTTCAGTGAGTATTCTGGGTGATATTGAAGGTAATTTTACGTTTCAGATCAACCATGGAGGCTTATGGTGATTAAGCAATATCATAAGTTGAGTTGAGAAGTAATGGTGATATATGTACAGTGAACAAAAATCATACCTGAAGACAAGAATCACAAGAAAGTCTACAATGTTATGGCGATAATGAATGAAAAAGAGGAGAACAAATCTTTTGGTCAGCAAATTATTCATACTCAGACAATCACATGAACTTTATACATTTTTACACATTCTGAAAAATCATAGTTCCTATTTGATTTCATACTTTTTGTTTACAGGAGGTTGTAAACATGGTGTTCCTTTTTTATTATGGATCCATTTATTGGAAGAGTGCTTCATTATTATAAGTGAGCAGGATGGATTTTTACATACCTGTGTATTCTTTATCAAGTACCTTATTATTGATGATTATCAGATTTTAATTATTAATTAGTTTTTGTTTGATTTGTTCATTCAGTTATTCATCTGATATATTCTGTGTGCTGCTATAAAATATATATTCAATTTGTTTTCTGAATATCTTATATTTCAAAATTCATTTCAAAACATTGAAATGTTAATATTACAAATTTTTGCTGTTATCATTGGGGATTATTATTATATTGAGAAACAGAATCTGCTGTAAAAAGTTTTACCTGCAAATATATTGAAATGGTTTTGTTTTAATAATTTAAATAAATAAATTCTAAATAAAATGATATTAATTTACTCCCTACTATTCCAAATCACACATATGAATAAAGCTCATCATTTATTTGAATTAACATTTTTATTCAGAACTTATTTCAGAGTAATACTGTGATGACAAGCAAAAGTATCAACATATTTAGGTCTTCTATTCCTAAATACAAATTAATTTTGGAAATATATTCAATAGATAATACAGTGATATTTTATTTTCTATATAGGTATATGTTCTCAAAACAAGTATTTTAACTTCCTATGAAATGTACAATTCCATTTTTTGCAGAGTTTATAGCAATACTATTCAGCAGTGGTTTTTCTAAATTAATGAGCTTACATGATATAATTATTATTGAATGTATAAATTTGTTTTTCTTTTTCTTTTCTTCAACATTTTAACAGTAGTTAGGAGTCTATTTTGATCACTTTCATCCACAGAAGTAGCAGCTAATGAGGAAATAGGTTTGTATTCCTCTGTAGATTTTGAACTTCAAGAAATTGTTGATGATGAAGGAGAACTAATACTTGATTTCACTAGTTTGTCCCCTAATATGGCAGAACTTGCTTTATTAACGATATTCTCAGCTTTGAAATACACTTTTTTGGTATTCATTGAGACACTTCGAACTTTCACTTTACTTCTCAAGTTTACTTGAACATCTACAGAACATGTTATTTTTTCACAATATGTTTGATGCACTTGAAATGAACCAGATGGAGGATCGAATCTCTGACTCTATCTTGGGCCTTTTTGAATCAGGTAATTCTTCATTGAACAGTTTCTTCATGATATTCTTTGAAGTTGACCATGGATGTTTCATAGGTGGATGATGATAGTCCACTTTTCTTTTCCTTGTTGACTCACTCAAATTACTAGGCAAAATAGTTGGTGATGGACTTTCTATAATATATATTTATGAGATACCACTCCTGATCTCAAAAATAACTTTATAGTACATTCAAGTGGCTGCATCTTCTTCTAGCTGTAAATTATATTTTGAACAGGACTGAATTATTGAAAGATTCTGACAATACTTACATTGAAGTGGTCTTCGCAGGCAACATTGTTTCTACCAATATGAACTGTTTCAGGCAGTTTCAAAGCCATCCTCCAGTTGTTTTGTAAGCCTGAATTTCTTATTACATGAACAAAAATATTTCGACATATCGGAACTTGACATTTTGTGTCCCTATTCTTGAAATCACAGCCCAAATTCACAATGAACGAAGTAAACGAACAAAAATCACAAAATCACAAGGACGGAATAATAGTTTATAAAGAGGTTAAGTTTTTATTGATATTTTCTATGCATGGTTGCCATATCAGAAGTTACATTTTCTGAGAATGACAATTTTATAATAACTGATAATGATTATGTTCAAATCACGATGTTTTGACAAATTATATGTACCCATTACATCAAATATATCACGAAATCTGAATGTATTCAAAGAGATGATGAATAAGAATGTGATATTGTCCGACAGATGTGACTGAATCTGCTCCGATTGAAAATTTACACCAAACATGATCATCCCTGATCTTGAAATATTTTCATTTTCACAATGAATTGGGAGTGTCTGATAGTTGATTACTTACAATTCAGAACAATTTCTCATTACACGAAATAGATTCAAAGATTTTACGGAGACATGGCAACTGCGGTGGGTCTTTCCCTCACCTGCCCTCACTTACGAGCCAGTCAACGCCATCACAAACTTTGACCAATCATATTTCTGGAAGACACTGACGTCACAGCGAAGGATCGTTTGAATTTACAGAATGTGAAGTCACGTTTTCAATATCGAATAATAAATCGAAATTAACAAGTTCAGAGTGAATAAGTTGTTTACACTATCTTATAAGCCTCCCTCCATCACGTCATGTGAAAAAAAGGGCATATTTTAAGATAGTGGAAATGCCCATTGCGATGTTCTAAGCGCCATTCGGACTGTCAATAAGCCCGCTCAGAGCACTTTAAGCGCAATTCGGACCACGGTGTTTAAAGTGACTGTGAATTATACAAGGCAATTCAGTTTTCTTGTCTAAGAATTGCGATTGTAGAAAAAAATATTGTGTGTGTATTTCGTACGCAAAGTGTCTTTTTCGAGAGCGGCAATCCATCACTTTCCACTCTAAATACACAAATAGCTATTATCGCTCTCACGGTTCATTCAATGTGCCATCGTGTTGCACAGATACGCAAGGACAAGATGGACGCAGAGCACCTGGAACGCGAAAAGGCGTTCTTGGAGAAGTTGAACGAAAACCACGAGAGCAGCCTGCGACGGCTGAGCGACGCGCATCGCGAAAAGATAGCGTTAATGGAGCGCCAGTTCTTGCAGCAGAAGCAGCAGCTGACGAGGACGAGAGAAGCGGCGTTGTGGGAGATTGAGGAGCGGCACATACACGAGAAGCACCAGCTCATAAAGCGACAAATCAAAGAGATTTTCATCCTGCAGGTGAGAGAGATTGGCCAACAACTCCAAAGTATTTCATCTCTGAAATGTTCGAGCAAGTAGTTTCGAGTGAAGATGTTTTGTTTTGCAGAGACACCAAATGTTGACGCGGCACGAGAAGGAGAAGGAACAGATAAAAAGGAGAGCATCGAGGAAGGAGGAGGAGCTGTTGAAGAAGCAGCAGATCGAGAGGCGGTCGTTGCCGAAACGCATCCGGGCTGAGATGAAGGCGCGCGAAGCCATGTTTAGAGAGTCGATGCGGATTTCAGTTTCGGGGGGCGCCGGCGATCCCGATCTCGAAAAGAACAGATTCAAAGAGGTATGATTCATGCCAGAGTGAATCACTTCAAAAACAGGGCTATGCAGAAAGATCAAATCATGCGCAGTTAAGACCGTGTCTCACGATCAAACTATTTGATCAAATTTGTTTGACGTGACGTCATTTCTGTCTATTTGATTCAAATGTTTGAAATGTGCAGAAATCCTGTTCACACGATTTGAAGAAGTTTGTTCAAATATTTCAAAAATTCATTGATCATAACGGAAGAGAAATATGCATTCATGATCAAAACGCGTTTTTTCAACAATATATATGAATAGAAATAATACACAAAAATCTCTAAAAATTTATTTCACGGTATGTTGCGCACCTCTTCAGAGATTAGTGAAGAAGAAACGAAAAATATGGACAAGGTAATGGCTGCAAAGAAGAAATATTGGTAGAGGAGTCCTACCAATGATTTTTCAAGAAATCAGATTGGTAGATCCAAATAATTATCGAAACTACCTCAGTTCCCTATTGAACTGTGTTTGCAAAACATTGAACAATTGCCTTAACTCCTGATTGCATGGAATATATATGTAGGTAGGTACTTATTATCAATTAAAAAGATGACGGGTGATTCAGAACACCTACCAGTTATTTGGAATAAGGGAGAATTACTAGCAATATCATTCAATGCATCTGACACCTTATCTCTCTTATGGTAATCTTTTTGTCTGATATTATACGAGAGTTCTTTGCTTCTATGGAGATCTATTAGGAATGTTACTTGCTCCTCGGTCCAATTTCAAGCAGCAGACATTTCCAAAAGTCGAGTCTAAGTATTCTGACGTTTCGATTTTTTGTGTCAACAAACAACCCAAACCGGGCCTAACCTTAGTTTTTCATCAAACAAGTAAAATATTTAGAACAAGTTCTAATTTCAGCTGCTGTTTGATGTGACGTCATTGATGACATCACACTTCCATAGTTTGATCAAATAGTTTGACCGTGAGACACGGACTTTTTATATGTTTTGTTTGACAAACTGAAATATTAAAGTCCGTGTCTCACGGTCAAACTATTTGATCAAACTATGGAAGTATGATGTCATCAATGACGTCACATCAAACAGCAGCTGAAATTAGAACATGTTCTAAATATTTACTTGTTTGGTCAAAAAGTAAGGTTAGGGTTGTTTGTTGACACAAAAAATCGAAACGTCAGAATACTTAGACTTGAATTTTGGACTGTTGAAAATGTCTGCTGCTTGAAATTGGACCGAGGAGCAAGTAACGTTTCTAATAGATCTCTATAGAATCAGAGTGAACTTTTGTATAACATCAGACAAAAAGATTACCTTAATAGAGATAAGATGTCAGATGCATTGAATGATATTGCTAGTAATTCTCCCTTATTCCAAATAACTGGTAGGTGTTCTGAATCACTCGTCATCCTTTTAATTGATAATAAGTACCTACATATATATTCCATAGAATCAGGAGTTAAGGGATTGTTCAATGTTTTGCAAACAAATTTCAATTGGGAACTGAGGTAGTTTCGATAATTATTTGGATCTACCAATCTGATTTCTTGAAAAGTCATTGGTGGGACTCCTCTACCAATATTTGTTTTTTGGAGGCATTGCCTTGTCCATATTTTAAGTTTCTTCTTCACTAATTTCTGAAGGGGTGCGGAACATGCCATGAAATAAATTTTTAGTGATTATTGTGTATTATTTCTATTCATATGTTGATGAATAAACGCGTTTTGATCATGAATGCAGATTACTCTTCCGTTATGATCAATCAATTTTTGAAATATTTGAACAAACTTCTTCAAATCGTGTGAACATGATTTCTGCACATTTCAAACACTTGAATCAAATAGACAGAAATGACGTCACGTCAAACAAATTTGATCAAATAGTTTGACCGTGAGACACGGACTTTTTATATGTTTTATCTAGCGAGAGTTTTAGCCAGCTGAAAATGTTGAAACGTATTTTGTCTAGTTATTCTTTTCGTTCATACGTTCACAAAGCAATATAAATAATTTAAATTATGCAAATGAAGCGATAAACCGGAGATTCGGAAGTACCTGCAAAATTTGAAAACCTTCCCTTTCAAATTCAAATAAAGTAGCACAATTTTAAGAAAAACTAAAAAAATCATTGATTACTGACTTTTCGTGCATGTATAGTTCCAAGACAAGGAGAAGAAGCGTTACCAGGCGGAGCAACAGCGCTTCGAGTTGAAGCACCAGCGGCAACTGGAAGAGCTGCGCGCCATGAGCGACGCAACCATCAAAGAGCTGGAACAGCTGCAGAACGAGAAGCGCAAGATGTTGCTGGAACACGAAACTCTCAAGCTGAAACAGCGCGACGAAGCGTTCAGCGTCGAGTTTAAGGAGTGGAAGGCAAAACTGAAGCCCAGGAAGCAGGTAAACGCGTAATAAGGTCGTTTTTTTTTTGTTTTATTCAAAATACATAACGATGGGCCCGGGACCAGAAATTAGCTAATTTTAAAATATATTTCAGAACATAAGAAACAAATGTGTCCACTCATCATGGTATGAATATCATTTGAAGGTTGAGTAAATTTATGATGGAAGATTCTCATAACCTCTCTTCTGGGTTCTTCCTGACTTCTTAAAATCCTGCTCCTCATAACATAAACATGAAATAAATCATCACACTAACATGACTAATACCAAACTATTTCACTACCATAAAGATTGTATAAACTAAAATCACTAAGCCTCGACGTCATAATTCCATCATGATGAAATATATCTTGATGGAATAGCATTCATTGGATTATATTTGAATACAATTTTCATGCACTTAAAATGGTTCGTTAAATATTGTGTCTTAGAGTTTTTAAGACCATTGAGATCCATTGACACTGAAGTAATAAAAATAATTATTATAATACAAATGTCTTGACAAATTGATCTCTGCAAGTTTATGTAACTTTTTATATTTTAAAGCGGTTATTTCCTTTGGTCGAAATTCCATCCCTGTTGTTTCCATTATTTGTGAACTTCACAACAACAAGTACTATTCCTTCTTTAAATCAAACAGTGAAAAGCCATCGACGCGGATTTAAACCACTGGCATTCCAGCTGGTAGAAATCTTATGATGTTATCTGTATATAGTTGAGAAAAATAAATTTTTCATAGTTAATATCCTTCATTTTGAATTGAGATGAAAACAAAACTTGTTAACCAGTTTGTTATGAAGAGACTCAAATAACATGCAATATCGAAGCAAATCTGAATTTAATTAATGCTGGCGCAAACCATCGTAATAGAATTCGTTGACAGCTCTTGGAAAAAAAATCACTGGCGCTGCTGTAGTCACAGTGTTGCCGCGTCGCGTCGCGTCGCCTCTGCCTGCTAACTTAACTAACATCCGCCTACCTTGTCACAGAAACTGGAAGAAGAGCTTTACTGGTCGATGCGTTCAGCCAAATACAAAGACTATTTGCCAAAGGTGTCGTTCCCGGATCAGGGCTCATCGTCGACCGACGCGGCTGCGGACGTCTCCTCGTCTGTCCCTTCCAGCCCTTTGGGGGGTAGGGGGGAGGACGGGGGCTCGTCCAGACCCACCTGGGGTCACCATCGCACCTGGAGCACTGGGGTCGTGGCCCCCGATAGCGGTTTCGCTTTGCCATCCTCTGCCTCCAATCACGATTCCCTAGCTTAGTCTCCGTTCCTCTTGTCGTGTTGGTCATCCTCTCCACTTGTTTGTTTGTTCATTTGTTTGATGGTGGTGTTTGTTTTACTCTTATTTGAGGTCGAGTAAAATAGTGATTTGATTTTTTCTGTTCTTCGGCTCGTTGTTTCCTTATTGTGACTGAAGTATGTTGAATCAAACTAAAATATTTCCACTTTTTTCCTAAAAATTTATGGCTATCGAATAATAGCTTTTCAAATGACATTGGAAGATCGTCATGCAGGGAATTTTATTGAACATACATGTGTCAGTGGTGGTGTTGATTGAATATAGACAATATACAGTGACCAGCATCATATGGGGTTTTGTGAAGAAGCAATTGCGTTTATCAAAATTTTTCAAAATTGAAAAATTCATTTGAAATCAAAGTTACCTATTTGAAAGGATCAAGATTCCAGACCTACACTCCAGTTGTGAGTTCAATTTTGAAACGCCCTGTTTGATGCAATAGAACATCAAAATGTAAAATATCTATTGTAGTCAGATGGCTTATATCCCAATTTCCATAATTAGTCTTCACATATTATGCAGAATAATGAATTATCATTAAGATGCGCAGACACTAAAGAAAAAATCAGACAACAGGTCTCCACAAATTTGACATACTACATTCACACAGAAGTGAAATAAAACTAACAATATGAAAACTCTCTCATTTCAGTGGAAACATCGTTCAATTGCTAAACAAACACCTCTATTCGTTCTTCCTATTGTTTTGTGATGATAATTCGTATAGTTTTTTATTTCGTTTATGTTTACACCTTTTCGTTTGAGAGGTTTTATCAACATAACTATACTCAGGTGCGTACTTCTACTAATCATAATGCTTCTTCACTACCATGTCCATGTTTCAATTCTATCAATAAACATGAAGGTAAAAATTCACCAAGTCAACTAAAAAATAGTGTTGACCAACGCCATCTTTTTAATAATGTTGTCTTGAATATTACCTCATTAATCGAAAATTGGTAGGTAATTTGAATAAGATTTTCGTGTTGTAGAAATTGGAAGAAGCGTTCGCTCAACAGCTGGACGAGCAGGAGAGAATCTATGGTCCCATCACGCCTCTGGTCTTGCCGCCAGATCTGGTCGATCTGCCGGCCGGATCGTCGACCAGGAGTAGTTTTTCCTCCGACGGTTAACGTCTTCATTATCGGTAACAACTACTGACTAAGTGCCTGTCGAAAAGTGATTAAGCGAACCCGAGAATTAGAAGAATACGTGAAGTGTGTACATATTCGTATATTTTACACAGACTGGATATTTTAATATACATATATATATAGATAAATTAATATTAACACTAACTTTGAAACAATTAATCCAATATTTTGTAGACCTGTACAGTTGAGCAAAGCGATACATTTTTTTACCACTCGCAAATATTATTGTGTGGTTTGTTGAGTTGAAAACTGAGTACTATCACATTATAAGGGATTATAATCCAAGATGCCAACTTAAAAATAATATATAGAAATTATGAATAATTTGAATCTACTCACCTTCGCATTTCAACTATATAGTAATTTGTTTTTGAATATGATGATTTGATGATCCAAAGACTCTGCTAATATTCTTCATCATTAGACATCCTGACGATTTCGATCAATAATAGCATTGTTGATGTTACTAGAATTTGTGTATATACTAGGTATATGCAAATTATTGTAAATAAGCAATGCTACTCGTCACAACTATTATCACAGGATTTCAAGAACTTTGTTGACCTGATTTGTCTACTTAAATTTATGAGATGTTCACATCTACATCTAATTGAAACCCAAAGCATTCGAACTTTGGTTCATTATATCTTTTGTTACTTTTGAATTTTTGTTTCTTTATTATTATTGTAAGAATATTTTCATTAAAACTATACACTCACACACCGATTGCATTTTTGGAAATGATAAAATTGATTGGAAAATTATTATTGTTTCACCATCTAATAAATCTCGTGATTTTATTTTCCTCTTCAGGTTATTTATATCATTTTGAAATTGGGTGTAACTAAAGAACTAACTAGATTTAACTTTTTCTCTCCACAATACCACGAAATGATATCCTCACACAAAATGAAGCATTCTTCTTTTGTATCCAACACCAACTTATTTAAAAATAATATGGAGGATAGTTTATTGACAATATTTGAAATTGAAATAAATTATTGATCGCGAAAACAAATTGAAATTACTTCGTGTTCGCGATTATATTCGGAAACGACTGTGTTTTTTACTTTTAATTGCGACAATTTGAGTATTATGCAATTGAAATGGAAGAAACACCCTCATTTATATTGAATTTGAATAATATCCATTATTATTCTCTCTACCATGCTATGATGGAATGCAACTCCGATGAGTATTGTAAAAGTTTTTTTTATCAACCAGGTTTAGAAACGACTGTGCACACGACCGTGAGAAATTGGTGGACTTAACCGAAGTCCACAAGTCGAGCGAGTATGCAAATAGGTTTTCAAATGAGTTTTTTACGATGACTACAAATTAAAACTGCACAGATACTATTTTTCTTTGTAAAATCCATTTTTATTCAAGAAACTGTCTAAAACTAATAAGATGAGTAGTATTCTATATTCAGGCTAACATTGATTAACAGAGATGAGTGCACAAACATCATGTTTTGAAGCAGTCGTATAAAAAATTAATGTCAATATCAACTGTTTATTGTCAAATTATCTTATACCCGGTTTGTCAGATATTCGAGAACATTTTCCGATAACAATTCTTATTGAAAGTTGTCCGGGTTTTTTGAGTGGACAAAGGGTGTACATAGATGATTAAAAGTTATTTTTTCAAGACAGTAGTGTGATATATTTCATTCAGTTAGTGTTCTACAGCCCGTCATGCTGTCCCGTGTTATCAACCATGTACAGTCAGTGTATTTTGTTAACATGTGCATATTATTACCATTAATATTTTTAAAATAAAAAGTATTGATATATTGCATTTGTTTTGTTTCACACTCTCAATAAAATCAATTTGCAGGGATCAATATAAAACGACTAACAGAAAAATCTTCAAAGTATTAGTGATTTTTTATTTTCAATTTTGGTGGCAACTCACAATTATTATGTGTCAGCAAATTACACAACTGTTTATTCAGGTCAGTGCTCATGAATATATCTTTTTCCTCCAAAAAATTGTATAATTCTAATGCGGATTGGCAATCGTTGTTTTTACCTGAAATTAAAAATAATACCATCCAGTAAAACATATTATATACTCTCCTACAACTACTGAAAAGGTAAAAAAAACAAACCATTACAGTTCAAGTAAAACTTGAGGAAAATATATAAACTATTTTTGTGGAGTTATAGATGTAACAGAAACTTACTATGTATTTTCATGATAGATTCATATATCTGGGATATATCAACAACTTCGTTGGGTAATCTTTCACAACATCTAGCCAAAATAGTTAGTGCCTCAACTTTTCCTTCCTTGGCCAGTCTTTCGCACCTCTTTTTCAATTCGTTTTTCACAGATAATTTGTTCATCTGCAATGAAGAAGAACGGTAACAGAAATATTAACAGTCATGTGTTCCTTACGTTCAAAATTTTTCTCAAGACTTTCTCTCTCCCTTCTTCAGCAAGGGCAACTATCAGTACAGATTGTGTGGAATTTTTTCCGTGAATTTTTATGGTATTATCTAGCACTTTTTGAAGTAAATGTTCATCATTGGATCTCACTACTTCTTTCATCAATTCCAATTGCAAAGGGGTACATCGGTATTTCTCAACTGAACTTGTATACACAGAAACTGCTTTTTCCAAATTCTTACTAAAAATCAACCGGTATTACTCAAATTATCCCAATTTTTCATCCATGAAATATCCAGTTGAAATTGTTGCTACTGATGCTTACCGGTTCAGGTGAATCTTCACTAAAGGTCCCAAAATAACATTTGTAACTTTGCTAAAACCTTGTTCAATAAGGTAATTAAACATCATCATTTGTTCTTGTTCATTTTCGCAAGCTCTTAGTAATTCTAAGCAATTCCTCTGCAACGCGATTCCTCCAAAAATTCTACAAGAATGTTTCATCTGAGATTATATTAATTATTGATAGATCATTTCGGATATAATTTCATGTTCAATAATAATATTTGATTGAATTTGAGATTTAAAGACAAAGAACAAAGAGCAAAGAACAGCAAATGTATTTTTTTTTAACTCTAACAACACCCACGTTCAGAAGTAATGCTGTTGATAATTACTATTTAAGTAAGGCATTACATTACCAGATGACTAAATTCAATAAAAACAATTCACCTACCTGGACTTGCTCTGTTCTTGCAAAATGTCCATAGCTTGGCTGAATCTACCAGATTTCACTAAGAGAGTGGCCAAATCGAGTACTTTGAAAGTGTCCACGGAAAATGTAGGATCCTTTTCCTTCAATTCATTGTAAACATCCAAGGCAGGTTGAAGGTGTCCACCTTTTATGAAACTGTACATAACCATAGATTTCATGCCAGTTGTTTCAGTGTATCCTGCTACTAAGAACCGTTCCAATAGCTGTTTCACCCTTTCACTGTTTCCTGAGTTAGCATGATGTTGTATCAATCTTCTTAGGACACCTCTGGTCTCCATATTTTTTTCTTCTAGTTCAATCAGGTGGCATTCCAGTTCCTCCAACGTCATATTTCTCTTAAAGAATGTATTTGTGAAACTTTTTTTTAATTTTACTTTCAGAGTCAAGAATTAAATTTGTTGTTGAAAATTCTTGAAAAACAAAAACAAGTTATTTCGGTCACAACTCTGCGTGCGACCTCCGAAAATTCGCAGAGTCGAGCTGGGTCGCAAACAATGACAACTCAACACCTGTGAGGTGAGTGATAGAGTGATTATTGAGTCCATGGATCCATATATATTTGCTACAAGAAGACGAAGCGATCCAAAAATTACGGCCTTCCGCAATGCAACAGCAATAATATATTTGCCTTGTCACAGCATACTGGTATTGACTTCAACTCAGAGAACAGCGTTTTTCAAACAAACAGTAGTATTTTGAATTCAATAGACATTTTCCAGTTGAAAGTGATAATATATATTCGATGTTTTTAATGTAAGTGTGTTTAGGATATAAAAATGATTCTATGGATGTGGAAGATGGAAAGGGAAAAATAATACCTACAGGATGTGGAATATATTGTTCCTCAGGCTTGAGTCTGAAATCGAGAAGCATGTCCATGACTTGTCTAATTTGTTGTGACAGTTTCTCCTCACATTTTTTATCCAGAACATTACAAAGTGTATCTGCCGATGATGCAGTCATTTTAAGTTTCTTTTCATTTATGTCCTGCAAACATATGAAACTAAAAATAAATAAAAAATTAGGTACCTAATATTGGAAATACCTTGAGTAGGACACAAAAACTATCGAAATCTTTGGTATCTTCACAGCATTCCAATGACATTATGAAGAAATCTCCGACAATATCAGTTTCTCTTCTTTGAGATGATTCACAAAACCTCTGCAAGATGGTAGCAACTGATTTTCCATCTTTAGATGAATGCCATGATGATGATATCAATTCAAATAGTTTATGACCACTAATGGATACCTTGTAAGAGGAGCCTATGAATATAATTATTATTACAAGCCATTAAGAGATTCAAGAGATATAAAAAAAATTATCCAAAAAAAAATTTGCTTATTTCTATTTGGAAATTGTCTGAAAATAATATCAAATAATGAACTTACATAATTCAGCTGCAATTTTTGTCTCTCCACTTTGCAACAAAACTGTCAGAATAGGACTCAATACTTCTCTGACAGTAAGTCCCAAATTGTGGAATTTATCCACTAGCAAATGTGGATCATTCAAATCACATAATGGAAACACATAACACTCCAAAGTTTCTAGATCTGGTCTGACATTCATATCTAGCATTTTTCTCATAACTTCAATCACCCCTAATTTTTGTACAAAAATAAATCAATGTATAAAGTTGGTTTCAGTATTCACATTTCATCAATATAAATTAAAAGGATGTTAACTTTTCTTAGTTGAATATACTCACCAAATTCTCCAGATTGTTGATGATTTTTCAAGAATAGAGGCCAAAAATAATGTGGTTTCAATCCACCAAGGTTTTCAAATAATTTCAAAGCAGCACCATTATCCTGATAGTGTAGAGCCAGTTCTGATAGATTCTCAAATATATATTGGTTTCTATCACTATCTCTGATATATTGTGCAAGAGATATAATCTCATCAATATCCTGCAAATAATGTAATTATGTAAAATGTAAAACATCAAATCTAATTGGTAATCAACTCACCATTTTACAGTGAAGCATTTCTTCAAGTATGAAGAATCCAAAATTTTCAGAGCCCGACATGAAATGTTCTAATATTTTTATGGCATTCATTGATCTACCCATATGTACCAAATGTATGCATACATTTCTGAGATGATTAGGAAATTCTCTGGACAAATTCAATGTATTATATAAAATTTTTATCTGAAATAAATATGAACTATAACTATCTGTACCTTTAAAAAAAATCAAGACATACCTCTGGCAGCCATGAGATATTTTCACTTAGTCCTAACTCTCTCAAAATAATCCAAAGTTGGTTTTCATTGAGTTGGAAAGCATAATTCTTCAAAAATCTTTTCAAATCTTCAGAGTTTCCTCTTCTGAGGATTCCTTGCAAAATGGATACTTTGGTGTAATTGGTCACTTGAACATGAGCTGTTTTCATGGTGCGCAAAATTATTTCTGCACTCTCTAACCCACTGGAAAATTCATGAATAAAAAAATACAAATAGTGATTTAAAAATTTTGTTACTCACATCTTTGCTGCATGAGCAGAAGCGAGATTGTTGAAAATATGTTCATCAGCAGAGAAGCCTTCATTTTTCATATGTTCTAGCAAGCTGTAGGCTTCTCCTATATTCCCATTCAGGCATATATTTTCCATTAAGTTTTCATATAGTTTTTGATCAGGTTTACATTTCATATCAATCAGATCATCTAGTAATTCTTTGGTGTTAATTGCAACTCTGTTGTCTGTACAAACTTTAATATAAGTTTGATATATGTTTATGTTGATTTTATCACTTTCCAAAAGACCTTTAAAAATTGTCTTGCAAATTTCATCTCTTTCTTTAGTATTCGCATCTACTGTGAATTCTCCACAACATTGTAACAATACATTACCTTCTTCAAGAGTTGTGTTTCCTTAAAAAAACAATCATAGTAATAATAATATAGGTATATTATGATAGATGCAAAGTTTTGAATATTACCAAAATCAATCCTGGAAAGTATATCAGTCAATATTTTCATAGGTATATGTTTATTTTTCACTATCAGCCCTGGCAGATCTCTAATATTTGAGCAGTTTGAGCTAGATACCTTCTTAGCATTAAGCGAAAAATTTCGAGAGCTAAAAAAACCTATATTAATGCAATAAATTATCAAATTGAATAAACCTTTTACATTGTGCTTCCTTTTAGATGATGAAAATAAGTTATGGGACTGGATTTGTTGCATATCAAAGATGTCAATTTGAAGATTCTTTGCATTTTAGAATTGAAAACTTTACAATATTGCACAAAAGACACACGACATCATATGATTTGATGATAAAAACCTAGGATCGGTTTTACAATTTACAAAAGCAAAGATGTTCCCTAACCTAAAAAGTTTATTGTATGTATGTTTATATGGTTGCATACCTATTAGGTTGGTCTTATTCAATTCTTCATCCAGAAATTCGAGGTTGCTCATGTTCATCATGTTTCCTTCCAAGTCTAAATTTGTCTAAATCATGTCTATGGTCATGCAATCATTATTATCTTATCATTAGGAAAATATTTAAACAGACCAAACTCTTGATGTGAAATAAAATATGAAGCTATCCATTTTGATCTACTAGGATGCCATAGGTGAATGAATACTCTTATTGTTTTTTATTTCAAAAATTAAAGATACAGATACTTTATTTCCAATTTATATATTTTTCTAATGATTAATAATTTACTAGATTAAGTAAAGAGTGTCTTAAACCTCTGCACTAAAAACACATTATAGGTATTTTATTGAATCTTGTGTGGTATGATTGATATGAAAGTTTAAATTTCTTCATTTTTTTTTTCCAGGTATAGTTTCATATTCTGTTCTTCTTGGAAATGTTTCTATGCCCTTCGACATTGGGGTCATTTTACCTGCCTTCCTCTCGACTTCAATGGCATTTTTCTTTTTCAATTTCATTATGGCAAGATTTTGCATAACTTCTTGTTCTGCTGGTGGCTCTCTCCTCCTACCTCTCAACCAAGCCTCCCATTCTGCTGGCATTTCCTGCATAAAATCATCCTTCTTTGGTGGATCAAACCATCTACTAGCTTTTCTTTTTCCTATTGAAGGATTTGCAGGAATTTCATAGTACTTATTCCCAAAATAATCTGATCCAACTAGAGTACCCCGAAATTGTCGTGGTTTAAGCGAGTTTAAGAAATTATTAATTATCATCGCCCAAATGCTACGACTTGGGGGTTGATTCATTTCTGTATGATCTATATAATTATGTATATTATTTATTATTAACCTAAACTGTTTTCTAAACTGATATCAAGAAATCATAGAGAATTTGTCCTGACAGCCTGACCAAAGTGGTTACTTGGTTAGACAGCGATATCATGATGGAACTCAGACCACTCAGAACATGGATGCATTCATGGATGTGATTTCGGTTAATTCGGTTCGTGTCACAACTGTCACAAGCAGGGTTGGTATTTTTAGTCCAATCCTACTAAATTTAGTACTTTTCGATTCCATTTAGTAGCCTAGTATCCTCAATGAAAATCTAGTATTCTCATCCAATGCCAACATGCGCCATTCTGCCATTGTCATTGTCATTCATTCAGCATTCAGATATATGCATTTCCTTGGAATGAGAGCGTGAGATAATGGGACTTCGTAAACAGTACCACACCACAGATCTTATCAAAACGCAACTCTGTCTTGTACTCTGTGCTCAGCTCTGTGATTCGTGTTCTGTGTTTTTGACGTTTCGCTTTGACGTATTTCTGCTGGCAAGTGACAGGTGACAGGATGGACAGGTGACAGGTTGAGTTGAGACGGTTGAGTAAGTTGAGTTTATTCAAAATTTCAAAAATTAAAAATTATTTGTTGTTGCAGACGTTGCAGTTGCCGTTAGTATTATTTATTGTTAATTGTTATTGTTGTTGGTTGTCGCTGGTGCAATGAAAAGGTAATTAATTGAATGATGAATCATCATGATTATTTCTAAATGCTATTTATCCCTGCAGGTTTTTAATAAAAAAAGTTAAAAGTGATGCCAGTTCAACAAGAGTTGATGAGGACATTTCCATTATTTCCAATGAAGCAAATTCAGTTCCTCAAACAGGAAGCTTCGAAGCTGTGGCTGGAAGCAGTAAAGATAAATCTTATATGATGAATATTGATGAGAAAAAAACCAGTAAGGCGAAAAAGAAGTACAAACAGAAGTTCAGATCTGATTGGAAATCTCAATTCAAGTGGGCCGAACCATTTGGTACTGATGGTACAAGTACTAAGTGCATTGTGTGTAACATAAGAATTATTGGTAGCGTAACGCATTTGAAATTGCACGAAAAGTCAGTTTCCCACAGGATAAAGGAAAAAGCTGCAAGGATCAGAGTTCTAGACTATTATGTAGAGTTGGCAAGACAAATAAAAAAAAGATTTGATTTCAATGATAAAGTGTTGATATTTGCACAGAACTTCGACCCCAAGACAGTTATGACAGGTAATGTAAATAGTATTTGTGAGGCTGTGATTTTATTTCCTTATTTAAATATAGATATTGAGAAAATAGACTTTGAGTATCGGCTGCTGAGTGAGACGAATGAATTGAAAAAGTGTTCTGATGACATAACAGAATTTTGGTATACTGTTTCAAGCTTAAAGAATAGTTTGAATGAGCATATTTTCGAAAACATATTCAAACTTTCAAAAATCATCATGTGCCTTCCACATTCGTCAGCTGCGGCAGAGAGAATTTTTTCCCAGCTAAATTTAGTTAAAACTAGAGTGAGAAACAGACTTTTGATAAAAACTTGCCAATCAATTCTACAAGCTAAAGATATGTTAAGAATTGAAAACAAAAAATGTTTCACTTGGCAACCACCAGCCAATGTTACGACTTATTCCAATAAACGTGTAACTTCTACAGAAGTTTTAGAAGAAGATATATTTTAAGTTTGTCATAATTTTAGTTATTCATTATTCAAGGGTGTTATTTATTTCTCAAGAGTTATTTATTTTTTATTTTTCAACAATTCTATTTTATTTTTCAAGAATGTTATTTTTTTTATTGTTTTCACATTGTTATTTATTTATTTATTTTTATTTTTCAAGAGTGTTATTTTTGTTTTGGATAATTCCATGTTGTGTTTGTATATTCATTGAAAAAAAATATATTTAATCAGATTTTTTTAATTTCCCGCATTTTTTTTTGTCCCAGATATTCATTTTATTACTATTACTATAGAGAAACTATTTTTAATTTGTTTATGACTATTACCTATTGAGATATCTGTCTATGGTTATATAGTGCGTAGACTGTATAGTTGAATTTTAGAATAAATGAACAAGTTATATAACTTTCATTTGAATTTCCCGCGCTTTGTCGGTAAAGAAGAAATTTAGTATTGAAGCTTCAAATTTAGTAGCCAACCAAGTCATTTTTAGTACACCTGGCAACGGAGGCCAGCGCAACACTGGTCACAAGAGTCAACTGTCAATAATAATTAACTTTTTCTATTTTTGATTTGTTGATAAAAGTGAAATGTGGGCGAAATTAACAACATAAGATATTTTCTTTTTGAAACTGCAACAAAATAAATACCATGAATTTAGTAGAAAAGGAAACATTCAGAAATCCCGTTGGTTCTTTGTTGTCTATGTATGTGCTGCTCTGAAAATATGGCTCATTCCTTATTATTGCATACTTTCTTTCAGGGTGATTGATTATGTAGTAAACAACTTAATTAGATTTATTAATGATGACATGGAATCCTTGAAAATCCTACCGTACCACGTTAAAAATAAAATCTTGAAGAGATTCACTACATCTTCCCACTTTAGGAAGAATATTGATACAAAGCAGGTGTTGTCAGCAATTGTTAATGATAATACATATCATATCAATTTAACATCTCTAGCTATAGATGATGAGATGCTTAGCATATTAAGAAGTAGTAGAAATATAGAAAGATTATATTTATCCAGACATGGAAATAATTCTATAACAAGTAGAGGTAATTTAGGAATTATTAATTGGACAGAGCTCACAGACCATCATTTTCTTTTGAATTTTGAATATTGACCTCATATTGTTTGGTTATTATTTTTATCACCTGTTTCAATATAATGTTTTGTTTTTGGGCTCATGAATAATGTTAATTTCAAATTTCAGGTTTGATCAACCTCTTCATACACATGAATAATTTATGTTTGCTACTCATAGCCCATTGTGATCAGTTTAATGATTGTGTACTTGATTGCTTAGCCAAATATTGTCCAAATTTAATGGGTTTAGATGTTGGAGGCTGTACAAATATTACTGATGAGGGTATAGATAAATTAGCAAAGTTGAAAAATCTGACATGGCTAACTCTCTCAGGTACACAGGTAATATTATTATCTCCATTGTTTGAATTCAAGTTTGTATATCAATAGGAATTATTATTATATATATATAAGTAAAAAGAAAATTATACATGTACTTTTTTCAGATTAGTGATAAAGGTATTCACTGTTTGGTAACTGGACCAAGTGGTATAAAAATAAAAGAACTAAGAATTGAAGACTGTACAAATATTACTGAACAAGGTTTGAAAGCAGTAGCAGACAATTGTCCAAATGTAGAAATTCTTACGTTTCATAGATGCTCAACTATAAGTAAGACCCATCAATTATTATCATTCAGCTCCAATTTGAGATGAGATCTTAAATTGGCAGGATTATTTTGAAATATATACTGCCAAATTTACTGGGTAACCTATTTCAAAATGATATTATCTTAGTAATGCTTTTGTGGCAAGTCACTTCACTATCTCAACATTTTTGGTTTTTCATCAATTTAGAATAATTGGTTTATTTCAACAGGAATAAATCCAAGATCTATACCATTATGTTGCAGATTCTTCAAACATCATGTTCCAGAAGAAGCACTTCAAAAATTTGAAACATCTAACTTGGACATTCACCTGGTAGTTAACTATCTATCATTGGCTGTTCCATTCCACAGGAAAGTGGTATAATTATATAGATTATATATATATAACTCTGAAATTATGAGGCATTGGATTATTTTTTAGAGGTGTACTTTTTATGTGCAATCTTATTTTTATTATATTTATTGGTATGGTCAATAAAAAAAATCTATCCATTTCCAAAATCGTTATGATCTGGCACAAATGATTGTCCGATTATTATTTTCATGTTTGTACAAATGAGAAATAAAAAAATCTGAGTTTTTTTTATGAAAAAGGCACTGGAAAAAAAAAACACCCTGATATGCATCTACTTTCTATATTTACAAATAAAAAATATACATGATAAAAAGTGATTAATTTACAGGTGAGTTTGCCCTTTTTATATTCAATTAAAATATAGGGGTGAAATTAAGGAGGTAAATTTATAATAAGAACACTCAGAATGTGATCTAATCTGATACTTATGAATTTAATTTGAATCAATGTCAACCTGAAAAATCACTGTGATCAAATAGTGATTGATCATAGAGTGCAGCCAGAACCATTCGACCGCCAAAATATCTTCCGTTGAGCGCGTCTCTGGCCATTTCTGCTTCTGAAAAAGATAAAAAAATATAATGATCACATGATGGGGATGATGTAATTTCCAGCAGATAGAAACTAACCACGAGTTTCTGTGAACTCCACGAATATCTTGACGATCACATCAGCGTCATCATCCTCTTCAGATTGTTTTTCATTATATATGATCACTCTTTCAACAGCACCATATTTGCTACATTCCTCTTGGATCTCTTCTTGCAGACTTTCATCCACTTCCTCAGGACCAACCATATTCCTGAAACAATTTTGAGAATGATAAAACCTACAATGTATGTCTTAATATTATGATTGAGAAGTTTTCCATGTAACCTTCAATTCACCCACCTCAAAATGACCACTCTCGTATCGACCTTCCTCATGAGCTTCTGCATGACAAAGTGTCTGGCGTTTTGACCCTTTATGGACATGCTTTCTTGCTGCTGCAAAGTCTGCGGCTCGCTTTGGTCGAGCAGCTTCTTTTGTAGCTGTTCCTGCTGCTTGAGCTGCGCCTCCCTCTTCATCGAGTCCAGCGATGAAGCAATCAGAGGCGGTTCGACGAAGGTGGCAGTTGATACCGGAAAAGTTGGAGGCGGGGCAATGACCACCTGCGGTATGGCACTGACGATGGGCGTGGTCAAGATGGGCGGTTGCAAGGCGTGGCTTTGAGGCGCCATCTGTGGAATCGCGATACCGGGAGGCGGGATGCCGCCCGCCGTTGGCGGCATCGTCACGATCGGCTGAGCGATGATGGGCAGACTTATCGCGGGCTGCTCCGGCTTGCTCAGGCTGGACAAACCCAGGGCTGCCGCGTTACTCGCCACCGCGTCCATCGCTTGGATCTTTGCCGTGGCAGCGGCTGCCGCCACTTTGGTAAACAAAAAAAATAAATCAATCACATCGATGAATGAATGAATGAAAAAAAAATAAAATTATCAATTGGGAGGTATTTGAGAAACGTACCCGCTGCTGCGGTCGGAAGAACGCTCGATCCTGAAGACGGTCCCAACAGAGCGTTGGGCGGCGTGATGGCCCTGCCCACCCTCAGATACTGTCCGCCCAGATCGAACAGATTCATGCTAGCTATGGCTTCGTTAGCTGCCTGCGCCAGCTCATACTCTATGAAGCCGTATCCTTTGTGTTTGGTGCCGGAGCTGCCTTGCGCCAGCTTACAATAAATAATCGACCCGAACGCTTCAAATACACTGCAACACAAGCAAGTAGAAATTAATAGATTATTACAACAATCACAAACTCTTGAGACATGTCGAAATAACATTGAGGAACCGTGTTGAAAAAAGTAAAGTGCATTCAAAAACATTTTAATGGCTATTTTATCATGCGTGAAAGCAAAAAATATGAAAATAGTCAATTATCCTCATAGCAAATGGCATATTTTCTAGATCATGAAATTGATTATTTACTTGTAATCAGTCCAAGTCATTTTTCGAGATGTATTATTCTGAGAACTTTTTTGAACAATGATTAAGATGCAAACCAACACACCTCTTGATGTCATCCTCGTTGAGATCTGGATGGATCGACGACACATATATCCGGTTGTACTGCTTGGCTTCTTCTTGAATTTCGTCTATGACGTTCTGAGCTTGCGGCATGTTGCTCGGTCTACCCACCACCTTTAGACAATAGCAATAATACTTATTCCAATTGAAAATATATCAGATGGAATGAATATGTTTGGTCCAATATAAATGTTATTCGTATGTGCAAATAAAAAAAAGGTATACCTTAATGTTGCGGCCGCCAATCATGACTCCGTTCATCTGTTCGAGGGCCAGTTGAGCCGCTTCCGGAATTTCGTATTCGACGAACGCAAAGCCCTTGTGTTTTTGCGTCACCGGGTCCCAAGACATGTTGATCGACTTGATCGGGCCGAATGGCAAGAAAGACTGTCTTATGGTGTCCTCTTTCAGCTCAAAACTGATGCTGCCCACATATACCCTGTACATCAATCCGGGAATGTTATGGGATGCATTGAATATGCCAAACATCCACCACATTAGCAAATATTTTGTATTTTACTATTTAGCAATTGAGATCATTCATTCAATTTGATGTACAGATTATTTTTCAGGAAACACCATGACTCGATAATTAAATTGTATTGTCATTTTTTTTTTGTCTTCAATTTATCGCTTCAGTTACATAAACAATGATTATGTATAATTCAAACCGTTATCTGAAAATAGTTTTGGAGTGCATTTTGGAATTCAATAAGAACATTATTTTCGTTCTCAAAAAATATCCTGTAATCAAAGAAAATGATGAATTGATATACATTAATAGTTATGCAAGATGTCTAATTCGAAAACTAAAGTAACCTTATAAAATATAAAATGACCTTATAAATATCAGATCTTATCAGCAAAAAAGTCACAAGTCGGAGAAAAAAATCCTCAACAACTTCAACCCATTACTATTGTCATCATTTTAATAAGAATGAATAGAAATTTGTTCAAAGGAATTGCAAAATGAACAGAAACAAAACATGATCATCTAATTTTTCATAATTAACTATGACTTATGATTTACTTTGTTGCCCCGGAAATGCACAAGAAAAAAAAATGTAAACAAAAGATACATATTAAAATGAACTTCTATGATTATGATAAGGGGCAACAAAGTATAAGAACATACGTATTATTATCAGCGTGCTAACCTGCACATGAGAGCGAGAGCCTGTTGCCTCTGGATTAGATTCCTCTGACTAGCCTCTTGCTGCAACAGAGGACAATAGCCAAGTCACAATTGAGTGATGAAATTGGAACCCTTTGACCCTAAGCACACCTGAGTACTCAAATCTCGAAGCTCTTTTATATGCAATTTATTTTAGAATTCCAAAAAACTTCATTGCTGGGACCACCTTGGCTTGGCTGTCCATCAAAAATCCATCTTTTACCGTGAATCGAGGCCAGTTTTCAACAAATGGATGATTATTAGTGTTCAAAAATTTCGAAAACAAATACATCAGCATAAAAGAATGTATTTAAAAAATATATCTGGCCTAGTCAAGAAGGCCTTATACAAATTTTCACTACTGAGGTGAGGCTCTAATTGAGTTTTTGAGAAAATAATATTTGTTGCTTCATTAAAGTACACTCTGTGCAAAGGGGACTAGTGGGTGTATATTATAAAAAGGGGGGGCGAGCTCTCGCCCCCTGGCGGGCGTGTGCGATAAAATCAGCCCACTAACCTGCACATTAAAACTAATACTTGATGTCTCTGGAACGTCTTATTTTTCTGTGAAGTAAAATTCTGTTAGTCAATTTACATATTGTCATATTGATTGGTCGATAAAAAAAAATCTAAACAAGCAAATCACAAAATCAGCCTTAAAAATCATTAAATTTGATTTGAATGGTGCACCCTATACAGGGTATCTCATTAATTAATGGTCAATCAATTATTATGGTTATTTCAAGACAAAATAACCACATTTATTTTTGTTACTTTGATTGTTTTGCATTGTTATCCCAGATACCAAGTATTTCCACAAATAAACCATGTAAAATTGAATAATGTTCTACCATTCAAATGTAGGCATCATGAAGTCTTTCATTTTCTATCAAATGACAGGTTCAACCTCGATTAAAAAGTTCATAATTGTCAAATGAAACTTGGAATGGAATTCATAATCCATATATTATAAAAAATCTCCGAGAAAACTGAGCCCAGCCTGTATATAAGATAACCAAAAATGAATGCACTGAACTAAAAATCATTTCTCAATAAAAATGTTTCATTTCAACAAGGGATCAACTATATTGTCATCCTTGATGAATTACATTCAAGGTTTTGTCATTCATTACTATAATCATAAAATTATAATTTTCAAGTTTATTGTAATCTAAAACTCTATTCAGTGTATTCCCTTATGGATTTCAAGTTTAATTGAGTTAAAATAAAAAACAGGATACCTGCTGCTGATAAGCTATAGTCTGTTTCATTAGCACCATTCTTATACTCTGTTCCATTGCATATTTCTTTGCTTTGTTGATGGCATCTACGTCATCAGAAGTGAGTTTGGGAAGAGGGCTCAGAATACCTGCCACTGTGGTACTACGGGCACCGGGACCTATAAGATAGTGACGGTAAGTTTATTTAATGATATTACAACTACCACAAATAATAAATTAAACCAATATTGAATTTGTTTTTTTTTTTTTCTTCATTTAATTGTTTTGTATCAGAAAAAACTGCACAATCATGCAACATCAACAACTGGAACCTTTAGCAATTATTTTTATCATCACACTATCATCACTTACCAAACCAATTTTTCACTATCTAGCCAAGTTAGTTTTATCTTGAGGAAATTTGTGGATGCTGAAAAATTGGTTCCTGTGATAAAACCATGAATGATGACATTTCACATGTAGCGCAGTTTTTGAGAACCTCAGTAATAAATACATTGTTCAATTTTGAATTGTGCAAGACAACATTTTTACCCACCTGTTATAACTTCTCCAGTTTCTGTCAGATTAAAGATAAAATTATACTCCTCGCACAAACCTAAAACAAAGTAGCAGTTAAAATTATTGACATAAAATAAGTGGAACAAACTGCTAAAGAAAGTGTTCAAATCCTTTCATAATACTGCATAAAAATGCTTAATGAATAATTATTAATGATGGAAACTACAAGTTCCAAATTTTAATGATTTGAATTTGCAAATTGAAATTTAGTACAATTCAACTAGCAACAAGTTTCTATTCTATTTTAAAATCCTCTACTTGGGGAAGAAATAAATAGTTTTAATGACCTCCCACAAGTAAACAAAGAAAGAGTGGTTCAATAAAGGTATTGAAAATATGATTGAAAGATTCTTTATTTTGTTAATCAAGTTTTCAACTAAATAAAGTATATATCGAAAATTAATAGGTTCAGTCATTCAAATTATATAATCTTTATAATTTATTCACTGAACATCAATTAAAACAATTGAAAACTTACTGATGTTGAAGAAATATATTCAATTTGATACTGCATTGATAATTCAATTTCAAATATTAGTTGCATAGATTTAAATGAAGATGATACACTCTGTAACTAAATGTACTACACCTTTTCCAGTTGTATTTCAGAAACCATCAAGTTTATTTCAGAAAGCGTCAATTGAATTTCAGATTAGTCACATCTATTTCAGAAAGTGTCAATTGTATTTCAGAATAGTAAGTTGAAATTCAGAAAGCGTCAAATGTATTTCAGAATAGCGAGTTTAATTTCAGAAAGCATCAATTGTATTTCAGAATAATTAATTCAATATCAGAAAGCGTCAATTGTATTTCAGAATAGTCAATTGAATTTCAGAATTCGTAATTTGTATACAAATGATATATTCTGAAATTCAAATGACGAATTCTGAATTTCAATTGACTATTCTGAAATACATTTGACGCTTTCTGATATTGAACTGACTATTCTGAAATACATTTGATGCTTTCTGAATTTCAACTTACTATTCTGAAATACAATTGATACTTTCTGAAATACAAGTGACTATTCTGAAATTAACTTAACGCTTTCTGAAATACAACTGGAAAAGGTGTAGTACAAGTAATGGGGAACGGACATCTTTGGATACATCGCCCAAAATTACCTAAACCCCAAAAATATCACTCCGAGATCAACGCGCTATATTTATTCAATGAAAAATTACAAATTACGTGTAAGTGGGTGAGGACATAACAGTCCCTTATTGCCAATAGCCATACTGGCTATTTATTCGTTTCGGCGTTTTGATCAGTTTCATTGTCCAGAGGAACTGACCTAATACACTCAACCCATTGTGAAGTGAAAGAAGAATACTTCTAGATAGGTCAATCAAAAATATCTGCCCCACTCATTAATTCAAATGGGGACAAGTATTGACCACAACTATGAAGTTTTTAACACACTTATTGAACCACTATCAAAAAATTTAATGAAATTCAGTTAGTCCATTATCTATCAATACTCATCCTATATATTTTCGAGGAAGCTCAAGATGAATAAAAATAAAATGAACCATAATGCTTCTCTACATGACAAAACTATTGTGCTTCTTATAGAAAATTTAAAAGAAACCCAAAAACAAAATGGTTCAGATTTATAAATAATAATTATTCTTATATGGCATTGGGTATTCTATAAAAAAATAAGATATCAAGGTGCACACTGAACAAATTTTAAATATTTGAAAAAAATATGTTTTTCAATAATTTGTCATAAATATTCAGCATAAAATAGTATTATGCACACCATCATCAACAAATCTGTACTGTTGTATACAAAATTCAAATTATAACTGCAGGAAAGTGGCACATAATCCAAAAAAAAAATAAATGTATTCTGAAACACAGAAAATAAAATTGAAGTTATAATAAATATTCCAAATGTTGAAATAAATATATACATTTTCAAATCTCTGGCAAGTAGTTATATCCATTTGGTGGTTCAACTCAAGCCTCTAGAAATCGAAAATCTCGCAAAATGTTGCACCTATTAGCATCTGGAAACACAAAAACAAAATAGAGATGTCTCAAACAACCGGGTATATTTCCTTAGGGAAAATTTTATGAATATTATGCATGAGTATGAGTTGGTAAGTCTGCTTCTTAGTTTTTGAAACAAAAATCTTCATGTATGTTGTTGTTCAATATATATGAATTTAAAACATTAATGTTGGTTTTGATTTTCATAGGTCAAATAAACAAATGATGGAAATCAGGCACAGGAAAATGAAAAATAAATAAATAGCAATTCAAATTTAAGATTTTCAATAATAATCTCAACTGTCTGCTACATCAATTCAATCAACAATGTTGATCATGTAAATCAACAAGATGAGTGCAATATTCAACCCAAAATCAACTTTGATTAGGTAAGTACATAATGATTTGTTGTTTTCAAAACAGACAAATTTGAAATTATACCAGCTTCTGATCAAATGAGTATTTCAAATTCATTTTAATGAACTCATACTCAAACACTGGGAATTTACATATTATGTCTCCTACCGTGTAGCGTAGGGCTACAGTAAGGTCAGTACAGCTTTGCCAGAGTCCTTGAGTCTACCAGGCCGATCTTTCTGGAACATCTCAAGCAAGACATCTCACATTAAAATCTCATCCCATACTGAAGGCTAACACACAAAAAATGTCTCTAAATGAATACTTACGGGCTGGATCCACTTGCACATCAGGGTCCTCAGTTCCGGGCGCTGGAGGCTCATTCTCCATGCATTCAGTTTCCAATTCAGAATCTGGTTCAAGATTCTGATAATCCTGATTCATCTCTGTGTCAGGAACGGGCTCCAACTGCAAAGGAGGCCCGGACGATGATTGGACAACCATCGGAGGCATCGGTGACATAGGTGGTGGTGGAATTGAAGGTACCATGAGAGGAGACATACCTGGAGGTAGCATAACTGGTGGCACAGCTAGTGGTGGGACGTTTGGGGGGAGTAATCCCCGTGGAGGCTGTGCATCAGAGGATGGGGATGCCGCTTCAGACACTGGGAGCTACGCATAATCATACAATCAATAATTTAATATTGTACACAATCATGATTCAACCCATACTTACAGTTTTCCCAGCAGCGTTAAGCAATAAACGTTGCTGTTGGAATGAGGTCATCATATTCAGGCAGTTCTAAACTTCTAGATAACGATGAGAGTATATTCACAGTATACCGTAATATGTACGTTAACTGGTACTAACCATATATTATCGAACTATCATCATCAAAACTCAGTAAAAAAGCAGTATGGCCGATGCCGATACTCGATAGCGACGACACGGACACGACGGCGACGATCCAACCAAACCAAACACAGAGTATGTGGTCTGTGCAACCAAAGCCAAAGACATAGAGTAGTATAACCTATTACTTTGTGCCAAAGAAGTTCTGTGACCACTGACCAAACCACGAACAACCACGAACCTTAAACACAGAACTAAAACAGTTCTGTGACCTTAAAACGATATTTCTCTGACAAGTGACGATTGAAGTCTGTGATTGAAACGAAAGCTTGACATGAGTTCATATGTTCATATCTTCAAGTCTTCATGATTCAAAAGGTCATTTCGAAAACTTACCCTGGGTCAACCCGGATCACAAGTCGGGTTACGAAAATTGACGAAAAACGATCCTGGGTTAGTAATCAAGGTAATGCATTATGCAAGTCTGGCGAAAGTGCAGGTTAGGGATGGTTAGGGATTGTGTCAACCCTAGTAGATTTCCTAATAATCTTTCATTAAGGATCTATCTGAAACGTTTCACTTTAGTGAACCGAATTAGTTAAACCCCAGTGAACGAAAGAATAGGTGGTGTAGTTTGTTGCATGCATAGATCTCAAATTAAGATCTATGGTTGCAAAGTTGAGGGATACTTTGTGCAAGGATATTAAACTGTAAAGGATTGCTCAATCGACCAAGTTTTTCTTCCGGATGTATGACGTCACTGACTCCGCTCGTAATTTCATTGGCTGTTGACTATCCATCTTTGTCATTGATTTTAGTTTCAGTTTCTCACTTTATTTTTGTTATTCCACAGGAGGTTATTTTTTAAATACACGAAAGAATAATAATTGATGAGTTTTTAGTCAATATGAGAACATGAAATATCTGGACAATCAATTTATAGCCATTATTAGTTCCATTCGCAAAATTTAAGGAATAGGAATTGGATGAAAACATGTTTTTTTCATTCTTTGAAGACTGTTGTGGCACTGGTTTTTCTTTTTGGTTTGTGGCCGAATAATTATTGAAGTGAATTATATTCTACAGTAGTCACAGAGATCATTTACACAGTGAATTTTGGAACCAAAGGTATTAAAAATGCATGTTGCTGCCTAGAATCAAAATTCAATTGAAAATCTGCTAGATGATTCATATATTTCATACCAGGTAAGCTCTGAAAATAGTGGTGAAATGAGGGTTTATTATTAATATCCATTGGTTTTTTTAGAGTACTATCAAAGATTACATAGACAGAATATATTTCTGGATATTGTCCAGTGCAAGTAGATATGGAAGCAATTATGAAATTGAAAATTTCCTCGGAAGTTTGTAGTGCATGTACATTTTACATTTCAAGTATACATGTATTATTATCCATTATGAACTGTATAGATCAATAATAAATCATTCCCTATTAAGGTAGGCATATCATTTTGCAATATTACAATATTTTTTAATCAATCACACAGTACTTACATACTATACCATTTTCAACCAACAAATTTTGTTATCTTTCACCTATATTGTTTCTGAGTGCATCCAGAAACAGTGATCTACCTATAATGCCTCAAAAATAAAAGACTATACCTATTTAGATCAAAGGATGATGTCCATTCAAGTTCAGGGCACTAAGAAATACCTACCTATCATAAAATCATAATATGAACAAATATTATGGAACAAATAAAACATTTTGATTTTATAATGTATATAATATATGATTTCCATAGTATAATACACCAACAATTTTGATTTTTTTATTATATCTACCTGAGTTGATTGTTTTTGACATTTTTCACAATTTGTTATTTTTATTGAATCCCTTTCTTCAACTTAGTGAGTTCAGTCATTACTTATTATGGGATGAAGATGTGATAATTTCAGGATCAGAAGAGGATACCCACTAAGCAAAGTAACATTCATTCAATATTTCAGTAACCTTTTATTGTAATGTGTAATGTTCCATCAGAGTTTTCTGCTACCTTACTGCAAAGGTTCAGCAACTACTGAAACGGACGTTCAGCAATATTAAAAATGCTATATTTCATATCAATTATTCCAGCAAGGTAACTGCAACATTGCATATAATATACAGGAATATTGCAAATGTGATATTGAAAATGTGGCCTAGTGACAATATTGCAGCAACTGCTGAAATAGATTGATGGATGTAATGTTTAATAATTAGTAATTGCAGCAAGGTTACCGTAACATAGGATATAAATTAGAAGAGAATAACATATTCAATATTATGTTATATAGCAGCAACTTACCACCAACCTTGTCTATTTCTTTCTATAACATAACAGTAATATTTCATAAATTACTTTCCAGTAGGTTTGTTCATTACTGAACAATTTTTGGATTTTCACTTGTTGCTTTTAAAATATTGATAGAAAATGAATGCATACAATATTCATGGAAGGCAGATCAGTTTCGATATCTTGAAAAATATCATTTACTATCGATGTGCCCTCTATGAAAATCAGATTATAATTTTCTAGTTTTTAGAGCAAGGAGTTGAAACTCAAAAAATCTTCTGAAATGATTATACCTTAATGTAGTATTTTCATTTGAAACAATAAATTCATTTTTTCCTATGCTTCTGTTATATACAGTTGGTCTCACTAGGTTGGAACCATGTGAAAATAATTAATATAATTGATTTTACGAAAAAAGTTCTGCATGCTCTAAAGGCTAAATTTTTTCAGTCGTATAAGCGGGTTGTCAAAAAAATCACTTATGAGTAGATAATGTACCTTTATTTCAAACAAAATCGAAAGTTGTTATGCAAAGTTGTTCAGAATTTAAAATACATTCAAATGTTCAGTCATATCTATCTACCATGATAAATATAATTTTGTAAATTTTTCCATTCAGTTTTGGAAAAAAATCTATTGCTTATATAAAGTTCAACATAGTCGGAAACTTGAAACACATTATAAACACCGGGATAAACACTTACAAAAAATGAAAAATGTTGAAAATAACACAACCTAATTTTTCATTGTATATTTGAATATCTGAACGTGATTTTCATTTCTAACTGACTAATTAACCTGACAATTTTTCGATATTGTCAAAATCTAAGTGACTTTATTATTGGATTCACATATTTCAAGAAACCTCTCATAAAACTGGAAAAACTTAATACCTGATGATTTCAGCTTTCATCACAAGCAGAACTTTTTTTCCTAAAATAAATAATAAAAAAGTATTCCATATGCTCCCAACTTTGTGAGACATTCTGTATATATGAAAAGTTATTAATTTCAAATGTCTATGAAAGTCTTGAGGGTCAAAAAGGCAAACATTTTATAATAACACCTTTAATTAAATTGAAATATCACAACTAAAAAACACAAATATCAAATTATCAAATTGAAAAAACTCTGATCTCATCCAGGCACCTGAACCTGAAACAATGATAATCAATGGAATGTTTGGATGGGAGATTGACAACTTGATCTACTATACCAACTCTACAAAACCTTGACATACACATCTATACAATACTCTCAATTATTTCCTGCAAATAGGCCAAAATGATGATATTTTCCATTCTCTGTAATTGAAATTGTACCAGACTTTTTGATTTTCAACAAAGTACGACAATCATATATGGAAGGAAAATGGAAAAGCCATCATTTCAAACTATGTTTGATATTCTAATTGGATAGACTAATTTCTCTTTCTAAAATCATATGGAAGGTTTTTATATTCACTTAATGACTTGTGCTTCTTCAAGATAGCAATAAGTTTATTGAAATTCGTATTGGACATGCATCAATCAATTGCCGAATTTCTCAAATTATTAGCTAATGTAGGTAGTAGAGTTATCTGATGCCTGGGTTTTTACTACATTAAACTACTTATTGAATGGAAAATAAGGAACAATGACTGGGGATTCTGAGAAAAATGTGAGGGGAGAGGTGACGGATGGGTTCTCATTTTTATCTTGTAAAATATCAGGGCAACAAGTTTGAGAATCATCAAGGGCCTCATCAGTTTCAACTTCAACCTTCGAGTATCAATTTTCTTTTAGTTCTTACTATTTCACGTAACCATTTCTTCGACGTATTTTGAGTACTTATCACGATGTTTTTTGATCTACGACGATATCAATCCTACTTTATAATAAGATGCACACGAAACAACACTACCATCAGATTTATTCGCAATATAAAGAGGAAAACTAGGAAAAAGCATTTTCTTACCAAACTATCCTAACCTAAAATAATAAATGATGTATCGCTTACCTTACATGAATATGGAGATGCCTTCAATGTATTATTGGCATTGTCCATTGTGCTGCTTCAACACTCTCATTCAACAAACAAATGTACTTTACTAATAATTTATAAAAGTATCCGACTCAAGAATAAAAAACCTGCGACGCGAGATTGCATGATACGGGACAGGATAAACATAAACAACTTTCTTTGTCTATGAACTGGGTGTCGCCCCGTTAGGTGGCATCTTCCATCTCCTCAAGACCGGGAAATTCAAAATTGGTTGGTAACCTGACAGATGAAATATTTCTTCAAGTTTCTTTATATTTACTATTTAAAATTGTCGAAGGGTATCATTTTGTATATTTCTGCTATGATACAATCGAAAATTGAACATGCATTGTGTTATCTAAATACTGGCAATATTGTTTGAAGTTAGCTTATGTATTGTTGTTAATATAATAGGATTTCAAACCGAGTGTAACATTGTGATTTGAATTTGTTCGATAGTTCCAAATGTAACTTGCACACACATTGTTCCTATATAGTTTCTATAATGTTGCATTTATAATGAACTTTAATGGCACACGCAACATTGCACCTGAAACATAATCAATAGCTTACTTTTTAATTTACATACAACTTGTTGGTAGTTTTTTCTGTTATGTTAAAAACTTGAATATAGCAGTTAGCCTTATGCAATATTATATCATTATCTTACAATGACAAGCAATACATAATATTGTTGCAATATTTTGTAACATTACATGCTTAGTGGGTATGCATTTTCTGAAATGGAGCAAAATGTTCAGACATTTTGGGATATGGATGATGTTCTCAATATTTTCTGTCACACACCTTATTCAGTGAAACATTTGTGTTCCAATCATCTCTTCACTAGTAAATCTACAATACAAAGACAACAATAAAAAGATATTACTCCTCAAGAGCATATATTATAATAATATACCTTCAGGGTTCATTTAGTAGGTCCTGCCATGTTCCTGCTCATAATCTTGATCACATAAAATAGAACAAATCTACTGGAATCACTTGGATTCCACAAAGGAAGTTTTCCAGATCGTGAAATTCACTTCTAATTGTTGTGGGTTTTAGAAAAACAGAAGGAAATTATTTGTTGTTTTGGGTTTCCTTAAATCATCTACACCCTCAGACCTGTGCTCAATTGCTCATGCCGTGCTCATTCCGCCCTCAGTTACAGCACACAAAACAACTAATTCACCTATAAAAGTAAGATTTTATATATTCAGAATTTTGTATTGCATGTACTTACTTCATTCACTTATATAAAGTACCATTTTATTTTTAATTCACTAAATTCATTCCAATTTTGAAATTTCGCAAAAAGTTTCAATGGCGACATAATAACTTCCGATGGTCGTCCTCTCGACCAATGAACAACAAGGTCGAATCAGTGACGTCATTCAACGTGTTTACATTGCCAGCATAGGGATTGAGCAATCCTTTACAGTTTAATATCCTTGTACTTTGTGGTCCAGCCACTGAACTCTGGTCCAGCAGGTCTGTTCTGACTTTTGACAGCTCTTGTAGTTCTTGTCGTTGTCGCGTGTTGTTTTGTTGGCAACGGTCAGCCACTTTCATCTTCTTTCATCTGAATTTGCCAATTTGGCTATCCTGCTGAATTCAACTAGAAAATGAAAATGAAATGATCATAAAATAGAATGGGAGACGAAAAGCACTGTCTCTTCATATAATCGCCATGAAAAATTATTCAGTTTGATTTTTGTATTGTTAAAAATAACATTAATTTTTTTATATATCGCATTTGAATTGGCCTAGTACTAAAGATAGTTCGATTGCAATTCAATATAATATCATTAGATTGAACAGAATCGGGGACGTGAAACAAGACATTTTAAGTGAAGAATTTAACATATTTGATCAGAAGATAACGGAGGATCGTTAGTTGATATTGAAATATTGTTAAATTCTAGACGGGTGAGCTATTTTTTACTAATTGAAAGCTTTATCATTACGTGGCTATGAACTGATACAATTATATATGTGGTAATGAGATGGTTAAAGCAACATATTATTCAAATATATTTTCCAATGATTGAACAACTTTGATATATATTTCAGTTCTAATGCTACAATAATTGTGATAAACTTGAAAAAATGGTGTCTACCAGGCAAATGACAATAGGGAATAATGGAACAGTGGAGAGTAGTAATCAGTCTCCTAGTGAAAGCCCAGCCAAATACACTAGGAATAGCAATATTGCTACAACTAGTGGAATTGTGCAATCTTGCAAGGCTCCACATGTGCAATCTGTATTTTTGCTGGATCTACCACAAGAAGTGATTGAGAAAATATTGAGTTATTTACCATACAAAAATATTTGCCACTTGAGACTAGTGAGTATAACTTCATGTTTGCAATGCTTCCTTACTTTTCAACATTTTGTGCTACATTTTTGTTTCATGAGGCAATTTTCATTGTGTCAAAGGTATACATTAATTTAATGGATTGCCCCCAAAAATATGAACTTTTTACAGGTTTGCCGCACTATGGATCACATATGCAGTCAAATGCTAAATTCAACATTTCTCAAACTGCAGAATCAAATGTTGGCTAGATTCCAAGAGATTAAGGCTAAAATGCCCAGGAGAGAGTCAGCAAGACGAAGTCACCATCTTGCATGTGAGAGTGACATAATTGAAACTTTACATATGCGACTCACTCTTTTGCAAATGTCATTTGGCAAACATATTGAAAGGAAACACATTTGCTTCTTTCCTGGTGATATCCTTGATGAAGTTCATCACATTTTGAATTACATAAAAGTAACACCCAAGCTAGATTTGCCATATAAGGTCACAGATGAGCTGTTTGATTTGTCTACAATGGCAATGGAATACTTCAAGGAAAAAATTGAACCTTATTTACCAGACATTGCATACTTCAGTACTGATTTCTTGAATTTTTCTGGAAATTTTGCTAGTAAGTATATTTTTGGCACTTTGTTAATATTTTATCATTCATGTATTCACTTGGGATTTGAAACTGTTTATTTTATTTGATGGATTTGAAATGAATATTATAAAATTTAACAGTTTGTCAGTGGGGCACCTTCAATGAATATTTTTCAATCCTTGGGTTTCTTTTATCTACATTATTAATGTTATGGTAATGCAATATGTTTGTGAGAAAGAATTAATGAGATATCTGATTTATTAGAAGGGATGGGAAGTTGATGGTATAAAATAATTGAATATTATCTTATGGAAACTTTGGTTTTTCACTGATTATTTGCATATCAAATTATAAATAATATAGACGATTTTTCTGAATATTTTAGATAAGTTATTGGACATGATAGGCATATTGAATTCTATGAAAAACTAAGGTTGTATTTTGAAAAATAATAATCAATGATGTCATATTTGAAATTTGAGAGTCACTGTATACATTGACTAACTTTTGTTTTTATAGATTCATCATCTTTGACATCAGATGTATCTAAGGACAGTGGACATGCTTCGACGGACGAGATTGAAAGTGGTGAAGACACAGTAGAGCATATTCCCCAGTCTAATATGGTGCTGCGCAAACGAATCCGCAAGATCAAGCAGGTTAGTAAAATAATTAGAATCTCTTATTGAAACCACAGTATAATATCAAGACCCAGTAGTAGTAGTTATTGTCGGCAGCAATATTGAACATATGTATTCATCATTTGATTTAGAGCATATACAAAACAGTTTATATTATAATTTCGTCTTCTGGAACATATTCATATTAACAACACTTGTTCAAATTCAAATGCCCTATGTGAGCATTCTATCTGTATTTTGCAGGGCATGAAGCGCTACAATAGCCAGCTGAGCTTACTCAGACAGGACTTGCGGTCTTGCAAAAAGAAAACCTCAGATCAGCAGAAGCAGATTTCTGAGCAGCAGAAGTTGCTGGCGGACCAACAAAAGCAAACTTTAGAGTATGCCACTCGCTTAGATGAGTATGACAAGAAGAATGAGGAGATATCTAGGAAGTTCAGTGAGTGTTCATTATTCTACCTAATCATTTATTCCTTAATGTTTGCTGACTCTTTCCTCTTAAATATCGATTATCATTCAGGTACTTTGCTACAAGAGCTGAACAAATGCAAGACAGAATTGCAATATTGGCGATGCAGATCTCCGGCCAGCCCACCGTTCTGTCAAACTTGTGGAAATGCCATTCTGCCCCAGCCTGAAGAGTTACAGGCGCTCATAAATCAGGGTGTTAATCCTGAAGGATTAGGTAAGATATGACGAAACAACAAATTTCTATGCATACTACTTACTGTAATTAATTAATTAATTGGTGATCGGACATCACCAATTTTTATTTAATATTTTAATGGCAGATAATGAACTAACTATCCTTATTCTGTCTTGTGAATTTGGTCACCCCTCATTTCATTAGCAAGCCCTGATTGGAATATAGGAATGGATTTGCTACCTGAACCCTCACCATCACTTGGTTCGGACTCACCCAGCCACGTGGAAGCCGAATCGAAACATTCGGATAGGTCAGCCTCATTACCGGAAACTGAGAAAGTGATCGACGAACCCGGACCATCTGCAGAACCGATTAGCAGCAAAGGAAAAAGAAAAGTGGAGGATGGGCCCAAAGATGAGCAACCGAAGAAGAAATCTAGACGCTTCGTCCAACGGGCCAAACGCATTGCCAGACTTTAGAGTTATCGCTTTTGCGGTTCATGAAGAACGGCCATCTTTTCGAGAGCGGATATTTTCTATTGATCGTCCACTTATTAGCTGTCATCAGGTGAGGGGACTTATTCTGCTGCGGGTTGTCTCATTTCAAGTAACGGTACAATCATATCTGTCTGAAGATGGATATGATGAGAAGTTTCCAAAATATGTGTAGGTGCAAATTAGTAGAAAGCTCGAGTACAAAAATAATGAGCAATATGTTAAAACCTTGGTGAATGTATTTCCTCAATTTCTACTTTTTCCTACTAGTATAAAAGTAGAAATTGAGTTGTGAATTGAGAGTTTTGAAACGTCTTGTTTTCCTAACCACTTGTATGAGGTAAAATCAAGTTATATCACAGTCCTTTTTGTAAATGAATAAAACATTTTGGTGTCTCAAAAGTATGTCCATTTTCGTTAACCTTGTACAAAACTGAACATTTTTGTGAAATATTTTTCGGAAAACCCATTTCAAATTATCAGAATGAAAGATATATATATATAATAAACCCAATAAAAACACCTTGCTTGCTAGGCCTGCCCTGCCTGACGTTATTTACGAGATCATCTCTCGGATCGGTGAGTGACGTTTTGATGATAAGGTGTCCATGTTTCTTTTTTCAACCTCAGACCAATAAACAGATATATACTTGAATCTTAAATCTTGTTGATGATCACATTATACTTGTTGATACCCCTTGATTCCAAGATAAGAATGGGCTTTCATCTGGTAGCCTTGCATTCATCAATCAAATCAATTTATTGAAACTTCTCTTCATAAAAAACTGGTGAAATATTGTACATGAGCTGAGGGTCCAAGTAAATAGATTCTGAAAACGTCCCACTTTTCTCACCTTCCCCTCACATGAAGAGAAATTATTGAGCCTTGATTAAAATAACATGTCTATATCTGTTTTTTTTATATACTTTTTCGATAATTATTTCTGGGACACTAAATTTTTTCTATGCAAAACACAGATATGAGGGTATTTGCATTTGATGGGAGACAAATTATATGTAGTCCAATGGCATGATCGATTATTAATAATAAAAGCATAGATAAATTGTAAATATTCCGAGACGGTCATGATTAATCCATCCTTTGAAATGAAACAAATTGTGTGTTCTATTTCAATTTAAAAAATTGTTGAAGCTGAGTTAATGAAGAGTATGACATTATTATGTCTACTCTTTGCCCGTTTATTTTGTTGTATAGAAACTGAATACCAACTCCAGATGAAGAATAAAAAGGTACTTAGGATTTGAAAACATCCAAAAATTTCAGACTACTCACTTTGTTCATAAATTTTCAACTGGAAACATTGATCAGATCCGACAAACATTTATTGGGTATTATATTTTCACAAGACAAATTATTAGAAACGAAATTCTAGTTGCAAGTGAGAAAGTTTGATTCTTGTTTAGTCACTATCTTCGATCAACTATTTAAAATCAAACAGGAATCGATGACTTGGAAAAATATGAGAAGATAATACAAAGAGCCAGATAAATGTCTAGTAGATAGACACAAGTTCACGCTCCTTTCTCTATTTTTGTTGATCACTTATCCCACCGCTACTCTAGTGAATAATCAACACCACCATGATACGGTTTTAAGTTCTTGAAAATCTCGGTGCTCGAAAAGAAATGTCTCCATTGAATGAATATTAAATTCTAATCCACTACAGCGATCACATAACAAACAATAAGCTTCATAATAGTAGTTGATGTGTAGCTGACAAGTTGTGAGATAGAAATGTTCTAGAGATTATGTAGATATCTGAACCATTTTTGATTGGGGACGCAGTTGGTAGCTGTTGTTGGTGCAGATAATGAAATCAAAACTTTTTTCTAAATGATACGCACACTGGCTCAATCAGATGTAACTTTACTATGTTGTATTCTACAAATAATTGAGAAACCTCGAACTATTTATATCTTGGTACTTCGTGTATTCAAGTATGTTCACAGCTGAAATTTTTAGTATGCTACACAATATTATGTCATCTTGTAGACATATCTCCCGCATCATACTGATCATTATTCATGTTGAATGCTGTATTGACCAGTTCGACCTTCATGGATACATTGATAGAGAGAACAGAAACTTGAATTTTTGAGCCATTAACGGGGGAGACTGAAACCTATACAAAATAATAATTGTATAAATGTTTAATCTTGAATAACCATAGTATATTCATAAATGAAAGCAGACGGTCATCAGCTGAAATTGCGTTAAGTTACAAGAAAATGAAGAAAATTCATTGAAAGATAGCTACCCAAAGTTGATTGTAAATTGAAAATTTCTTACACAAAATTTCTCTATGAATCATTGAAATATGATGATTCAATTGTTATACAAACTATCGTATCCATCCTTTAGACCTCTCTCAATATTTTATTCTCATATATAAATATAAGGGAAAGTACAGGGTTGGTTTCTCCCAAAAAAGTATCTTAAATTAATCAAAATATCGAATGATGATATGAATTTAGACTTTGCCAAGTTGTGATCCTAAATATTGATTGATTGAGCAATCGACCATCAAAATAATGAGAATTGTATTTTAATGGTGTACAAGTGTCCATATTTTTGTAGACAACACTAAAGGAAGCTATATATATATATATAAAATATTTAACAATCCTTTTATATGTATATATATATAATAATATATGAAAGAATTGTTTTATCCATCTATCTACATGCTGCCACACAAAACTGCACAGCCCAGTCACAGAGATAATCGTGTCTTAGCGATGTAGTATATTCAGGTTGAAAACATCCTCAAATAAATATACAAGTTGCACATCGAAGACATTATCCTATCTACCGTTTAAAAAAATCTTCAATGAATTGAACAACTTCAGTACCTAATTTAGTTTCTAAATTGATTTAGATTTATTAGTTTGTAAGCAATTTAGATTACTTTGAAAATAGTTTTTTTTTTATTATGGTGAATTGTATTGTTATTTATAACACCACAGATACTAACTGCATATGTAATTTTTCTGATGTGAAAACATTTCATCTAAAAATTATATTTTTGAAGTAATGAAAAAATATTTTTATGACAAAAATTATTTTCTTCAAGTTTCGATGAGGATAATTATTTTTTGTTAAGAAGTAGTTCTAGTAATATTAGTGGTATACAAGAAAGTTGAAAATATAAAAAATATAGGATTCTGTTCATTCTGAAATTCATTGTATCATGTACTCTTTTTATTTACTTATTAAATTATGTGTGTGACTTTAGTGTTCAAACTCATTACAAAATTATAAACAGAGTCTGTTTCTAAATAAGGTTTCAAATGTCTGTGTAAAAAACACAGGTATTCTCTTTAAGAGTGAATGTATATAGTATGAAGAATTAGTATGTTAATAATTTCAAAATATTCACATAACCTGATTTTGAATACACATTGAATGATAAAAAAATAGGAAAACGGGAGTATTTGACTATGGAAAATGTTATGAAGAACATTTTTTAAACATTGAATGATGGATGATCATGATGAAAGTGAATGATCCAATGATATCAATATTGAGATAAAAGTAATATTTTCAAATTATATACTTATAGAAATACAATAGGTAATAACATTCATCTGGACCACACTATACATGATTTGAGCAATAGATCATTATATATCATTCATCACATGCATGATAAATATATGAGGCATGATGCACTCATTTCAAGATACAATAATTTCTTGAATAATTCAGTTCACATTTAATTTTGATATTTTATTTAGACAAAAGATATCTAACAGTTTTAATTAAAAATTCTGGATTTTATGTTTGATATACATATCCAGGAATACCCTATTTTTGTTCCACCTATAATCCAACTCCAATTAGGTGAATCAGTCATATCTATACATTATTTTCTACAACTAAATTACTATCACATTTGGGACAGTTTATCTGTTTCAGAAGTTGATACTTTTCCAATTGAAAATCTTTAAAACACTTCATACATTGAAAGGAGACCTCATCTTTTTTACATGGATATGTACTTAATCTATCTTTGAGTGTGTTGAAAAATACATCTAATTCAGCTTCTTCCAGTCCATACAATCTTTGTTTCCTGTCTCTTCTCAAAGTATCAAAATTCAGCTGTACACTATTGTCCTCACACTTCTCACAAGATATTATGGTATTAATGTGCCACCTAGACTTTTCCTTGCTGGTTGTACAGTCACGTTCTGAAATGAATGTATCTGTGACAACCACAAACACTTCCATATTGTCAGATTTGTTGATTGCCAAGAACAAACATTTTTCACCACCCAAATAAACATCTTCACCATCAGATGTATCTGAATAATCATCCTCAGGTATATTATCTTGTGCAGTTATCAACACTTCAGCATCAGACATTTCAGAGTTGTCTTGCTTCATGGTGGTCAAGTCAGCATGAATATCAGATAAATATAAAGTATCAATAGCTGTCTCATAAGGAGTAGATGATAGTATAGCTGTTGTTTGAAAGCCTAGAACATCTTGTACAATCAAACCAGAGTGTCTGTACAACCAAGATTCCCCATGTTCTTCTCGCAGTTGCTCTAATTGTCTCTTAATTTCCAAATGTTGAGTTGATATGGTAGGTACAGGAACAGGTTTCATTTGTTTAATGACACTTTCATCCTCAATGACCACATTTCTAATCCTGCGTGGCTTTTCCTGAAGAGATCCTGCAGAAGAGTCTAAAGAATTATCATAGGAAGATGTATGCATTTTCAGGTTCATGGGATGGAAAGAGCCTGTAAGGTTTTTTTCTCCTTTATCAAGAAGCACTCCATTTAGAGAAAATTTGATGGTTGAAGTGTTTTTGTTCAAATAACTACTTACAAGATTTCTGTATTGAGGGTGGAAACTTAAAGGGTTTCCCTGTATGTTGAGCCATTGAAGAGATGCAAGGTGAGATATAGGAAGTAAGGAGTCATGGTCTAACAAACAGTTTTGGCCAAGATTTAGCTGTAAAATATTGGAGAGTGTAGTAAGACCCACAAGATCTTCAATGAAGTTGTTATTGAGAATAAGGACTTGAAGTCTGTTAGCAATTTGTCCTTCAAAACTAGGCACAGCAACAAACTTGTTGTAAGATAAATTCAATTGTTTCAAATTTGGAAGCTGTTTCAAAATGTGCAATTTGGTTAGGTTATTGTAACTCAGATCCAAAGTGTGCAAAGATAAAGTATATTCAAAACTATTATCCAGTTCAACAATGCCATTCTGAGAAAAATTAGCTATGCGCAATTCATTCCAGTTGAATGCCTGGCTGTTGTCACCTCCACACTTTTGAATAATATCCCCCACAGTTTTCAAACTCTTGCAACATGACAGCTCCTGAACTTGTGATCTAAGTTTCTGTATGCCAGTAACAGTATTGATATTCAGTTTGTATATTTCTAAAACTTTTATATTCTTGAATCTCTCAATACTAAGACTGTCATTGAGATTATTCTCCACATCTGGTATTATTCGTAGGTTGATGGTGTTATCAACAAGTTCGGTAATGAACTGCAAGTCTCTAATATTATTTTTTATGTTATCCACTTGAACAATGTTAAATGATTTAACATCTGAAGAGGTGCATGTTTCTATGATATTGCATAATTTGCTCAAGTAGTTTGTAGATAAGCATAGTTTTCCTTTGCCATTAGAAATATCTCGTAGTACTGGTCGTAACACATTTGCCAAATGAGAAATATCAATGGATCCCATTGTTCCTTGAATTGTGGAATTCTAATAATCCTCTCACCAGAATATTCAAAGCCACATTGATATGAACACAATATTTGGAATTTATCGATCACAATTGTTTATAAAAAACTGATACAAAACTTAAAGAGATGATAAAAATACACATCAACCATAGAAAACACTCCACCATCAAAGTGAACAGCATAGAAAACACTCTATGGTGAACAGTGAGTCAGTGAACACAGAACAGAACCACAGCAGTCACAGCACAGTACCTGTCACTGACAGAACAACAGAAAATGACCACGAAATACGAATACGACGAAACGAAAAGATGTGTCTAGATATTAACTACACTACACTGATACCGTTCGGTGATTTCCCGTGTACACTTACACTATGTTCGTTGTTAAAATGTTCTAGCACAAAAGGTTACACTCGATTGAGGAGGTGTGATAAGTGTAGTGCAAATATGAGGTTAGTATGAATGATATATTTTGAAAAAAATACAACTTCTTCGAAAAAGTTTGTAACCCGGGAATCTTTTGTCCCTATTTACGAACTTCCTTCTTTGTTATGGCTTTGGTTATGGGCTCAACTCAACCTTCTAGGTTAACCAGTGTTGCTCTAATTTTGAACTAGTTTTGCACTGACACTGCCTTCGTTTTGAACTGGTGCAATCTCAATGGGACGATCTCCGACCGTTTAAAATTTCAGATTAATTAGGTTAGGTTTTCGAATTTCGATTTTAATATTATTCAATTCATCAATTCTGTTTTCAATATAATAAAAATGGATCATTCGAACAATTCCAGTAGAAGCTTGTACATCAACCTGTAAGTACTTTACCACTTTATACTCATGATATATTATCAGCTGACAATTACCCACTCTAAAATTTATTGGCGGTTGTCAATCTGCTTATGCTCCATTTAATTATATATGTTTTTCATTCACAGATAATGTTGTACTCATCAAATTATATCATTGACTTTTTCGAAATAATTGGACCCGCCATTTTTCCAGTGCACTGAATCGCGCACGACCTCCTAAAGCAGGTGCGAAAATTCTTGCACTGAGTGCAAAACTAGCCGCACAAGTTTTTCAATGGGACACAAGAACTACAACTGATTATATCAATCGATTTGGTTAATCTTTTGACAAATGACATTGGAACACCATGATGGAACACAAAAGTAAATAAAAACTTTCAAGTTTGTTTGAAACTTTTGAAAAATTTTTTCACCAAAAAGTGAGTTTTTTTATGGAGATATGTATGAGGTTCTGTGATAGCAAAAAATATTTTAATTTTTGCAGAATGTCAGCAGAAACTTTTGATAAACTTTTGAATTTAGTTGGACCTGAATTAACCAAAATTATTGAGAGAAAAATAGTCTATCCAATTAAAAATATCAAACATAGTTTGAAATGAATGTCTGGTAGACTACGAGCAGAAAACAACTACTTTCCTGGTAAATACCACGCAGAACATTGAATTATATCTGTTCGTAGTCCATGCAACGATTCACACTGTGAATGCAGATCGCAAATGTTTCTTTCTTCCTAAGACGTGACAAATTCACATCGAGACAGGCACGCCTAACAACCTACAGACCGGTTTCGGGCTTATTGGCCCTCATCAGTGCAGGGTAGTTATCCGAGTAGAGACCGTAAGATCTCCACTCGAAGCGTTGCCTGTCCCAATGCATTTTTGTCGCGTCTATTTGACCGCACCGAGCCGCGTTCCAACAGACAATTGAAAGTGGCGACATCATGCGGCAGAAGAAAGAAACACTCCAGAACCGAATCTCCCAAGTTTTACAGAACTTGGAAGTGGCTGAGAGCTCGACTAAGCTCAATAAATGAAAAAATGGATTAGCCATAAATTGGAAAAAAAATTTGAGAGAAAAATAGTCTATCCAATTAAAAATATCAAACATAGTTTGAAATGAATGTCTGGTTGACTACGAGCAGAAAACAACTACTTTCCTGGTAAATACCACGCAGAACATTGAATTATATCTGTTCGTAGTCCATGCAACGATTCACACTGTGAATGCAGATCGCAAATGTTTCTTTCTTCCTAAGACGTGACAAATTCACATCGAGACAGGCACGCCTAACAACCTACAGACCGGTTTCGGGCTTATTGGCCCTCATCAGTGCAGGGTAGTTATCCGAGTAGAGACCGTAAGATCTCCACTCGAAGCGTTGCCTGTCCCAATGCATTTTTGTCGCGTCTATTTGACCGCACCGAGCCGCGTTCCAACAGACAATTGAAAGTGGCGACATCATGCGGCAGAAGAAAGAAACACTCCAGAACCGAATCTCCTAAGTTTTACAGAACTTGGAAGTGGCTGAGAGCTCGACTAAGCTCAATAAATGAAAAAATGGATTAGCCATAAATTGGAAAAAATTTTTGAGAGAAAAATAGTCTATCCAATTAAAAATATCAAACATAGTTTGAAATGAATGTCTGGTAGACTACGAGCAGAAAACAACTACTTTCCTGGTAAATACCACGCAGAACATTGAATTATATCTGTTCGTAGTCCATGCAACGATTCACACTGTGAATGCAGATCGCCAAAATTAATTATCACCGTGAACCATATCTGCCAGCTTGCTTGTAATGAGTTTGGTGCTATATTTTGATTTGAGGTTATAAATACAAACAGCAAAATTTTACTACAAAAATATATCTCACTCCTTCAGAAATGTAATAAAAAGGGGAAGGTATGCACTGGTTTTTCCAGTTCTTAAACTACAGTTCTGACTGTGGTTCTGATCCTTGTGATCCTCAGGTCAAAGATTGGATGGGGTTGTCGACCCAGGGTAAGTTTCCGAAAAGGCCATAATGAGGAGTGACGCGACGCATGTAAATAGGCTTCACTTTTTGTACTCTGTACAATAATTTTAATAATCTTATGAATTTCGATTAAACACTGGTAAATGGCTATCAACTGATATGTTTGTGTTATATTTCGTTGAGAAAAGCCTCAACTGATTGCTATTTGGGTAAATAGTAGTACATTATTCTGAATGTTCTTGGAACTAAAACCCAAAACCCTATATCACTTTTCAACTAACACAATGAACATAATTTTATTTATTCTAATTTATTTTTTACTCATACAATGTATTAATAGACCTTTATCCTTTTATGGACCTATAATCTTCTAGTCTAGACATGATGAATATATGTTTTCAGCAGAAAATTCAACTTCATAATGTATGCTTTTCAACCAATTCCAAGCTCAATTTAATAAATTAAACAAGTAATAGGATTGATACATCATATTGGTGAAATAAAAAAATAACTACAATATGGAAAGGGCTATAGCAGATGCTACAGCTAGTGATAACATTAAATATCCTGTAGTATAAACTTCTCTTATTGTGAGGAATTTTCCAGTATCCCAAATGAGATGACGAATGCCATTCCAAAAGTGGTATGTCAAAGGGAAAGCCATTAAGAATTTCAGTGCACTGATGGAGGATTCACCTAGTTGTAGGCATTCCAGACTTTCAATGACATTTTGAATTGACTCAGGTGAAATTGCAGCAGTTAGTCCAAAAGCAACTGTGTATGCTGATAAAGCAATGCCTGTGAATCTGTGTGTTATAGATAACATAGTAGTCAGTTGAGGAGCATATATTGTTAGATGGGGTGATTGTGGTCTTCCTAATTTCATATTCCTTTCATCATGACCTTCTTCTCTTGAAACTTTCGCACTCTCAGCTTTCAGAGTAACTGGTCGCACACAGGAAATTATTCCATTATTACTTCTCAAAATTTGATCAACACATCTATTCCTGGTGAGCCTAAAAGTTATTACATAATTCATGCATCAGATATCAAAAGAACTGATAAAATTAGTAGGAATCTCTTGATAGGAAGTGATGAATTTGTATTTTTCAACTCACCTGACAATCAAAGACATGTTTCAGAAATTGATATTTACTGAAAATAAAAATTATGTTTATACAATACAATTTTCGAAATTTGTTAGGAACTTGACATTTGACATCACATTCGTCGTTGTCAATGTTGTCATGCAAGTCAGGTAAACGCACTTTGAGTTCAGTGGGTAAACGCAAATAAGCGAACGTGCTAGGTATCGTGTCAACCCGGGTAGGTTTCTGCATATATCTAATAATAACTATATAGGTAACATGGATACCAGAGCTGAAGCCGAAAAATAAAACAAATGACAGTCTGCGGGACCAATCGCGAATATGCGCATGCGCAAGTTTGAATTAAGAATCGACATTCGTTTTCATCATGGAGGAGAGTAGCTTTCTAGTGAGCAACAAACGTATGATAATTATTAAAAATCAATCAAATGTGTCACGTAACCTTCAATTCGATGTTTTTATTTCATCATGACATATAATTTTCAAATATTCATTTATCGATGGATTGTTGGACGATATTGAATGATAGTTGATGATAAATGCAGAAATGGATGTGATCTACAAAGCGATACTTGCGATTTGCTGAGAAACCTGTCACGATAAAGTCATCGGAACAAGATTCGTGGGCTAATTTTTGATCAATCACTGTTATCACTCACTAATCACTTCTGTAAACAATCAGTAAGTACATTAATAACTATATTAACGCTCTTTTACATAATTTGTGTCAACAAATATACGTAACCTATGAAATTCTGAAAACGTCAGTGGATTTTAACTCGTCAAAACCCGCGCTTGCGCACAATTCATCATTAGCAAGCCAGACAGTCTTTTGTTTTTCCAAAACTGGCTTCATTTTCGCGTGAAGAGAAGAATAGGTGTTATCCATATAGTTGTTATTATATATATGGGTTTCTGAGGTAGGTGAGTTCAGTGGTTTCCGAAAAGGTCTAAAGATGCATTGAGGTCATTTATGCGTGATGCATGGATACGATTCTCCCACCACGCCTGTTCAAGGGAACTCGTAGTAATTTTACTATTTCATTCCTAACTAGGGGGAGTGGTGTGGAACGGTGGAACGGCCCGCCGTAAGCGGGCGTGCAAAGGGTGCACCATTGGTCTGAGGGTGCACCGCACGCGGGTGGCACACCCAGAGGGTGGCAAATCGAGCGACTCATCATGTAATTCAAGTCATTTTTATAATAGTATAATAAGAAATTTCATGACATGGAAAAAAATCCGACCGAATGATGTTAAAACATTGCCATCTATTGGCATCCGTTGAAACTAAGATGCCTTTTGAATTAAATGTTATTTGTCATTCTAACAATTCTATGTTCTATGGGATGTCAGGGGAATGAAGATGTTGGATGTTGGGGGGTTAGGGGAATCCACTAGTAGAAGGGGTAGTAAGTAACAAGTAACGTCGAATCGTTCTTTTTGAATGCAGATTTTGATGGAGGCACATCGTTGATTTGGAGTGCTTCTTTTTGCCTTTTCTTTGACAAAGTTTTGTGAGGTGAGAGGTTGAATTTACTAAATACAAAATATAAAAACATATTAATTATGGATTATTGAAATTTTACGATTTTTCTGCTTACTTTCGGTATATGATTCAGGAATTTTGAGCATGTTGAAAGCACGCCATTTTGTTCAAATTTGAGTAGACATTTTTATTTTTAATCTGGAATATCTATAGTAATCATTGAATATAATCGATTGATTTCATCTCAGTTGTGATCAACTATTTGGTTAAAAATACGGAAAATATTTTGTGATATTTTATTTTTTTCTCTTTCGATTATCGGCATCTTGTGTGATTATTTTTAGTACTGAAGCCTAAGAAATTTCTTTTTCACTGATTTTCTTTTATACTTCGTGGGTAAATCTAGCTGATATAGTTCTGAGATATTCTCTGATGTTGGAGAATATACCTTGAGCAAAATGATGTGACTATTTCTGAGGGACAGAAACCCACTTGTAGGGAACAGGAAGCTAAACATTGGTAACCAGGATTATCGAAGAATTTGAGCTCAGGTGAGTGATGCATTCAGTTAAATAAATCAGATAGTGCATAAACCTCAACTGTGCTTTCCTTTCTCACCTCGAGAATTGGTTACACTATTCTCTTTCTTTATGGCTTAAAACTTGAAAAAGATCATATTTTTTTCAATTCTGTGACGGTTTTTTATAGGTTATTGTCTGAGTGTTGTTTATTCAAACTTATATCAGAATCATTGGATTATAAAAAGAAAAAATGGATATTGATGACTGAATTTGTAAAGTGACCACTGACACAACCACATAAATTGACCAATGGGAGATGTTACCATAATTTCTGCATAAATGGTCCTTTTTTCTTTATGTCTTAAATCTTATTACTAAAAACTTACGACTTGAAACTTTTGACTTAAAATTGCTGCATAAATCCACCATAGTCAGCAAGAGATTATTTCAGAATAAAATTTTGAATACCTACCATTTTCATAAATATTACTTTCCTGATCAAATTTCATAATTATAACTGATTTTCTTCATCCCTGGAATTAACATTATTATAAAATATCTGAATCTATGAAATAGTTTGCATTGAAATATTACTTTTAATCGTTAATTGAGGAATTGATGAGATTGTGGTTATTTGAACTCAAAGGTTCTATTGTCTTCTCTCTTCTGTGGTAACACCATAATGCTATAAAATTGTCTTCACACTTCACAGGAACACCTGATCCTATTAACTATGAGGATTATCCAAGAGTCACTGAAGTAGTCGAATCAACTTTCCTTTGCTGAGGCCTGATTCCTGCAAGACAGTCCTGACCTAATATCAAAAGGACCACTGAACCACTTGAGAGGCTGCTAGAACTAGGTACATTAAATCATCAGGAGGAATATGACTGAGTAAGTAAGCTCTCAAAAATTCTGTCTTTAGTTTGTGAAACATTTTCATTTATATCCCTCAATCACAGATCACAAGTTAACTTTATTGTTCATTTATTTCCATTAAATTAATTAATTTCATCAATTTCATATATTTCTGATTATTTTTCTTGTTTTGATCGTATGAGTACATACATTTAGAAAATTAGTATTTTTTCTATTCGAGAAAACACCACCACAGTGAGAATTTCTTTGCTATAGAAAAACATATATTTTCCCTTAATTTTTTTTTGCACCTTTTATTTTGAAAGATTGTGGCGCTCACTATTTCCCTTTAGTTTTTTTTTTCAAACAACCCTCCTGAGCAGCCCAAAGTCAAGAGCAAATTAAGCTATACAAACTCTTTTATATAATTTATACATAATATATGAAAAGTAGTTTACACATTGAATTATTTAGCTCTGAAAGATTCCCTTACCTTTCAAGGGTTAAGTGGAAGAACATTTTCCATGATGCATTGCAGACAATGAACTTTGCCCTTTATTTCTTGATAACTGAATACAGTATATTGTTGTTGTTTTTTTTTTCTTGAAATAATAAAGACGATATTATTATTATTAATATTATTAAATACGTGGTGGTGCTCTCTTATAGAAAATTCTATCTGGTGAAAATACTTGCTGATTTATCTCATATTATATTTGATTTTTTTTCTGGCTATTTGAAAGTCCATGGTTTTGTTTATGAACTATACCGAGTGTAACAGGATCATGGTACACCCCATGGACGTATAAACACAGATGGACACAGCACGCCTATACCTTCATCGCACATTGTTTTGAAGGCTGAGAGTTCGTAGGCAGTCGGGTTGAAGGGAAGAGAGTTGGAAACGATAGACTGTGATTGTTCCCTCCGCTACAGTGGCGTACGTGATTAACGTATCGAGAAGTTTTATTTCGTTGTCAATTAAATTCAATGGACGATTCAAAACTAAATACACATTCAAATATGAGCTAATCACTGAATTAGTAGCTATAGGTATATAGAATGAATAAAAATAAATAACATCAGTTATTTTGACAACCCTTATAATCTATCGAACATCTAACGGCAGAAGTATCCTAAGTTGAATAAATAACGTGATAATTTTATTGTTCTTTATAGATAGTTAACTCAAAGTTAATGTAGAAAGATAATATGATGTAATAAAACAAAGTTTTATTTTAAGGTAACTTTATTAATTTTGTAGATACAGTGACTGACATAGAATTGCGATTTCTGAAACAGGTCCTCAATGTGACTATTGATTTCTGAACAGAATAGTCTTCGTAAAACACTCCGTAATCCGACAGTTGATGAATCTAATTTATTCATCGTTTCGTGGTGTATTCTTATTTTGAAATATTTATGAAGGATTAGTTTCAAAAATTGTACAGGGTAGCCATCAATATTATCTCCATCATAGGAAGTGATCACCAAAATGTTGATATAATTCTTTCGTAATATTTTGTAATGTTTTACTCACCAAAATATTCATAAGGTGATTAACTCTTTTATTATAAATATTCGTTGTTTTATTAAAAAATCTAAAATATTTCTCAGCCTCTTTACGAATTACAATGACTAATTTAGATGCTTTTGTAAGGTTTTCATACTCTTTCCTTTTCTGTAGCTTGGAAAAAGTTTCCTCATTTCCATCCGTCAATAACTTTTTACAACTGGAGCAAGTGACAATAGAATTCAAACTCCTTGATATGAATGAAACCTGCTATATAACTAACTAATACTATTATGATCATGAAATGATAAATGAACCCATTGTTACGCCTATGTTACTCAGATTCGATAATGTAAACATATAGTATTTACGAATGAAATGTCAGATCTGGGTGTAAAAACTTAGTTTTCCTGCATAACCAGCACTGCTTCACCATTTTTACTGTCTATGTTCAAAGTATTTCACAAAATAACTCGATAAAACACTATGAATCACTCAAACGAAGTTTGGTAAACAAAGACTTGCTCCAAGCGAATGTCAAACGAGACTGATTTGAAGCAATGTTGCCAGTTGTACATAACCTCTGCTGACTCTGCTACTTCCGCAGGAGTAATACCACGTAATACTACCTCGATTACGAGCAATTTTCATTCTATTGAGTTGATCCCATTTGTTTCAGGAACTTTCGGAATTTATTACGATAAGAGTGGATAATTAAAATATCCCAAATGAACAGAATATGATCTTAGACTAAAATTAGGATTTATCAATGACAAGACGTGACCACATCTACTTCAATGGCAGGTGTACAGAATGTGACCATGTCACTGAATTTCTCGGCTTCACATTATAATGTAAACAACTGAGTCCATCTGTGTTTATACGTCCATGGTCAAACGAGACTGATTTGAAGCAATGTTGCCAGTTGTACATAACCTCTGTTGGCTCTGTTACTTCCGCAGGAGTAATACCACGTAATACTACCTCGATTACGAGCGATTTTCATTTTATTGTGTTGATCCCATCTGTTTCAGGAACTTTCTGAATTTATTACGATAGGATTGGAAAATTAAAATATCCCAAATGAACAGAATATGATCTTGGACTAAAATTAGGATTTATCAATGACAAGACGTGACAACATCTAATTCAATGGCAGGTGTACAGAATGTGACCATGTCACTGAATTTCTCGGCTTCACATTATAACGTAAACAACTGAGTCCATCTGTGTTTATACGTCCATGGTACACCCCTCTTATCTTCGTTAGTTTTGGAGGTAATTGATTGAAATTTGGGATATGCCATGAATATAATAAGCGGCACTTTTTGACCTACAAATGATTTGTTTCTCACTTTCGGTATCACCATGATCCTGTTGCACCCGGTATATCAGAGGTTTGACTATTAATGGTGATGTTAAAAAGAAAAGAAACAATTTTCAAATCGTAGTTTTTCTGGTTTAGCTGTACAACAGAATTTTGAAAGAAAAAAGCAATCATATTAATTACCTGAATTGTCTGATAAGATTAGTAACTTCTCTGGAACCACCTCTGACATATAATACAAATGCCTTTTGTCTCGTTTGACTCATGTTTCTGATAGAATAAGTAGGGTTGTGACGGAAGAAGATGAATGACAATGCGAAACAAAAAATTGGCTTCTAAAACTTTTGACTATGGAAGGTGAACTAGATGAAAAAATTTCTCCAATAACCTCCGTACCAATTGAACCGGAATTTCAAAAATTATCTTAACATTTTCCAGGTAAGAATCAAAAGGAATCCTTGATATCTTTTCTTTAAAAAGTTGAGTCTTTCAAAATAGCCAAGCAAGATTTTTTGTCTAAGCAGATGATTGATTCACTTCAAATGCCTGGACTTGGTATAATAATAATCGAGCTAAATTCAGATCATGGGATGAAGTAGTAACCAAACTAAAAGAAGATTTCTTGCCTTATCATTATGATAATGATTTACTTTTCCTTCGTGAATAATTGCGAATTTACCTTATTTGCTGTTTTTTTCTTCTTTTTCGAGTTATGTGACACACTATCTTATTTGGGTGTCTTGAAAATATCTTAGTTTGCCTGGTAGCTACTTTTTTTCAAGTGTTATGTGTCACTTATTTTTTTGGGTGAAATTTGCCTTGACTATTTTTCAATTACCTTGTTTGAGTGAATTTTAGGTGTCTTTAACACACTTGTTTGATATATTTTTCATGAAATCTCATGAACATCTAGTATTTCATACAACATCAACATATCTCAGTCACAACAACAATATCAATTTTTTCTGGGGTTAAAATCGATTAGTGTGTGGGATTTTTTAGATCAGTACCAAGCTTTGGAGTGTATATCTCTGGTTTATCATATACAGGGTGATAAGATAACTTGGACAACTTCTTAGCTCAAATTACATCCCCAAGAGTCAACCTTCAAACAGAAGATTCAAAATTAAACCAAGATATGAGTTCTCTTTTAATCACTCACTTGAATTAGTAATCCAATAAAAAAAACAATTCTTATTAATATACAATTACATTTTATAAGGATAATCTTCAGTTCCATTGGATCGGAAAAACAAATAATTTGTGCAATTACTTTAAACAGGGTAAATTCAGAAATATCATCATATTATAGATTTATTGCATTATCCTCTTGTTTTTGCAAGATATTCGAAACTCTTATAAAAAACAGATTAGAATACAAATTGGAAAACGCAAATTGGTGTTTCATCCATTACAATCTGACATCCTGCCATTGCGGCGCATATGGCAATTTACAACAAATTCTACTCGAATGCCCTACACATAGTCATAACTCCAATATATTATACTTGAAATTATTGGTTAGCAAGAATGTACAATCTGCTTTATCACTAGACGACCTGCTTAGAAATCCCAATGCCTACACTTCACTAATCATTTCTACTATCTTAAATCTATTACCATAAAATTATAGATGCAGAAACACAACAGGGTAGAGGTGATGATGGCAAGAGGTCCCTTACCTAATAGACTAATCCCCGAAGTACCTGGGTAAATAACAAAGAAGAAGGACACTACTCGAGTTTTGGACGGAAATGTCTGCTGCTTGAAAATGGACCGAGGAGCAGAAGCAAAGAACTTTTGAATAACAGACAAATAACTGGTAGGTGTTCTCTCAATTATTTGTCATCTTTTCAATTGTAAACTGAAACGCGACCATTTAGGCAGCTCTTTATCACGATCAATCACGTTTTCATCTTTTTCTGGCGCCATCTGTGAGAGTTTCGTCAAGGCGTGGTCCGGATTCATGTAGGGCGCTGCGCTCAACTCTGCGGTGTAAGATCTAGGCCACCCGTATTACATGTACGAGGATGTTGGGGTGCATAAATGTTTGGGGCACTATATAAATAAAAAAAAACTCGGAGCCGAAAAAACCCTGAGTAATCGTTTCATTGCAAAACACAGTTCTAGTTTCGATAATTATTTGGATCTACCAATCTGAATTCTTTTTTTATGTCATTGCCTTGTCCATATATTTTCAAAGATTTTTGTATACTATTTATTTTCTATTCTTATTATTCATTTTCTATTCATAAGTTCTAGAATATGAGGTGTATCAAAATGAAATTTGGTATAGGTGAATGGCACGTGAAGTATATTGTAACGTTTTTTGACAATTCTGGATCAGAATGTGACATTTCTAAAAGTTTTCGAGACTACTTCATTTATTTGGATTCACTTTTAATATTGCATCTAGGTGACCATGATCGGACGTAAACTAATCTGAAGACCTCAGGTGATGTCAGAAAATTACAATGGGAAAGTTTTAGTGACTAGTATGATAGATAGGAATTAGACAAGTTGGCAAAATTACATTTTCGTGTCTATTAGTTTTCAAATGGCAACCATTTTTTGATGATAAGCACTTTTCGAAAAAAAGATTTTTTGACGAATATAACGATACTAATTTATTTGCGATTGGATTAAAAATAAGCACATAAATTAAATATTACTAAGGAAAATACTGTATGATAATTTATCAACTTTTGTCAAGTGTGCCATGAATCATAAGTTATTTATACTTTCATTGTAGTGAGAATTGTCTCAGAAATGAAATAATGTTACAATATACAGGGTGTTCCATTTAAAAATTCAAAACCGTAGCCATTTTTGGGGTTACCGGAAAGTGAAAGAAATTTGAAAACTTATTTTAATGTTTCTTTCTAGGAATAGTCGAAATTCATGTAATCACAAAGTATGGGTTCAAGAACAATTTTTTCCCTTTTCAGTGAGATGACGTCTATACCCTATAATGGAACACTGTGATATACCTGGAGGTTGAATATGTATAATGTTTATCACAAGCCTGTGCAGATTCAATAACTGGCTGAAGATGGAAGTTATAAACAGGTATTCATTGTAATGGGAGGCTGATTTCCAGGTGAGTGAATAGAAATAGCTGAATCTTCTTAATGTTGGTTAGGAAATTCTTCATGCAATATTGTTATCAAGATATATGTATATTTTTTTTTCTCTTCCTTTGAGCTGTTATTTGAGTTAAACGCTCATATCTCGTATTCTAATTGTACCGGGTGATTCAGTAAGGAACAGTCGTAGAAGTTTGGGGAAAAATTTTTTCAGGGGAAATCGACCTGGAAATATTTTTCAAATTGATACGTCCACCGCTAGGGGGCGTAATAGTTTCGATGGTACAAACCGAAATTTTCTTATATAAGTTCAGAAATAAAAACTCACGTTATTGCCAACATAATGGTCCATCTTTTCGATAAATAAAGTTTCATTTTATGACGTAAAATAAAGGTGAGATCCTGAATCCTAAACTTTTTGGAATGTAAATAAATGAATGTAAATGAAGTTTGACTCGACGGAATTTTGCTAACAAGACATGGTTCAAGAAAGAAAGGATTGGTGAATAGGATAAAAAACCATCCATGCCATTCTGGTTCTTACCGCCCTCGCTAGAGGGCGTATTTTGTGAGGTTAATCGTTTTTTCAATTTTTCTCCGGAATCTCATACGCATCGGCAGTCGAGTTTTTTCCCCAAACTCGTTATCCTTACTGAATCACCCGGTACAGCGTGCAAACGGTGGGCGTTGAATTCGTCATTACTTGTACTTTCATCGAGCTCTTGTGGAAAAAACCTGTCCGATGCCTCAGAAAGAAGGTATTGACGTCTAAAGTCGGGTATACTCTCCAAAAATCTGTTTACGTCACTGTTTGTGGGCTTAGCTCTGTTTTGAGTGAGCTGACGTCAAAAGTACCTAACAAAAAAGAAAACCAACGTAATTTCTACTTTTTTGAAAAAAAAAAACAGTGATTCCTGGGTGACCAATCCATCCTCAAAATTACCCTAGTCTCTTCCGGCGTGAGTCTCTCCCTTATATATATATATATATATACAAGATATAATTATACAAGCGAATGATGCATGTGCTTCATTGAATCATCTAATAAGGGTAGATTTTACCCACAAACAAGTTTGGTACAATTTTTTTTTACGTAGTTTCCCCGAGAGGCCTATTTCACGGTTTCTTCTTGTTGTTGTATTTTGGGTGTTGTGTGTGTGTGTTTTGTGTATGAGTCTGAGTATGAGTATTTCGTCATCGTCGCTTTATTCGTGTACTTCGTCAATCGACATCTTTGATGAAATACTTCATGACGCGCGACCGCGGCGAAGCGCGAGGCGCGCCTATAGGAGCCTTGAAATTCACGCCGGAAGAGACAAGGGTAATTTTGAGGATGGATTGGTCAGCCAGGAATCATCGAATCACGACGTTTTTCGTTTCAAAATACTAGAAATTACGTTGGCTTTCTTTGTTATTTGAGGTATACTCGACTTAGAACGTCAATACCTTCCTTCTGACGCATCGGACGAGTTTTTTCCAAATGAACTTGATGGAAGTACAAGTAATGACACGCTGTACTATAATTATAACGCGATATAAATGTTATATACTGATTCAGGGAGATACTGATGAAGGGGATGCTAGGGGTTTTTGTTGATTGGGGATGGGATTTTGTCTTCGGGGAGATATTGAATTTGATGAACGAGAATTATATTGTTGAATGAAAATTAAGTTTATTTCTTGTATTCTGTCGTTAATACCCAAAACAGCTTAGCCAGCCGACATTGGAAGATCTTGATTATTATGTCTATAATGTAGAACCCCATCTTTTCGAAGGCACCTAAAACGTGCTTTCAAATCGTGCTTTCAAAACTCCAAAAATTTCTGGTTCTCTTCGAGAGTATTTGCTGCAGCCTTTCGTGCCGAATAGGCCAAAAAATAAGCGTAAATATTCTTTGCCAAAGCCATGATCAATGTAGAAAGCACGCTCACTTTTCTTTTTTCAAAAACTCGTTATGACTTTTTCTCATTACAATGCCTTATTTCATAATTTCTTTTTGTTCTAATAATGATGAGACCTCTTGTATATTATTTTTCCTTATATTTTATTGGTGATTGGTATTTATTACGAGTTATCTTCAAATATATCACTTTTTATTGGGTGGCCCATAGTTGTAGATCTAAATTTACGGCTTATTTCTTAAAATTATTTCACAAATAGTGCATAAGTTTTCCGATAGCCACTGCCACTGCTTTCTATCACTCTGTATCTCAAAACTTAAGACTTGTAGGACATACGTTTATGGGAAGTTTTTTTTCTTAAAATGTGTCAAAGAATCACCCCCTTAAATATTAGAATGTCTCTAGGGAACACCCTGTATATATATATATAGAGAAAAAAATCATTATAATGAGAAAAAAGGAATTATAATGAGTTGTTCTTTTGCAGCCTGTAATTTTTTCCCTTTTTCAGAAGACTGCTGCTGCCTGCTGAAGCTTTAATATGATGTTTTTTACAAACTGGCTGAAGATGAGTTAAAAATGTATGCAAGGCTTTTTCTTCTTCAACAGTAAAATTTGTGTTGATGATACCATTAAAAGGCATGTTGAAGCTGATTTCCAGGCAAGGTGGATATAGGATGGCGGAACAGCTTCCTATTGACAAGCACTAGAATAAACTGTAGACTTTTGCTTACTTGATTTCATACCGTAGTGATTATCAGAGAAACTATGATTCTGTTAATGCCGTATGTTTTATAAGAGTAACTAAAAAAAGTGTTTCAATGTCGTTTAAATTCACGCCTGTCAGATTGGAACCACAGAAGTGGGTAAGTTATCTCTGGAAATACAGAAATTACTACAACCTGCTCAAACGGTCTACAAGGTTTTCGCAGAAACAATTGAAGAGCTGTTTCACCATCCTATATCCACCTTGTTTGCAGGTAAGTGAATTACGTCGCACCCCGAAATTTTGCCCCTGTTGAAATTTGAAAAACTTTTTGCTGATTTGAACAATATGAATTCTTCCGTTAGGTGGCGATGTCTAATTTTTTCAAAATTTTCGGCTTTACTTACGTATTTTGGCCTCCTGATCACGAATGTGAAAACCAAATTATGCGGAAACCTATACTTTTATTATTATATTCCCAAGTAAAACCTTGATCATCCTTCATTTGCTATTGTTCAACTGCTCATCGCTGGATTGTCTGTTGTACACGAAAAACGGTGTAAGTGCTCGCGAAAAATATTTGCTAAAATAGCCAAAATCCATGATAGCTGTCAACAGATGCAACATACAATACTATGGCAATGTTGCCAGTCGTCGTCCGTTCACGCGAGGGAATTCTCATTCAATAAATATCTGTCCTTCTTTCCGACACGAAGTATAGATAGATAGAAATGCTGAATGCTCCACGAGAAAATTCGTTCTGAAAATTGGTACCAATGCCACCTTTTCTCATGGAAGATGAACTTTGATAATAATTTAGATATAAATGGTTAAATTAATAAATATAATGCCGTTTCTCATGAAATATTACTTAATAATGGGTTTCTTGGTATTCTGACTCCTCGCGGTTTCAATTTCACAATTCGAATTGTTGAAATGAGAAAAAAGTTAATCAAATTTCAACAGGGGCAAACTTTCGGAGTGCGACGTAATTAGTGTAGCGTAGTTTACATGGTTAATCTTTGAAGATAACGTCCAGAAAGTTATACCAGATGAAATAAATGAATATCGCTGATGAAAAAAATGGGTATCAACTTCGTTACTTTCAATGGAACACCCTATAAATTTTTGGAAAAAAATTGAGATGTTGATAATTGTTGCGATTTGGTAAAATCAAATTATAACAAAATGTGATAAAGTTGATCCTGAAACATTTGAAGAACAGATAAACGAGCAGCATTATTCAGGAATATCAATATTATTTTTATGTATTTTTTTTAGGTCTTGTAGATTCCAATCTATCTAGCAGAATACCTATATCTGTTGTCCTGTTGGGTTATATTTTTCATAAGAAAAATGTATGATGTGTTATTTGTACCAATGATGAAAATAAGACCTGGTGGCGCTACTTTTCAATAGTTTTAGCAGAAAAATCCATGTATTGAAACAATAGAAATTCGATACATATTCGCATCAAAGTCAATGGAAAATGGTTCCATGGAATTGTTAGAAACGATTAGAAGTAATTCAGAATAAAAAAGTCATAATTCCGTATCGACTCCTGCAGTAACCTGTAAAATTTCACGTTACGTTTGTACCAAATATAGATATTTATCTGAATAAGAGCACTAGAATTGTCAAAAATTCGAATAATATGGTATTGAAAACATAAAAGCAGAAAAACAATGAAATGATTTTTTACAGCATAAAGCCAGGCGACACTTAGTACACGTTCCAAACCAACCAACACTTCAACAACTTCAATTTGTAAGTGAATAAATTTTTTCATCCACAAATCGATAATTGTTTCATAATCATCGATTGGAAAAATTATTTGAATAAACAGCATTATTTATTAATCGACAGCTCTTCACTTATTTGTTTTTGCAGTACACCATCACCACCTCTACTACTACTGCTCCCTCTACGACCACCATCGCCAATCTTCTGTCAAAGCTTAATAATATAATTGATTAAATAAAATTAAATATAATTATAATATAATTAATATAATATAAAATATAATTAAATAAAATTATAATTTGGGTAAGGGTCAAAATCACCTGAAATTCAACTTTAAATGACATTTTATGATATGTCATTAAATTCAGCGTTGAAAGTTATTTCGAAAAGTGTCATAAAATATGCAGGTCCGTATTGAAAAAAATGATGTTGAGGGTGGCCCAGAGCGTACGAAACGTTGGATACAAAATCTGATTATGTCAAAATGAGGATAATTTATTGTCGAATAAAAAACTCCTGTGACATTTTTTGATAATATTCGAAATAAAGTGGGAAAAAAAGAAAAATTAAAATGACAGAATTTACTTTTCTTATGATATCTCAATAACCGGCCCAGATAATCTCGATTTGTTTGAACTGCTTGACAATGCTTCTATGAATGCAACTTTTTCTCCATTTGACCGACCTTCTAACTCTTATGGTTTAAAAGTTACCAATACAATCCCATTAAAAAAGTGGCCACTCTGTATATCATGATGCCGTTGATTCTGTGGCGTCACTGGTCACTGACTGGTCACAGACTGGTTCAACCACTGAACTGTCCTGACTTCACCGAACTGCCTTGGCGTCAAGCAGCAATCCGACGAAAGCGCTGCCTTGAAAGCTGTCCTACGTCACGTGAAGCGCTCGGACCAAGATAGGATTCGGCCTCATTCTCTCCTCATCCTCGATTTGAGTCAGACGCTCGAGCACACGCGCCATTCTTGTCATGTAGTCTGTTATGTCGTTCTTATCAATAAACAACTGTTCTGTTTTGTTCTAATTATTTCCTTAGCCTACATCGATTATTAATGAACATAGAGTACACAATCTCTATAATTCCAAAAGAGAGAACATGCCATGTTCCAAGTCAGAATATTCTTTCTTTTTCTTCATCCGTTTGTCTTTGTCTTTTGTATTCAAGTGTCAAGAAGCCACATCAGAATTTCATCTATTTCAATCAAAATAATGATAATAAAATAATGTTGTTGATAGAACATCTATATAAATGAACGCTTATAAAAAGTTTGAACCAGGAAAAAGCAAATTATTCAGATCCATTCACTAAAACGAATCATCCAAAAATATCAAATGTATCATACCAGCAGAGACTAAAACTGATCAAGTGATCTTGAAGAGAACATTCATTTCATATAAGCAGTAGGAAATTTGCATATGCTGTCAATACTGAAAAATACTATACCCATGTTTATTATTGAAAAACACATAATACGTGTACAATCTATATAAATTAACTGATTAACAAGAATTAAAACATTCAGAAACTAGTTATCAATGAAGTTTGAATATAAAAACATTACAATTACACCAATGACAGCTTGTTGGAGCAGAAATATTTGCAACGATAATTGTAATCGAATAGAATTTTTTAATCTATGAATTTTTTGAACTTTCACCTGAACGTCATTCCCTCATTTCTTTCATCGAATCGATAACGAATCTTTCGCCTACATCAGATTTGTGAAAATAAGCAGCTTTTATTTGATGATTTGAGAACAAGATGAAAGAAGAAGAAAACCTAACCTAACTTTGTTTAAATTTAAGTTACTAAATATCCGACTGCTATATATTTGATTATAAAATCGTATGTAAAACATGCATTCTGAATTCAAATGCAGATTCGTTATCTAGAATAAAACTAAACCCTGAAACATTTGAACAAACAAAGCCGATTAACCGACTGAAACCACCCGATAATAATTCCGATCAAACATCACATTCATTATCAAAAGAAGTTCTTGTTTTTTCTTATAACCAGAAAAAAATTTCAATACAAAACTTATCTTATCTCTAAACTTATAAAATTACTAATGTAAAAATACCAGTCAATGAACTATTACATATTATGAAAACAACAGTCACACAGAATTTATTAATTACTGTGAAATTTGTAAAAGAGCAAAATATGCTCTTAAAAATCCATCAATACCTTTTCAATTGATTCATATCGACTCATTCTCTTTCAATGAATTTCGTCAAGCTTTTTACGAAAGAATTCTATAACGAAACTAAAAGAATTGTTAAACCTATAAAAATACCAAAGTTTGCCTTCAACTGAAGACCCTATTGCTGATCCAATAAAAGAAGAAAAAAGAAAATAAAATCCCCTGGAATTCTCCCATTCAAAAATAATTGCTTGTCAACAAGTATTCATAAATGAAATCAACTTGAACGTCAAATTAATTGAAAGTTATCGTAATATAAAACAATTTTCAAGTAATGAAACAAAATGTTTCCATAATATAAAAAATTCAACAAAAAATTGTTAAAGACCTCAATATTCAAATATCTCTTCCGAAACAACTAATTGGACAAAACTAATAATCAAGAAAAGATTTCCGAAAACGAAGCATACACAGAGCACATTTCAGATCAGTTTGAAAAATACACAGTTTATTCGAATCTGAAAAATTAACAAATCTTCTTGAATGCCAACATATTCGTACCATTTTTAGACAACCTGGAAAATGCAATTACTTTTGCCAAAATTCATATTGTTCACCCCGACATATTACCTTACGAAATTTGAGAAGTACTGTCTGAACTAAGATACCATAATGACACTAGAATAAATCCCAACGTCAACCACCATTCTTAGTACTCTATTATTAACCCCTCCCCACCCCTTCCACCTCGCCCACCCCCCCACCCCCCCCCACCCCCCACCCCACCCACCCCACCCCCCCCAAAACCCGTTACGTAAATCCAAGCTAGTAAATATCTTTGCTCCACCCATCTCTCGCACTGTCTCCAGTATCACAGGCAAATGAGGGGCCTCTGATATTATTAGTTTGTTTAGTTCTCGATAATCTACGCAGAACCGTAGTTTACCATTCTTTTTGGGGATGAGTACTACGGGACTACAATACTCAGATGTACTTCGGTTTATGACGCCTGCTTCTAGCAGTTTGTTTATTTCCTCATGTATAATATTTTTTCGTACGTCAGACATTTTTGCATATCGTTGTTGCCTAAATGGTCTATCCGTTTTCACTCTAATTTGATGAACGGTAGCATGAGTTGTGGGTTGCTTAATACGATCATCAAATATGTCTTTAAATTCGTGGAGCACAGGAACGACTATATCTTTGGTCTCATTTAAAAATTGATTCTCCTGAAATTCAGGGAATTCTGTCGAGGCTAGAGTTTTCTTTGGCTGATCATGAAAATAGACTGTTTGACGAGGATTAATCCCAAAATATATACACTTATGCAATACGTCAATCACAGCTTTATTTTGATGCAGCCAGGGCATTCCAAGAATGAATTGTTCTTGCAAATTATCTACTACTATTGCATTGGTAGTAGTTGGCACTCCTTCGACAGAAATTTCTATATTGATCGTCCCGAGGCTCTGGGCTGTATTGTCTTGGCAACCCAACAATATTACCCCAGGATTAGTTGAGTACATGATATTATAGTTCTGCAAAACATCAGACCGAACAAAATTACTGCTAGCTCCAGTATCCACTAGAGCCATGATTATATCCTCAAATATTTTTAATTGGAGCCTCGGAAGTTGCGTAGAACGTGAGGTATTTCGCTTACTGTCTGAAAGCGACACCAAAATTTCAACATCCGGAATACAATCATCAATCGATAAGTGAAGGTCAGGTTTGTTTGAACCATAGTCATTGTTTTTTAATTCCTTCGAGTAATTTCCACGGGACGACTCGGCATTTAATTTCTGTTTACAGCCGGATCGTCCCTCTCGGAGTTTCCCGGCATCGGGTCATTGCTCCCGACTTCGATCTGATTGTGCCGAGCCGCATTCCGATCGAATGTAGGTCGAGTGGCCGCTTGCGGTCGGCTTATCTGTTGCGGCGGCCGCCTTAATTGGCCACCTGTTGCTTCAGTCGGCACATCCCTCGGTAATGCCCCATTATTGTTTGGATTACGCCAGTTCGCATTGCCGGTGTTGTTATTGTGGTTATTTATAGGATAGTGATTATTTACTATTCCGTTTCTCGGCCCGCTTTCGCTTCGACGGGTCCACGGAATTTGATTTATATCTTCTGTGATTAAGAGTGGGCAATGGGACGCGCAGAATACCGAATGCAGCACTCCCGCTCTTGACTTCTCATTTGAAAACCAATCAATATTTTCATGATTTTTTGATCCCATCATGTAGATAAAGGATCAAGCTAGGGAGGATACTATCTCTTTTTTCGAAATTTCGAAAAGAAAAGATATAAAAATATATCTGAACATAGCAAATTTTTAGCCAATTTGGCGAATCAAAAAAAAATATTTCTACATCAAATAATCAATTTTGAGATAGCATCCTCCCTCGGTCGAACCTTCATCTTTCTACACAAAAAAAATCAGATCAAAATATGGATTAGTATCGTCACAGGAAGTCAAGAGCCGAGGCTCTACAACGTCAGAAATACGCACGATTTATCCGATGATATTTGCGCCCCCTGGTGAAACTCAACGAAGTAGATTATAAACACGATACAATCGATAGTACGGGTGATTTTATGAAATTAGAATAGGAAATAGAAATTTATATGAATCAGTTTGCTAGGTTTGCTAGTAAATATGGTATATTATATGTATAAAATAATTATACATTGCGTGGAAAATAAAAATATTCTGAATTGTTCACAATGAAAAAATTCTCATACATAATGAGGAATAGGTATGTATGATATTCAAATAAGAATATTTATATATACACCCAGAAGGTATACAATATGAATGAATAGAAACCTATCGACAAAGGTCGCTTCTATTTACCGGGGATCGATTTAGGATTTATCATTGCGATGATTTGAATGTTGAACAGATCTCAATACGTAAAAGTAGAGAGGGAACAGTATAAATATGAAACCGTGTTGTATTTAACATTGTATAACTGAATGATAATTTGCAATCGGGTATTGACACTATATATACAGGATGCTACCTAATGGCATTTTAATATAGGAATTCTTAAATCTATTCAAAAAAATATATACAGTATGGTGGAAATGTATGGAATAAATTCATTATCTCTAACGCATATGAATTTTAAGGGAAATCCTGAGACAGGTCGATTTTCATTTTCAAATTGACATCTCTTGATATACATACGGAGTTTGTGACGTCATCCGCGTAGTTGTGGTGACGTCATCGATTATTTTTTAAATAGGAAGACACCCTGTTCAATTTTTTTTCTGGAAGGTGTTTCCATTGTCTATCTGACCATATACTAATATTAGGAAAATAAAGTGATACAGGGTGAGAAAAAATTATTTTATATTTACAAGCTAATAATTATGCTATCAATGTACACAGTTACCTAAATAGGTCGGAGAGGGTAAATCGAATGGCCAACTAGATCTCCTGATTCAACTCCTCTCGATTTTTTCCTCAGAGGTTATTTGAAGAGAAAAGTTTATGTAAGAAGCCGGAAAGATCAGATAATTTGAAAGAACGAATACGAGTGAAGAATCACAAATATATTCAGAAACGATAGCAAAGTTCGAGAATGATTTGTTCTCTGTCTATCACATTGTATTCTTGCAGAACGTCACGAATTTGATTATTTATTGTAACGATTTCCGTTGTAAATATTAAATAAAATAATTTTTTCTCACCCTGTATTACTTTATTTTCCTAATATTAGTATACCGTCAGATAGATAATGAATATACCTTCCGAAAAAAAAATGGACGGGGTATGTTCTAATTTAAAAAAATAATCGATGACGTCACCACAACTACGCGGATGACGTCACATACTCCGTATGTACATCAAGAGATGTCAATTTGAAAATAAAAATCGACCTGTCTCGGGATTTTCATTAAAATTCATAAACGTTAGAGATAATGAATTTATTCCATACATTTCCACCATACTGTATGTAATATCCTAAAGGTCTAAATTTTGAAGTAGAGGGTGCTGAAGAAGTGAGCAATAACGAATAGCACTCTTTCTCTATAGACTTGTCATAAAGTAAAGTAATCAATATTTTCATGACTTATTGACTTCATCAAGTAGATAAGTGATCCAGCTAATGGAAATACTATTTTATTTTCAAAAATATGAAATACAAAAGGTATACAAATATTCCTGAACATATCGAATTTGGCGAATAATAAAAAAAACACTTTTCAAATAGTATCGGACCTAGTTTGAATCCCCATCTTCCTACAGAAAAAAAATCACATCGAAATATGGACTGGTGTTTTCACAAGAAGTCCAGAGCGCGAATTGTCCGATGATATTTGCGCCCTCTGGTGATACTCCAAAATATGAAGATGAAAAAACGAGTCAGTCAACACAATATCATAGATTGGAACCATAATAAGTATTATGAAATTATTGGTGCAACTAATGATGAATTTGCGGATTTGCATAGGAAAAGCTTGAAATTTTGAAATTCAAAGGTGTAATGAGATCTAAAAATCCAAATGGAGAAGAAAATGATATTGTATTCTCATGTGGAATGTATATGATTCTGAAAATGGTACATATATTGGGACCAACGGGAGATGAATATCCAAAATACAAAATATGTAGTGAAAGCAGTCCTCAAAAATCAAAGAAATAAAAAGTAGAAGAATGAAGGCCTTAGGAAAATATAGTCATTATTCATTATTATTCGTAAATAAATAATATTCATAATAACCTGTATTTGAATGTCTTTGATAATAACCGAGAATATAACTTATCAACGTTATTGAAAGTAGCTCTCAATCTCTCAATCACTCCGTATGGCTATTTTAATGTTATACCTCGTAATTTATATGACTCTTGAAAAGCTGTTCATATAAATAGATACAGAATTATCCAAATTTTGTAAGAGTTGCGAAGCATCATGATTTTTTTCAAATCAACAAAATAAGATTTTTTCGATTTAAAGATTGATTTTTTCTATTCATATTGATTTTTCATAATTTTTCAAATATGGAAATAATGCACAAATCAATTACTTATATTTTCATTATTCGATTCAAAACGTCGCAACCCTGGTTTTTCATAATGTTTATAGAATACAAATATTCATCATAGGTACCTACCTACTGGTGAATATACCGTCGATTATCAGATAAAGTGTTCGATCCTCGTTCCGCACACATGCAGGCGAATGTATCGCATCTACTCTCACTCATTGTTTGGGACTGTGTGGAGTCACAGGTTTTTTTCAAACATGCAAAATGCTTATTAAAAATAAATTGTTGAATATCCTTTGTAGCATTTAAATGACGACAAATGGTTTGAAAATATAAACAATTGAAGGGGTGTCAGTAATACATTGAACGTGTATTTTTTGAAAACTCGTTAACATGGATTTTCCAAATTGCTCGTTTCAACCATAATAATTTCCGTTTCGTGTAAACTTCGGTAATACCAGAAATGGAATATTATTGAATTCCCGAAATCTAAACAATGTCATTTTTGAAATCCAACCTAAACAAGTCAGGAAAATATTTTCAGAATATCAATTTTCAGAAATTGAAAATAAAATCACGAAATTCATAAGTTCATTTTTAATGGGTACCTCCTTTTGAACTTTTTGAAAAAATGATGGTAGGGGATACTGCCCAACTAGACATAGTTCCAAATAGGTATAGACGCCATTTTTCTACTTTCGTCGAATATTTCGGAGAGATTTGTTTGTTCCACGGAAGCATAATAGTTGTCCTCTGAATGTTTACCGAGTGGCAACTGTCAGTTTTACGAAAAAATTCGATATTCAGTGAGTGATATAAGACAATGCTTGATTCTTTAAAATTTTATATCGCAACTTACGTGTTTTTTTCTTTTCAATTAACATTTGTCTGATTTTTTAATTACAATGCAATTTCCATTATATTATACCATGAAACTTTCATGATAAATCGGATAAGTATACCACAAACGTTTAGTATACACAATGTTTTATGAAGTTATACAGATTTCACATGATGGCATACCTAACCGAAGGAGAATTATCTAACCTATACGATGCCAGAATTGGACTGGAAGAAGGCATAATATGCCATCATGAGGCAGCAATGTGTTCAACTATTATTTTGTCAACATAAAAAAATGAATGGAGTTATTTAATACCAACTCATTAAATAGGTAGATACTTTATTCATACCAATAATGTATATTTTCCTCTCATTTGATATACTGATGAAAGCTCGACTACACATTATGAACACAAAGACCAGTTGGCTGACTGTGTGAGGAGAGAGCCGAGCGCCGAGCGCGCGATAATGTAGTATTGTCTCATTAAATAAGTACATGTAGATATCTGCTACATGAAAAATTTTCATTCTGGAAACTTATTTCATCTATTGGCTCAATTTTGTTCGCAGCATGTATACAAAAATTTTCATAAATAAAATTTTTTCTCGATTACTGAAAATTGTCATTCCGAAAATAACAAGTTGAAATTTGCTACAGTTCTAGAAATTGATGAACATGAATTTTTCACCAATATTGTACATGGCAAGAAGCGCTATCATGTATACTTCAATTTGAAAAAAAAATCAGTCCGATCGCTCAATTATTTCCAGAAATATAACGGTAGGAACGATAAAAAACGTGTTCTACAGAAAAATCGTACTTTTTGTGTTTTTTCAGAATAAAAAAGTTCTTGGCCTAGAGAAAATGTCGTAAAAAGTGATTTGGTATAGACAATCATCAAGTTGAAGATCCGCAGTAAGTCTGATTTGAATCTACGCCAGTTTTGTTTTCTCGAAAACTGAGAGACAGCATCCCAGTATTACTCGCATATTAGATTATCGAGCAATGCGAATAAAAACGTCAGTCGCGATATCACCCGTACTAGATGAGAAGATCGTTCGTTGAACAAGGATAACCGTTGATTTATGACGATTTGGTAACCGCCCACTGCTGTTTCCTCCAAACCCCCCCTGTCCCGGATTTGGACAAAGTGTCTGGCCTTTCCCAGCCTTAATGCGCAATTTTGCGTGAGATCTTCAATATTTACAAAGACAAAATTTCGAAGGAAGCAACGAATTTCTGCTTTCAATAGTGGAATAATAATGTCCACGAGGTCTCCTTCAGAGAGGTGCGGTGCGACTCTACGTGCTAGAGCACATTTTTCTGCAATGAAGGCTTCTGGCCTAACATTATCAGGCTGTGGTTTCCCATATAATTTGGAAATTAGGCGTGCTTTTATCGATTTACTATCGAATCTTTGAATGATTCGGTTTGAAAAATTATCCCATGTGATTTGAGTCGTATTTCCAAAAGTGGCCACATACCACTGAGAGGCCTCCGTTTTTAGTTGTTTTCTGACTAACGAAGTCCATCTTTCTTGTGGAATTTCTGGGTGCTTTATTAATTCTAGTCTGCATTCTCGTACAAAATGGTTCGGATCTTCGGACTCCAGTCCTGAGAAGTCCGGCAGGTTCATTTTATGATGTACCGATTTTGTGGTAGTCGTTAGGCACTGAATCGCTTGGTAAGTGCTTCTAACGGATTGACTAGCTGGTCTGACTGAATAGGTGGGCGCCATTGGCTTTGTTGCTGTTCCCCGGAAGCCAAAAAACGGGGTTTTATCATTCTTATCCTTTTCAGGAGCATTTTCTAGGGGACCGGCCACCGGGTCTCCGTTAACACTGGACACCGGCGATGTTTGCAACATTGAAAATGGATTTGTTGCGTGGATTGGCACGTCAGTATTTGTTTGTGAGGTGCGTGGTGCTCTTAGTAAAATTCCTGGGGTGGGTACTCTCGTAACCACCTGTATATTAGGACGTACCCCTGCCATTACTCGGGTTCGGTCATCCTTCAAGATGACGGAGAGGTTAGGTCGGCCATTAGTAGAGCTTAGAAATCCTGGTTCTGGGATTTCTGACTGCGCGCCTCCACCAAGTGCAGTAAAGCGCTCATTCAGGGTAGAGAGTTTTCGGGCAGCTGCTCCTAGTGGGCCAGGTTGCTCAGTGGTAGATACCTCTTCAAATGCCCCACGTTGGGCGCCATGTCGGCGTTGGCCCTCCTGGCTGGAGGAAGTCCACAAACTCCCCTTCGTTGTCGAACATCTTCCGCTGGGCGCTCCTCCAAATGGCAACAATGGAAAAACGAGTAAAATCTGCTATTTATAAAATTATTGGGTCGATTTTATATCTAACGATCTTAAATAATAGAAATAGTGTAGAACTCAAAACTTATCGAATGATTTTGTTTCTAAAATCAAATTTAAATTTGAAAAAAATATACAAAAAATGGACATGATGTACAAGTTGAGAACTAAAAACTAAACAAACTATGCGTTATCTATCAGCGTTAGTGGTTGGCCATAGTAGTATAGAATTATAAAATTCTTGATATTCCTCTTGAACAAAATGTGCACATTTCCTGATGTGGTCCATTTTTGTCGATTTTATGGGTACTTTCCCCAGTGGATAAGCTTTTGTTGAAGGTAGTGTAGGTACTATTTTTCCTGGTTGATGGAGCTTGAATGTATGTTGGATTGTTGGAACTGATTGTAGTAAAATACCTCACCGACAGGAGTTTTTGGTAGTTGAATATTTTGCATATAGTCAAAACATAATGCTAAGACTGTGTCGTTATTATGGGCTAAAATTTCTTACTTCTGCGCTTATGTACCATTAGTTCGGCAACTGCTGTACGTTTTGCGATATCATTCAAATTGTAATCTTTTATTTTGTTGTTCAAAACCTCACATGTAGAGCAAACATCTACTTGTGGTCGTCCGAATAATAAAGTGAAGTTCTCCCGAAAAAAATTCCTGTAATAAGGGTAACTCAACTTGATATCAGGGTACTTCTCTTTGAACAATTCGTACATCGTTTTAATATTCAGCTGGCTGTTTAGATATCTTACTTCATGATTATGATATGTTGCCTAACAGTCAATTGAATGTCGTCTGAGAACTTATTCTGGCTAGGATTTTTCCCACGCAAATCCCTAGGTGATTTACCTAAGGCAGCAAGATTTTTCACTCTTCTAAGGCGCTTTTCGCCACATGCAAATATCGATTCGAAAGCTTTCAAACATATTTCAGTCTTGATTTTTCCTTTCATTGCATAATACTTGAAAACATTGGACTTGGGCTTATTTTTTTCGACCACTCTTGGACGACGCCTCTGCACATCGTAAACCTCGATGATACCTTGAAGAAAATATCTTGATGGTCCTTACATTCAAAGGAAAACGATTGAAATTCGAACGCAGCTCTTCTTCAGTGAACTTCTCAAAACATTTCGACTTACAACTGAAAGAAATAATATCTCAATATCTGAAGAACGAATACCCATAAAACTCATCACCTGCAGGGGGGACCTATAAATTTCCCAGGAATGGCCGCACCATTGTAATTTTTATAAGGTTGACCCTCCACCCGTGCTTTTTTTATTATGTTTCTTTTGTATTTTTCTGGATCGGCTTTTCTCTTCTTCTGGGGTATATTCACATTATTCTCGTTCATTTTGGTTATACAGTTTGAAACACTATTAACCGAACAGAAACACAACCATCTCATTCAACACATGAGAGAGAACTAAATTTGTAATTTGTAGCGTCTTCATGTCAATACTCCCACCTATATTTTCTGCGTCTATACAATACATGTTAAGCAGAATGGGCATAAGTCCAGGACATGAGCCCTTACTGCGTATTATGAATTCGCTTGTGAGACAGCTACGACGCGGCGATAATAGGGACTCGAGACCATTTTACGTAGTACGATGCGGATACCTATGGAGACTCGATTTTCATAATAATCCCATATTTGATAAAAATGGACTTGTGACCTTTCTGCATACACCCATTCAATTATTTCCTTAGCCTACATCGATTATTAATGAACATAGAGTACATAATCTCTATAATTCCAAAAGAGAGAACATGCCATGTTCCAAGTCAGAATATTCTTCCTTTTTCTTAACCCGTTTGTCTTTCGTCATTTGTATTCAAGTGTCAAGAAGCCACATCAGAATCTTTATCAAAATAATGATAATAAAATAATGTTGTTAACTGAACATTAGATCTCCATCTATATAAATGAACGCTTATAAAAGTTTGTACTTGGATAAGCAAATTATTCAGATCCATTCATTAAGAATCCTATGTAAAACAAATCATCCAAAAATATCAAAAGTATCATACCAGCAGATATTGACCAGACTTAACATTCTATATAAATTAACTGATTAACAAGAATTAAAAAAGTTAGAAACTAGTTATCAATGAAGTTTGAATACAAAAACATATTACAATTACACCAATGACAGCTTGTTAGAGCAGAAATATTTGAATTTTTTGAACTTTCACATGAACGTCATTCCCTCATTTCTTTCAGTATGTCATTCATCGAATCGAAAACGAATATTTCGCCTACATCAGAATAGTGAAAATAAGCAGCTTTTATTTGATGATTTCAGAACAAGAAGAAAGAAGAAAACCTAACCTAACCTAACTTTGTTTAAATTTAAGTTACTAAATATCCGACTGCTATATATTTGATTACAAAATCGTATGTAAAACATGCACTCTGAATTCAAATGCAGATTCGTTATCTAGAATAAAACTAAACACTTGTTTAGAATTTTTGAGAAACCCTGAAACATTTGAACAAACAAAGCTGATTAACCTACTGAAACCACCCGATAATAATTCCGATCAAACATAACATTCATTATCAAAAGAAAAACCAGAAAAAAATTTCAATACAAAACGAAACTTATCTCTAAACTTATAAAATTACTAATGTACAAATATCAGTGAATGATAATAAACTATTACATATTATGAAAACAACAACAGTCACACAGAATTTATTAATTACTGTGAAATTTGTCAAAGAGCATCTATCAATACCTTTTCAATTGATTCATATCGACTCATTCTCTTTCAATGAATTTCGTCAAGCTTTTTACGAAAGAATTCTATAACGAAACTAAAAGAATTGTTAAACCTACAAAAAATCAAAGTCCGTTTCACAACTCCAGACTCAAAACGAAAAGATTGATACTCCTTCAACTGAAGACCTTATTGCTGATCCAAGCACACGAGATTTAAATAAAAGAAGAAAAAAGAAAATAAAATCCCCTGGAATTCTCCCATTCAAAATAATTGCTAGTCAACAAGTATTCAAAAATGAAATCAACTTGAATGTCATTGTAGACGAAATAATCAAATTAATTGAAAGTTATTGAAATTTAAAACAAAAAATTGTTAATGACGTCAATATTCAAATATCAATTTCGAAACAACTAATTGGACAATACAAGAGAAGATTTCCCAATATATCTCCGAAAATGAAGCATACACAGAGCACATTTCAGATCAGTTTGAAAAATACACAGTTTATTCGAATCTGAAAAATTAACAAATCTTCTTGAATGCCAACATATTCGTACCATTTTTAGACAACTTGGAAAATGCAATTACTTTTGCCAAAATTCATATTGTTCACCCCGACATATTACCTTACGAAATTTGAGAAATACTGTCTGAACTAAGATACCATACCGCCCACCCCGCCCCCGCCCCACCCCCACATCCACCCCCGCCCCACCCCGCCCCCGCCCCACCCCGCCCCCGCCCCACCCCCACCCCGCCCCCGCCCCACCCCCACCCCGCCCCCGCCCACACCGCCCCCGCCCGCCCACACCGCCCCCGCCCCCGCCCACCCACCCCACCCCCACCCCCCGCCCACCCACCCCGCCCCCGCCACCCCGCCCGCCTCACCCCACCCCCACACCGCCCCCGCCCACCCACACCGCCCCCGCCCCACCCCCGCCACCCCGCCCGCCCCACCCCGCCCCACCCACCCCACCCCCGCCCACCCACCCCACGCCACCCTCCCACACCGCCCTCGCCCGCACCGCCCCCGCCCGCCCACACCGCCCCCACCCCCGCCCGCCCACACCGCCCCCGCCCCCGCCCCCGCCCGCACCACCCCCGCCCACCCCACCCTTGCCCACCCACCCCACGCCACCCTTGCCCACCCACCCCACGCCACCCCACCCCCGCCCACCCACCCCACCCACCCCACCCCACGCCACCCCACCCCCACCCCACCCCCACACCACCCCCGCCCCCGCCCGCCCACCCCGCCCCCGCCCACCCACCCCGCCCCCGCCCACCCACCCCCCGCCCACCCACCCCCGCCCCCGCCCACCCACCCCATGCCGCCCCACCCCACCCCCACAACACCCCCGCCCCCGCCCACCCATACCACCCCCGCCCCGCCCACCCACCCCACCCCCACAACACCCCCGCCCCCGCCCACCCACACCACCGCCCCCGCCCACCCACCCCACCCCCGCCCGCACCGCCCCCGCCCGCCCACATCACCCACGTCCGCCCACCCACGCCGCCCCCGCCCCGCCACCCCGCCCGCCCCACCCCCCACCCACGCCGCCCCGCCCCCCGCCCACCCACACCGCCCCCGCCCACCCACCCCGCCCTCGCCCGCACCGCCCTCGCCCACCCACCCCGCCCGCCCCACCCCTCCCCCCCCACACCGCCCCACCCCCACCCACCCCGCCCCGCGAACCCAGCCAGCTGTGCCTAAAAACGCGCGCAACTGCTTAATGGACTTCGGAATAGGGCAAGTCTTGACATTTAGAATATGCCTTTCTTGTGGAAAATTTCTTTCAGAAGTAACTACTCGACCAAGATATTCCAATTTGTCCACTGCGAAAGTGCATTTCGACGGTGAAACCCACAGACCATGAGCCCTGAGTCGCTCGAAGATAAGCCTCAGGTGGTCAAGATGTTCTTCTAATGAGTTAGAATATACGATGATATCGTCCAGATAAACCTTGCAAAAGCGATCAGTGTAACCTGCTAGGACCGAAGAGGTCAGGTTCTGAAACGCAGCTGGTCCGTTTTTCAAGCCAAAGGCTAGGACACGAAACTCATAGACTGTGTACTTCCGGCTTTCCGGACTGAGTAGTACTTGCCAGAACCCGTTTCGAAGATCGAGAGTCGTGAATATGGAGGCCTTCCCCATTTCACGAACCGTCTCCTGAATCGGAGGTAGATGCGGAGCTTCAGGTATAATCAACTTGTTGATTTCCCTGTAGTCTACGCAGAACCTCAACTTGCCGTTTTTCTTGGGGATCAGAACCACCGGACTACAATACGGCGAGTTACTTTGATTGATAACTCCCGCCTCTAACAACTTGTCTATCTCATCGTGAATTAACTTCTTCCTCACGTCAGACATTTTATTATAACGATTCTGTCTAAAGGGACGCTCATGGTGCACCTTAATGTCTGCGTATTCCTGTACTATAGGTAATACAGCTGACTGTGTCTCCTTAGAGAACTGTGTTGGCTCAAAGCTCAACTGTGAAGAAGCTTTCGACAAAGGCCTTTTTTTACAACCATTGAAAAACACGGTCTGACGAACCCAAAGTAGATGCACTTACGAAACAAATCTAAGATAGCATGGTTATGAGATAGCCAGGGAATCCCTAATATCAACTCTTCTTGTAGATTTGACACAACTGTCGCATCTACCCATGTTGATCTACTATCGACGAAGCATTCGAATCGGACATTTCCCAAACTAAACGAAGTTGAATTTTGACAACCTAGGACGACGACTGTCCTAGGGCAATCCAGATTGGAACAGTCCACATCCGGAATTACGTCAGGTCTAACGAAACTTTCAGAAGCACCCGTGTCGATCAGTGATTTAGAGAAGCCAAAGTCCGGTCCTCATAACAACACGAAGAAGGAAACTTCTTATTCTGAATGGAGGAATGGGTTTGTGTTGAACTGCACCCATGCCGTGGCTGAGAGTTGGACAACGTTTCGACAAGCCCATCCTCAGAAACTAAAGCCGAGACCACAACATCCTGAGTAGTTGATGAATTATACTCGCTACAATCCTCCAATGACTTGTGCGAGTGAAGATTTTTCTTTTCGTCGATAGGGACACAAACTTTCACTATCCTGGATTTCACAGGCATTCTCCTACTTACTTTCTTCCTCATTCGTGAACTAGCATGCCGAAAAGAATTCCAACTATCCATTTTCACTGCATCATTCATCTCCACACACATTTCATTTTCACAAGACGAAGACAGGTTTGGCTGTACGACACTGACCTCCGAGAAATCAGGTTCAGCCTCAACAAAAATTTCTTTCCAAATTGTATTCAGAAATACAATGGAAAGGGCAATTATCAAGCATTCCGGAATCACTCATTCTACAAAAGAAGCTAGAATCTGAACAAACTGATTCGCCGGCGGAACCTACGACAATAACGTTTACATTTTCCACACACTCTGGGGATGTAGAAACCCCAACACAACCCGACGGCGAATCAGGTCTCGAGGAAGCAAGCCTAGCTTCGCCCCCCTCAAGACGTTGTTCTAATGCCTCGAGTTGTCGGGACGATTCAGCTCTAGAGCATTAGATTTCTTTTTATTTGGCCCCTTTTTAGAGGACGCCGCTGGTGGTGCAGAAACCACCTGGTTTAATTGAGCAGGCTGTCTAGGAGGGCCCCTAGAGGTTACCTGCCCCTGGTCCTCCACACGCCTCGGCTCAATAGCTAACCAGGGGGTGTTGGGGGGAAGTTCCCTACGCCCCTGGTTATTCCCTCTACTAGTCTGGGGGTTCTTGGAATAACTCCCACCAGAATGCCCGCCTGCATTCTGTTCCTTAATCGCCGGACGTGTTGCACCGTTTTGAATACGGGGCACGCCACTGAACTGCCCAAAATTCCCGCCTGAATTCCGGGATTGACTAACATCACCTGTGGTCTTCCCTGAGATCACTGACAATTTGTGTAAGTTCCTCGAAATGTTCCTGCCCCTCAGGAAACATCGGAATTCGGATTTGAGACGTTCGATACATAATTTGACTAATTGCTTTTCGGTATACTCTGGCGCAATCCTGCGCGCCAATGCACACTTTTCAGCAATGAAAGATTCGGGAGAACTAGGGCCAACATGATTATTTCCAAGGAATCGTTTCATTAAAACTTCCTCAGAATCGAGTCTCTGCAAAAGACGATTGCAGAAATAATCCCAAACCAATAGACTATCACCATAAAAGGAATTGTACCAACTACGGGCATCACCCTGTAATTGTTTTTTTACAATATTTGGCCACTTAGTTTCTGAAATCCGGAGTTCTGAAACACAAAGATCCAAAAAGAGTCTCGGACATTCGGAATCACGTCCTGAGTATTCGGGTAATTCGAGCTTCCTGTTAGCGGAAGCCAGCGCACGAAGCGCATCAGCCACCTCGAGCATTGGATCTGAATCCACTCGACAGGAAGGCCGCGAAGGTTCGAAACGAACTCTCTCGCGAGGGCGAGGATCAGAATCCTCTGATGGACGCCATTGCCTTTGATTGTTACCGGAAAGCAAAAACGGATGTGCAATTGGGACACCCTGTACCAAAGAGGGTTCAGGGTTGGGAACGTCCCTGAGGCCGGATGATTCCAGGAAACCCCTACTCCGAATACCGTCAGTCAAGTCAGGAACTCCGACATTCCTTTCCTCAACCCGGGGTTCAGAAATAGGGCCACCCTGTATAAATGTGGGCCTCGTGAACTGACCACCCTGTATATGGGAGTCAGGGAAACCTCTATCCCGAAAGCCGTAAGTTGAATCCGGAACTCTAACATTCCTGTCATCAACCCGGGTGACAGGATTTTGGACATCCTGTATACTCCCAATTGGGGGTTGTTGTTCAAAAATTCTTCCCTGATACTCGTTTCTAGAAACGGGAATAAAAAATCTGTCATTAAATTGATGGGTTCGTCGGCTATTCATAGCCGAAGACACAGGATTCCTAAATTTCCCTGTTTCATCAATCGTGATAAAGTTTTTAGAAAATGATGGACTTTCCAATTGTCGACTATAAACTATCGACGTACGGAGACGATCCCGATAAAGTTTTGGCGTGTCCACTTTTGAAAATCGTGGCACCACGCGGTTTGAAAAAGAACGACGAGGCAACACCCGATCTTCGCTATGTGATATAGACGAAGAATTCACCACCTTTTCAACAATAATCTGTCTCGGCACGCTTACACCTAGAGGTCGTAACACCGAGCGAGACGATGTAGCCGGATAGGCTAGCAAAGTGTTGCTGTACCCATCACCTGAAACTTGCGAAAATTGCATATTGTTTTCGGGGTATTGTTCTCGCAAATCCCCGCTTTGGCTGCCTAATTCTATTACTGAAGGATCTGGGCGACCCTCCAAGATCTCAAGTGTGAGACGTGAGATCGGCAATCCAAAGAATAGCAGAATCGCGAGTCGCTATGCAATGCAACGTAAAGGTGCTCGAATTAAAATGCGGTCTGCTGCCGATCGACGGATCGGCCTCCGCTTTTATTAATTAGGCTCCGCCTCAAAACGGCGTCTACTGTAAGCGCTCGCCCTCCTGGCACTGATGGAACTCGACGGTGAAGTCGTCCATAGTGGCAGGAACGCCCCACAGTACAGAAGACAAGGCTCGGATTTAATAGACACCCTAATTAAATTCCTATCGCCACACTAAAACTTTAGTCTACGATAGCTGACCGAAAAACGGGACGACCTAGATCGACGGCGTTGCGCCACAGTCGCCGTCCCGAAACCTAAATCCCTAGCTATGTATAGGCAGAAGGCCTCCCTACAGAGAGCTAATCAAGGTAAGCTGTAAACGAGTCGCGACCGAACGGGTGTGCCCTCAGGTCACACGGGCTACGCGTTTAACGTCCCCAAGGCCCAGTGCAACGTTCCCCCGTAGGGTACTAGTATAGGTTATGCGGTGGGTAGACGGTCCGGCACTTTCCCGGGAAAGCGGCGGAGGCACGACGGAAGGGTGGTGGTGCCACAGCCAGGCTCAGCTGTGGAGGCTACTGATAAAAAATGTCTTTGGACACCACCACCTCTGGAGCTCTTCAGTGCTTAAGGGGACTGGGACAGGCACCCAGTGCTTATGCACAACAACCCTTTTGATCCCTCGTATAGAGGTGGATGTAAACGAATTCGTTAGCAACAATTTAGTGTTGCTAACTTGATTATTATTAGGTTTGCTTCCAAAACCCTAGTTCTAAATATCCAAAATTTGCTTTTTATAAGCTTTATAATGCAATACAATATCGCTTCCAGCGATATTTCAATAATAAAATCGATTCAAGCTGAAAAAGAAGTACGCGAGCCAAAATTCGGATACCGAAGTAACCGTATCTAAGTATAGCAAGCGAGTGATGCTCCCGAAAAAGCCTCCCGCAGCTTTATACAGTATCTCAATAATACTATTATTCCTCTAAACTCCTCCCCTTAGATTGCTGCGCTCTCATTGGCTGCAGCCGTGTGGGTATCTGCGGGCCCGAGAAGCGAGTTCTCCTCTAGGCCACGCATCTGAGAGCGTTGGCCCTCGGCGACGAAGTCCACTAGGTCTCCTTCCTCCGTGAACATTGCTTCTGCCGGGCGCTCCTCCATAGGTTGGGGCGTACCAGGTGATTAATGTCGTAGTTTTAAGTAACCTGTTGTCCCTATCGACAAACAATAAAAATCTATGTCCTAATTAGCTCACCGAAAAGGCAGGGTGGAGTTGACCACGTTGGGGTTGCCCCGCAATCACCACCCCGAAACCTAGGTCCCTAGCTGATAAGGCTGAAGGCCCCTGAAGATAGCTGCCAAGATTAACAACGACCGCGTCCGAACGTGTGCCCCCGCAGGTTGCACGTATCGCGACCCCCACAAAGCCCAGTGCAACGTTCGCCTCGTAAGGCTACTAATATAGGTAATGCGATGGGGGGTAGTCTGGCAACTTCCCCGGGGAAGCCGGCAGAGGAACGAATCGGGGGTGGTAGTGCTACGGCCAGGCTCAACCGTAGTGGCTACTGTAATGTCTTGGGACACTACCACCTCTGGATCTCTTCTTTATCAGGAGCTTTGTTGCAGGTATACACCAGCGATTCTTTACTGAAATGTCTCGAAAGAGACAGCTCAGAATCGACGGGGGTGTTTGAACGAATTCTATGAGGAACCTCTTTTTGTTGCCAAAGAGGTTAGCAGGTTTAAAATGGCTATGCTGTAGATCGTGTATTTATTTATCAAGATTGATCAGGCTAAAAGAAATCTCAGGCCCTTTAAAGTTCGAAGAACGAAGGTTCAGAACCGAAAGGTGCAGAATGAACCGCGGGCCGCGAATTAATAGTATCAACGGGGCTCTCCGCGAGTACTCTGCGAAACGCCGCCCACCTAATTTGCGGGCCGTGCATTGGCTCGCGCGCGCTCGGGTTTCCGCGACTGTTTTCTGCGAAACGCCGCCTACTTGACTTCAATACGCGGATTGGCTGAATTTCTCGCGGCCGCGAGTTGCACGCGCGGCTGGAGGCGAAGCACCAGGGCTCGCCTCGCGTGGAGGCGACTGGCTATGGCCTAGTGCGCGTGTGCGCTGGGGGTCCGTGCCGGAGGGGCTCCGGGCCTTCCAGGCACTAGGTCTCGTTTCTCGGTTAATATGCATCCGATTTGGATGCGGTTTTCGCTATTTTTAATGATTTTTCATGCTTATTAGCCTGATCGATGACACATCCTTGATTCCAGGGCCCTGATTGATTATACGAATGAATTATTGAGTTATATCGATGCCTAGGGCTTCCGATAATCCTATTTACATAATTGAATATCAATTATATCATTATTTACTATATTTGGAAGCAAAAACCTATAACACTACGCCAATAGGCGCTCGCGCCAGCGAGACTCCTAGATACACACAATTGCAGTTTTACGCTAACTGCGTAGTAGACGACGGTTATTATGTAAATAATGATCGAAGAACGAACGAACTGAGTAATAAAGGCACTCATGGCCATTCTACGAGGCTAGGAGGTCTTACGTATTTGAGTGAAGCTCTAGTACATGAAATATGATATTATTCGTTAAATTTGGAAGAATTTATGATGGTTTTAATTTAGAAAAGTGGCTTTTTGATGTGAAAAAGCGCATTCTATGACATTCCGACTGAAATACCGAACCATCGACAGCTACTATTGGATCGAAGCGGCGGCGGTAGACCGGAGTCACCGCGAGAACTTGAGAGTCGCTCCGCCAACTTTGGCCGGCCGAGCGCTCGATGCACCTTTCGATCCCGGAGGCTTCGATGTTCAGTATGCAGCAGCAGCCGCTTAGATGTAAGTTAGCTTTTGCCTACAAGTATTTGCCAATTCTTCGGAATTGAATTTTTGTTTTGTTGTTTGTTTGTTGTTTGCAGATACTTGTATTTGTTTAACTTTGTAGGATTTTTGAGTGTTTAACCATACTTCTTCTTTTTAGCATTGTAACAGTTGCCTAGCAAGTGGCTATTACTATTGTATTTTTGTTTGGATGTTTGTAAGAGAAAATAAAGAAAATAGTTGTTGTCACAACTAGCCAGCAAGGAACGCAAAGCAAAGTATCGAGTACAGCGATCCCTTAAATCCCCATGCACGAAAAATAACTAAAATAGTCAAGAATACGCGGAGAATACCGTGCAATTGGCGGTAGCCAATGAGCGCGCTGGAATCTAGTGCTTTGCCTTGCAGCACTTGTTGGCGACAAAATAAGTCGCCATAGAATTCGTTTGATCATTGTAATGATCAGATAGTCGTTTTCACGACTACTATACTACAATAAGAGCTGAATAAGCTGAGTTCCTGGTAGCCGTTGCCCTAGTATCTGCCTGATACTTGAAGGGCTGTTTTATTTTAGCAAAGAAAAGTTATTTGCTGAGAGGATAATTGGGAAGGACAAACCCTGAGATGAGAAACATGGATTTTTGCTAAGTCCGTACATACCCCAATCTATCACAGAATTTGTTATAGGTTTTGCTTCCAAATATAGGAAATAATTGATATTCAATTACGTAAATATGATTATCTTAAACCCTAGGCATTGATACAAATCAATAATCCATTCGCATAACTGATCTAGATGTCATAGAATAGCTTCTCTTCTCTAAAATTATAACGTAAAATATACCTTTTTACGTGAATCCGAGCATAACTCGGATTTGCAAGACCTCCTAGCCATAGAATCAGGCCCACGAGTGCCTTTATTACTCAATCACGTTCCATTCACAACCTGTCATCGGTTGAGCCCCTCAGCAATATAACATAATAATAAAGACCGTTGGAGATGTTCCCAGAGAACGAGAAGAGCCCTGCCCGAGCACGAGAAACGTCTTGGCGGGCCACAATCCGCTAGAATAGCGGAGAACAGAGCGGGCCAATGAGAGCGCTCCAATTCAGTGGGCGGCGTCTCGTGGAGAACCGCTAAACGTAGAAATATCCGGGCGCGAGGTGATCGTGTATCACTTGTGCGCTGGGCAGTCCCCACGCCACTTGTTGATTAGAAACATCGCGAAATATTGCTTTCGGTGCCAAACCTATTGGAATTTCTAGAGGTCTACAGCCAGGCTTGGCTTACTTACATTGTGAATCTTGTTGGCGACAAAATAAGTCGCCATAGAATTCGTTTCCCGCATTAAAGCGTAGAAAACAGTTGTTTTTACAACTAAACATTGGAGAGGAGACTAGTTGCTGTTGCCTGAAGTCTGCCTGATATCTCAGGCCCCTTTTTATTTTAGGTACGAAGAATCGTAGAGCCGAGCACATATATATAAAATCCCTGTATCTGCTAGGAGACTAGTCGAGTTTCAAGAATTCCAGTGCTTGAAATGGATGACTTCCATTGGGTTTCAAACAGCAGCGAATTGCTGTATCGTTAGCATTGTTCCTGGTTAATTCGAGGCACTCTCACGGATTTTGGATAACGAATTTTAGCCTGCGAGAAGCGATTCTTTCATTTAGAAGGTTGATCTCGATCTATAACAGCCCAGGTTAAGGAGTCGAAAGGTCGCCCAGATCTTTCGCCTATAGAATTCGTACAATACAAGCACTTAGGTGCATAATCCTCCAAATACCCACCTACCAAATAAATATCCTTATTCCTACCTTTTTCTATTTTGCAAGTAAGAAGAGCTCCAGAGGTGGTAGTGTCCAAAGACATTTTATCAGTAGCCTCCACAGCTGAGCCTGGCTGTGGCACTACCACCCCTTCGTCGTGCCTCCGCCGCTTTCCCCCGGGAAAGTGCCGGACCGTCTACCCACCGCATAACCTATACTAGTACCCTACGGGGGAACGTTGCACTGGGCCTTGGGGACGTTAAACGCGTAGCCCGTGTGATCTGAGGGCACACCCGTTCGGTCGCGACTCGTTTACAGCTTACCTTGATTAGCTCTCTGTAGGGAGGCCTTCTTCTGCCTACATAGCTAGGGATTTAGGTTTCGGGACGGCGACTGTGGCGCAACGCCGTCGATCTAGGTCGTCCCGTTTTTCGGTCAGCTATCGTAGACTAAAGTTTTAGTGTGGCGATAGGAATTTAATTAGGGTGTCTATTAAATCTGTAATGATGTTCATAGCATGAATTTCAAAGGGGTGAGTTCTTTGGACTATTTTTGATTTTTTTTTATTGTGTCAAGCAGTGTTGAGCGCCAGTCTATTTTATTGTAAAAATATAGACAAAAAATGATAAAAAATTATATATATAGATAGATTATCTTTCAAGGACTCTCTCTTATCTTAGTCAGAGCAATAAAACTATATTAAACAAGAAAATGATCTATTGTACAAATTGATGAGTATAACAACGTAATCAACAATGAGTGTGATAGTAATCAATAGCTAGAAATTATGCAAGTGATTTTTACAATTTTCCTCCTGATTTCTATTCTTCCTACGATTTTGATCAATATCTCCTGGATTATTGCTCTATACTTGCGAGTCAGATGTCGTTCCCCAATTACGATGACAACTCCCTACTCCAGGTCAGTACTCTCCTACTGGTACAGTTTACACCCTCTATCTTCTAGCTCAAAGTGGAAGGTTGTACTCTGAAGTTGTTTTAGTTTCAGCACTGAAACTGGGGGAAAACTGGACGACTCTGATGTCTACTCAGCAAATGATAGAGGTCCTCTCTACGTTGATTGATCACTCATTTATCGTCGACATACATGAAAAGTCGTAATAGAAATCAGTTGGTTTCAGGGAGGTATGAACTGAAGGTCCAAAATTAGTGGTTTTGAGCTTAGCTGATTGATTGATCGAAAATTATACAATATCCTCAATAAGCCATAACACTCTGTAACATTCTCAACACTGAGAATATAAAAGATACATCAATGTTAATTTCTATACTCTATTTTTTTTTGCTTCAATATTTGTTGAATTAATCAATAAAGAAATCTTGCATTCAAGTGATTGGCCTATCACATGTATGCAAGTACAGGCTCAAAAAGATTCACAAATAAAAAAAATATTGCTGAGATATCAAGAGCGACGTCAAGCGACGACACCCTTCCACTCAATTACAGATTGTTCAGATAGTAAATTATATTTCACCAGGTGAAATTAATTGCTTTCATGAATAAGAGAATCATGAACTCTTTTCCATAGGAAAGAAATGAATAGATGAGTGTAACAGTTAACATCACATGAATTTATTTCAAAGTTGAGGTTTCACTGTACACTCACCTGAACATTATCTCTCTTCTTGTCCAGAGTCCAGACTTCTCTATGGTTTCACTCCAAATTCACACCAGAAATATTGATTTATTGAGTTCGAACAACTTCATTTCCGGAATTGCATTCAAGCTAAAAATAAGAAAAAAACCACAGACTATTCACTCAAGCCAAATTTTACAATTTACCCATGCTCTGTGTAAAAAAAAATTCTCAAAAATCTATCCTCAAAATACCAGTAGAAATTCTACCAAGCAGAATTCGTAATCTTTCAGTCCATGAGAAAGATCAAAGCCAAAATATATCCAAATAAATTCTGCCTGAAGCACCGGTTAATTAATTCTTATTAATCTTGTTTAATCTGAACCATCCTAAATTGAAATCAAAAAGGGCATACCTTGATTCACTACTCCTGATATCCCAAGCAATCTCAGAAAACCTGAGTCTTTTTACGGGAGAATAGGAATTTTCAAAAAAAAATTGCTCGAAGTTTTTTTCACCTCAAAAGTTAAAAAGCAAGAGAGCGACCCTACGTCGTTTATTCTCAATTGTTCGTTTTAATCACGTGATTAACAAGGATCATCTTGATTGGTACAACGGCAATACAACAAATTAACAATTCATAAATATCTGCAATAATAAGTGTGATACAGAAACCTGTTTATCATGCGTCGATTTTAAATTTAATTGCAGATATCTTGATGGTACCTGTACAAAAGAAGATGTCTTTGTTATTGATTTTATATTAATTTACGAGATGTCGCTTATTGATGTTATTTGTATGACTACATAAAAACAAAATGTAACGATTTATATATCGTTACAAATCCGAGCCTTGTCTTCTGTACTGTGGGGCGTTCCTGCCACTATGGACGACTTCACCGTCGAGTTCCATCAGTGCCAGGAGGGCGAGCGCTTACAAATTACTCAAAATCACTAACTGCGTAGTTAGCCAGTCGATAAACAAGAACGACCGTTAATATGCTAATTAGGTATATTATACAGGGTGAGTAATAAAGGCACAAATCGTGACGTGCAGGAAATTTTCTACGATACAGAGATAAAACCGTGTACGGTGTTGCCAAATTCGTTTATTCTTCAACATGCGTCAGTATATTGATTTTGATGTGAAAAGTTATTTTATCATTAAACTACAAATGACCAACCCGTAGCAGGGGTGCTAGACTGAAAATATTCGAACTATTCTGTATTTTCTCGATAACTACTGGGTGTTCACTCACTAAATTTTGTGTAGATATTAATAATGACGTAAAAATCATGTTTTCGATCACAAAAAATTGTGCCAACCCGTAGCAGGGGTGCTTGACTGAAACTATTCTAACTATTCTGTATTTTCTCGATAACTACTGGGTGTTCACTCACTAAACTTTGTGTAGATATTGATAATGACGTGAAAATCATGTTTTCGATCACAAAAAGTTGTGCCAACCCGTAGCAGGGGTGCTAGACTGAAACTATTCGAACTATTATGTATTTTCTCGATAACTACTGGGTGTTCACTCACTAAACTTTGTGTAGATATTAATAATGACGTAAAAATCATGTTTTCGATCACAAAAAATTGTGCCAACCCGTAGCAGGGGTGCTTGACTGAAACTATTCTAACTATTCTGTATTTTCTCGATAACTACTGGGTGTTCACTCACTAAACTTTGTGTAGATATTGATAATGACGTGAAAATCATGTTTTCGATCACAAAAAGTTGTGCCAACCCGTAGCAGGGGTGCTAGACTGAAACTATTCGAACTATTCTGTATTTTCTCGATAACTACTGGGTGTTCACTCACTAAATTTTGTGTGGATATTGATAATGACGTGAAAATCATGTTTTCGATCACAAAAAATTGTGCCAACCCGTAGCAGGGGTGCTAGACTGAAAATATTCGAACAATTCTGTATTTTCTCGATAACTACTGGGTGTTCACTCACTAAATTTTGTGTAGATATTGATAATGACGTGAAAATCATGTTTTCGATCACAAAAAATTGTGCCAACCCGTAGCAGGGGTGCTAGACTGAAACTATTCGAACTATTCTGTATTTTCTCGATAACTACTGGGTGTTCACTCACTAAATTTTGTGTGGATATTGATAATGACGTGAAAATCATGTTTTCGATCACAAAAAATTGTGCCAACCCGTAGCAGGGGTGCTAGACTGAAAATATTCGAACAATTCTGTATTTTCTCGATAACTACTGGGTGTTCACTCACTAAATTTTGTGTAGATATTGATAATGACGTGAAAATCATGTTTTCGATCACAAAAAATTGTGCCAACCCGTAGCAGGGGTGCTAGACTGAAAATATTCGAACTATTCTGTATTTTCTCGATAACTACTGGGTGTTCACTCACTAAACTTTGTGTAGATATTGATAATGACGTGAAAATCATGTTTTCGATCACAAAAAGTTGTGCCAACCCGTAGCAGGGGTGCTAGACTGAAACTATTCGAACTATTCTGTATTTTCTCGATAACTACTGGGTGTTCACTCACTAAATTTTGTGTGGATATTGATAATGACGTGAAAATCATGTTTTCGATCACAAAAAATTGTGCCAACCCGTAGCAGGGGTGCTAGACTGAAAATATTCGAACAATTCTGTATTTTCTCGATAACTACTGGGTGTTCACTCACTAAATTTTGTGTAGATATTGATAATGACGTGAAAATCATGTTTTCGATCACAAAAAATTGTGCCAACCCGTAGCAGGGGTGCTAGACTGAAACTATTCGAACTATTCTGTATTTTCTCGATAACTACTGGGTGTTCACTCACTAAATTTTGTGTGGATATTGATAATGACGTGAAAATCATGTTTTCGATCACAAAAAATTGTGCCAACCCGTAGCAGGGGTGCTAGACTGAAAATATTCGAACAATTCTGTATTTTCTCGATAACTACTGGGTGTTCACTCACTAAATTTTGTGTAGATATTGATAATGACGTGAAAATCATGTTTTCGATCACATAAAGTTGTGCCAACCCGTAGCAGGGGTGCTAGACTGAAAATATTCGAACTATTTTGTATTTTCTCGATAACTACTGGGTGTTCACTCACTAAACTTAGGTTAGGTTAGGTTAGGTTAGGTTAGGTTAGGTTAGGTTAGGTTAGGTTAGGTTAGGTTAGGTTAGGTTAGGTTAGGTTAGGTTAGGTTAGGTTAGGTTAGGTTAGGTTAGGTTAGGTTAGGTTAGGTTAGGTTAGGTTAGGTTAGGTTAGGTTAGGTTAGGTTAGGTTAGGTTAGGTTAGGTTAGGTTAGGTTAGGTTAGGTTAGGTTAGGTTAGGTTAGGTTAGGTTAGGTTAGGTTAGGTTAGGTTAGGTTAGGTTAGGTTAGGTTAGGTTAGGTTAGGTTAGGTTAGGTTAGGTTAGGTTAGGTTAGGTTAGGTTAGGTTAGGTTAGGTTAGGTTAGGTTAGGTTAGGTTAGGTTAGGTTAGGTTAGGTTAGGTTAGGTTAGGTTAGGTTAGGTTAGGTTAGGTTAGGTTAGGTTAGGTTAGGTTAGGTTAGGTTAGGTTAGGTTAGGTTAGGTTAGGTTAGGTTAGGTTAGGTTAGGTTAGGTTAGGTTAGGTTAGGTTAGGTTAGGTTAGGTTAGGTTAGGTTAGGTTAGGTTAGGTTAGGTTAGGTTAGGTTAGGTTAGGTTAGGTTAGGTTAGGTTAGGTTAGGTTAGGTTAGGTTAGGTTAGGTTAGGTTAGGTTAGGTTAGGTTAGGTTAGGTTAGGTTAGGTTAGGTTAGGTTAGGTTAGGTTAGGTTAGGTTAGGTTAGGTTAGGTTAGGTTAGGTTAGGTTAGGTTAGGTTAGGTTAGGTTAGGTTAGGTTAGGTTAGGTTAGGTTAGGTTAGGTTAGGTTAGGTTAGGTTAGGTTAGGTTAGGTTAGGTTAGGTTAGGTTAGGTTAGGTTAGGTTAGGTTAGGTTAGGTTAGGTTAGGTTAGGTTAGGTTAGGTTAGGTTAGGTTAGGTTAGGTTAGGTTAGGTTAGGTTAGGTTAGGTTAGGTTAGGTTAGGTTAGGTTAGGTTAGGTTAGGTTAGGTTAGGTTAGGTTAGGTTAGGTTAGGTTAGGTTAGGTTAGGTTAGGTTAGGTTAGGTTAGGTTAGGTTAGGTTAGGTTAGGTTAGGTTAGGTTAGGTTAGGTTAGGTTAGGTTAGGTTAGGTTAGGTTAGGTTAGGTTAGGTTAGGTTAGGTTAGGTTAGGTTAGGTTAGGTTAGGTTAGGTTAGGTTAGGTTAGGTTAGGTTAGGTTAGGTTAGGTTAGGTTAGGTTAGGTTAGGTTAGGTTAGGTTAGGTTAGGTTAGGTTAGGTTAGGTTAGGTTAGGTTAGGTTAGGTTAGGTTAGGTTAGGTTAGGTTAGGTTAGGTTAGGTTAGGTTAGGTTAGGTTAGGTTAGGTTAGGTTAGGTTAGGTTAGGTTAGGTTAGGTTAGGTTAGGTTAGGTTAGGTTAGGTTAGGTTAGGTTAGGTTAGGTTAGGTTAGGTTAGGTTAGGTTAGGTTAGGTTAGGTTAGGTTAGGTTAGGTTAGGTTAGGTTAGGTTAGGTTAGGTTAGGTTAGGTTAGGTTAGGTTAGGTTAGGTTAGGTTAGGTTAGGTTAGGTTAGGTTAGGTTAGGTTAGGTTAGGTTAGGTTAGGTTAGGTTAGGTTAGGTTAGGTTAGGTTAGGTTAGGTTAGGTTAGGTTAGGTTAGGTTAGGTTAGGTTAGGTTAGGTTAGGTTAGGTTAGGTTAGGTTAGGTTAGGTTAGGTTAGGTTAGGTTAGGTTAGGTTAGGTTAGGTTAGGTTAGGTTAGGTTAGGTTAGGTTAGGTTAGGTTAGGTTAGGTTAGGTTAGGTTAGGTTAGGTTAGGTTAGGTTAGGTTAGGTTAGGTTAGGTTAGGTTAGGTTAGGTTAGGTTAGGTTAGGTTAGGTTAGGTTAGGTTAGGTTAGGTTAGGTTAGGTTAGGTTAGGTTAGGTTAGGTTAGGTTAGGTTAGGTTAGGTTAGGTTAGGTTAGGTTAGGTTAGGTTAGGTTAGGTTAGGTTAGGTTAGGTTAGGTTAGGTTAGGTTAGGTTAGGTTAGGTTAGGTTAGGTTAGGTTAGGTTAGGTTAGGTTAGGTTAGGTTAGGTTAGGTTAGGTTAGGTTAGGTTAGGTTAGGTTAGGTTAGGTTAGGTTAGGTTAGGTTAGGTTAGGTTAGGTTAGGTTAGGTTAGGTTAGGTTAGGTTAGGTTAGGTTAGGTTAGGTTAGGTTAGGTTAGGTTAGGTTAGGTTAGGTTAGGTTAGGTTAGGTTAGGTTAGGTTAGGTTAGGTTAGGTTAGGTTAGGTTAGGTTAGGTTAGGTTAGGTTAGGTTAGGTTAGGTTAGGTTAGGTTAGGTTAGGTTAGGTTAGGTTAGGTTAGGTTAGGTTAGGTTAGGTTAGGTTAGGTTAGGTTAGGTTAGGTTAGGTTAGGTTAGGTTAGGTTAGGTTAGGTTAGGTTAGGTTAGGTTAGGTTAGGTTAGGTTAGGTTAGGTTAGGTTAGGTTAGGTTAGGTTAGGTTAGGTTAGGTTAGGTTAGGTTAGGTTAGGTTAGGTTAGGTTAGGTTAGGTTAGGTTAGGTTAGGTTAGGTTAGGTTAGGTTAGGTTAGGTTAGGTTAGGTTAGGTTAGGTTAGGTTAGGTTAGGTTAGGTTAGGTTAGGTTAGGTTAGGTTAGGTTAGGTTAGGTTAGGTTAGGTTAGGTTAGGTTAGGTTAGGTTAGGTTAGGTTAGGTTAGGTTAGGTTAGGTTAGGTTAGGTTAGGTTAGGTTAGGTTAGGTTAGGTTAGGTTAGGTTAGGTTAGGTTAGGTTAGGTTAGGTTAGGTTAGGTTAGGTTAGGTTAGGTTAGGTTAGGTTAGGTTAGGTTAGGTTAGGTTAGGTTAGGTTAGGTTAGGTTAGGTTAGGTTAGGTTAGGTTAGGTTAGGTTAGGTTAGGTTAGGTTAGGTTAGGTTAGGTTAGGTTAGGTTAGGTTAGGTTAGGTTAGGTTAGGTTAGGTTAGGTTAGGTTAGGTTAGGTTAGGTTAGGTTAGGTTAGGTTAGGTTAGGTTAGGTTAGGTTAGGTTAGGTTAGGTTAGGTTAGGTTAGGTTAGGTTAGGTTAGGTTAGGTTAGGTTAGGTTAGGTTAGGTTAGGTTAGGTTAGGTTAGGTTAGGTTAGGTTAGGTTAGGTTAGGTTAGGTTAGGTTAGGTTAGGTTAGGTTAGGTTAGGTTAGGTTAGGTTAGGTTAGGTTAGGTTAGGTTAGGTTAGGTTAGGTTAGGTTAGGTTAGGTTAGGTTAGGTTAGGTTAGGTTAGGTTAGGTTAGGTTAGGTTAGGTTAGGTTAGGTTAGGTTAGGTTAGGTTAGGTTAGGTTAGGTTAGGTTAGGTTAGGTTAGGTTAGGTTAGGTTAGGTTAGGTTAGGTTAGGTTAGGTTAGGTTAGGTTAGGTTAGGTTAGGTTAGGTTAGGTTAGGTTAGGTTAGGTTAGGTTAGGTTAGGTTAGGTTAGGTTAGGTTAGGTTAGGTTAGGTTAGGTTAGGTTAGGTTAGGTTAGGTTAGGTTAGGTTAGGTTAGGTTAGGTTAGGTTAGGTTAGGTTAGGTTAGGTTAGGTTAGGTTAGGTTAGGTTAGGTTAGGTTAGGTTAGGTTAGGTTAGGTTAGGTTAGGTTAGGTTAGGTTAGGTTAGGTTAGGTTAGGTTAGGTTAGGTTAGGTTAGGTTAGGTTAGGTTAGGTTAGGTTAGGTTAGGTTAGGTTAGGTTAGGTTAGGTTAGGTTAGGTTAGGTTAGGTTAGGTTAGGTTAGGTTAGGTTAGGTTAGGTTAGGTTAGGTTAGGTTAGGTTAGGTTAGGTTAGGTTAGGTTAGGTTAGGTTAGGTTAGGTTAGGTTAGGTTAGGTTAGGTTAGGTTAGGTTAGGTTAGGTTAGGTTAGGTTAGGTTAGGTTAGGTTAGGTTAGGTTAGGTTAGGTTAGGTTAGGTTAGGTTAGGTTAGGTTAGGTTAGGTTAGGTTAGGTTAGGTTAGGTTAGGTTAGGTTAGGTTAGGTTAGGTTAGGTTAGGTTAGGTTAGGTTAGGTTAGGTTAGGTTAGGTTAGGTTAGGTTAGGTTAGGTTAGGTTAGGTTAGGTTAGGTTAGGTTAGGTTAGGTTAGGTTAGGTTAGGTTAGGTTAGGTTAGGTTAGGTTAGGTTAGGTTAGGTTAGGTTAGGTTAGGTTAGGTTAGGTTAGGTTAGGTTAGGTTAGGTTAGGTTAGGTTAGGTTAGGTTAGGTTAGGTTAGGTTAGGTTAGGTTAGGTTAGGTTAGGTTAGGTTAGGTTAGGTTAGGTTAGGTTAGGTTAGGTTAGGTTAGGTTAGGTTAGGTTAGGTTAGGTTAGGTTAGGTTAGGTTAGGTTAGGTTAGGTTAGGTTAGGTTAGGTTAGGTTAGGTTAGGTTAGGTTAGGTTAGGTTAGGTTAGGTTAGGTTAGGTTAGGTTAGGTTAGGTTAGGTTAGGTTAGGTTAGGTTAGGTTAGGTTAGGTTAGGTTAGGTTAGGTTAGGTTAGGTTAGGTTAGGTTAGGTTAGGTTAGGTTAGGTTAGGTTAGGTTAGGTTAGGTTAGGTTAGGTTAGGTTAGGTTAGGTTAGGTTAGGTTAGGTTAGGTTAGGTTAGGTTAGGTTAGGTTAGGTTAGGTTAGGTTAGGTTAGGTTAGGTTAGGTTAGGTTAGGTTAGGTTAGGTTAGGTTAGGTTAGGTTAGGTTAGGTTAGGTTAGGTTAGGTTAGGTTAGGTTAGGTTAGGTTAGGTTAGGTTAGGTTAGGTTAGGTTAGGTTAGGTTAGGTTAGGTTAGGTTAGGTTAGGTTAGGTTAGGTTAGGTTAGGTTAGGTTAGGTTAGGTTAGGTTAGGTTAGGTTAGGTTAGGTTAGGTTAGGTTAGGTTAGGTTAGGTTAGGTTAGGTTAGGTTAGGTTAGGTTAGGTTAGGTTAGGTTAGGTTAGGTTAGGTTAGGTTAGGTTAGGTTAGGTTAGGTTAGGTTAGGTTAGGTTAGGTTAGGTTAGGTTAGGTTAGGTTAGGTTAGGTTAGGTTAGGTTAGGTTAGGTTAGGTTAGGTTAGGTTAGGTTAGGTTAGGTTAGGTTAGGTTAGGTTAGGTTAGGTTAGGTTAGGTTAGGTTAGGTTAGGTTAGGTTAGGTTAGGTTAGGTTAGGTTAGGTTAGGTTAGGTTAGGTTAGGTTAGGTTAGGTTAGGTTAGGTTAGGTTAGGTTAGGTTAGGTTAGGTTAGGTTAGGTTAGGTTAGGTTAGGTTAGGTTAGGTTAGGTTAGGTTAGGTTAGGTTAGGTTAGGTTAGGTTAGGTTAGGTTAGGTTAGGTTAGGTTAGGTTAGGTTAGGTTAGGTTAGGTTAGGTTAGGTTAGGTTAGGTTAGGTTAGGTTAGGTTAGGTTAGGTTAGGTTAGGTTAGGTTAGGTTAGGTTAGGTTAGGTTAGGTTAGGTTAGGTTAGGTTAGGTTAGGTTAGGTTAGGTTAGGTTAGGTTAGGTTAGGTTAGGTTAGGTTAGGTTAGGTTAGGTTAGGTTAGGTTAGGTTAGGTTAGGTTAGGTTAGGTTAGGTTAGGTTAGGTTAGGTTAGGTTAGGTTAGGTTAGGTTAGGTTAGGTTAGGTTAGGTTAGGTTAGGTTAGGTTAGGTTAGGTTAGGTTAGGTTAGGTTAGGTTAGGTTAGGTTAGGTTAGGTTAGGTTAGGTTAGGTTAGGTTAGGTTAGGTTAGGTTAGGTTAGGTTAGGTTAGGTTAGGTTAGGTTAGGTTAGGTTAGGTTAGGTTAGGTTAGGTTAGGTTAGGTTAGGTTAGGTTAGGTTAGGTTAGGTTAGGTTAGGTTAGGTTAGGTTAGGTTAGGTTAGGTTAGGTTAGGTTAGGTTAGGTTAGGTTAGGTTAGGTTAGGTTAGGTTAGGTTAGGTTAGGTTAGGTTAGGTTAGGTTAGGTTAGGTTAGGTTAGGTTAGGTTAGGTTAGGTTAGGTTAGGTTAGGTTAGGTTAGGTTAGGTTAGGTTAGGTTAGGTTAGGTTAGGTTAGGTTAGGTTAGGTTAGGTTAGGTTAGGTTAGGTTAGGTTAGGTTAGGTTAGGTTAGGTTAGGTTAGGTTAGGTTAGGTTAGGTTAGGTTAGGTTAGGTTAGGTTAGGTTAGGTTAGGTTAGGTTAGGTTAGGTTAGGTTAGGTTAGGTTAGGTTAGGTTAGGTTAGGTTAGGTTAGGTTAGGTTAGGTTAGGTTAGGTTAGGTTAGGTTAGGTTAGGTTAGGTTAGGTTAGGTTAGGTTAGGTTAGGTTAGGTTAGGTTAGGTTAGGTTAGGTTAGGTTAGGTTAGGTTAGGTTAGGTTAGGTTAGGTTAGGTTAGGTTAGGTTAGGTTAGGTTAGGTTAGGTTAGGTTAGGTTAGGTTAGGTTAGGTTAGGTTAGGTTAGGTTAGGTTAGGTTAGGTTAGGTTAGGTTAGGTTAGGTTAGGTTAGGTTAGGTTAGGTTAGGTTAGGTTAGGTTAGGTTAGGTTAGGTTAGGTTAGGTTAGGTTAGGTTAGGTTAGGTTAGGTTAGGTTAGGTTAGGTTAGGTTAGGTTAGGTTAGGTTAGGTTAGGTTAGGTTAGGTTAGGTTAGGTTAGGTTAGGTTAGGTTAGGTTAGGTTAGGTTAGGTTAGGTTAGGTTAGGTTAGGTTAGGTTAGGTTAGGTTAGGTTAGGTTAGGTTAGGTTAGGTTAGGTTAGGTTAGGTTAGGTTAGGTTAGGTTAGGTTAGGTTAGGTTAGGTTAGGTTAGGTTAGGTTAGGTTAGGTTAGGTTAGGTTAGGTTAGGTTAGGTTAGGTTAGGTTAGGTTAGGTTAGGTTAGGTTAGGTTAGGTTAGGTTAGGTTAGGTTAGGTTAGGTTAGGTTAGGTTAGGTTAGGTTAGGTTAGGTTAGGTTAGGTTAGGTTAGGTTAGGTTAGGTTAGGTTAGGTTAGGTTAGGTTAGGTTAGGTTAGGTTAGGTTAGGTTAGGTTAGGTTAGGTTAGGTTAGGTTAGGTTAGGTTAGGTTAGGTTAGGTTAGGTTAGGTTAGGTTAGGTTAGGTTAGGTTAGGTTAGGTTAGGTTAGGTTAGGTTAGGTTAGGTTAGGTTAGGTTAGGTTAGGTTAGGTTAGGTTAGGTTAGGTTAGGTTAGGTTAGGTTAGGTTAGGTTAGGTTAGGTTAGGTTAGGTTAGGTTAGGTTAGGTTAGGTTAGGTTAGGTTAGGTTAGGTTAGGTTAGGTTAGGTTAGGTTAGGTTAGGTTAGGTTAGGTTAGGTTAGGTTAGGTTAGGTTAGGTTAGGTTAGGTTAGGTTAGGTTAGGTTAGGTTAGGTTAGGTTAGGTTAGGTTAGGTTAGGTTAGGTTAGGTTAGGTTAGGTTAGGTTAGGTTAGGTTAGGTTAGGTTAGGTTAGGTTAGGTTAGGTTAGGTTAGGTTAGGTTAGGTTAGGTTAGGTTAGGTTAGGTTAGGTTAGGTTAGGTTAGGTTAGGTTAGGTTAGGTTAGGTTAGGTTAGGTTAGGTTAGGTTAGGTTAGGTTAGGTTAGGTTAGGTTAGGTTAGGTTAGGTTAGGTTAGGTTAGGTTAGGTTAGGTTAGGTTAGGTTAGGTTAGGTTAGGTTAGGTTAGGTTAGGTTAGGTTAGGTTAGGTTAGGTTAGGTTAGGTTAGGTTAGGTTAGGTTAGGTTAGGTTAGGTTAGGTTAGGTTAGGTTAGGTTAGGTTAGGTTAGGTTAGGTTAGGTTAGGTTAGGTTAGGTTAGGTTAGGTTAGGTTAGGTTAGGTTAGGTTAGGTTAGGTTAGGTTAGGTTAGGTTAGGTTAGGTTAGGTTAGGTTAGGTTAGGTTAGGTTAGGTTAGGTTAGGTTAGGTTAGGTTAGGTTAGGTTAGGTTAGGTTAGGTTAGGTTAGGTTAGGTTAGGTTAGGTTAGGTTAGGTTAGGTTAGGTTAGGTTAGGTTAGGTTAGGTTAGGTTAGGTTAGGTTAGGTTAGGTTAGGTTAGGTTAGGTTAGGTTAGGTTAGGTTAGGTTAGGTTAGGTTAGGTTAGGTTAGGTTAGGTTAGGTTAGGTTAGGTTAGGTTAGGTTAGGTTAGGTTAGGTTAGGTTAGGTTAGGTTAGGTTAGGTTAGGTTAGGTTAGGTTAGGTTAGGTTAGGTTAGGTTAGGTTAGGTTAGGTTAGGTTAGGTTAGGTTAGGTTAGGTTAGGTTAGGTTAGGTTAGGTTAGGTTAGGTTAGGTTAGGTTAGGTTAGGTTAGGTTAGGTTAGGTTAGGTTAGGTTAGGTTAGGTTAGGTTAGGTTAGGTTAGGTTAGGTTAGGTTAGGTTAGGTTAGGTTAGGTTAGGTTAGGTTAGGTTAGGTTAGGTTAGGTTAGGTTAGGTTAGGTTAGGTTAGGTTAGGTTAGGTTAGGTTAGGTTAGGTTAGGTTAGGTTAGGTTAGGTTAGGTTAGGTTAGGTTAGGTTAGGTTAGGTTAGGTTAGGTTAGGTTAGGTTAGGTTAGGTTAGGTTAGGTTAGGTTAGGTTAGGTTAGGTTAGGTTAGGTTAGGTTAGGTTAGGTTAGGTTAGGTTAGGTTAGGTTAGGTTAGGTTAGGTTAGGTTAGGTTAGGTTAGGTTAGGTTAGGTTAGGTTAGGTTAGGTTAGGTTAGGTTAGGTTAGGTTAGGTTAGGTTAGGTTAGGTTAGGTTAGGTTAGGTTAGGTTAGGTTAGGTTAGGTTAGGTTAGGTTAGGTTAGGTTAGGTTAGGTTAGGTTAGGTTAGGTTAGGTTAGGTTAGGTTAGGTTAGGTTAGGTTAGGTTAGGTTAGGTTAGGTTAGGTTAGGTTAGGTTAGGTTAGGTTAGGTTAGGTTAGGTTAGGTTAGGTTAGGTTAGGTTAGGTTAGGTTAGGTTAGGTTAGGTTAGGTTAGGTTAGGTTAGGTTAGGTTAGGTTAGGTTAGGTTAGGTTAGGTTAGGTTAGGTTAGGTTAGGTTAGGTTAGGTTAGGTTAGGTTAGGTTAGGTTAGGTTAGGTTAGGTTAGGTTAGGTTAGGTTAGGTTAGGTTAGGTTAGGTTAGGTTAGGTTAGGTTAGGTTAGGTTAGGTTAGGTTAGGTTAGGTTAGGTTAGGTTAGGTTAGGTTAGGTTAGGTTAGGTTAGGTTAGGTTAGGTTAGGTTAGGTTAGGTTAGGTTAGGTTAGGTTAGGTTAGGTTAGGTTAGGTTAGGTTAGGT